>CM043116.1:26947487-27627024 GCA_023701765.1 Hylyphantes graminicola
TACAAATGGACCTTAAATTCTTCATGCTTGCATTTGAAGATGTTTAAAAATTGATTTTAACTATTTTTAACAAATAAAGTTTTTAAAAAATTGTTATAATTTATTCAAATGTTATGATTCCAGTTTTTTATTCCTCAAATTTTAGTTTTAAAAATTCAAGTTTTTTCCACGGTTTTAATTTTTACCATTTCATTCTGGATGCATAATGAATATAATTCACACATTTTAGATTTTTAGAATAAAAATAAGAAGTTGGGACTGAAGGGGGTAACAAAAGTATGCAAAGTGTTCCCTTAATTGTTTTGAGCATTGTTGTATATATATATTTTTAAAATGCTAAAATATTCAGCAGATGGTGACGCTTTTTTAAAACTTTATCAATTCAGAATTAAATTGTGGATTTATTTTCTTTTGAATTTTCTTTTAAATTGTTCCGACACCATCAATATTATTATTATTTTTTTATAAATAAAATAGCTGTAAATATTATAACCGAAACCAACTATCCACCAAAATAAATTCCAGCAAATCACCATTCCAAGAAAATAAAGCCACCTCTATCCACTCTAACCAAGCACCGGGAATTGCGTAGAAGAAAACAGATAATTAGCGACGATGTTTAACATATTTTTTGAGGACTGGCACGAAGCTGCCTCCACCTTCGGTATAGCTGGGAATTAGGTGTTAGAAAATTGCACTTATAAAGAAGATTTTATATCAGAGTCTATAATCATTTTTTGTTGGCGTTTATAATACCTTTGTTATTAATATACTAGGATAACAGTTTCGATAATTATATTTATGTTCGGCAAAGGGTTTTTTTAATGTCAAACTTATTTTTTTCCCAACAAATCGTTGTAAATAACCCGTAAATCAACACTATCATTGATTTTCAATTTGTTTTTGAAAAATTTAATTATTGAATATATTAACAATCGTATTTCGCGAATGATTCAATATTAATTATAAATATTTAATTTTAATCAATAATTGAAAAATATAGAATTGTGCTTTTCAAATGAAAAATACGTATAAAAAATTAAACTTCTCTCTTAATTAAATTATATTTGATTTTTTATTATTTTAATTACTAATATTTAATTTTGGGTCAGTTATTAATGTTTACTGAGAAAATTTTAGGTTGACAAAAAAAATTACGAAACTGTGAAAAGGAATGAATTAACTGACAAAATGTGACTGCGGAAGGGCATGCAGTATTTTTTTTAACTAATTTCACTTTACTTTTAGCATTTATTTTAATACTTTTATTTCTTAATAGTTTCATTCCGTAGATGACGCCACAAAAATACGTATTTTTTCTTCTGTATTACGGTGTTTTTATTAATGAAAATAGTCTTGTAGTGTATTTTAAAGATTTTTTTCTAATAAAATGACGCCTAGCCGAAAGGGTTTAAGGATTATTTATTTTTTTAATTAACTTAAAGAAGGACGAATTTTAACGTTCATATTAAAGAAATATCCTAATTAATGTACATACTTAATTTGTGATACTTTCATCCACAGAAGAAGACAACTTAAGTTCAGCTTACTACATGAGGTCTGGATTTTCTACAAATCATTACTCGTATAAATAACATACTAGACGAAAGTTAGCATTATCTTATTGTATTATTGTATCATTTACGGAACAGAAAATTAAAATAATTGTCCTACCAGATGGCGCTTAAAATATTGGTTTCCAAGTAGAACATTAACTGCAGTCTTAAATTTTGTTTTTCAAGTTGCTTCACAACTGGTTTCAGTGTGAAATATATCTATTAAAAATTTCATATGTATTAACAATTTCATGTAACTAATTTATATCAATATAACATATTAAACCGCCATCTTATATTATTACGAAAATCACTCTTCCAATCCATTCATCATAACTGTCCAAAGGTTCTTTTTATCACCTAACTGTGGTTCAAGAATACGAGGTTACTCATGTCGCTATTTAATATGTTTTTTGACATAATGTGTTTCATTTCATAACTAGTTCCAAATTATAGTTTGATATTTAAACTCACAACAAGCGTATAAAAAAAGCGACATCGGACGACAACTAAATTACGCATATTCCATATAAATAACATAAAAACAATTACATAACTGCATTTAAGCGGTGTTATTTTTAGTTATATTTTATTTTCCATTTTTGCTCCTTGATAATTAAATTTACTCATCAAATGTGTAACATCAAGAGGTCTATATATCAATCCCATAGAGCTTATAGCTTTGGAATCAAAACTTCAGCAGACGTATTTCTTTGCCATGTTAGCCATCTTTCCTCAGGTATGAGAATCATCACATTGCTCATATAAATACTACTTTACCAATGTTAACATTATCTTATAATATCGTTTACGGTACTTAAGCTAAAAATAAATGTCCTACCAGATGGCGCTTAAAATATTGGTTCGAAGAAGAACATTAACTGCAGTCTTAAATTTTGTTTTTCAAGTTGCTTCACAACTGGTTTCAGTGTGAAATATATCTAAAAAGTGTTTTTTAAAAAAAATTTCATTTCACTAATTAATATCAATATAACGAATAACCAGCATTTTACATTGTTATGTAAATCACTACTCCAATCCATTCATCATTACAGTCCGTTCTTTTTTCACCTAACACTGTGGTTCAAGAATACGAGGTTCTTCATGTCGCTACTTAGTTTTTCGATATCATGTGTTTCATTTCTTTTCTATTTCAACTATAGTCGTCCTTTTAAACTCGTAACAAACAAGTTTGTAAAAAAGCGACATCTGACGACAACAAAATTACGCATATTCCATATAAATTACGTGAAAACAGAACTATATTAAAACGGTGTTGTTTTTTTTTAATTATAATTTATTTTCGTTTATTTTAGTTCTTTGATAATTAAATTTACTCATCAAATTTATAACGCCTCATCACACCTGTAAATTAGCATTTTCATAATACTGACAAGTTATTGCACATGTTTAAAAATATTTTGTCAACGGAGTTACGTAGAAATTTATCTCACAAAACTCACTCGGTTGAAAAAAATATTTTTTGGAAACCAAAAATAAACTTTTGAGTTATAGCTACCAGATAGTTTTTTCAGTGAAAATATATTTGGAAAAAAATGTTATGAGCCTCCATGAATCCGTCATCTGATCTTTTAACACTCTATTTCAAACCAAAACCGAAAAGTGTTTCCCACATTTTGGTTTTTCGTAGAACTTTCAGTCCCATAGAAAGAATTAGCAATAGTTTTGGCTTCATAACTTCGCAGAGTATTGCTTAGCCATGTTAGCCCTCTTTTCTCTAATACGGGAATCAACAAACATCGAAAAAAAAAATGTTCGCTCGCCACTCGAAATACCCATATATTCTAAGATAAAGTACTATAAAATCAACTTTTAAAATTTGTGCACATAAAACTTCGAAACTAACCGAATATTAATTTATTATATGTTTTATAGTAAGCGTTTTATATGAAAGAGAACAATCTATAGCAATATACAGGAATACCATATTGTTATTTACAAAGAAAAAAATCACAAGCATTAGAACGCGCTATATATTTAAGACTTTCGTTATTCCATGGCAAAAAGTCAAGATAGAATCATTTAGGGTCCTCAAACACCTTCATGCATTAGGTTTGGAATGTTAGGATACTATAAAACGTTATCTATAATTTAACATATGAAAATAAAACTTGAAATTAAATGCCCTATGCTGCACTTATCAAGCAATGTGCTGTGCTGGTTTCTTAAATTTTTCAAGTCTTCTCTTGTTTTTTTTGTTAAAGATGACGACATTGTTAATCTCTTCGATATATCTCGTGTTTTCTAGTACAGAGTAGTAGGGCGCGCATAACTCACTCTCAACCGTATATCTACGATTATTTTAACTATGCGGGGGGGGGAGAGAAAATTATTGCTCTTAGGGGGGGGAGACACAAAAAATATTGTTAATTTTCAGGAATTTTTGTTATGTTCCCATGCGAAAATTTTATTGACGAAATTAAGAGTAGGAAACATAAAAACCGTTTAGAAAAAAAGAAACTTCTTATCATTTTCAATGAAACGATTTCATTTTGCTCCCAGGAAACTGGAATTAATACGTTTTGTTTCGTCCGATGATTGACAATTTCTTGGAAATATACCATGTTTGTAAAAATGACTAAACAAAAATAAAAAGAAACTATCAGGCCATCTGATACATTGCCAATCTGAGTTTTTCAAATATGATATACTTCTGACACTTGCTATTTGGCTATTGAAAAAAGTTTTTTTTTTATGATAATCACCAACTAAAAGAAAAAACCTACGTAAATCACCTTAAAATCGTCTTTAAAAAAATGCACTTTAACACCCTTTCTAACTTCAAAATATCAGCGCTACTGAAATCTAAAATTATCTTCTTTTCTTCTAAACTAAGTTTCATTCATTAAGTTAAATTAAGTCTCTGTAATGACTCAGTTCAACTTAATTTTGATGAAACAGCAGTTCGAACGTACTTGGAAAATAGCTTATGAAAATCAATAAAAAATATTTTACATAAGAGCCTTCTGTTTAAACTTTATCAGTACCGGCATCAGTCAAATATTTTTTATGCAATTAAATCGTTTGTACTTGAATGAATGAATGAGTACTACACAAGTAGTACGACTCACTCATTCATAAGTACTCATTCAAAAGTTAAATTATAAAAAAATAACATATTGGTATTTCTTAATAAATTTTTAAAAAACATGATCCATTGAGAAATTAATTTTATTCATAAGAAAATGATTTGCTAAAAAATCTTAACTAGGGTAGACTAACCAGTGAATGAACGTTTAAGGCACTGCGTTCGCCAGTGAATAAACACCATTACATAACGACCAGGACAACCAACCATATGTCAGATAGCTTCCTACTAGATGGGAGGAAGTCAGTGCTGCAAATCCATCTAGTGTAATGATTTTCAATCCTTATTTTTTTAATTATATTTACCAAATGTTATTCACTGGGGCCTGTTCACTCACTGGTCAGTCTACCCTACTATCAAAAATTGATTTTGATAATCGTCAGAAACACAATAAAAAAAAATCATAAAAAGTATCACAGTAATTTATTGCTTGTATGTACAATAAAATCCCAAAAGCCATTAAATATCTTTTAGACAAAACAATGAAGGATTCACCAACATGTATTAAACTTTGAAAACTTTTCACAAATAATTTCACAGTAATATTAATTCAAATTCCAAGAATTAGGGAAGCTATAATAACAAGGTAAGAACAATTTTTCTGATTATGATATGCTTTTTTTAGTTTCCATACTTTCCGCCTTTTCTTCACCTTCCTAGCCTGGTAAACCCAAAGTCCCAAAAGCCAATAAATATCATTTAGACAAAACAAAGACGGATTCACCAACATGCTTTAAACTTCGAAAAAATTTCACAAGTAATTTCACAGCAATTAATTCAAATTCCAACAATTAAGGAAGAGATATAATAACAAGACAAATATATTTTTTTGATTATGAGATGCATTTTTTTGTCTTCATACTTTCAGTCTTTTCCTGCATAATCTTCACCTTCCTAGCGTAGTAATAGTCAACCACCTCTTCTACACTTTTACTGCGAATCACCTTCTGTACAGAATTAAAGTTTTTACCGTACTTGTGTACACCTTTCACAAAGCATTCCTGTTCGTATTCCGTCCAAGTGTCCAACTGAGAGATGCTCTGAATCATGCACCTGTGTCTCATTATAGCTTCCTCTACGTTATAGCTGCAGCGGTGAAGCAGCCATAAGGCCCTTTCTTCTTCAGACCCATCCCTGCATTTGATTGATTTTAAGTAGTGTTCGATCATCTCTTCAGGTAAAATGGAAGGATCGAACAAAAGTTTGTCTTCCAACTTCTTCTCATCCAGAGCATTTGGGGAATCTGGCACAGAAGCCTGAAATGCTTTGCCCACACGTATGGTGGATTTCTTGCCTTTATTGAAGTTGTATTCATCTTCATCGGGTCTAAAAAAGATTCGAAAAATACAAGATTAGTCTGAGAGAGGAAAGTATATTGAAAACAATCTGCTTCAAAATTTAATACTATAAGGTAATATGTATTTAAATAAAACAAAGAATTTAGCTTTCAAATTCTATAACTATGTATTTGTTACAAAAAAGAAAAGGTGTTTGAAATTTTATATGTCAACATGTATTATCTCTTGAATGATAAGGGGGTAGGATACAAGAAAGTGCAATTTTAAGGCAACACTTTCTCATGAAGAAACAAATTAAACTTATAATTGCATGTATTTAAAACACTTCAAAACTCCTTTTTAAATGAAAAGCATTTAAATCAAAAGAAATAATAGTTTTCAGTGTAAAATCTAGTATTTGTACTAGCATACCAGCAACAATTGTGTTGATAACATCATAAATGTCTATGATGCAACCTTAATCCTAATGGCTAAAAAAACTTATGTGAAGTTGAAATACATAGAGAAAAGGTTGTTTGGAACAAGTTTGTAAACACATCCAATCAGGTTAGGTTTGAATTATTGTCGCAATAGAGCTACACGAGGGCTATTGGCGATGGGCGTCGTATTTTAGAACCACAGTCAGGTGACGAGCCAACACCCTGAATAGGCACCCAACGCAACCGTTAGGGACAACATCGTACACAGCGTTAGGACTTTGAAGGATATTTAACGTGCACTCCCTTACACGGGGTACTATTCGTCGGACATTTTTGGCTGCACGGGCCGTTTATAGGTCAGCAGCTATTTTGGCGATGCCCGGACCCGAACCTGGGACCATGTTAAGCAAGCAAGTGCTTAACCGGACTGGGCTCCCCAGCCCACATCCAATCAGAGTTAACATACTCTGCAATATTACATAAGCTATTAGTGTAACGAAGGAAACAAAAAACAACCAATTGAGTTACGTATATGGTTAAATGAACTGTTGACAACAATGGAAAACGAAAGAACAAAAAACAGACACAACTACAAATGGCTTACTTTAGTGAACTTCGGAATAATGCCAGCAGGGATACTATAATTAACCAATTGATTCATTTTACTTCATTCAGTATTTTTTAAATTGAATTGGACTATGTACTGTATAGCATAATTTGTTAATAGGATGGCATAATCAATACCATGCCTATTTAATCTGGGGACATCAGCTCTTTAAAAGGCTATTACTTATAGAATACAAATTTTAAAAACTGGACTTTTTTTTACTGTGTAACAGTAATACAGGCAGTTAAGCAACCATTTACTAAGGTATGGATGCATTACGTTGAATTGTTGTTGCGCTAGAACTACATAAGGTCTGTTGTCGATAGGTGTCATATTTCAGAACCATGGTCAAGTGACAAGCAAACACCTGGGTAGGTACACAACGCAACATTATAAGAGCGACATAGTATGTGGCATCAGGACTCTAGAGCAGGGGTTCCCAAACGTTTTGGACCTGCATACCACTTGACTTTTTGAGAAATTTTGCCGCACCATCAGACCTAAATCTAAAATAATAAAAATGAAGTTTTTTTTGTGTGTGTGTGTGTCTCTTATCGACTCATAAACTAGACATTTGTTTGACTCATAACTTGGAACAAATGCATAGTCCATATTTAGACTATGCTTTTGAACTTTCTGGTTTTAAACTATTATATATAGGTGGGCTTAAGCAGATCACACATTATCTACAGAGTAAGAATATTAACAAAAAATTAAAATACCAAGATAATATTTGTGACTACAGTGGTGGGCTGACGAAAACAAGTGCCATGGGCGCCATTTCAGAGAAGGCGCCCATGGCACTATAAAAAAATTTACTCTAAATGTTCTTAACTAGAATAGCCAATTAAATTTTTGATTTATATTTTATGATAATCAACTCAAAACGGTCGACACTGGGTACCCATAGAAATACTTTAAAAGCCTGTGACATCAACTGTAACAACTGTTTCAACTTATTGATATTGACGGAAGGTAATGGGGATATATTTTATGACATCATGCTCTTCATACTACAATGTCATTTGTTTTCCTTCGTTACTACTTGAAACAAGCTCATTGGTTTCTTTTGACAAAGTGTTGAAACAAGCCCATAATATATTTTATATATTATTCAAAAAAGAGGAACTCAATGAATCTGGAAATAAAATTTTAGTTAAACTTTTATTGTTATACAAAACATTTAACAAGTAAATAGTACAATACATAAATTTTTGATAACAAAACACAAAAAAATTGACTGATGCTAAGCAAAATATTTCATTCATTCAAATAATCAAACGAGTTTAAAGCATGGTTAAAGTTGTTTAAGACTTATTTTAGTAGTTTTTAGTTTTCAAAAGTTTATAGATTAAAATACAGTTTAAAAAATAACTTTTTGCTTATCTAAGAAAATAATTAAAATGTTTAACAACTTACATTCTAATTCCACATAGTTTCCAAAACATCAAGCCTTTTTAATGATTATTCTTTTATTTAAATATTAAATAAATTTTTTTAAAAAAATTATTTCAGATTCCTAAACATAAAAATTACAAAATAAAAACAGACAGCTCCGCTCATCACGTGATCTGCAAACCATAGAGGTAAGAAGAAAATGAAGATGCAACCGGGCACGTCACAGCAAAAACTGTTTTGCTAAGTGAAGCTTACGATTGCTTTGTAGTAAGCCCAAACAAACGCTCTCGGCGAATTATTTGGCACAATTTTACAGTTAGGCTTATTTACTACTTGAACGACTTTGCCTTTCCAATAATACCATAATTACAACGTATTTTTCTTACCTGTGAAGGGAATAACCTCCATCTTGTGTTAATTCAGATCTCGCACTGCAGTCTATCATTGCGAAAACAGTCATTTTTTGTTTTTTTTTTATTACGCCTTTCTTGAACTCAGTTTGAGCTTTGAGCGCGAGCAGTTTGCTTGGGTTACTTGGCGACTTTCCGATGGCTTCACTTTGTTTAATGCCAAGCATCTTCTTCCTTCTTCTTAAATCTATGCTACGTCACTTCACTTCACTTTGATAAGGTTTTTTATTTTGCTTTTAAAGTTTATCATCATAAAATACATATCATATTTAAAAAACCAAGTAAATCCTTAAAAATTATATATAGTAGTAAAGGAGGATTCTTACTAATATATATATATATATATTATTGGACTTGTGTGACATTAAATGAAATAAACGATTGTTTCATTTTTGGACTGGCAACATTTCTTAATTTTTCATTGTCATTCTTTTTGCTCTCGGTCCAAATTTTCTGTGTTGTTATTTAAGAAAGCATTTAAAAGGTAATTAATTTTCATTTATTTATCTAAGATAAAAATTTGTGTAAAAGTTCCATCTATAAATCTATTGTACCACATTAGTTTCTCAAATTAGTTCTCTCTTGTAGATAACCATGCCGGACATCAAAGAAGAAACTGTATATGGCGGTTGCGAGGGGCCTGATGCTATGTACGTGAAGCTGATTTCTTCGGATGGCCATGAGTTCATCATCAAAAGAGAATATGTCCTAACATCCGGCACGATTCGTGCCATGTTGAGTGGTCCTGGCCAGTTTGCTGAAAATGAAACAAACGAAGTCAATTTCCGAGAAATTCCCTCACATGTGTTGCAGAAAGTTTGCCAGTACTTTGCCTATAAAGTGCGCTACACCAACAGTTCCACTGAAATTCCCGAGTTCCCCATTGCACCTGAAATCGCTCTGGAGTTGCTTATGGCTGCTAATTTCTTGGACTGTTGAAAGAACATTTTATTGCTCTGGTGGGATCTGTTCCCTTCCTATTATTTGCTTTGTACAAAGAGAACTTTTCTTTACCATCATATAAAAACAAGATTTCTCCACGTTATGTTTTAAATTATTGTGATTCTGCCCATTTGTGTATATATTGTATTAAGTATTCAAACTCCTGGCTATTGTAGTGTTATATCATTTTTTTTGTCGCAATAAGTAGAATTAAATTTAAAGTATGCGGAAACCTTTAAAAAATGTCATTTAATTATACTGTGATTCAAAATGAAATAAATAAAATAGTAATATTTAAACTTTATTTTTGATGTTTATATTCATATTACTTTTAACTAGATAGTTTAACTTTTTATTGGATTACTTGCATTCATGCAAGAATTTTGACTTATTTTACAAGATTTTTTCTGAACTAGTTGAAAAGTTTAGCGCACATAATATGAAGTGGGACATTATTATGTGGTTGGCTATTTTTGTTGCAACGTAACTCAAATCGACACACATGTACCATATTTTGATATTTATTTATATTTAAAAAAACAGCTCGGATATTTTACCCGTTCCCAGGAACGCTTGTCCAACCTTGACACTAACCCCTCAAACTCTAATTATAAATAGCTTCTAAATAAATAAAAAGGTAGTTTCTCTTGTTCATATAAATTTTACAATGAATTAATAATTATTAGGTTTACATTGTGAAGTAAGAAAATAAGTATGCTTGGTTGCTTATTGTAACCGAGTATTTCTTTTATTAGAACATTTAAAATGACAAAAGTAAATTTATCCAAAGGTACTGCATTTTTCAAATGAATTAAATGTTAAATTTGCGAGGAAGGGGGTGTATTATTATATCATAGTTGTATGTATTTTCCATTTAGGTAGGTGTCAACAGTTGCATTTAATGCTTCTTGTTTAAGCCCAGTATGTATTTTTTTTTTGTAAAATCATTGCTGAAAAACCTTTTATTCTGCAGTTTTTCTAGAAAGAGAAAACATCAGTCCCACCATGTATGTTGCTATATTGTGGTTAATTTTGCTGCATCAGGTCTTTATAAATTAATAGGATTCCTAGATTTCAGAAATCATTTTAGAAGTGAGGCTGTATGTGTTAATTTACACAGGAAATTAAAAATTTATTAAAATCATTAATATATTTATTACCACACCTGAAATAGCGTTATATCTAGTTAAACATATCTTCAAGCACGTTTGATAAAAGTAATATTTTGTATACAACTGTGCAAGTTTTCTTTTACACTCTCAAAGTCCATCTTAACAACTTTAAAAACTTACTCTATAGTTACATTATCTGGAAATACAATGCACGCTGCCAAACGGCACTTTACTTAGTAGAAATCAGTAGCGGATAAACAGCTAAACTAGAGTTTTCCGTGTTCATATCCCAACATAATCCCTATGTGGTGCTAGACTCTTGTAAGATAACAAAAATTGAAAATATATCACAAACATTAATAGAGAAATTGCCTGAATGTTGGATTCAAGGAATTCGTTATCCTCTGGGAGTTTTTGACTGCCAAGGACTGGAAGTTTTTGGAGTTCTGTTCTGCAGGGTTGCCACGGTCCTTGAAAAGTGCTTGAAAAAACTTTGATTTTCAAGTGCTTAAAAGTGTTGGAAAAACATTATCAACCTTGAAAAGTCCTTAATTTTTTTACTTTAACACTTTCAACGTGAATCGGTTCCTATTTCACTTTTTGATTCATTGTTTATGTATAATTCAAGAAGGCAAAGTGTGTGATTTTGATGATTTATTTAATAACTAAAAGGTTATTTTATCACACATATTTAGGTTCATTTGAAAGTTAGAGAGCTCTTATTTGTTTAATCAATGAATTTTAAAAACTATTGTGAAATTTAGTTGCTGCATGTTTGAATGTACTGTCCTTGAAAATTTAAATTTATCCTTAAATAGTCCTTGAATTTTTTTACCAAAAGGTATGGCAACCCTGGTTCTGATATACCCTCCGCCAGCCATAAGTAGCCCTTTATTCAAATGGTCCCTTAAAGAAGTGAACTTTTAATTTCGGATTTTTCAAATAGTTATTTAACCCAAGCAAGTGCATTTTGGGTACATCTCACTTGCTTCTGCAAAATAGAAAAGTGGAGGAGTGGAAAAGGTTTTTCGTAGTAAATACATTTTAAAGCAAATGTACTTCTATACAGAGCACAAGAAAAATTCTCGTTAGCGTAAGCTTGAAACGAAATACTCTTACAGTTTAAACTTTACCAACATTTGAATGGTTTGGATAAAGTTTCAATAACATTTCGGACTCTAATGGCTCTAAAATTTCTTCTAATAAAAATTTCAAGAGACCTATGAGACTTATATGAGGGCTGTAACTGCGAAATTCACATTTCAATTAAAACTATGAGTAAAAGATAAATTCTGATTTTCTGCGCAGATGTAGGTACTGAACAGTGAACACAGAGGAAAAACTTACACTACCCTATATATTTTTAATTTTAAAAGTTTTGTTTAAGTTTTTTGCTCTAACAAAACAACTGTATTTAGTCCCTTGACTAATGTGACCAGACGTCCCGCTTTTTGTCTCACTGTCCCTGTCCCTCTTTTTTTAAAAGTCCTGCAACGTCCCGAATAACGAAATCGTAAATAAATAGAATATACTTCGTTTTTTTCACCATGGGCAAACGAAAATGAGTTTTCAACAGCGGTCTAAAAAAGAAATTGTTGAAACGTTTTACAAAATATCATGCATACCTTTCTCAAAAAATATAATGATTAATTAAAAACTAGTAAGTTTTTTAATTATGTGTTTGATTAATTAATATAATGACAACTATTAGTAATGTTTTCAGTTGTTTATACTTATCTTTTTCATATTAAGTGTGTAATTGTGTGAAGGAACTATATGTACATACAAAAAAAATTTGAGAAATTCACTTTGGGGTGGGGAGGGGGTAGAGATGGAGTGTCCTGCTTTTTGGTTTTGAAAATCTGGTCACATTACCTTTGACTATAGTGGCTAGATAACCACTATACTTTGACACTACATTCACTTTTGATTAAGTAGTTTTTCAGCTACTGGACACAAGAAAGTGTGAGCTAGACTATATTATGTGTAAAATTAGTGTCTAATTTCCGCAATCCGCCAGCTACCATTTATAATGGCCTATTTTAGAAAACCGAGTTCAGTTGAAGAAGACAATAAAAATGACAAGAAATTGTGTGCGCATGGAAATGCATATACAATTTGGTCAGGCATGCGCTGGCAATTTCTTGTCATTTTTATTGTCGTAGTGTGGACAGTAGTGTGCAATTAAAAAGCAGTAAATGTACATAAAATGAGTTCCTGTGAAACTGCATTAAAAGGGTGTTGTTTTTTTTTTGCATTTTATCTATACATTTTTTTTTTTTTTAATTTCAGGTAAGTGTGGTCAAAATTGGTTATTACAATAATCCTTCTGATTACAACGCTAGCCTTAAATTCTTTCTCCTACCCTCCAGTGTGGTTTTGTAGGATACGGTGTGTGGGGCTGATTTGATTTTTCCACACTCAACTTGGGATTGGGGCCTGAAATAAGGTAAGTTTAGATATTTTTGAAGATCGCACAGTTTCTGGAAAACCACGAGGGGATAGGGGAAGAAAAGTATTTCGTGGCTTGAATTGTAATGAGAAGGACTATAAGAGTAGAGGCGGTCGTTATTTTAACAAACCTAATTTATCATGTTATAATGCTACTCATTCATAGTTTTTTTTTAATGGAAATTGACTGCGCATTTAAAAAAAACTTCAATGTGGAGGCCCTTGTAAGTACTGGTCAGGTAAAAAAGTACGCACACAATAGGACTCGCATATCAGCTTACAATCTAAAAGATAATTTTTAATATCTAATGCTTAAAACACAAGCTAAAAGGGAAGTTTGTGAAACAGTATAAAGTAATGGTCAGTTATATTGTGCTTTTTTAATAAATTTAAGTCGTCTGGTGAATAAAACAATGAGATGAAGTTGGGAAAGGACTTCGGGCAGACTGAAATCTCCTCAATGTTAATCTAATTTTTTTTTTTTTCAATTATTTCGTTCTAAAATATAATTTTTAAACATGAAAGTAGGCGAATATTATAACTCTAATGTGGCTTTTCTGTTATCTGACTTTAAAAAAAAACCTATCTTATTTTTTTTTTGTGTGTGTGTATGTGTGTTTTCATTTATATAATTAAGTTTCTGAACACTTTCTTATTAGTTCTTTCGCCCTTCGTATCCATTTTGCTAAGTGTATGGTACTAATCATTATATTCTTTTCTCATTTTTACGTCTTCTAAAGTTTTATGGAACTTGTCAACCATGACCAGACTAAACGCAAAGTTATAACTCCGGTCTTTGGGTCTTTCATTCCCAAAGTTTTTTTTTTTTAAACGAAACCAAAGACTTTTCGTATTTGTTTAGTTTCATTTGTATGGCAACGCAAATTTTCTCCAGTGTCAGTTTTGTTTTTGTTTTGTGAAATTGAAATGGGCATGGCAAATAATTCGCGAATTAAAATTTAAAAATAAATCCCATCGAGTTATTTAATTTATCAGACAGGAATTAATCTAAAATAAATATGAAAACACTTATATCCAAATATTTGTTTAATTTGCATGTACCTAATAATGCTTTTATTACTTCAAGAGCTTTTTTGTTTAATAACAGTACATTATCATCGCAACGATGCTTTAAGAGAAGTCTTCCATTTTTAAGTTGTTTAAAACAAATAAATTTGAGCACGCAAGATTATGTTTGTCAAAAAAGATTTGCCCATATTAAAGCAGCTGTGCTTAAGAAGTTTGGTGAGAAATTAGAAATTGTGGAGCGTCCACGAATTGCTAAACTAAAGGATGCGGAGGTACTGACTATCCTTTTTGAATTTAATGTATTGGAGATCAACAATTTATATTGTGTTTTTTTGCTATTTCAGTCAGTTTTTAAAATGTTCAATATATGATTAGTGTACATGGTTGCCAGAAAAAGCTATCTTTAAATGCTCTCTAAATTTTGTAATTTGTCACTGGCCCAGTGACTAGGATTTTACCTTTGTTTCTAAGCTAACAAGAAAAATTATTCTGTTATAAAATCGAGGATAATTTCAAAGATACACATTTTAATCACATTCCATGTGGTTTAAACAGTTTAGGGGGTCCCTTTAACAGATACGTAAAAATGAGTCTAAAAGTTGTTTTTGTGTGTAGTATTTACCATAATTAGAAGTAAGTAACACAATAGCAAAGACAACCACAGCAGGGTCAAAGTTAACTTTGATTTATATTTTCTATTTTGTAGGTTCGTGTTAAAGTTCACCATTGTGCTGTTAATGTGGCTGATACTTTGATCTGTTCTGGAAACTATGATCAAGAGCCAGATTTACCTTTCATACCTGGTTAGTGAAGCTTAGATTTTTTAATATATTTTTTTTTAAATTCGATAAAAAAGTTTGATTTAAAACAAACTTGTTCATTATTGTTTCAAAACCTTGCAACTTTTTTTATAAGGTTGTTCACCATATACTTTTGTCTATTCAATGTTACATCATTGCTGATGGAATGTTAGTAGCCATAAACATTTTCCTTTACATTGTCCTTTCATTAAGAATAAAAAAATATCTCAAACTGGGGTCATCTTCCTTTTATAGCATCATATATCTCTGATTTGGGATTTTTTTTCGGGTATACCAAGAATGTAGATTAAAAATAAGTGGTTATGAGGCCTATTATTTAAATATATGACAAGATAATTATTTAAAAGATAGGTCTTAAGTGAATTCATATAAATAGTCTACGTTATTGCTTAGGATTCATTAACAATACTATACTCTTTCTGATTACAACACAAGCTTCCTATGCACTTTCTTCCCCTACTCCTTAGGTGGATTTCCAGGAAATAGTGTAACCATCACTTTCCTTAACTCACGCTCCTAAGAAAACAACATCCACAGGATCACCAGTAATGTTTTCATTTTTCCCGTCAATTCATTAGACTTACTATCGGAACAAGGGCAATAATCAATTGTCATATCATCTTCATACATACCATCAGCAGCTTTTTTTTCTGATTCTTTGATAGATTCACCATCCAAAGAAAGTTCTGCTGACTATTTTTTCATACGTTCCATCTCCTCATTTATGACAAGTAGCCTGACAATTTGAACTAGAATGAAGAAATGCGGGCACTCGCATGTTGTCTTTCACAACCCAAAATCACAATTTTACTAAAACCGCTTTTGGAATGTGAACGATAATCATTCCTTTCTTAAGTAGGAGACCTTGAAGGCAGCTACTCAGGGTTTGACAAATTATAAAAAGTGAGAACTTGGGTTATTTGAAACATGAATGTGGGTTTGATCTGATAGACCCCTTTGTGAGTGGTGCACAGGTTAACCTACCTTTGCTTGAGACTCTGCTGTGAGGTTAATTGCTTTACCAGACTACTCTGCAGAGCCCAATCCCTAGTATGGTGGGGGGAGAAGATAGCAGCGTTGCTCATGCTGTTTCCTGGAAAACACGCTAAAGGATAGGGTAAGAATGAGTCTTTGGAGCTTGTGTTGCGATTGAAAGGACTAAAGTACAGTAAACTCCCGATTATCCGCGCAATTGGGTGGCACGGCATCCGCGGATAAGCGAATTCGCGGATAATCCGCAAAAGTAAGGAAAATATAATGAAACAATAGAAAAATAGTAAAGAAATAAAATAGGTATCACAAATTTTAATAAAGCTGCATTAAATGTTGAATAAACCTGCATTAAATGTTTTCTTTAAAGAGGTCAAACAGTTGGATGTGGATGCAAATTGTAAGAGTTTATCCTTTTGCTTCAAAATGTCTCTCACTGATCTTCTATGCAATAATGCAAACGCATTTGCTTTTTAGTAGATCCTTTTCTTTTTAATCAGTTGTACATAGTAGCAAAATAAGTGAGAAACGAAAACGAACTATCCAAATCACGCAAAACAGTTCAATTAAAATCGTGGGCAGTTTAATTAACAAGTGACGCTTTTCGTCAAAAATCTGCACGTGATTTGATCCTGGCCGAACACATTATGGCACACATCAGGTTTCCTATAGTCATTCTTATTGTAATGTATTCGTTGTTCTTATAATGTATTCGTTGTTCTTATAATATATTTCTTAGTTATTTAAATTAAATGTATTCGTTGTTCTTTAAATGTGTTCGTAGTTCTTGAAAGAAATTCGTAGTTCTTGAAATGCATTCTTCCGAAAAGTTTTGAAACAGATACATTTCATTTATCTGCGATTTGTTAAATTATTATTTTTGCTGGGGGTAAAAATGGGGGGAGATCGTAGCCCGCGGATAATCCGCAAAGCGGATAATCCACCCGCGGATAATCGGGAGTTTACTGTATTAAAGAACCCTTATTGAATAAGTTGAAGTATATATATTTTGAATTTATCATTTTTTTTATGCTGTTACTGTCTTTAAAAGTTTCTTTGAATTGATTCTGTTTTTTTGGTGCTTTTTTAGGATATGAATTTTCTGGTGAAGTTTTAGAAATTGGGTCAAAAGTAAAGGAATTTGCTAAAGGAGATAAAGTGATAGGCTTAAATAAAGACACATTTTCTGCTATGGCCACAGAGTGTCTTTCAAGTGAAAGGGTAATTGAAACATTGCAGTTATGATATAATAGCCGGTATGTTAATTGGTGAGTTTGGCTAGCTTGAAATTTCAACATCGGGTTGCTATACCTATAGAATTGTATGAAATATAAATTGGAATGTTTACCAAATTTGGAAATTTTTGTTACTTGGCAACGTAACAAGAATCGCCAAATCGATACCGGCCATTATATTGTAGCTTGTCCATCGAAAAAACATCTCCAGACTTCATGTATTTTTTAAAAAATCATTGAGGTATTTTTAATATCTGTGACTCAAGTAATAGTATAAAACTTAAAAATGATGTTTATAACTGTTTGAAGTTAAACTATCTAAAAGTTGATCAGCATAATTTTTCAAAAATAGTTATTGCTTAGTACGCGGAAAAGAGACCTATCTTCAGAAGAATCTTCTGAAATTAATTTTTTTTCTATTGCATTGCATTAGAGAATAAAAAACGATTCGCTTACAGCTTTCCCACTATTCCTCAAATTGATTTAATTTTTGCTTTATAAATAGTTAACATAACATAACATAGAAAAAGAGCGCCCAAAAGGGAAAGGCGTAGGCTGTATAGCCCGTTACCCTATACACGTAGAATGACAGATGTATACTGCATAAAGGAAAATAAAAGAAAAATGTTACTAAACCATTTACTCGACTATTGGGTCAGGGAAGGTGAGAATGATATAGGGAGGTATCATGTACATATTGCATGCCACCCCCTTATATAAAATGAAACGGTGTAGTGGCAGATGAGCCACTACCCGTCACACTCCTCTGCAATTCCACTGGGCAGGAAAACATCGCTCTGCCGCAGTGGACATTTAGGTAATTAGGGACCTTATTCCGAAGAGGTGTCCTGTGAAGTAAAACAAAATTCAAATTAGAATTGTAAAAAGAGCATATTAACACAAAGTAAGAAAATGACCCCTGTAGAAGCGAGCCCAACAGGTAGCCATAGACACAATGTATCCATCATGCAAATTAAGAGACGAGGTGTCTTGTATAGTTTAAGTACCCAATAAGACCAGAGAGACCTTTATACGAGAGAACTTGATCAAAGCTTATAATGGGTAGCCCAAAAAACTCAGACCGAGGGGAAGAAAAAATCGTGCATTTCCCTATAAAATGTAAAGGAGTTTCATCCTCTTCTCCGCATACAGGACAAATGGGCGAGTCAACGTAACTGCAAGTGGTAAGATGCTTTGCCAAGTTGGCGTGACCGGTAACAACTTGAACGATCTGTCGTAGAATAAATCTATTGAGGTTTATTCTATCATATAAATAGTTAAATATTATAGCATTTGCAATTCAAAAGTGCGATATGTCATTTTTTCTGTGTACAGTGCAATATGGATTCAGTAAAACAAGTAAATTTAATTTGTATTAATTTGAAACAAATAAATATAATTGTTTGCTTAAATTAAGAAAATTTAGGTTGTTAATAGTATTTTTCCATGCTTTTATACTGACTATTTTTTATTTTTAACTAAAGGATTTGTGGAAAATTCCTCAGAATGTGGCTTTGGACACAGCTGCAGCACTGGTAGATAGCTATGCAACTGTTTTAATTGCTGCTAGAAGAGCTAACCTTGGAGATGGGTTTGTTTTCATTTTTTCTTCTAAAATCTAATTAACTTCTTAGAAAGAAAAAGCTTCACAAGTTAAACTAAAATCCTTAACACAATAGTCCAGTGGGCTAGGGCCTACACTACAGCATCATTCTTTGTGTTCGAGACTAAGGGTTAAAACTAGTGCAATATTTCATTTGCTACTTATAAAATGAATTTAATTTATGGTTAATACTTAATTTTTTTTAAAAACTAGTTTTAAATGTGTACAGGTATATGTAAAAACTCATTAGCAAACACTATTATATATTTTGTTAATAAAAATTTTGTTGTGTTGTCAGTGGATCCAAAATCTGTAGGTCAAATTAGGCTAAGCGCTTTCCACACAGCCTCAGCAATCTGAAGGCAATTGTCAGATTAAAGATCTTCAAAGGAAGAGTTACCAATTTGTTGAATACTCGCCTAGATGGCCAAGTAAGAGACAATGTGTTCGAATGAAATCTGTGTTGTCGCATTGTTCATAGCTTGGATATGTACTACTAGTTAAATCTTAGTTTTCTCAAACTGCCTACTAAGATGCTTATTTATAAGAGTCTAATTAGATCAGTCCTAACGTATGTATCAGGGACTTGGGCTATGACTCTACATGATAAAAATACTTAAGTTATTTTTGAGAGGAAAGTTTTGTGCTGCATACTTAAGGGGGTCCAGATTAAAGGTGTAGGTATATCAAAAAGTAGATCTAGCTCTTAATTTCACAAAATTTACAGACAAATTGATGTAGCCTAAGTCACCTGTTCAGAATGTAAAGTTATAGTTGCTGTAACAAAACTTTCTGGCTAAGCTCATGGGAACTAGGCCTCGCGGAAGACCCCCACAGAAGTAGATCGATGTCAAAAGAGACCTGAAGACCTTAAAAGCTAATGCCAACTGGAGAACAGTTGCCAAGAACACGCTTGCCTGGAGGAGACTGTTGGAGAAAACCAGGGCTGTCGTGCAATAGGAGGTGCTTAGGTCAAACTTATCCGCTAGATGTCTCTGCTCTACCGGTGTGGATAATCTATTTCCGGTTTAGTCGACTGCTAACTTTTTGTATTGACATTTTGTCAGGCTTAAAAAAATGGTTTTTTTAAAAAAAATTAAATGTTTCAAGTGATATTTTTTTTTGTTAATATGACTTTCGAGAATCAGTTCCATATTTAAAGCAGGAATTAAAAGCACTAGATGCTAAAACTACTGGAAATTACAGTTCAAGGTTATGTAGTCTATGTACTGTACATTTCTCAAAAAACCTGTATACTCTTTAGGATATTTCTTGGATACTTATTTCATTTTAATTGAATAGTTAATAAAAACAAAGCTTTGTTAATTTATTGGTGTAATAAACCTTATAATATACAATTTTGTGTGCATTATATATTTCTTTATTCTTTTGTGGTGATTGTTTGAGTTCTGAACTGTAGATGCATAACTTTTGTTTTAAAATCCAAAAGTTTTATTTTTTTATGCTCAGTTTATATTTCTGAACAATTATTGAGCATTTTATAAACAAATACCTTTCTCGTGTCTTTTAAAATAAATAGATCTTTATAAATTTTTAAACAAAAAGTATTCCATAACATTTTCATTTGTACAAATAACAAGAAGTTCTTAAAGAACTAAAATAGCCTAATTTCCTATTACTTAAATACATACTAAAATTCTTATCTTGAAAAAACTAGGTTCGTAACACTAAGTGACATCAACAACCGTTTTTCCACATTAAATTTAAAATAAATTTCACTAAATGCAGCATCTAATTAAACACAGCATCTTTCACTAAACATAGCACTAAACACAGCTTTATTTGCAGTTATAAATAAGTATTTAATTTTTCGTAGAACAAAAACCAAAAAAAACTACTCCTCAATAAACATTTACTTGCTAAATTCGGCTAGTTTTATTTATTTTATTTCGAAAATTAAATAATTATAACTTAAATCGTTTGCAAAAATTTATATTTCAAAGAATAAATATGTAAAATTCCTCGCTTTTAAATAGAATAAAAACAATTTATATCAACATACAAAGATCTCGTAGTGAAATATATATTTGACGTCATCTTAAATTGATCTATGTCTCAAAAATAAATTTATTTTAATTTATTGTCTAAAAGAATTAAAGTTTCTCAAGCAATTGTTGCGATGGCAATGGTGATTTAATTCTAATAAAAATGGCTTCCTATGTTTTTTAAATGAGCATTAAATTTTGAAGTTTTTTTAAATAATTGAAGTACTTCGAATTCGAATTCCTTTCTGAAATTTTCAATGTATTCTAATTTCGATGCGCTGAATTTTACACCTAAATTCTTTGGAAATCCAAAGAAACTTAAACCTTTGGACTTTTGTTTATTAGAAAAACATTGTGGAACACTGTAATGCACCGGCATTTTTATGAAATAATTCAAAAAACAGATCACACATTTGTAAACAACAGCGCAACCCTCACTGAATTCACGTAGAGAATACCGGAAGTAGGGACCGGAAGGAGTTTATCCACACGCTTCGCAAGGTATGCTGGGTACGCGACATCTCCTATTGAATGAATTTTCATTTCACCAAGGTGTCCAGTTCTCAGTCTTATTCAATTTATAACAAGTGATCTGCTTGTTGATATTTCGCAGACTTGATGTTTCAGTTTGATGGTCTTGTCTTTAAATTTTCATTTTGCAAATCGGCTGATTTTCTCCCTGTTAAATAAAACCCCCTGCTTTTTAATGAATATTTTATGTCGGTTTATCAGTATTTATAACTTAATAACTTTCATAAAATTTCAGAGACACAGTGCTTGTAACAGTATCAGCTGGGGGTCTTGGTCTAGCTGCAGTAGATCTTGCCACAAATTTGTTTAATGCAAAGGTAAATTTTTTAGATTTATACATTGTTTTTTTTGTCTTGCACTTATAATGAAAACTTCAAACATGCTGAACTTTATAGTTCTTTTAATTTTTATAATAAAACAGTTTATACCAATAATTTATGTGAGATTTTTTTTTTCAAAAAAGTTTATTGATATTTGTGTCAATCTCCTGTTATTAAAAAAAAACATTCTAATAAATAAGTATATTGTTCTGCAATTCAAATAATTTGTTTTGAAAATGTTTATTTCCTTTTCTGCCTCCACTTAAGTTTTCTTATTTACTTTTTAAACCATAGAAATACAATTTGGAATTTTAACTATTTAGCAACTATTCCTTTATTACTCCATTGCTATTAATAACAAGGTACTTCTTTAAGTTAAACATCTCAGGTTGATTATATTTTAGTATAATTCATCAGTTTAATAAAATTAAATATTTTGGGCTAGGGTGATTGCTGAAGGTATGCACTGCCAATATTTTTTTGAAATTTATTTTTTTTTATTATAGAAATTTACTAAAATGTTATGTAGTTATGAAAAACAGCCAGAAAAAATGTGATATTTTTAGAAAACTAGTTTAAAATTATGAGGCCAGCTGTCAAAAACCCAATATGTTTTATAATATAAGTAATTCAGCCACAACAAAAAGCTTGTTTAACTGGTTTGCTTCTTTATTATTATTATTATTATTTTGGTCTCATAATTTTTTTTCCAGCATTCAATGCTCACCTTTGGTTTTGAGTTAATTAAAGATTAAAAAAATATTTCATGCACGCTTATTAAAAATAAATTTTAACTGAAATATACCTTAAATTATTCCAAAATGTTAAGTTATGTTTTCTTCACTTATTAATAAATTTTATAGGTGATTGGGGCTTGCGATGATGAAGATAAAACAGAAATACTAAGAGAAAAGGGAGCCTTTTCAACAATAAACTATAGCAAGAAAGATATCGCAAAATTTGTTAAGAAAGAAACCGAAAATCAAGGTGTTAAAGTAGTGTTTGATGCTGTTGGTGGAGACATTTTTAAGGATTGTTTACAGAGGTATCTATTACTATAGTTATAAACTCATAGTTTCCTTGCATAGAAGCCACGGCCATGGGAGGAGCTATAAAACACACTGAGTAATTGGACAAAGAGAAAATTTCAGCTGTTTTCTTTTTTATTTATTTGATTGGTCTCCGCATTTTATAGCTCTGCCCATGGTCGTGGCTTCTGTGCAAGGAAACTATGAGTTTAACTATAAATTTTATTTTGTTACACAATTGAACCTGACCATGTTAAATTTAAATATTGCTTTATGCTTGTAAAATAATCTGTTTTGAGTTAATGTGAATGGTTATTTTTTTCATGATTAAGATTTACGAACTTGCAGACATGTATTTATTTTATAATAAAAAAATGTAAAGTTAAACTTCATGTAAATGTAAACTTCAGATTCAGTTCACTGTTATACTTCCTTTTTCATATGAAAATAGTAAATACTAATAGGTAATAGCTTAAAAATTACTAAGCCTATAAGATTATATAAACAAAAAATCTGCTTATTCTTTATATTGTAGGGTATTTATTAATTTCTTTTTGTGTTATTACGTTTAAAATCTTTTGCAATTTCAAACTAATGTTTTGTGACATTATGTAATTATTAATGAAATTTTGATTCCGCACATTGCTAATAAGATCTAGTCAGAATGTAGTGAAACTTTACAGGAACAGTTGAATTTCAGACAATATTATTTTTGGCAAAAAAAGTTTTAAGAAAAAAGGAACAGCACTTTAAGGTTAGTTCTGTGCTTGTGATCTCAGCAGACATTTTTTTGTCTCATTTATTCAGGGCAAATTACTTTCATTCCTAATGAATATTCATGTTAAATTCCATATAATTCTGACCCATTGTTCTTTTTTTTAACAGATATATCAAATAATTTTAAGTACAACCGCCTTGTATATAATTCTTACTGTTTTCAGCATAGCGCCTGAAGGATGCATTGTTGTGCTAGGGTTTTCTTCTCGGAAAATTCCCGAAATCCTTACAAGCCAGCTTCTTCCGAAGTCCTGTGCCTTGATTGGTGTATCTCTTACACACTACCAGAAAAATGTGCATGAAACTTACAGAAACTCTGTTCAGGAAATTATAGACATGTACTTGGATGAGTTCATTGAACCTCATGTGGCTGAAAATTTCAAACTGAAAGATGTAAGTATATGAGGCATAAAAAAACTGATTAATATGGAAGCATTTTAAGAAGTGTAGAAAAATGTGGAGGCTTTATGAGGTGGCAGTGATCACATGCCGCTTTGAATTCATCGCTTTTAACTGCAGGTGTGAATTCTGTAATTTGTTCAGATTTACAAGGTGTGTTCGAAAAGTTCGTATTTGGTCTCATAATTAAAAAACTGTGCATATTAGGATCTTGCACTCACGCAGAAGCAGTGAGAGAAATGTCATATCGAGCCATGAAACGGCCATTTTGCCACAGATAAGAGGAAGCGCACACTATGAACAGTTTAACACAGTCAGTGTGAGAAAGATTGTCAGTGTGACATAAAGCTATGCATAAACATAGTTTTGCTTCAAGTAAGGCAAAACATGCTTCAAGTCAGCATGCTATGATGAACAGTTTAACACAGTCAGTGTGAGAAAGATCGTCAGTGTGACATGGAGTAATGCATAAACATAGTTTTGCTTCAAGTCAGGCAAAACGGCGACACAGACACATTACATGTTGGGGAAAGTTTCTGGTCAGGAAGCAGTGAGTAAAAAGTGTGTTTCCGAGTGGTTTCAAGGATTTACAGACAGAAAGGAGGACATTGCCCCGAACGCGTCTCATTTTTTACATCCTCTTTTCCGTCTGTAAATCGTTGAAACCACTCAGAAACACAATTTATACTCACTGCTTCCTGACCAGAAACTTTCACAAACATGTCATGTGTTTCCATCACCATTTTGTCTAACTTGAAGCAAAACTTTATGTTTATGCATTGCTTCATGTCACACTGACAATTCTTTCTCACACTGACTGTGTTAAACTGTTCATAGCGTGCGTGTGCTTCCTCTTATCTGCGGTAAAATGGCCCTTACATGGCTTTATATGACATAAGCTTGGTATTCTTATATAGTTCTAGGTAGAGTTAGTTTAGTTAGCTGACAAGTCAGATTAATTAACATGAGTTTGGATGGCCATTGCAAGGTTAGATTGAGAAGTAGTGTCAATTGGATTTATCATTGCTATTTTTCCTTTTGTGAAAAACTAAATATTACTGGTTCCTAACATTTGTTTACTGTTTGTTAATCTTCTAAATACTACTTAATATTTCAAAATGTTGAAAATGTTAATCATTTTATAAATAATAGCTCATAAATTGTGGTTGTTGCTGTTAAATTCTAACCAACCACACTATTAACTGCAGTATCGGAAAATTATGTATTCATGTCAGGCTAACAAACATGACAATAAAAAAAATGATATTTAAAAAAGTCTTAATGCAATAAATGGGAATTCCTAAGCTTTAAATCTTATGCATAGTTGTCACTTTAGTTCCTGTCCTTATAGTTTGTGCTACATTCTAATTTTCCATTTTCTTAAAACTTGTGTACTAATGGTAGGTACATATTAATTATGATAACATGAAAGAAATTAGCACATGTAAATGTGCTAATTTCTTTCTTTTTATTAATGTAAATGAATTACTCTGCAAGTATAAATTATCGGGAATAAAAATAAATTCATGCCAATGATTAGGTTCAAGTAAATTTTTAATCAGTGTTTTTTTTTTTTCAAATATATTTTATAATAAATTATATTTTAATCTAGGTTAATGATGCTATCAAGCATGTTGCAGAAGGGAAATCACCAGGAAAAGTTGTTCTAGATATTTCATAAAAAAATTATTTGTCTTGTTATTGTAGTTCATATTTTCATTATTAAATATACTTTTCTCAGTTGTTTCATAATTGACTGTTTTCTTTTAACTTCTTCATAATTATTTTTTTTAAAAATATATTTTTTAAAAACAATCATGGACAGAATTGGTCGTGATTATAATGTTGGATGATGTGACTGATTTGGTTTGGTTTGAATTATCGTCGCACTAGAGCTACACGAGGGCTATTGGCGACGGGCGTCGTATTTTAGAACCACAGTCAAGTGACGAGCCAACACCTGAATAGGCACCCAACGCAATCGTTAAGGGCGACATCGTACGCAGCGTGATGTGACTGAAATTAAATAGGTTTCAGAGGATAAAAATAATTTAAAGCTTCTCAATATTTTTTCCCATTTCAAACCAAATGTTTTATTTTCACTGCTTTGTTTATTATTATTATTGCATTAAATCTACATTGTGAGCTATTTAATTTTCTTTATTTCATTGTGAGACGCAATCTAGAAACACCTTGCAATTTTGAACTTAAGGACAATATTGGTTGATCTTTGCTCGATCAAATATTCTATAACCATATGGATTCTATGTTCGGTACTAACTTGTCAACCGATTTTAAAATTACTGGGTTAAGTTTTAAATCCTGTTCATAAATAATTGTTGAACAAGAATATGATTCAATATGAATTTAAAGTTTTGCATTTTTGTTAATCAGAGTTGAGAGCTTTTTAAAATGCCATGCTCTGTGCAAGTTCTCATTCATCTATTAATGGTGTTCATAATAATTAGTATAGTTCTAGATATTTGATTCTTAAAGTCATAACTAAGGACTGAAATAGATTGATCTTGTTTATTCTTCCAATAATATATACATTTTTACACAACATTGGGTTTATACTACTACATTTGCTAACAGAAAGTAAGCACACATAGAACTTGTCAAGACAGCTTATGCTTAATTTGAATGACAATTATATTTACACATAGAAGATAAAATATTTTAATGATCAACTTTATTAAAATTACAAGTTAATTTTTATATACACATAAAAGTAAAATCAGAAAAACGTACAGAAATCAGTATAAAATTTCTTAAAAGTATTTAGCGTAAAATTTGTTTAACTACAAAAGAATAGCAATATATCCATTTGGATGGGATGGTTATTAAAAAAAAATTACATAACATATTTGCCTGTTAAAAATGCATGTTAAAATTTCTTTTTCCAGTATGTGTTAATATAGTGCTAATTTAAAATAAGTCAATGTGAAAATACTTGCTATTTTAGGCATTAAGAGGAAAATACTCAATACTTTAATGTTAGTTTATAGATTTTGAAATGGTTATAGAGTGAAGGAATCAGTACTAATAAATAAAAGTAAAAAACAAACATTTTGTATATTTATGAATTTAATAGAAGAAAATCCTGACATCTGATTTAGACAAATGTATTCCTGAATTTCTTTTATATTTTCTCGGATGTATTTAATAAAAATAATTTTTCCTCTAATGTATACATTATCATGATATTTATTTAAAAAAAAAATTATCTTTTGTAAAATAGTCCTTGTAAAAAGTCAGTATTTCATAAATAAAATTGATTTTAAGCCAAAAAGAATAAAAGGAAATTCACACTTTTTATAAGATATTTTAATTGGTGTTTAATTATTATTCTAAAACAAAATATGATAAAATGCTAGAAATTCAAATATTTTAAAAATAATCTACCAATAAAATATTAAATTTTAAAAAATAATTAAAACTGTTAAATAGTCAAAATATAAGTGTTCAGAAAAATTTAGCAATCCTTATCATAAAAAATAATCAGTTTCAAAACTTGCATTAAAAAAAAAACAAATTCAAATCAATGTATTTTACCAGGATTCATCTAGTACTTAAAAAATTTAAAGTATTTATTCAATGATTTTTTAAATTTTTTTCAATACTATTTTATTCATAGTAAATCCTTATGGCTAATTCTATTTCGAAATTAAAAAAATATATATATATAAAATTTGTGAACCTCCTTTTTAAATTTTTGTAATGGGCTTATCAACCGATTCTTATATACGTTAATTTATGGTTCTTTAGTTTTTAAAAATAACTATGTACAAATCTTACATGGTTAAGGAAAAATGGATTTCTTTTCAATAAAATGTTTTTCCCTATTTGGCTTTTTAAGCAATGCTAGATGCCATTATTCTAATGACATAACCAATTAAAACTTTTTTTTTGGCATTTAACAAAATGGCAATACCATGTAAAATGACTGTATATTTTTTTCATAAATGATGTGTACGAAGGATACTATAGTGGTGTTTGCAAGTTATTTTAAAAGAATAGCAATCCAATCAATCTATGAATTAACCATACTTTTATATGGCTAGAGCGATCGATATTAAGAATCGAATTCTTTAGAACTTGTAATAAACCACAGACACAGATATAAATCCTTCAATGAACTTACTTTATCCAGAAACATACTTTTATTTTTAAATTTCATTAAATAATAATAAAAAATTATAGAATTCAGGACGTTTTTTAAACCACTTGTTGCATAATTTTCTTTAAAAAATTAATATGTTAAAACAATGCATTGCAGTGTATTCTTTACAAATGGTGAAAGAATTCCAATGAAATCATTTGAAGAGTACACATTAAGAACCACTTGATTTTTTAGGAGTCTTACATTATGTGTCCGCTTGGTGGACATTGGCAACGGGAAACCGGTTTTCCTTTTGGTTCTTCATTCGCGGTACAAAGGTGTTGCTTGTTTCCACTGATCTCTGGCGTGAATCAGGGTTGCTGCGAAAGAAAAACAAAGCGAGTAACCGGTTTCTTTATACCAGTTTAGGCGATTTCTCGCTATCATTGCCAAAGAGACCTATTGAGGAAAGCCATCTACGAAATCAAGTGGTTTTTTTCCCTTGTACTCTTCATTTAACAACAGATAAAAACGGCTTCAAGTCGTCAAACAACTGAAAAATGCAAACCAAAACAACAAGGTAGGACATAACAAAAATCACATGGGCAATATTTTTTACTTCCTTTTCTTTGGCCTCGACCTGCGCCTCTTATCAGGTTTCTTAGCTTTGTGCAGCCTTCCCACTTGCACTCCCTGCCTCCTTCTCACAACCAATTGCTGTTCCACTAAGTCGGCCAGCTTTCCTTGTTCTGCCAGCATGGAAAGAAAGGTGCAAATGAACTGGTCATAATTATGGGTGCGTCTGCAATCATCAACCTATAAATTGAGAGTTCAACAAGTGATATATGGTCTTTTTAAATTGGGATTATGAGGTCTAGGTTCCTCAGCATACTGTTATCTACACTCCGTGCCAACCTAACTGGGGTAAAAACAAAGAGTAAAAAGGCAGACGTAAAAGCGCAGTTGGTCCGTTAGTTGGAAACTATTGTAAGGTAATATTTACATACAAAATGATCTGTATACAATTTAACCAAAATACACTTTTCATTCCGATAAAACTGCCAAATTTTCCCAAATAATATTCAAATTTGTTTGACCTTAAACAAAATTAATGTTTCAAACATGTTTTCTGGATGGATTCACAAATCATTTATGGAACTCTTTACCCGAGCGGAAGGATCTTCTCCATAGCATATTTCTATTTACCCAACTCAGGTTGACAAGGAGTGTAAGAAAATAAATTTCTGTTAAATATTATAATGAATCAAAACACTTTAACACGACAAATTATCAAATGTATTTATAGCTTTCCCACTTACATTTTCCTTTATTATTTATTAAAAAAAATCATTATAAGTTTCTATAAATAAAAACCCACACATGGAGAAACTCCAAAATGTTAATAATTAAAGCATTCTTATTTTCTGAAATAAGCAATTTAGTTAAAATCTTTGCTATCGAAGATTTTAAATAATAAAATTAAATGATTTTAAGCAATAATTTTGATTTCAGCCAAAAAATTTATCAAGTTGCTGTTTCCTGACAAGGTAAAAAAAAGTTTTCCTATTAATTATTTTAAATTATAATTAATTATCTTATTAGTAACAAATAAAAACTGTTTGAAATGATAATAATCAAACGAAATATTAAAATATATTTTACAAATACTTTTTAAAAAATCAAAAAGAGATATTTAGTCCAAGCAGCTCATACATTACATGTTAAACAATAAAAAACCTACTTTCATTTGTTAAAACAAGTCTTAATTTAAATCTTTGAGGAACAATCTTTCCGTGAATAAGACTAAAATAAACATCGAAAAACAGTTTACTTTCTCATTTGTCATTACATATTTTCTAGCCTTTTTTTTAATGAATGTACTTGACTGAAAATTGTTAACTAGAAAATTATGCAGACTCATATATATATTTTAAATGTGCGGATTGTGTATATTTTAAGTTAAAAACCTTAATAGCTGAATAAGTAAATTAATGAAACCATTTACAACTGGTGATATGATCCAATTTTACCTTATACTTTTTCCTCTTTTCTACTTCATCATGCAAGTTGAGCTCGCATATTTCTATCTCAGTTTCCACTGTTTTCAGAAGAGCCAGTAAGTCCTAAATTAAGAAACATAGTACAACTGTAACAAATGCAATTATGTTTCATTAAAAATATATACATAAAGGATGAGAGGAGATTTAAGTACTTATGTTTCATATGTATACTATAAATAGTTAACATGATGGTTCAAAGGAATAAAGAAGGGCTTGGCTGACTATATGTTTTGCAAATTTAAAATTAAGTACCTAAGTAACTATAAAATTCGAAACTTCAATAAAATTGTTTTAGTTAATTATTCCTGCAATGTGAAATTGTTAATGGTTTAAACCTAAGAAAGTTAGGCTTTCAAGAGTAAAATATAGATAAATAAAAAAATTGTTAATCACAGGTTTTTTAAATGAAAAAAAAAATTAGTGCTTTTTGTTGACAAGAATAAGCACTATTATATATATTATTTGGAGCTAGTGAAACATAATTAAAGAAATTTAACTTTTCATTTATTTAATTTTTTGAGGGCAGACTTTTTTAAATTTTCCCCCCTTAATTTGCAAAGATTTTAAATCCTTTTACACATTATATAAAATATATTTAATGGGCAAAGTATAAACAAAGATACTGTCTGCAGTTCTTTGCACATACCCCTCCCTTAAGAACAAAATTATATCTGACCAGATATAAAAAACCAGATCATATCAGGTTTGGCTACATATCTGAAACTGGATCACATTTCAATGTGCCCATACCTGGTTATATATTGCTCTGGCTATATAAGGATGTTTATCTGGCAGTATATAATTTCATATCCCGTAATATGGTTCCATATCTGGCTATAAATATTGGTCCAGATCTTGGTCTATATGGTTCTTTATCTGGCTGCATATAATCAAATTTCTGGTTATATATGGTTGCATATCCTGTCGTATATGGCTTCATATCTGTATATTTGTTTCCATATCTAGTTGACCTTGTTAAAAATATTGATTATGAATTTGTTAGTTGCTAAGAAATTGAATCGAATCCATTGTAAGAACTTACTTTTGGAGCAAATCTATGAGGTTCTATCAACTGCGGCTTTTTACCAATGACTTTCGAGAGCTGATCGCCCTTTCCAGAAGACTTCTCCTCAGCACTTTCATCCTTCATATCCTCCGAGTCCAAAACCATCTCGCCACAGATCTTTTTCGAAGAGGCCCCTTCCCCTAGGGAACTATCATCCGACTGATCAAAGGCCCTCTTCCCAGACCCAACCTCCGATGTCTTCTGGCAAACTCCACCGGAGGTCATCCTTATCACCAGGAACTTCTTAATGTCTCGGACATCGTCGAAGATCGAGTCTGACTTGGACTTAGGGCTGCCCTGCGAAAAATTGGACTGCACCGGGGAGTTGAAGGCACTGCCAACCTCTGAAGATGTGTCCGTGCTCGAAGCACTTGGGGCTGGAGATGTGTCGAACTTGGTCTGGATGCTGAGGGGCTTCATCAAGTGGGATGAAGTGTCGATGGAGAGTGGGACCATCCCTTGGTTTTGGGAGTCCTCAGGGTTTGGTTCCGCGAGTTCCTTGTCCCCATCCTCAGAGTACTCTGAGCCACTGTAGTCCTCGTAGTGGGGACAGTCGATGCTGCCCGAGTTCAGTCCCTCCATGAGGGGGCTTTTGGCATAGTTGTGGCTGTCTAGGGCAGATGGGGGTTTTGGAAAAGGTGAGCTTCTGTCTTGGTTCTGAGAATTCTTTTGCTTGGAGTCCAAACTAAAAGGCATAAAAATGTGAAATACATTATTGTCATGATATAGTTCATTTAAGCAAATATGTTTTAGTTTTTCACTAAAAAGGAAAACTAAAAAAATAAGCCTTATTTCAAAACACATTTGAAGAGTACAGGGGAAAAAACGCTTGATTTCGTAGAAGGCTTTTCTCAATAGGCCTGTTTGGTGATGATAGCTAGAAATCGCCTAAACTAGTGTAAAGAAACCGGTTACTTGCTTTGTTTTTCTTTTGCGGCAACCCTGATTCAGGCCAGAGATCCGTGGATACGAGTCACACGTTTGTACCACGAAAGAAGAACCGAAAGAAAAACCGGTTTCTTGTCACCAATGTCCTCCAAGCAGACACAATCACGGGAAGACTCCTAATAAATCAAGTGGTTCTTCCCCTGTACTCTTCATTTATCTTCATTCAAAAATTAAGTTCATTCTGCATCAAAAGGGTTATTAATGTCGGCATAACTAACAAACTCCAATCTGATACATCCAGCTCTATGCATAACACTACCTTAAGAGAAAAAAAAACTGGCTGTGCGAAAAGACTACTTTACAATTCCATGAAATTGTTCCGTAAGTAGGCTATTAGTTTGTTTTCTAACTCTTAGCAAAAGATTATGATCTACAGTTATATAATAAAGTTAAAAGAAATTTCCAAGTTTTCTTTAAGCTTACATACATTTTATTATTCAAAATAAAATTTATAACAGTAATAAAAACATTGAACAAGAATTCTTGGACAACGTTCCTCAAACCATTACAGTTTTGTTAAAATAAGCCAGATATGTACATTTTCCCATTAATGTTTTTCATCTCCAATACAGAATCGAATGTCAAAGGACAAGGATACAATTTTTAGTAAAACATAAACTGTTAGAATTTCGCTATTAATAAGAAATGTACACAAAATGTATACCATAAATTACCTACTCAATCTCCCTGAACGGTTATAAATTGCTTTAATGTTTTAAAAATAAAATCTGCATAATTTGCATGTATATGAATTTTGTTACCTATAAGGTTGAGTAGTTTCATCTTCAAGTGAGCTTGGGGGCTTGGATTTCATTGCAGCAACAACAGCAGCATGATCATCTGATGTTAATTCTGGATGGGTTAACTTCACCAGCTACAAAATATTTAAGTATTAAACAGTCATGCGAATTTAAAAGGGATCCAGATATTGGTTAAAAAAGTCATGGATGTCGTAAATTTGGCAGTTTATGGAATGGTAACGAAAGCAAATGCTATAACTGTAGTCAGCATCATACAGTCCGCATTCTAAAAATTGCAAATGTAGAACCTTTTTGGTGATTTTTAAGATATTTTATGCACAAATAAACAAAATAATTACAATGAATAAAATGATTTTTAGTAAATTAACTACTAAAAGAAATGTGAAAACATTTTAATAGATTTTTTGTACAGAGTAACCAATGCAAAAAAGGCCCCATTAAACAAAAAGCAGACATCTATTAGTGGTTTAAAAACAGTGGTTTATTTGTTTGTCCAGGAGCTTTTTGGCAGCAAATATATGGGCTAATCCTATGTTTGTCTAAAATTGATAGCCCAGACATGCACTCAGTGCAAATGTTACACAAGTTAATCCGGGCTGCAGAATTCAGTAGTAATGCGGCTATAAGAAAAACAAATTAATTTCACTTGGTAAGAGTGCTCACATTGTGACGACCTGTGTATCCGATTTTTTGAAATTTATCACACAAGAAAAAAAGTATTAATCTTTACATTATGCATAGTTCTAAGTTTATGTGTTATTATGTGTTATGTCTTGTGTATTTACACACAAAAACATAACACATAATAAGTTTTATAGAATTCTTTTTTAATGTTTAAAACAAATAGTTTGTAAACATTTTGTTGCGCGTTGGAAAACCAACATTAAGTCATAATAACCCTGAATATTAGATTTTCGTATAAAAATTTTTAATATCAAGTAATCAAACAAAATAAAAAATTAAAAATGCATACATATATATTGCTTGTACACATATTTTATATAGCTTTTATGGAAAAAATTAGTTACTTTTATGACCATCATCTTGATAATTATCTGATCGTTAAGGGAACAAAAAAGTTTCTTTATTACCTGTTGCAAAGCTTCCAGAACTATCTGTCTATTTGTTTTTAAAGTTTTCAGCTTTTGCTCGTAAGCAATACGACGATCAGGGACCACTGCCATTAGATTAAATCTCACATCGTGATAGGGCTCCCCACCGGTAGCCAATCCCAATCTTTCAGTCATGACATGTCGGAACTTCTCAGTCCAGTCATCTTCTCCACAAGGACCTATAGGAAGATTGAATGGGATATAAATTCACTTAAATATACAAATTTTAATTAAAATATTATGGTTTAACACTATTTACTAACTTATATACGTAATTCATTAAATATTTTAAGTTTCGTATAAGACTTGGGTTATTTATTATTTTAAGTTATTTAATATTTTAAGTTTTGTAAGACTTAAGTTTTTAATAATATTTTAGGTTTTGCTGGTGCATTGTATGTTGTAAGTGCACAAAGCAATGGCATAATTTATATTTAAATATTATATTTTTCATGTTTATGATAATTGTTAAAATTATATACAGGACTTTTCTGTCTTGTCATGTATGACTATTCTTAAAATAAATAAACAAAAGCAATGAACATATAAAAATAATATGACAAAATGCACTAAAATGTCTACCACCTAAAAATAATTTAGTAATTGCCTTTTTATTAATAGTTTGAACTTTAGTATTTTTTACTATCAATATGTTTTGTGGGCATCTGTATAATATTTTTACAGTGTCCATTTCCAATAAATAAAAAAATACAAATAGTTTTAAGAGGTGTTCCGAACAATAATTAAAATACCCCATAACTAATAGCCCGGGTAGTAAGATTAAAAAAAAAAATAGTATTAACAGTACTAAAAGAATATAATTTGTTATAAAAATATAAAAACTTACCATGGTCAATGGGATAGGGTTTTAGGCCATCTAACTCAAATAACCTTCCGCCAATTGGAACATAACTTACAAAGTGGAAAGCTTCGACGGTTCGTCCAGTGGTTATACCATGTGACTTTTCGTGGAGATGTCTAGGTTCAGGTCTGTCATAACAAAAGTTTTATATAGGCATTATTTCAAGAATTTGTTTTTAAAAATAAATAGCAATAAGAATTCATACATATACAAAATTCGTTTTTGATGTATACACATTATTACGAGTATTATTAATAATTACACATTATTAGTTTAGGATATTAGGATAGGAAAACTCCAACCTTTGTCCTTGCATAACCAATACTTATTATACCAAATATACATATAATTGTATATAAAGGTTAAGGAAGGTTTGCATTTTCAAAGACTAAATTACAAATATATAAACAAATCTCACTTTGCATGACTGTTATGTGCACGAGCAAGTTCTGGTGTGTTTCCTATAGCATAGCCTTTATTCTGTAAAATTGATTAACAGATATAAAAATAGTTTTTTAAAATCATAGTTAAACTGTTAAAATAGTTCAAATAATTATTTTAGAGTTCGAAAATTTTAATTAATCTTTTTAAGTAAATGCAGGTTAGTAAACAGCAACACTCTTTGTAAAAACTTATCATCACATATTTTCTTTGTAATTCCTTTTAAAGAGAAATAACGTCGATTTAAAAATATGGAGAAAGTTTGATGTAATCTAAAATAGAGAACAGTAAAAGTTACAGAGAAATAATTAGTGCAAAGATAATGTAACACTGTTGACTACAGATAAAGATTAAATGTTTTAATTAAGGTCTAGAAAAAGTGAATGTTTTAGTTAAATATAAAATCTCTATTTAATTAGATTTTTTTAATGTTAAAAATATAAAAAATAACAAAAATTCTTTCACTTAAAATGTGGTATTAATTGTAAATATTTAGTATCAAATATTTATGAAAATTGATAATTCAAAATTATGTAAACTAATAGATTTTTCAGACATCAGAACTAGATATTGGTACTTTTCTTTATGGTTATTTAAATTTTTTTTAATGAAAATAATAGTAGAACTTGTTAATGAAACTATAAACTTGTTTTAAGATATTTTTTTTACATTACATGTTATTAAATAAATTTGATTAAGAGGTTTAGTTAAAAACATACAAATAAGAACACATTAATAATGGAACAAAGCAAATGAGTGTATATTACTTCAGGATTCATGTTCGCAGTATGTTCTTTCAATCTTGCCAGTGTAGGCCCAAGAAAAATCTGCGGGCAATTTAAGAGTACACTCAGAAGAGCATGGGTGGCACAGGAATTGGGTACCACCTGAAAACAAAGCAATGCAAACTTTTATTGTCATTTTAACTAGTGAAAACTCTATGATCAACTATCTCGACTTACGACAAATTTTTCAAGTCACTGATTTCCCCCCTAAGTGTTCAATGTCAAAAGCCACTCTGGGAGAGACCAGATCTCATTCCCCAAATGACCAGTTTCAAATCCCATTTCTTGAAAAATTATCTTTATCATGTCAAATTGCACAATAGCACTAAAGATGGCAACATATATAAATGGGCATTTTTCCGATTTAAAAAAATAAATTATAAAAAGAGATGGTTGGCAAAAAATCGAAACAAATGAAACAGTCAGAAATTTCTTCTTGCTTCACAAAGGTTAGTAAATTAAATACTAGTTTGTTAAAATAAGTTAGTGTAGTATTTCGTGTATACGTATTTGCTAATTAATAAATAAATGTAATGATAAACATATTATTGTATTTTTTTATGGTAAATAATGCATTGTAAAATGAATCCAGTTTTCTATCTAATTAACTTTTTGTACTTTAAGAGCGACCAACCTACATTTACGACCGATTTATTAGGGAACAGGAGTAAGGTCGCTCTTAGGGGTGTTTCACTGTATTTATATTTATTATTTCAAACTATTTATCATTAGCACATTATTTTTAGTAAAATAATATTAGAAAATACCTTGATGAATGGGTTATTATATTTAAAAATACATAAAAAATTCAATTTAAATATTTCAGGTACCGATTAAACATTTATAATATGAAAATGTTGTAAAGTCATAAGTCAGCATTCAAAGGTCATCATATTTAATTTTGTGGGATTTTCAAAGATAGAGATATTATTAATATTAGATTGAATGTTTTTATTTTAATTTTAAACAGTTAAGAATGTTGAAAAATTAACAAAACTTAAGTTCTGGACATCAGATTATTAAATAATATGTGTTAGTTTCTGATTCCTTAAAAATGAACTAGATCACGACTAGGAAACAAATAATGAGTAGTGTTACAGATATGAAGAACTATCTGCCTTCATTACACATTTTAGTAAAACTTCTCACAGATATTTGGAACTAGGAAGCTTTATATAACTTTATTAATATCCTGTTTCATTTATTCATTTATAAAAAAAAATACTCAAGTACCTGCTGTGCAAAGAAAATAGAATTGACAGTTTCCTCATCTTCAACAAATGACTCCTCAGCAGCAGTCACCTTACGGCGAGATCTCCTTTCTTCGATCCATTTAAAGAGAAATATGAATCCAAAAACAGGCCTTTAAAAAAAAGAATCAATGGTAGACTTATTACTTTCAATTACATAATAAGACTATAAGGTAATGAAAGTATTGCAATTGAGTAGAAAATCAATAATTTAGACTGTTTCTACAATTCATATTATTATTATATATATTTTTTATTTGGGGGGGGGGGATGGTGCTGATTACGAAAAAGTGATTTTTGAACATTGCTCTTTATTTAAACCTTTCAGTCCCAATGATGCCATTTGGAATAATTATGTTTATGATCATAATTTTTAAAAACACATAGGGCTAACATCTATTACGATTAATAAAAAATATTTTCTGATAGAAAAGGTTTAAAGAATCAAATGATGTATTTTTTGATATCAGAAATGGCTATAGACGATCAGAAAAAAAATTCTAAATTGACGATGCCAAATTGTCATTGGGACTGAAAGGTTAAATGTAACTAGCGAATTCTAATTATCAAGTATTCTTCATATGACAGCATTTAAAAACAATTGATATTGTTTTTATGTTTATTATGCAAGCGAGTTATTCATCTAGGAAAGGGCAATTTATGATTTATTTTAAGCAAGGGTTACAATTTTTAAAATTAGGATTTAAAAATAACCCGGCTCAAACTTTACTTTGCTAGTGCTTAACAAGTTAATTTGTAACGAGAGGGATTTTATGAACAAAACATATTTGTTATCTTAGCATTTATGTAATTTGCTGCCATTCAATTTTTATATTTTTCTTTACTCACAAACAATACTTTTTTATGTACAACAAAAGCTATGGAAAAATACTAAATCTAGATAATAAGTTATTTACCCTTCAATAGTTTTTTGCAAGTCATAAACTTCTTCGACTTGAACACCCCTTACACCAAAATCTTCTAAAAGGAGTGTGAAAAGTCCTGCAAAGGTTTTACATAGAACGATTAAAATAAAGTACATTTGAGTTATAACAAAACAGCATATGTTTGAAGTCCTACAAATACAAAAATTGCCTACCAACAACAGGCCAGAGGCCCGACAAGGTTGGTCCAAAATATATCTAATTATTTGCTAGTTTCCAATAGCTATTAAGATTTTTCTTAAAATCTTCCACTCTCTTCGAATGCACAACATATTCTGGTAAAGCATTCCACTCATTGACGACTCTATTATAAAAATGTTTTTTTACCTCCCTTCTAAAGCATGATTTATTCAATTTCTGACCATGTCCTCTGTTCCGGCTATTTTTAAGGTAAAACCTAAGCCCTCCATGTCTCCCTGTTTTATGAATTTGAATAACTGAATAAAATCTACTCTTGTTCTCTTATTTTCCAGGGAATACATGCTTAAAAATCTTAATTTATTATCATAATCATAATGATACCTGAAAAACCTTAAATCATTTTTGTTGCCCAATGTTGAACTTTTTCAATCAACTGTATTTCTTTTCTGAGGAAGGGGGACCAAAACTGAACGAAAGATTTACATAGAATGTGATCAGAGAAAGGGAAAAGGATTACATAGAAGGATTAAAATAAAACATATTTGAATTATAATCAAACAACATATGTTTGAAAGTTATGTGAGTACTGATTTTACTGACCTGGATCGCTTTCTAGCTCTAACCATCCTTCTGTTAGTCTGTTTAAATCAGCTGGCATATTAACAGAAGCATTGAAACAGCCGGTACTAAGGTATGAAAACAGCGTAGGCGTTCATCTTAAACGTAGAAATTAAACTCGAAGATAATCTGAAATTGCACGAGAAAAACACTGTATTAATTTACAAATCAATTCGATGAGTGACAAGCAATGAAACATAAGCAGTTATCGAAATAAATAATATGACACATAATTAAAACTTAGAAAACTCAAGATTGTTAGTAATAGTTATAAAAGATTTGAAAATTTACCGGTTAAATAGTCAAGTAAATATTGCGTTTAGATATTATTAATTTATGGGGATGGATGGGTTAATGAATGAAGTTTAAGAAGCATTAAAAGTCGTGATGGCGAAAAAGATAATTTTCTCATCGAAAGTTCTTACTTCTTGTAGAATGAAAAAAAAAAATGTAAATATTGCGTATTTCATTGTTGTTTTGTGTTTAGATCAAAATTAAATCTAAATATCTCACTTTCGTCGCCACCATAGCTCAGTGGTTAGAGCACTGGTCTTGTAAACCAGGGGTCGTGAGTTCGATCCTCACTGGTGGCTATTTCAAAACCTTTTTGTGGTACTCAGGCATAATTTTGTATAATCTCTCGAACTTCCGATCAATCTCAAATGTACAAAATACAATTTTCTGGACATTTTCTCGAAGAAAAATTTATCGTAGACAACCAAACTGGATACATATTCAACAATTTGTGTAAAAATAAATCACGACTGTATGAATATGCAATTTTCCTTCCAATGAAAATAACCGAAATTAACTCCGTGAGCCCCATTCAATTGAAATTTTATAAAGATTTTTTTAGATAAAAAATATCGGGATTTTTTCATGAATTTCTAACAATAATTTTTAAATAGTGGCGCCATCTCTTGTATAAGTTTCGATAATTTTTAAAGACATAAATTGATTGTGTGAATAAAACGATATAATGGATGGTTTTCACTCTTTTAAATTTTATTAAACTTATTTCTTAAACTTGTTTAACTAATTTTTTCTGATAAAGTGTTTTGAAGAATATTCTTTTTAAAAAATATTTTAGTTTTATTCCCAAACGTATTTAGATTGTGTTAAAACATTTACTCCCAATAAAGTATTCAGAGTTGTTGCGATACCAAACCCGGCCGAAACATAAACAACTTATGATTTCAGTATCAATTGCTTAATTACCAAATCTCTTGATAACGTAATTAGTTTTAAAATGAAGTTTCCTCATATTTTGAAGTCACAATTACAAGTCGCAGTGAAAAGATACGTATCCAGCAAAAGGATTGATTGCTTCAGTAAAAAAAATAATGTCTTTCAAAGGAGCTATCATACAGACAACTTTTCTGTTATTGGATCTGAGCCTGATAGGCACTCTGCTGAATTCAAAGTAAAGTATTAAATTATTAAAAAAGAAACAATACCCAAGCGTAGTCTTTTAAAATATTAAATCTGTTCTTTAAAATACAAGGCTGTTTTTTTAAGAATGTCAACATCAACGTGTATGGTAATTTGTTAAAGGTTTGACGTGTACCAGGTTTTATGATGACACAACATTTATAAAAGCTTCCAATTTTTAGGTTCTAAGTGTAGTGGGAAAGCTAAAAATTATGGGAATATAGTAGCTACATCCTATTTCAAGAACCGCAATTCAGACGATTTACTGCATTCTATAAAAGATCATTTAACTGTTTTGTTTCAACAAAGTATATCATGTAAAACTTTAATGTTTCCTCTTATAAAATATGGCAATCAATATATTTGCCACAGAAAGCTGGTTGTTTGTTAAATGCCAGTTACTGCCGGGATAAATCCGGAGAGTTAGCAGATTTGTATTTGTATACACAAAAAGGTTAGGTTTGAATATCGTCGCACTAGAGCTACACGAGGGCTATTGGTGATGGGCATCATATTTTAGAACCACAGTCAAGTGATGAGCCCAACGCAACATCATACACAGCGTTAGGACTTTATAGGATATTTAATGCGCACTCCCAACACAGGGTATTATTTGTGGGACATTTTTGGATGCACGGGCCATTTATAGGTCAGCAGTTATTTGTGCGATGCCTTGACCCGAACCTGGGACCTTTCGCATGCTAGGCGAGTGCCTAACCGACTGGGCTCCCCAGCCCCATATACAAAAAGGCTATTGTTGGTAATTCAAAATTCTGTTTTGGGTCTTAATTTGTTTTAAATTTCTAAATGATTAACTTAAATTAAATGTATTGCATTTAGACTATTATACAATATTACTGGCTTGCAAACTTTTAATAACAATATTACTTTTAATGAATTTATAGCAACTTATTTACTACAATGGTTGGGATGATACTTTTCAGAAAAAAATATTGATTGATAAACTGCTTTTTTACTGTTCCGAAGATTAATTACTTTTTTATATTTGTTTATTAAAATTTTGTTACTTTATGAACTATTTTTAGGAAAATCATTCAACAATGTTGGATCTAGTTAAGGATCTCAAGCAAAAGGTGCATAAAATATCATTAGGTAAATAAAAATGTTTTATGATCCGAATTTATTTCAATGTTTCAAACTTCCAAGATTTATTTTAAAAGATGTTGCAAACACAAATAGAAAATTAAAAAAATTAATAGCAATACAATGTTTTAATTACTACTGTTATCAAGTTGAGTTTACCTTTGGTAAAGACATCTATCAATTAACCTCATTTATATACTTGTGTAATGAGTTTTTTGTAATATAGGTGGAGGAGAAAAAGCCATACTTCGCCACACATCTAAAGGAAAGAAATTAGCCCGAGAAAGAATAACAGATCTCCTTGATTTTGGGTACATTTCTGAATAAAGTTCGCAAAATATTTAAATTTGTGTAGCAATAATCTTTTTTAGGTACATTTTTTGATCATGTTTATTATTTTTCTATTTTAAATGGTAATTAAAAATTATTTTTTGCATATTAATATTCAAACTTAATTTGTACAAATAATGCCATATAACACTCCAAAAATTTATCTGCAATTGGTCTAATGTATCCATGACCCAAGGGGTCTAAGGGATCATTACCACCAGTATTAATGGGTTCCTAAAAAATCAGATGTTCCGATGAAGTCACACTTTTTTCTTAAAAATGCAATGTAAAAACTGTTTAGTTATGTGTTAACTCCTATGTGTAATCTTCATATTTATTTAAAGTACCTATAGTTAGCTTTTAATGTATTTGCACTAGCATTGCTGTATTTTTCTGAAACTTAATTAAATAATTTCTTCATATATTTTTTAATTGCAAGACATATGCCAATATTTAACTACTGCTACCAATATTTAACGTCTGCTTAGCCAAAATTTGCATTGTTCCTGTTATATAATATTGCAATTGTAAAATTAAAAAAGTATTGTTTTAGGTCACCTTTTCTAGAAGTTGGGCAGTTTGCTGCTTATAATGTTTATGGATCTGAAGATGTTCCCGCTGCAGGAATAATCACAGGCGTTGGTTTGATACACGGGTAAAATATTTTGATATTATATAACCTTTTTGTGAAAGAGGTACACATACACTGACCTTTGTCAAATTCACTTAACAACTTCTTTTTACATTTTTTCCTAATACTAAATTTTCTATTAAAAACTAGAATGTTCAAGATTTCTGAAATTACTGATACGGAGGCATCTTCTGATTTATTAATTGTATTAAAAAATTGACTTATGACTTTCTTGGTGGGGGGCAAGTTCGCCCAACACTGCGACCTTAGGTCTATTGTATTCAATCCCAGAAATGACACAAGCACAAGAGACACACAAAGAAAGAGACGACACAAACACTTCGACAAATAGCAACGTTTATTGACGGACACAAAAATCCATGCCATGACCGGGACTCGAACCCGAGCCCACCAGCTCCAAGGGCTAACACTTTAAACATTGCGCCAGCGGGCCGGCAAAAAGGGGGTTATGACACAAAGAGGGTCAGGCGGATTTCTGATAGGCAAAAAACTGAGGTTAAAACTTGTTTTTTTTTCTAAAAACTGAGTTTTTTTTTCAGCTGTAAATTTATAAGATATTTTAGATCAAAAATTTTAGAATAGGTTATTAATCACAAAAAACAGAGGTTGTTTGTGTATTCACATAACACACACAAATTTGTAATTTTACCCCTTGAAACTTCAAATTTCATTAAATTGATGTTATCCTCAGCAAATGTTAAAAACAAAATTTTTGTCAAAATTAGTGCAAAACATACTTTTAAATGCATATTTGTTTGAAAAATATGTTTACATAATGACTATATGTGTAGGAGTTTCTTCGGGAGTGAAGAAGATATTGGTTTAATATTTCTAAATGTGTGTTTAAAAAAAATGTAAGGTGTTTAAGCGTTTTTTTAAAGTTTTTTTATCTTCAAATGCCTAACTTTTTTAATGCAAACCCTGATTTCATTTATAAATATAAAAATTCTTTAAATCATTATAAATGTTTTACTTTTTCAGTTGATTATAATATTGGTTTGTTTAAAACTGTTCTATTAACGTTATATGCATGCCTTTTTTTTCATTATCTTACAGTGTTGAATGTATGGTTGTAGCAAATGATGCAACTGTGAAGGGTGGTTCTTATTATCCTTTGACAGTGAAAAAACATTTACGAGCACAAGAAATAGCCCAAGAAAATAATTTACCTTGCATATATTTAGGTAAAGTAATTTACTGTATAAGCGTGGTATTTCTTAAATCAAAAAGCAGTTCTAAGTGTGAGTTACTGTCATTAACCTACTTCTCTCTCTTGTATTTCATCAATAGCCTTACTGTAGCTCATGTATTCTGATAATTCAACCAATATTTCTAGTATTAAGTTTAACAACTAGGCCTTTTTGCAAACCACTTATTATGTTGAGTTCCTAATGCTTAATATTGAAAAAAGCACAATATTACTCCATATTTCATCATTCTTTTAATGAAAAGAGAGCAGCACATTTTGAAATGGCAGCAAAATTTAATAATTTATTGAAAAAGTTAATTTATGATTTAAACTATTGAAATTGTAGATTTTTTAAACAAAATGACCTTAAATGTTATACTATGCAATAAAAAATTATTAAGCAAACATTTGCACTATAGAGGGGGACTGAAAATGAATATTAGTCTATAGGTAGCATTTTTTAAAATCTGCTTCTGATAATGCTTATTCTGATCAATTAAAATTATAGTTGACTCTGGTGGAGCTAATTTACCCCGTCAGGCTGATGTCTTCCCTGATATAACTCACTTTGGAAGAATTTTTTATAACCAAGCACAAATGTCATCCAGAGGTATACCTCAGGTAACAGTCAAAATTATTATTAAAAAAAGTATAATTACCAGTAAACATTTCCACTATGATATAATTGATGTATAAATATCATCATGCCAGTTAAATTCAGAGAAATCATCTAAAAACAACTTGTTCTGAGGTGTGTTCACATTTGTGCATAATAAATGCATTGACATTGAAGATTTGTAGTTTCCAGTAGACGAATGTGTTTAAAATTCTGGTTGGGAAGAAATGCTTATGAGGATTTGCTAAAAAGTATATCTTTAAAATTAAAAAAATATAGTTAAAAACTAACCACATAAATAAATCTCGAACTATTTTAAATAAAACAAAATGTCTAATATCATGACTAATGTTAGTTTTAGGATTCAACAAAAGCAGTATGGTCTTTCAATTAAACCCATATTTTTTGTGTACTGTTTTTGTAGTTATTTAATGTAACATGTTTGTTTTCATTGGAAATTCAGTTTAAAAATATCATAATTTTCCATAAGTAGTTATGAGTTGTTTTTTGATCATAAAAATAGTTGTTATGAGTTGCTCATAAATCCATTATGTTTTTCATTTTGCTTAATTTGTTTTCTTCTTTTAGATTGCTGTTGTTATGGGGAGCTGCACTGCTGGGGGAGCTTATGTGCCAGCCATGGCTGACGAAAGCGTTATTGTGAAGCAGCAGGGTACCATATTTCTTGCGGGACCTCCTCTGGTACACTAAGTTAATCTTTTTAAATGTATATTTTCATTATCTAATTATAATAATAACAATGTAATAGCTAATAATAGCAATGCACTATTTTTACATCCTAATTTCAGATGATTTGTTTTAATTATTGCCTTTTGTATTTTAAAATATTACATTAGAAAAAGTGAAATATTGACCGTTTAATTTTTATTTCACTTTAAAGAAGATGCTAAAATAATACTTAATGTATAAAAGTTTTTTTTTAATTTTTTAAAAAAAGAACTTATTCACTCAAAATCCTATTTTTTTCAACTAAACATAATTCTATTTTTCATTTGTCTCTTATCTAGGTCAAAGCAGCAACTGGGGAAGAAATAACAGCAGAACAATTAGGAGGTGCCGATTTACACTGCAGGTTAACGCTTTAAATTTTTTTCTTTTGAATTGATTTTTATTTAGTTAAAAGCAGGGATTAGAGAGTTATCTTTTAAAAGTAACTCTATTACAGTTACTTAATATGCAAAATAACTAGTTACAATTACTTAATACATAAAATTAACTGATCCCAGTTACTTTTAGAAATTTCAAGTTATAAAAAAAATTGCAATCTTAAAAGTTTATCATCAAAATTGCCATCTTAATAAAGTTCTATGTCTGTTTTACTCACTTTAATTATCTTAATACAGTCGAACCCCGCTATAGTGAACCTGGGATATAGTGAACCCTCGCTTGTAGTGAACCTTTTTTAGTGGTCCCTTCCAAACTCCTATTTAACTAATGTTATTTAATGTGGATATAGCCATCTTACCGTTTTTCAAATGGAACTGAGACTAAAAAAATTGGGACAATTGGGAAAAAGTTATGAATGAAAATCTAGCTTTGTTTAAAGTTAAATTTTTAATAATTAAATTGTTACTAGTAACACCTTACTCCAATCCCTGGTTAAACGGATTTTAATAACTTAACTTAATTTTTTTTAATGGTTAGGAAATCTGGTGTGACAGATTATTATGCAACTGATGATGAACATGCTCTGCATCTAACTCGACGAATAGTAAAGAACCTTAATAGGAAAAAAGAAGTCAGTGTAAGTTGCTGATTTTCAAACTATAAACCAATTCTAACAACCACAACCTTTAGTTATCTTAGAGTAATGTTCCTAAAATATGTTATCATGATTGGTATGAGAATTTGTTTTATGTATGTTTATAATAATTTCTATTTATTTTAAAATAAGTTTTATGTCTGTGCTTTACTCATTTTAATTATCTTAATATAAATTATTCAGTCATCTTTTAAAATAAAACTTTCATGGATCCATTTTAGTTAGATGTTTCAAAGCCCGAAGAACCCAAATTTGCAGCAGAGGATCTTTATGGTATAGTTGGTGCAAACTTAAAAAAGACTTTTGATGTTAGAGAGGTAATGTTATTTTACTGAATTTATTGTATAGTAAAATAGATTTTTGGTGTTTAATATTAACCATACAATTTATACACAAAAAATCAAAATCAAAACAACACTCTGTTCATGCTACTGTCAGGGGTACAGATCAAGAACAAGGTGTGTTTCTGTCGTGAGAGCAAAAACTGCAAATGCCCCCAAAACCCAGCAAAGAACTTAAAAATAAAAAGCACTTGAAGTAACTCAAAAATCCAAGGTATAATAGAAATGAACTATAAACTCAGTAAACACCAATATCTAATTTAAAGTGGAAGTACATGTTTACCAATAACCCACTCACATATTTAAACACTGTTCCTTTAAAAAATATCTTTCTGAAACAACATTCAAAAGAAAGTTTTTCTTGTGTGTTGCAGATAATTAAAAAAAATATTGTCACACATGTTTATGTACCATTAAAGTGCAATCACATTAAATGTAATTGAACTTCAAATTAATATTTATTGCAGGTGATTTCTAGAATAGTTGATGGAAGTCAGTTTGATGAGTTTAAAGCTTTGTATGGAGATACAGTGATTACAGGTAAGACATAAAATGTTACTTTAATATTTAAATTTTTTTGTTATAATTATATAATTATTAAGAAAATATGGAAAAAAATACTTTTTATTATGAATTAAGAAGGCTTTTTTCAATGTCAGTATTTATTACCTTCCTTCTAGTTATATCCTTACATTAGAATACATTTATTGTTATGATTATACTCCTCGGCACAACAGCCCATTACTGGGTCAAGTCCTGCCTTGCTGATTTCAGATTTCGTGACCTAGGGCTCTGGGGTGCTAGGCATATGTCCCGGTAAATTCGGTCAGCCTCGTGCGGAACCCCCAGTTTTAGTTCCCAAGCATGCTTGGTACCCATTTTATTGACCCTCTCAAGGGATGAAAGGATGGTTCAACTTCGCTCAATAGGGGATTCGATCCCCGGACCCGTGGCATGGCAATGCGAAGCACTACCATTAAGCCACTGGGCCTCATTGTTTTGATTGTTTAGGTTTTATTATTTGTTTTTTAGGCTTTGGTCGTCTGTATGGTTACCCAGTAGGAGTCATTGGCAATAATGGTGTATTATTTGCAGAATCAGCTCTCAAGGTACTTGCTCTATATAATATTATTTCTATAGTTTTGTATTAAGAATTTCTGTTGATTTTTGCTTACTGCTATAAAATTAATTTATATTTTTTGTTTGTTTTATGTAATTTATACACTTAAATTAGCATTCTACTTTCAATCATAATTTCTCATAATGTTAAAGGAGCTTACATGAAAGTATTTTGATATGTTTGTAAAATTTTGAAGCAAGGAACTTTAAATCTTATTGTTTCATTACTATTTGTTTTATTCTTAAAACCATTGATTTTTGCAGGCTACACATTTTATTGAACTGTGTTGTAAAAGAAAAATTCCATTGATATTTCTTCAAAACATCACTGGTAATATATTCTTAAACTATAAATTGTTTTTTAGTACTGAATATATTCTGCAAAAAAGATTCTTCATAACATAAGCATTCTTTTGTAACATAAACATTCTTTTGTGGATTATAACATTATTTTGTGAAACAAAATTACATTTGAACTGTTTTTATGCAATGACATACTATGATATTTTTATATTCGGCACTCAATTTAAAATCACATTATTTTATTATTCTTATTTAAAGTGTCTTTTTGTAAAAATCTTTTTTTATACATTGATATAATGTGATGTTTTTGTATTCAACATTTATAATTGAAAAGTATGCAAATTGGTTATCCTCATTTAGTGTCAATTTCTAAAAATCTGTATTATCAGAAACATAATTGATCTTTACTTTGTTATACTTTAATTTTGATAAAGTTAGATTTATTTTGTTCTGCTACTTTTACAGTAATTCTTCTTATTATGATTTCATCTTACTTATCAGTCTAACTCATGAAATAGTTCTTCATTTCACACTTTTTTTCACTATAACTTCCTACATAATAGGTTTTATGGTTGGAAGAGAGGCTGAAGCTGGGGGAATCGCCAAGCATGGTGCCAAAATGGTGACTGCAGTGGCCTGTGCCAAGGTTCCCAAACTGACTGTGATAATTGGGGGCTCTTATGGGGCAGGGAACTATGGAATGTGTGGAAGGGCATACTCGTAAGTTGTACTTTTGTACCTATATGTGTGAATATTAGAGTATTATTTTGAATAGTTATAGTTATTTTTTAAGGGAAGGCATACTAAAAACTAAACTTAAAGGAAGGCATATGGTAAATGAATTTAGGTGTTACGTAACCTGAATTTGTTTACCATATGCCTTTATTTACCATATGTGAGTTAGTATAAAATTTTGAATAGTTAGGGTCACATGGGGGAATTATGGATCACTCTCTTTCCGGGGTAAATAATGATCACTAAGTTTTCAGGATTAAAAATGGTTTTTAGAAAGAAAAAAAATTATGCCAAGTCATCCTTATACATTCTATTTTCTTATATAAAGTTCAAAAACAATGTAACTCTGCGGCAAATAATAGAAAAAAAATACTTTTTACACTACTATAAAAACATCTTTAAAAAAGATTGTCTTTGAAAAACATGATTTTTTTTAAGATCCATACTGGAGAAACATATTTGAACTAACTATATTGTTGGTGCAATTTTTCAATAGGAAAAGGTCTAAGCTTTTCATTCCGATATAAATTTTTTCATAATTATTTTTTTTAATGATTTTAAAGGTATATCGATTTATCCCCCAGTTTACTGGGGTAATTCTGGATCACTGGGGTAATTCTGGATCAGTGATATTTTTTAATTTTTCATGTGTTTTTAGCTAAGTGGTATACGTCATTTTGAAGCAAAAAATCAGATTAGGCTGCATTCCAAATTTCATTAAAAAATTCGAATTAAAAGTTTATTTAAAATTTAAATAACAAAAAAATTTAATCTACATTGAAATAACATGCAAATTCCATTTTTATTCAATATTTTGACTCTTTTCATTTCGTTAAACTTACGAGAAACTTTCGAGATACTTCGAACTGTAAATTAATTTAACAAACGATAAATAACCGAATTTTCGAATGAATGTAAATGGGAAATTGCGGCATAATTTATTAAAAAAGATCATCATTATTCTTCGAGTTTAAAAAAAAATTAGCAAACGATAAAGTCTAATTTTTTTCTGAGAAAGAAGAATAATAAAAAGTTAATTTAGGCGTTTAAAAGTTTGCTTTGAATTATATTTTAACTGCAACCAAAAATTAATTTACTTTTAATATGCATTACTATAAAAAAAAGGGTGATCCATAATTACCCCATATGTGATCCATAATTGCCCAAACCCGGGGTAATTCCTGATCACTCAATAATTAAAATAAAACTAATAATAATTAAGTTTTAGGTAAAGTGATTATTTAAATAAATTCTAAATTATTTAAGCTTACTCCATGCAAAATTAAATCTTTCTATCTTTCATACTTTAGAAGAAAATAGGATGTTATGATTTTTTGATCCATAATTCCCCCATATGACCCTATAGTTATCCTATAAGAGAATGCATACAGTAAATATATTCAGGTGTTACATAATGTAAGAATAAGCCTTTTTGATTGACTAAAGAAAAAATGGTTTTTTAAAAAAAGAAACAATAGGTTAAATTTTAATTAAAGCAACCACCTTCTAGGAAACTGACAATAGTTATAACTTCTGTTTTGGAGATACAATAACTGAATTTATGTCAAATGATCCGAAAACAAAAGTTTTCAATTAGCAGGCATTGAAGCTTATAAAAGGTACCATTTTTAAAATTACATTAAGGTGTTAAATACCATTGCACGTTTTTTTACTGATTGTTTAATAATCATTATCTAATATGAGTCGAGTCTGATTGTTATTGTGTGCAAATCACAGTTAGTTAAGAAGTAAAAAGTTACACTATCTTTGTGTAAGTTTTAATTGGGTTCCTTAGTGTTTAAAATGCTGTATAATGAGTTTTAAATGTACTTTACATAACACAATTTTACAAAAAAATTTTATTTGTTAACTCTAGACTTACAATGACCTAACATTTCTCAATTTGCTTTAGTCCCCGTTTCCTGTACATGTGGCCCAACGCTAGAATCTCTGTGATGGGGGGAGAGCAGGCTGCTGGAGTTCTTGCACAGATTACAAGAGATCAGAAAAATAGGAATGGGAAAACTGTGAGTATTTTTTTTAAAAACTATTCATTAACATTATTTTCAGTTTATAATCTCTTGTATTAAACCCTTGAGAGGTTTGGCCTTCTATTTTTTGTTCCCGTAATATTTCCATGCTGGACTGTTTGGTAGTAATGCACCAATAAGATTAAAACTGACTTAAACCCACCAATAAAAAATGCCAATGACTGGAGTGTTAAGTAACAAAATGCCAATAAGATTAAAACTATCTTCATTAAAACACCAATAAGATTAACTAACAGTTTTAACTTTTAAACTAAAATCAAATGAAAAATGAATATATATATATATATGTTGCTCGTACATATATTTTTATATATAATTTTCAGGGATAAAAAAAATTGGTATTTTTATAATCGCTTTCTTAAAAATTATCCGATCGTTAAAGGATTAACCAGCAGTAACAGTTTTAAGTATAGTATATGGTACATTAAATATATTTCTGGCCACTTCTATTGGGTTGGCAGCTACTTGGTGCTGCCAGAAAGTTTACAAAATCTAAGATATAGACTGACAGAGATTTAGTTTAGAAATTTAGTAAGCAGAATCACGGTGGATTTCTTATATAATTTAAAAAACTTTTTTAGTGGACTGATGAAGAAGAAAAAGCTCTGAAGCAACCTATCATCGAAAGATTTGAGGAAGAAGGGCATCCATACTATTCCTCTGCCAGGTAATATATTTCATTATATTTTCCTTAAGTGATCTTTTTTTGACACAAATATGTGAATGTAATATGGCAGAATAGTTCTTATTTGTTTTGATATTTTGGTTTACAATTTTAACTTTATCTAGGGTTTATTAAAGGTTTTCCTTTTATGAACAAAACTTTCAAGCCTTTCAGTGTTTTATTATTTTTAATTTGAAGCACAATACATAATTTTTTCATAAATAACTTTACTAAAATGAAACATGTTCTTCTAAAATGAAATGATTAAAGTTATTTAAGTCTTGGCACATTCAAGCAGTATGATGGTTTGTAATTTGTATCCTTCAGTCCTTATATAGCATAGAGACTAAATTTTTCATGTAATAGTTTCTGTGCATCTCACAGTTATTATAAACCTATGTTTCCATTGTACCATGCTACCTATGTTAATCTAAAAAATGTATTGTAATGTAAGTTAGGTTGATGTATTACTGATTGCATATTCTTTTTAATTAATTTTATGTGTCATATTCTGAGTATCTTCTTTAAAAAAACTACATCTAAAGCTTTTTGTTTTTTAAATGTTAAAATTGCATTTTCAATTTGAGCAGGTGTTATTTCACGTTAACTAGTTCACAATTTTCTCTCTCCATTTTAACTGCATCATATGCACTTACATAATATGCAGTTAATAAAACTTAAGCTATAAATCTGTTACTTAAGTAGGATAAAGGCAAATGTGTTCTATATAACAGTATAGTACTTACAGCAATTTTCTACACAAAATTACAGATATATAATTAAAATTTTAATTTTACGTGTGAGTTAAAAAATGAAACGCTAATATTCAAGCAATACTTTTGATAAATTTACTGGAAGGACAATTTTTTTTTATTGTGGAATGTTATGGTTTGTATTTTGAAATTTTGATGTATTTTTTTTTGTTTGTGCTCAAATAGATAACTGTTATTGTTAAGTCAATTTATATTCTAAACACTTTGGATAATTGCTTTAATATCTATATGTACTTTCATCTATTATGGATAAGAGAAAATGATCAGACATGGAATTTTTGCTATGTGTGTTTATGTGTTTACCTACTTATATGCATTACATTCCATTGCTATGGTAGTTATTGGAATGGTATTGTATGGTTAAGAATAACATAGAAATTGTTATATAAAACTATTTTTTTAACTTAGCATGCGCAAGGTCCCAGGTTGGTGAACCAGGGCATCGGCAAAATAACTGCCGACCTATAAACGGCCCGTGCAGCCAAAAGTCCGACGAATAATGCCCAGTTGGGCAGAAGTGCATGTTAAATATCCTTCAAAGTCCTAACGCTACATACAATGTCGCCCTTAACGGTTGTGTTGGTTGCCTACTCGGGTGTCGGCTCGTCACTTGACTGTGGTTCTAAAATACAACGCCCTTTGCAAATAGCCCTCATGTAGCTCTAGTGCGACAATAATTAAAACTAAAATAAACTATAAATTTTTTACTTTTAGGTTATGGGACGATGGTATCATTGATCCTGTTGATACTCGAAAAATACTTGGACTGAGTTTGAGTGCAGCATTAAATTCTAAAATGGAAGATACAACATTTGGAGTGTTTCGCATGTAACATTTAATTCTGTTAAAATTAAAACAAATTCTAATTTAGTTATTGAAATTGTAAATATTATATTATGTTTGAAGTTGTACATTTTTGTAAAAAAATGTTTTTTAATAAAACATATTTTGCATTAAAATCTTTATATTTTATAAACAATTTGTTGAATAATTTATAATCCATAAATCCTAGCGTGAATTTTTTTTTTAGAAATATGTAGCTGCCTATCCCCCAGGAACCCACATGTTGCGACTTTAACTCCTAAGCACAATTATTGTAATTTTGATAAGTAATTAGTTTAATTAATTGAGTAAAAAATTTAAACTACATTTAGTTGAATCGAAGTGAAATGCATATTGATAATTTTCAAATGAGCTTGATGTTAATGATTTTTTTTTTCACAAATGGTTTCAGCACTTATTTAATATTTTAAAAGTAACTTTGATTTTATTTTGTAAGTAGAATGTCTTTGCTAGAAAATTTTAGTCCACATATATTTATGCTCTTTTAAGTCAATACTCAATTGAATCCATAAATTTAGAGCTCAACAAAGGAGATTTTTTAGATTTTAAGGAAAAGTTTAGCTAATAGTTAGATACAATTAGCTATTACGTACACATTGAATTGATATGGACATAAAAACTTGCAAATGTGGCATTGTTAAAATATTTACCAAAATGTAGCTATTATTTATGAGTTAGGTTTCATTTTTCATGGGTGTTATTTCTCAAGAAAAAATAAATCGAAAATCGAATAGAATTTATTCTATATTAAAATAAAATTACAATTGACAGGTTATACTTGAAATTAGACATTTTTCATGACTTTTTTAGACATTAGTTTTATCTTTATAATTAAAAAGCGAAAGAAAGATGTTTTTTGATAGCTCTAGTTTCTTAAACGCAACAACGAATTCTCGCATTGTAATCGAATCGTTAAATGTAAAAAGTGGTCAAGTGTAATTTTTGTCTTCACATTTTGTGTTTTGATGGGTTTGTATAGTAGAGATGATAGTTTTATAGAAGAAAACAAAAACCACCTTCCGCCTCTAAATGTTGAGAAAAGGGGTTAAATACAAGACTGCACCTCGTTGTAAATTTTTTCAAAGCGCATACAAATAGCAGCAAAATTTCTAGTTTTTGTTTAGTTGATCTCTGAGGAAATAATCATATCTTTTGTATTTATTCATTGTGACTGCATTTAATTTTTTATAAAATGTCTTCGATAGTGAATCATAGAACTAGCACTACTATCCAAATATCAAAATTTTTCTCTGAACAAAGATTCTTCCGCATCCAAATGAATTCATGAATTGTTCTTCATTCATCAATGTAATCGGCTAACAAATCTTCCTTTAGGGAAAGCCTTTCAATGATAATACCCAAGAACAACGATTATTTGTTTCTGCAGAACTTTCAATAACTAAACAAAAATGGACGCTTTGGAAAACACACAACAACATCCAAATGGAGTGTAAGATTTTCGGGCCAGGTGTTATTGAGTAACACCAGCCATCAATTCAGTAAAAAAGGCTCAATATAGGATCATCAGTAAAAAGGCTTTTCATTGAGGAAATGCGAATTGTAAGTTTCATTTGTAAAAAGCGGTAAATCCATCAAGGTTTTACGAAGCAAAATCCACACGCTAAACCTAAACCGACCTTAAGTTTGCAGTATACAAATGTTCTACGAGAAAAGGGGTAAATAGTTCTCATTTTTGAGTGCGAGAATCGAATACAAAAAGGTATTTCACATTCAATAAACACATTTATTTGTTATTTCAAGACATAAATTTATATTTTTATTAGTTAAGCTTTAGTTAGAGTGTTATTTTAATTATTTTTTCCTTCGATTTTGACGTAACAGGGCGCACGAATATCAGGGTCGAAAGGAGCAGCCAATCAGAGTACGCGAAATTGCGGCACTGTTGTTGATTTATATCAATATTTTAATTAGGAAAGGGGGGAGGGGTGGCGGGGAGACTTCCTTAATGATTAATGAAAGAAGGCCCACTCGGGCGGGATGGGTCTGTTTTTCGTGATCATTAGGGAGGAGGGGGGGGGGGAGGATATTCTTTTGTAGTTTCGGGTTGGTGTATGAGCATTTTACCTATTCTAACCACACAAGAGAGAAAGAGTCTATTTCGGGAGTATGATCCTTATATGGCTAATAATCAAATTTCGATTCATACTGCTCAGATATCCCCACTTCTCAATGTTATTCTTTGTTTAGCGAAACTAAAGTTCATTTTCTGACCAACTGTGTATAGTGCTCTTTAGCACTAGTTAGATCAAGCTTAATACCCTATCTAAATAAAGAGGAAGTCTACCCATGGGTTGCCGGTTGTCATTGGAGATTATTTTTCGATATAGAAATGGTTAAACTTCGTTTTAAATAATGTCAATGTTAATAGAATTACGCCCAAATATTATTAACATAAGTTGTCGCTAGGTGTCTCGCTTTTATTGCCGTCATAGTTTTTTTTCAAAGGAAAACTAAAACTTCTATTTCATATACTTAAAGAATTTAGTAAGAAAAAACGTTATGCCTTTAAACCTAAGAAAGCAAAAACAAAGTAGGGAAGAACCCCGTATTCGTGAACCACGGTCAGAAAATGAGAACCTCCCTAAGCCGGGAATGGATTGTAGTAATTTTCAGTTTGAATGCAAAAATTGTGCTATGCAATTCATTTTTGAAACTAAAATTTTGGTGTTAATCTACATTTCACATTGAATCATTAGTAAAAAAACAATTTTTAAGTCAAAATTTAAGATTCTAGTGAAACGCGCTACTTTACATCGGAATATCTCGCGCGCCACCTAGTAGGAGAATCATTTTAAGTTCATATTCCAATACAATAGGAATGCATAATCAAGAATTTTTGTTAGTACATGATTTGATAAAAATGATAAAAAATGGTTAATAATACAGGTTAAACACCATACTTTTTTGTTATCTAAATTGACTAATATGGTTAAGGAATACAGATTGTTCTCTGCTACGGAATATTCACAAACGCCAGATGCTGTATTTCCTTCTAGATTTTATTCCTGAGTTTCCTTCAATCTTTGCTCTGTTCCCAAAAGAGATTGATTCACCAACTGTGGTCTTTCAGTAGTATATACTTAGAACTTAAAATTTATAATGTTTTATTTGCCGTATTCCTACAATTTCAATAGTATGCAAAATCCTTTCTTTTTAAAAACATATTTACTGGTGTTTTCATTAAATCTTATTGAATTGATAATGTACCTTTATTCAGTAAATTTATTATTGATAACGTTATCTAAAATTTTACTCTTTTATAATTTAAAAATAAACTACTCAAATAAGTAAAAGCTTTTAAAAGCGCCATCTATTGAATGTATTAACTTTACGTGATGTTTAAAGCGTTTATGAATTGGCAAAGTGTTTATAAAACTAAAACTTACTTTCTTTTTAATTTTTGAGATTATACTTACTCAACGAAAATCTGAATTTATTGACAAAACGTAAATAATTATAATCTTTTAGGAATATATGTTAAAAATACCACTTTTTAGTTTTTATAGTTCTAACAATCTATATAAACCTTAATTTTCCACATGTAGAGTGGAGTGCCACGCCAGTTCGTTTGAAGTCCATTGACTCGAACCGTTCCGAAAGGAACAAAAGTTCCACGCAACGCGCAAGGAACAAATTAAGAGGTTCGCTTCATCAAAAGCAACCGAAAAGGTATGCTACATTCAAAGCATCCAACTTACCCCCCAGAAGGTTGTGGTCCTCACAAGGGAAAACTTCCTCTGTGGAGCAGTCGGTGAAAGAGAACTTGGAAAACCAGTACTCTTGTCCCGAAACGTACCAAGCCCCAAAAAGGGGTGATGGAGAACAGGCTGCTGGCATTCAGCGTCTGACATGGTCAAAATGACTTGAAAACAATAAAAAACCCGGCATAAAATTTGCCGTCGGAAAAAAAAAATGCAAACGACGGCGGTAGGATAAAAATCATAAAATTCAGAAAAATCATGATAAAATACTGAAAACCCCGCCGAAGTTGCAAAGAGGATATGGACTGACAATGAACTGGCTGGGCACTTTTTCTCAAAAATTTTGAGGCATATTAATTTGGAATAACATAATTGTTTATTCCTTAGGAGCAGCGTAAAAAATGAAAAAAAAAAAACAATAATTTTTGACAGCACTTTTGCTTTTATTTGGAAATTGTTAAAGATGTTCATAAACTCTTCGGGGTAATGGGTTAACTTTATTGCCATCAATGAGGTTAATTTTTAAAGAAGTTCTTATTTCTCAGTGCACAATTATTTAGATGAATTTAAAAATTAAAGAATAAGTAAAAAATCTTTATTTAGGGAAGGGCTGGGCTAAAACGTACAGCGGGATATGTACGGTATACCGTTTACATTATAGATATCGTTTCTCTATGCGGATTAGTATCAGTGTCTCAGGGGAAAAAATTTTTTTTACACTTTTTTTTCTTCTAATTTTCGTCCATTCCTAAATAAAAGGTGAGAGAAGAATCTTTTCTTGTATGCTAGTAACTTGTAATATCATAAAAAAAAGAACTACTTATCTTTTGGTTGTTAGCGATGATTGGTTAAGTGATAGAATTTAAGGTTATTTTAATTTTCGCTGGGAGGTACAAAATTATGGCTAAATCGTACAGAAGTGTACGGGTTAGCTCCAATGGTTTGCTATGGCAACATACCTACATCGCGATGGTAACTTACTAAAAAGGTTTGCCTACCAAATATGTTAAGTTTTATATTTCTTCTTAACAGCTTTTTCTAAGTTCCCAAATAAAGCACAACTGGAAGAATCAGCTAAAGTTAAAGAGCTGAAGGAAACAATTCAACTTTGCATGGATACAGTGGTGGAAATTGATTTATGAACTAACACTCTTTTCACCAGATATCGTTTTGTATTAAGTGCTCACAATTCGAATTTTGTGTGTTGTATATTCAGAGTATAATAAAGGATTTTCACACATAATTTTTTTCAAAAAATGATATTCAATAAAAAATATATCTATTTTTAGTTTTTGGGCATGTCAAATGGTGGAAATTGATTTATGAACTCATATTTATTTTGAACCCAGGTACCAAATATTTCAACAAGTTCTTCATTTGAACTTCAGGGGAGCTTACTATCAATGCTTATAAATAAGAATAAGGCCAACTTTGCTGAAATTTATCTGTTTTATTCCCATTTTACTAAATAGGAAAGCTTTCGGGACTGCCTGAAGCCAAAAAGGTAAAAAAATGACCCTTATATAATATTGTAACAAATCTGTTAGAGAAATCAGCATATTAATTAAACGATCAATACATATAATTCATAAATATTTGAAGAATCATTCTGACTACGGCAAAAACCATCAATAAAAAAGGTGTAACCCTCATGGGACGAGGCACAAAATCACGATTATTGGACTTGCATCCCAAAAAGTTACCATTTGTGGCAGCATTTGTGCATTACAGGACGAATTTGTTATGAACTATCACTTCCTGTAACTCCCAGAAGAATAGGACAAATATTGATATCGTCGTCGAACTTGAAATGTTCCAAAATGAAAGCTGCTCCCAAAGCTGACTCCTCACCATAAGAACAGGCTAATAAAATAGGGTCATAACTACTTGAAAATGGATTGGGTGGGGGTGCATTGAGAGAAATGGGAAAAAAGGGAAATTTGCTGATGAAAAAAAGTTCAATTTGGATGGATGTGATGGTTTAAACTGTTATTGAAAGGATCTTCGAAAATAACCAAGATCTGTCTTCGGCAGAAATGTTAGTGGTGGAAGTTTGATGGTTTGGGCAACGATATCTTATGATTGAAGAAACAAGGTTTTGTTTCTGAAGGGCTGACAAACATCCCTTTATTTCAGATTAGTTCTAAAAAAATTCTTTGATTCCTTTTTGCGTGGCAAAACTATACTTTTGATTCTATTTTTATGCATGATAATGCAAGTATCCACATTTAAAACGAAATGGAAGAATGGTTTACTGTACAAAATGTTGTTCATTTAGATCATCTTGTCAATAGTCATGACTTAAACCCAAAAAATAATGTCTGAGATCAATTGGTATGAATAATTTACTCAAAAAGAGTATGGTGTCGATGGAGTGTGTATCAGTTATGGAATGGAAGGACTTAATAATTAAAAACTGGAAATTGCTTGACCAAAACTTGACCCAAAGTTTCGTGTTGTCTATGAAAATATAAATCAACGAAGAAATAACGAAAAAAAATAGTTTTAGTATTTATTAATGGCTATTGAATGTAAAAGTTCATAAATCAATTTCCCTATGCTAAAACTAAAATATCAACAAAATAAATTGTTTACGAAATTATATAAATTTTATTTTCGGGTATAATTTATAATACAAAGCCTGTATAGTGTATGAAATTTAAATTGATAAAAACGCATTTAATAAAGAAATACTGTTAAAAAACTGCCAGTTCATAATTCAATTTCCACCACTGTAGATAAAAACTGAAAAGGTAGGACAGAAAAATTCAAAACAAGTGAACATGGGACTCAAAAGTAAAACCAAAGCGAATCCTAAACCCAAGAATACAATTTTTAAAGCAACTAATCTAAATTTCTAAAAATTTTCTAAATTTCAAAATGTTTCTAAATTTCTAAATTTTTTCTAAAATTCTAAACGGTTGAAAGGAAACCCAGAAGGAATATATATTAAAAAAACAGAAAGGATCTTGACTCTTAATCCGAGTGTGTGATATAACGTTACTCCATAAAGCTAGATTCAAAACATGCTGTCACCGATTTTACGGAGCAACTTCCATTAAATGTTACTACAGTGGTGGAAATTGATTTATGAACTGACAGCTTTTTAACAGTATTTCTTCATTAAATGCATTTTTATCGATTTAAATTTTATATACTATACAAGCTTTGCATTATAAATTATACACGCAAATAAAATTTTATAAAAATTCGTAAACAATTTATTTTGTTGATATTTTAGTTTTAGCATAGGGAAACTGATTTATGAACTTTTACATTCAATCTCAATTAATAATTTCTAAAACTATTTTTTGTACTTAATGCTTACTTGATTTTGTTTTTCATAGACAACGCAAAACTTTAGATCAAGTTTTGGTCAAGCAATTTGCAATTTTTAATGATTAAGTCCTTCGATTCCATAACTGATGCACGCTTCATTAAAACCATATTCCATTTGAGTAAATTATTCAAACCAATTGATCTTAGTCATTATTCTTGGGGTTTAAGTCATGGCTATTGGCAAGATGATATAAATGATCAACACTTAGTTCATTTAACCAGTCTTCCATTTCGTTTGAAATGTGGATACTTGCATTATCATGCATAAAAATCTAATCAAAAGCATAGTTTTGCCATGCAAAAATGAATTAAAGAATTTTCTACAACTAATCTGCAATAAAGTGATGTTTGTCAGCCCTTCAGAAGCATAACCTTGTTTCTTCAATCATAAGATATCGGGGCCCAAACCATCAAACTTCCACCACTAACATTTCTGCTGAAGACAGATCTTGGTTATTTCCGAAGATCCTTTCAATAACATTTTAAACCATCACGGCCATCCAAATTGAACTTTTTTTCATCAGCAAGTGTCACTTTTTTCCCATTTCTCTCCCTCCACCCCCACCCAATCAATTTTTATGTAGTTACGACTATATTTTAATAGCCTGTTTTTATGGTGAAGAGTAAGCTTTGGACCAGCCTTCATTTTGGAACATTTCAAGTTCGACGACGATATCAATATTTGTCCTACTCTTCTGGGAATTACAGGAAGTGATTGTTCAAAACAAATTCGCCCTGTAATGCACAAATGCTGACACAAATGGTAACTTTTTGGGATACAAGTCCAATAATCCTGCTTTGGTCCCTCGTCCCACGAGGGTTACACCTTTTTTAATGATGGTTTTTGCCGAATCAGAATGATTCTTCAAATATTTATGAATTATATTTATTGATCTTTTAATTAATATGCTAATTTCTCTTATAGATTTGTTACAATATTATATAAGGGTCATTTTTTACCTTTTTGGCTTCAGGCAGTCCCGCTAGCTTTCCTAGTTAGTAAAATGGGAATAAAACAGATAAATTTCAACAAATTTGACCTTAATCTTACTTATAAACTCTGATAGTAAGCTCCCCTGAAGTTCAAATGAAGAACTAGTTAAAATATTTGGTACCTGGGTTCAAAATAAATTTGAGTTCATAAATCAATTTCCATCATTTGACATGCTTAAAAACTAAAATTAGATATATTTTTATTTAATATCATTTTTTGAAAAAAATTATGTGTGAAATTCCTTTATTGTGCTCTGAATATCCAACACACAAAATTTGAATTGTTAGCACTTAATAGAAAGCGATATCTGGTGAAAAGAATGTTAGTTCATAAATCAATTTCCACCACTGTATATAAATGCGTTTATAAATTAACTGAAATAGCTGGATTCTAATATCATTCCGTTAAAACATTTTATTATGTTTAAGTTATTATTTATATCTTAGTTCATATTACTCAACTATTCTGTATTAATCGGTCCAAATTTTATACAACATGATTACACTACGTACATTAATAGCTGCTGCGCTGAAACACTTGAAACAACATCGGTTTTAGTGGAACAGACAAGCTTGTCCACTAAATTTCCACACCGGAAAAGATTTATGGTCTGCAATCAATTTATCGTTCGAAACATCCTGCCAAACTTTCTGATTTACTAAAGAATATTACTGGGAAACAGGACGATGAGGAGAAAATGCTTCTGGGATAACTTCCTTGATATATATGTAACTTAAACTTTACAGATGTTTTATTATCAATATATGCAATGCATATGTATTCTTTCATAACGGCAACTTATGGCAAAGTCATTTTGTGTTGTTGATGTTTGTTTTGATAAGTTAAGCTTCGTAAACTCTTCTTGAGAAAAATTCTAGTTTCCGCAGTCCAAATCCTCCCCCCAAAAGACTTGCGGTGCAGCCTGGCAAATACTCATTGTCAAAGACGTAATTAAATTTAATTAATTGCCTACAACAGAGTTCGTGTTTGAATCTTCGAGAAACAATGAGAATTTCAGTTTCTTTTTCGCTAATTAAGCCTTAGTCTTGATTAAACTGACTTGAAGAATACATTACCCCGCTGTTGCCTAAGTGGATTAGCATTACTTTCAGTGGGAGAGTTTTGTTCGCATATTTTCTCAAAAGAGAAGTTTCAGAAAAAGTACAAATCTCCTATGTTGATAACAAACAACTCTTTTTGGATTCAAACAGAAGCGTTTGTTCTCATACAACATACATTCACGTAAAACATACATTAACTTTCAACATACATTTCATTAACGTTCGATTTTGGAACCAAGATTTATGAACTATAGAAATTAAATTAATAGTTGGAATATTTATATCAATATTGAAATATGCAAAGGATTGATTATTGAAATATTAAGGATTGATTATTAAAATATGCAAAGGATTGATTGCATAATGCTAAAGCTTCATGCTTGATTATTAAAGCTAAAATTTTCTTTTTGTATTATTTACTTATACTGTACGAAGAACAGTGCTGCTTAGTTTTAATTTCTTTGAATTGTGCAATTTCTACTGAAAGAATTAGAATTTAGGTATAGTCTTATTTTACTCTAATAGATAACCTAGCAAGACTAATTTTTTTTCTCTAAATTAAGATCTTATGACGTTCTACACAAAAGATATATTTCATTTTCAACCAGAAATGAATTTGTTTTTCCCATTCCTTTTCTACTTTCGAGCACAGAAAGCACCGCCATCATCAGCCTTTTTCTCCTACATCAAAGGAAGGGTGATAAAGATGGATCAAGTCAAAGCAACCAGAGAGGAAAAGATCGCCATGAAGAAGTAATTGCAAAAGAGATAGTATTTCTCAGTGTTCTGATTGGAATCGAAATGTGACCCAGTAAAAACCAAACGGAAAGCAGTTTCGTTGGTATTTTTTTTCTCTCGTTTTATTTTTTCCCATTTCTATCTACGAATTGACGAAGCTAAAAATTGATTTTTTTCTAATTGCTTGAATGGGATGTTGTAGAAAGTTTACTCGACGGTCCCAGTGCTGTTTAAATCGAAATGCATATTGCGATTAAAATATACGAATGCACTACATATTCTTTTTTCGTCTCTTAAGAACTTGGAAGTAGAACTTTATTTTTGTTAGAAGACACAATCCCCTAATTCAAAAAGAATACTAAATCTTTGGTTCTACATCAGCTAAATTTTTTAAATTGAATGGACGGCGCGTATTAAACATTTATTACGTATTATTAGATGGATAGCTTCAGCTTATTGAATGTTTACATGCATATCTTGACATACATACATAAAGTAGTCGAATACTCTATTGTATATATACGACTTGTTGTCCTTATATTCCATTGACTTTTATTTCACTTTTTAACGATTCTATTAAATGCATGCATATTATATATTCTGCATGATAAAGTTTGTGATGTTTCATTCATTTCGATAAGAAATTTATCAAAATTAATTAATTAAATAAAGAAATTTTGCCAAGTAAAATCGTTATATAACCCCAAAAATGTAAAATTAGGGTCAAATTGGAAAAAATTTGTATGCACTCTCAAAAATGAATGCTCAAAAACGACGAGATTTTCCTTAATTTTGACGATTCCGTTACTGGCAAATGCTCCGAGTTTTCGTTTCCTCTAAGGGAGGAAATTTGAATCGTCATTTTTATGAGGATTTGAATGTCGTCTAATCTAAAGAAATATTTCGTCAGTTTTGAGCATGTGAGTACAACAATGAGATTCAGTTTCCTCATATTCAAGATACAGAATCGTCAAATCACGATCGTTAAAGTGAGGATTCGTGTTTACTCAAAAGTCACGTGATAGTTTGACGAAACATTCCTCAAAATTACCGAAATGAGGCTTGAGGATTCATGAATCGTCAAAGATGAAAGTGTTATTTCTGAGAGTGTGTAGAGATACAATATTTTAAATTCAAAGTAATTTTCCCAAGAACATCCCAACTAAAATTATATCTTTACTACTGCCGTTCTCTAAGCTTCGCTTTCTCAAATCGTCGAAAATAAATTAATAGTTGGTAAAAAAGGAAAGAAAAAAGAAATGAGAATGTTTGTTTAAATTAAGTATGTTTAATGTTGAAATGAGAAAAAAAGGAATCCCTTAGCTACAAGCTCAAGCGTGAAAGTCCATAAAAAGTGTTATCCGTCGCCTATATACTTTTTCTATAATTAAATTTTACACATGAATGTAATCTGCTCAGAGCAAATTTAGCATTAATTTTCTTGATTTCCAATGCAACTTATAGTTTGATAAAATTTGTATTACAATTGCTTAAAAATTGAACTTTAAATTAGTATTATGGACTGTTGTTATAACTTAAACTTGAACAATATTATTTATACGAATCATCATTCATCACCAAAATAATATGACTAAAGTATAAAAGAAATATAACCGAATAAAAAAACTAAGAATTTGTTTCGTGCTGGATCACGTTAGATTATAATTTTTTTTAGTTTTTGAATGCATACATAAAAAAGAATTGTAAGTTTAGTTTTAAATTTTAAGTTAAGCATCAGGAAAAACACGAAAGAGAATTTCTCTCGTTTGAAACCTTTATTCATAGATGGCGCTACAATATGCTAGTACGTCGGTGGAAACCTCAAGATTGCAACTATACAAGTCTTTATAAAGACTGTATAAGGAACCAACCCTAAGTGAGGCAGAAAGCCCATATTTTGTAATTTTTGAAACCTTTAAAACAACTAAGCTTGGAATTTTCCCCAAACAACTGAAAAGGATGCTCTATTAAAAAAAATAAATAGTATTTTAAGTGCATTATATAATTAAAAATAATCTTTTAAAATAAAACAAAATGAAAGTTTTGAAACACAATTTTATCCCAGTAAACTTCTTTAATTTTATTTTAACAATTTCGCATAAATGAGCAGATTGGAGGAAAAGACGCAAATTTATTTGGCATATAAATTAATCTGCTAAGCAAATCAGAAACTACAAATTGAGTTTTAAAGTAGAATTTTTAAAGATGATTTAGAAGGTTTTCCTGAACATGAGTAATGTAGTACTTTTTTACGTTTTTGCAGTATGTTGTTGTTTGCATTAACATGCAAATGAGGAAAATACGGCTAGATATAATTTTAAGAAATCCAATTTGTTTGAGCATTTGGTTGTTGTAGATTAATTTTGATTAAAATTTTTTAAATGCTTTTAGGGATGTCAGTCGTGATGTTGCTCTTTTTTTTATGATGTATTTACTACGATCTTTGAACAAACTATTCGTTTGAAGTACTATTCTAACAAGTATCTTTTGTAATATTGAATTGATACTATTAAATTCATAAAAGCTACTGCTTGTGAACATGTTTTACAAAATCATGACTCGGTGATTCAAGATTTTTAAATCTTTAGAATCACCTCTTAAAATTATTCCAGTTATGTAAAACATACTGAAAATAATTTGATCTCTCTACCTAAAATTTTTGATTAATTTTAAAAGCAGCCTGTCTTTACACAATGATCTGTTTTTTAATGACGCTAATTATGATAATTATATTGACAAAGCCTATGCTTTTATTAATATTTTTTTGTTCGAACATTTCTTGACCAAAGAGGAATAAATTGCCGTAACCTGATCAGCACTCCGTTTTGAAAATTTACTTGTTAATTAGGGGAATGCTTTACCATATTATGTTTTGCATTCGAAGAGAGTAGAATATTTTAAGAAAAATCGTGATAGTCATTGGATACTGATAAAGTAGTATATTTATTTGAACCAATCCTGCTGGGCCTCTGGCCTGTTGTTGATCGACAATTTTGTATTTGTATAATTCTATACTAAATATACCTTAATTCTGGGGAGAACTTCTTAAATTCGCTCGTTTGTTTTAAGAGTGTAATTTTATCATATTTTACCTTATTTGATCTGAAAGAGTCTACACTGTTCCAAACATTGAAAATACTGATGTATGTTGGTCTTTTGAAATATCCGAAAGCCGTATATGATTAAAACTAAAATATCATATGATATATAAAGATGGGATGACGGTAAAGGATACAAGGACATCATATAATGAATAAAATACTCATCAATCAATACAATATTTTACTTTTTAAAAATAGTTTTTGAACTTGTAACTTATAGACTCTTATTTATAGCATAATAAGGCCTGTTTTATAAAGAATTCCACTTTAAAATAATTGCTACTTACTTTCTTATATCTTTTAAACAGGTCTCCACATTTGCATTCTTTCCAAAAACTTATACATATAACCATTTCTACTTGAAGCACATTCAAAACAATTTCAGGGGAGGATTAGCATTAAAAAAACCCTTAGAATTTTTTTTATCTGAAAGTTTAATTATAATTAAAAAATGGAAAAAAAGAAAAATTGTCAGTTATAAACATACATCAGTTATAAATGGATTAAAGTTGACTTACACCACTTTCACTTTACATTTTTAGCGAAATTTCACCACACCGAATCTACACAGCATCGACATCGAAATAAACTTCGCGTAACACCTCTCTCATTAAACAAGTTACTGGGAAACAGGAGTGAAATCACACGTCCGCTGGGAATTCCAACTTAAATGTGGAAACTATTTGTTTTTACAATTACTTCTGTCGTGGAACTAAGTGCACCTTTCCCCCGCTTTCGCAATCGCCTCCATCTGCATTGATGGCTATTAGCAGAAGCGAGGAGAACTCCAAACGATCTGATAAGACTTAATCATGTAAAGAGTAGTGCTAGAATATAGAATAAGGGCCTGCGAGACAAAAGGAAGTAACTCCAAGACAGCCTATTTTTATTTGTTCGGAGTTTCAGCAGCTGGAATACACTCTAAATATTTCTGTGAAATTACAGCACATTCTGCGTTTTTTTTTACACCGCGGTGTTGTAAAGTTTGTTTTTACAGCAAATTGTTGTTTCTACTATGTACAGAGTAACGCGAAAAATTGGGGCCAGGATAGTCTGGTCGGTAAGGTCTTGGACTGGCATACCTAAGGTTGCGAGTTCGCCGAGTCCCGCTGCCGTCCGAAGACCCCCGTGTACGCTAACGGTGGCTGTTGCACATGAAGTTCGGTCGTGGCAACAAAGTCCTCCAAGTTCCCATACCAAACCCTGGGGGTGACAGGTCAACTCTGGCGATCCTCTAGCTGGCCTCTGTCTCTAAATATTAGATTGGTCCAATTATGTGCGTTGTGTGTCTGTTTTACTTGACGAAGGTTTATAAGTGGGTTTCTGACCAAGCACACAAACCTGAATATATATATCTACCAACCAACAAACGTGAAACACTTTACTATAATAGCGTTTAAATAGAGAAAACGGGCGCATCCAATCACTGCCAGTGAAGCAAACGTTTTCGGCGCTACCACACAATGCATTTTGACATCACATGCAAATTCTCAGCATAAGGTGACATGTCCGCAAGGTGATGGCTGTACTTTTATCACCACACTGTGATTGTAAATTGACTTATTTTTTCTTGTGTAGTTGTAGAACACAACTGTAGTTTTTTTTTTTAATGTTTTAAATCGCAACTACTCTTATTACCAACCTATTCCTTACAAAATTTGAAAACAGTAGTTACACTACTTTTGTTCCAAAATCCTGGGACGCCCTCCTCTTCCAATCTGATTCTGCAGCTACTACGAGGTTTTGAGAATCTTAAAAAGGGATTATAAAGTGGTTATTTTGTTTATGTGTTTGTTTAGAGAAAGCTAGGGATTTGGTTGCAGCCAATTTAAATAGTTTTATTGGTTCAATTGGTTCTGAGGAGGAGGTTCTCTACGGTGTATGATGGAAAGTTGGTGTCGAGACCAGTAAATAGTAATTCAGCATCCAGATGAGAAACACATTTTATTTAGCATTTATTTGTAGGATGAAATTATATATCACAGCAGCAAAAAAAAAACCACTTTAGAATTCTAACAGGATTAAAAACAGAATGCCAATTAATGGCGGGCAGTTCCCATAGAAACTGATAGCGGCTCCATAGCAACCATATAGGTGTTGGCTCGTCACCTGACTGTGGTGGGGCCCGGATGGCCGAGTGGTAAGCATCGCAGGCCAGCAGTCTGCGTGCTGTAACGGGCGCGGGTTCGATTCCCGCCTTCGCCCTGGGTGTATTTTCCTCTCTTTGCGACAGTAAAAAATCTTTCAGTGTCTGTCTTACTTGACGAAGACTTATAAGCGGCTAAATGAGCAAGCACACAGGTCGGAATATATATGTAAAGTACCCTACCCTACCCCCCTGACTGTGGTTCTAAAATACGACGCCCGTCGCCAATAGCCCTCGTGCGCTCTAGTGCGACGATAATTCAAACCTAACCTAACCATAGCAACCATGAGACATTTAGTGAGTCGCCATAGAAACACAAACAACAACGGCGAATACAGTTGGCAGAGATAAATTTAAAGTTTTCTTGATATTTAAATTCAAATCAGAAGTGATCCGTTGTCCATTTCTATGAGTTGAAATATATTTGTAGCTGGTGAGGTATAATTGTTAAATGCAATTATCCTGACATCATGTATTATTGCAAAATTTATTTCAGAAAACACACATTGTCTGTTAAAATTGAATCAATGCATATTTGAGGGGATCAAGAAAATTAATTGATTTTGCCATATATGCAATTCTTAACTAACCACGTTCAAAATTATTTAATATGTTGTGTTATTATTACCTTAATTTCCATATCTGTGATAAAATTCACATGATATAGTGTTAGTCACAAACTGAATGTAGTGTAAGTCACGCACAAAAATGTTAATGTTTTTTTGATGGTTCAACACTTGTTTGTTATTAAATTTTGAAAGTTTAAACCTTATGCTTAAATAAGCACTGGTAGAATATGGATTTACTGCACTATGAAGAAGAAATTAAAGGTTTAATGATAACCAAAAGTCGACTTCTTTTCATGTAATGTAAGTCACATCATGAAATTTTGATTTTTTTAAAGCAAAATACTGAATGAAAAATGTTTTTATAGATTGCTAAAAGTACTATATGTTCAGGAGTAAGCTGGTTACAATATTAAAAAAAAAGATAATTATGTACTATGCAAACAATATTTGTTAAATTGTCAAATGTAGTGTAAGTCACGCGTGGAAATGCCCATTAATTTATAAATCAAGTGCATTATTGCTGAGAAATGTGCAAAGTAAAAATGTAACTTTAATAAAAAATATATTATGATAAATTAAGTTTTTATAAAACTGTGGTTATTTAAAAGATGCCAAACATATAAGGGAATCCGTTAACTTAGAGTGGCAAATGAATCCATGACAAGATTTCAAAACATTATTCTTATTTGACAAATGTAAAACTTTATTATAAAAGTTTGGATAAATTTGCTTTTTCATGTTATTCTGAACCTTTTTTTAATCTTTATCTGAAAAAAATTAGTATTTTACTAGCTATTCAAACCAAATAAGAATTCCTGGCTGCATATTGATTTTGTTTTATTAAATTTATTTCAAGCATCCGTTTTGATATTTTTTCTTTTATCATAACTTAAATTAAGGAAAACAAACTGTTTCTCTTATAATAATAATTTTTTTCAAATATTTTAAATCAAAGTCAAGAGAAAATTATAAATAGCTTCAGGCAATATATTTTGCGTAACTTAATTTGTCCTTTAATGCGAAATTATTTTAAAGTTCAGGTTTGTTTTTGAGTAAAATTAACATGAACAATGTTATAGAACATAAATATTCCTTTTAAAGAGTAATTTTTATTTTCAAAAAAGTATTCTTTTACTAGTTTGTTTGATGTTTATGATAAAACCTTTTTGCTTCCCCCTCCCATTTTTGGAAGTTTAATTTGAAACATTAAATTTAACAACAAAGAAATTTGTTTAAACTTTTAAAAACTTTTGTTTCTATCCCAAGGAACAGTTTTAATTTCTTTCAATGTTTTATATTCAATCGTAAGGTATACGACTACGCTGAAATCTTATTTTTCGACCAAAAACATTTTTTTTATAATCTTAAAATAAGACACCACTTTTGTTCACTGTCCAATACTTTTTGTACCACTTAGACTCTAGGCACAATGCGTTTTTTTATTTTAAAAAAAGCAGACGGAAATTTTCATTTAAATGTAATCATGTAAAAAGGAATAATGACGTCCAAATATTTTTATTAAATTTGATGATGTACTTTTATTGCTTTTCTTAATGATATTGGAAGATCATCCTTGTATGTATCTGGTTTTGAAAGTGATATGTAGTTTTTATTATGTTTATGTTGATATGTTATGTTTTGGTCCGGGTAGAATACCTTTCTGCATCATCGAACTCCAAATTAATATAAAAATTTTGTTAGTTTAGCAAATTTATTTAATTATTGTATTCAAGTGTATTTAAGAAAAATAATCCACAAAAAAAAATTAAATTGAATTTTTATTCAAAAGATATATAATTAGAAATTTCATTTTAACATTTTTGGATATTTCTCACATAGTAGAGAGCTAATATTTCTTCCTGTGTGTGAAGAACATATTCATTAAAGGTTTCCCGCCAAACAACTCCTTACTCCTCCAAAGTCATGTCTTGATAGTAACTTGTACTATTTGCTGCTCGAGCTCATCTCGAAAGTATCTTGCATACTATTTGGCAGTTTGCTTGAATATGAAGAACATTCATAAAAAGATTTCCCGCTAACCAACCCCATACTCCTCCAAACTCATGTCTTAATAGTAACTTGTACTATTTCGCTGCTTGAGCTCATCTCGAGAGTATCTTGCATACTATTTGGCAGCTTGCTTGCATATGAAGAGCATTCATAAAAGATTTCCCACCAACCAACCCCATACTCCTCCAAAGTCATGTCTTGATAGTAACTTGTACTATTTCGCTGCTTGAGCTCATCTCGAAAGTATCTTGCATACTTATTTGGCAGCTTGCTTGAATATGAGGAACATTCATAAAAGATTTCAAAACCAACCAACCCCATACTCCTCCAAAGTCATGTCTTGATAGTAACTTGTACTATTTCGCTGCTTGAGATCATCTCGAGAGTATCTTGCATACTATTTGGCAGCTTGCTTGCATATGAAGAGCATTCATAAAAGATTTCCCACCAACCAACCCCATACTCCTCCAAAGTCATGTCTTGATAGTAACTTGTACTATTTCGCTGCTTGAGCTCATCTCGAAAGTATCTTGCATACTTATTTGGCAGCTTGCTTGAATATGAGGAACATTCATAAAAGATTTCAAAACCAACCAACCCCATACTCCTCCAAAGTCATGTCTTGATAGTAACTTGTACTATTTCGCTGCTTGAGATCATCTCGAGAGCATCTTGCATACTATTTGGCAGCTTGCTTGCATATGAAGAGCATTCATAAAAGATTTCCCACCAACCAACCCCATACTCCTCCAAAGTCATGTCTTGATAGTAACTTGTACTATTTCGCTGCTTGAGCTCATCTCGAAAGTATCTTGCATACTTATTTGGCAGCTTGCTTGAATATGAGGAACATTCATAAAAGATTTCAAAACCAACCAACCCCATACTCCTCCAAAGTCATGTCTTGATAGTAACTTGTACTATTTCGCTGCTTGAGCTCATCTCGAGAGTATCTTGCATACTTATTTGGCAGCTTGCTTGCATATGAAGAACATTCATAAAAAGATTTCCCACCAACCAACCCCATACTCCTCCAAAGTCATGTCTTGATAGTAACTTGTACTATTTCGCTGCTTGAGATCATCTCGAGAGTATCTTGCATACTTATTTGGCAGCTTGCTTGAATATGAGGAACATTCATAAAAGATTTCCCACCAACCAACCCCATACTCCTCCAAAGTCATGTCTTGATAGTAACTTGTACTATTTCGCTGCTTGAGCTCATCTCGAGAGTATCTTGCATACTTATTTGGCAGCTTGCTTGAATATGAGGAACATTCATAAAAGATTTCAAAACCAACCAACCCCATACTCCTCCAAAGTCATGTCTTGATAGTAACTTGTACTATTTCGCTGCTTGAGCTCATCTCGAGAGTATCTTGCATACTATTTGGCAGCTTGCTTGCATATGAAGAGCATTCATAAAAGATTTCCCACCAACCAACCCCATACTCCTCGAAAGTCATGTCTTGATAGTAACTTGTACTATTTCGCTGCTTGAGCTCATCTCGAAAGTATCTTGCATCCTTATTTGGCAGCTTGCTTGAATATGAGGAACATTCATAAAAGATTTCCCACCAACCAACCCCATACTCCTCCAAAGTCATGTCTTGATAGTAACTTGTACTATTTCGCTGCTTGAGCTCATCTCGAGAGTATCTTGCATACTATTTGGCAGCTTGCTTGAATATGAGGAACATTCATAAAAGATTTCCCACCAACCAACCCCATACTCCTCCAAAGTCATGTCTTGATAGTAACTTGTACTATTTCGCTGCTTGAGCTCATCTCGAGAGTATCTTGCATACTATTTGGCAGCTTGCTTGCATATGAAGAGCATTCATAAAAGATTTCCCACCAACCAACCCCATACTCCTCGAAAGTCATGTCTTGATAGTAACTTGTACTATTTCGCTGCTTGAGCTCATCTCGAAAGTATCTTGCATCCTTATTTGGCAGCTTGCTTGAATATGAGGAACATTCATAAAAGATTTCAAAACCAACCAACCCCATACTCCTCCAAAGTCATGTCTTGATAGTAACTTGTACTATTTCGCTGCTTGAGCTCATCTCGAGAGTATCTTGCATACTATTTGGCAGCTTGCTTGCATATGAAGAGCATTCATAAAAGATTTCCCACCAACCAACCCCATACTCCTCGAAAGTCATGTCTTGATAGTAACTTGTACTATTTCGCTGCTTGAGCTCATCTCGAAAGTATCTTGCATCCTTATTTGGCAGCTTGCTTGAATATGAGGAACATTCATAAAAGATTTCCCACCAACCAACCCCATACTCCTCCAAAGTCATGTCTTGATAGTAACTTGTACTATTTCGCTGCTTGAGCTCATCTCGAGAGTATCTTGCATACTATTTGGCAGCTTGCTTGAATATGAGGAACATTCATAAAAGATTTCCCACCAACCAACCCCATACTCCTCCAAAGTCATGTCTTGATAGTAACTTGTACTATTTCGCTGCTTGAGCTCATCTCGAGAGTATCTTGCATACTATTTGGCAGCTTGCTTGCATATGAAGAGCATTCATAAAAGATTTCCCACCAACCAACCCCATACTCCTCGAAAGTCATGTCTTGATAGTAACTTGTACTATTTCGCTGCTTGAGCTCATCTCGAGAGTATCTTGCATACTTATTTGGCAGCTTGCTTGAATATGAGGAACATTCATAAAAGATTTCCCACCAACCAACCCCATACTCCTCCAAAGTCATGTCTTGATAGTAACTTGTACTATTTCGCTGCTTGAGCTCATCTCGAGAGTATCTTGCATACTTATTTGGCAGCTTGCTTGAATATGAGGAACATTCATAAAAGATTTCCCACCAACCAACCCCATACTCCTCGAAAGTCATGTCTTGATAGTAACTTGTACTATTTCGCTGCTTGAGCTCATCTCGAAAGTATCTTGCATACTTATTTGGCAGCTTGCTTGAATATGAAGAACATTCATAAAAGATTTCAAAACCAACCAAACCCATACTCCTCCAAAGTCATGTCTTGATAGTAACTTGTACTATTTCGCTGCTTGAGCTCATCTCGAGAGTATCTTGCATACTATTTGGCAGCTTGCTTGCATATGAAGAGCATTCATAAAAGATTTCCCACCAACCAACCCCATACTCCTCCAAAGTCATGTCTTGATAGTAACTTGTACTATTTCGCTGCTTGAGCTCATCTCGAAAGTATCTTGCATACTATTTGGCAGCTTGCTTGCATATGAAGAGAATTCATAAAAGTTTTCCCGCCAACCAACCCCATACTCCACCAAAATCTTGTCTTGATATTTATTTGTAGTAGATACTATAAAAACAAAATAAAGTAATTATTAACAATTAGTGTTAGAAAATAAGTGATAACAATTAACACTGAGATTTAAAATTCAAACTTTATATTGTGCTTCTTCTTCTTTTAAATTTGCTGATTCGTAACATACACAAGAAGTATCGTAATTCCAAACTTTATTGACCAACGAACTTAGTTATTATATAGATCTCAGAAAATACTATTTACCTCATCGAAATTTTCATTTACCATTTGATTACCAATTACTATTTTAGTTATCTCATCAACGGAAGATTGATTTTGTACATGCTTCAATTTCTAGTGCGTGTTTGTCAAAATGGCGTCGGCAGAAATGATTTTAAAACAATAAGTGAAATTTAATAAAACATTTTTTCATTGAATAATTTAATTATATTGTTTTAAAAATAATGAAATGTTTTATAATTATTTAAGTGTTAAGTTTTTTCACAACAATGTCTTTATTTTAACTACAATCAAGTTTTCGAAGAGTTCTAAACTGTGTTCAGAGAATGAATCAAATTAAATTTAGTTCGATTTACAACAAAATATTCCAACGTATTGAGTAGTTACAAAGGGTTAAGTTGAATTTTACTAATTAAAAAAATAAACACTAACATTCGGTCATTATATTAAATAATATTTTTAGATGTATATTTTGACCTTCATATTTTTTGTTTTGATTTTACTTTTTTAGTCTATTTTCAAATTATTAAAACAAGTTTTGTAATAATACGTTTGAGATATACAAAGAAAAAGTATTAAAGTAATAAATAAAATAATCGTGCACGTAATTCAATCCACTGTTAACGAACCCTATTTATATCCATATACCGTATTCACCGTTGATATAGTACACTCTTAAAACAAGAGAGTGGATTTGAACTCAGTCTGAGTTAATTTCACTCCTCCAGACTGGAAAATGCACTTACCCGGAAGGAGTGGATTCTTTGTGTGTTAAACCAACGACAGGATCACTCCAAACGAGTGATTTCAACTCAGCCTGAGCTAATATTCAATCCTTTCCAGTGTCGAAAATGCACTTCTCCAACTGGAGTGGATTTCACTCTTTTGTTTTAAGAGTGTAGTGATTGTATTCTATACATTCTTCCAGGCCGAGTAGCCTAGAGTGAACGTTGGCCTTCTGATCTAGCTATCCTTCTATATACTGAAATATGACTTTGTAAGAGTGTCTTCGCACTGCTACAAAATCCTATCAAATTTACGTGTACGACATTTCATCTGAGTTGCAAATAAAAACTCGCTAAAATACATAAACTTAACAAAAAAAATTAATTTTAGTTTTGTTAGGTTTTTTCTCCTTAACTAAATAAATATTTCAACTACAGTAAAAAGTTTTGAGTCACAAGTCGCAACATTTTGGATCCCAGCGAAGTGTCATGCAAAATAAGTCACCAAATGACAAGAAGGATTGGATGCAAAAGAAGTAACGATGCTAATATACTTCTTGACATGACGTTATTGCGAACAAGTTTCCGAGAAAAATGTTTTAAACAGCAGACAAGTTAAGACTATAAAGTAGGCAAAACGATTTTTAAACGTTGAAAGAACGAAAATTTTCCCTTAAGAATGACCGTTTTTTTAGTATGCCATTTTGATTTTGGAGTACAAAATATTAATTACAGAAGGGGACTGGTGCACTTCAAATCTGTTTAAGGAACTGATGCTACATACACTTTCTACTTGACCTATTTTTTTTTAAACTTATAGTTCCAGTATTTTTCCTTAGTAAAAAATATACATTATTACATTTAGGATGAACGTATTTAGTTAGGGGTTATTCAGAAGAGAGGATTAGATAAAAGAAGAGTGTCAAATGAAAAAGCCATAGTATTCGGCGTATTTTTGCTTATAATTTGTAAAGTTATTATGTTTTAATAGATGATTTTTTCATTACTTTAGTAAGCATAGCGGGAAACATTTGAATGTTAAAAAGTTTGATCTTTTAAGGTAAAAGTATATCGATATATTAGACACTTACGTAGGAGAAATGATTAAGCCGAGTTTCGTTACATTGTAATATTAAAAGACACGCATATAGTATTATATTAGTTACGGTCGGTAAATTCGTGAAACTCTTTTGAAAATTATCTGAATAACAATCTTACCGTTACGAGGAATAACTTCTTTCTAAATCCAATTTAAGTTTGCAATTCCATTTAAAACAATTCGTAATTAAATTTTATTTTAAGTTTAACTTAGTTCGTAAGAGGTTAATTTGGAATGGCAAAATTTGATGTGCTGTTTTTTTGTAATTATTGGCCTTTCATTGTTGCACAAGGAAATAATTTCAAAGCCTGATTTTTCTAAAATGTATTTTGTAGAAGCATTGTTTAATTTTAACACATAAAACCCTTCTAAATAAAGTTACGATTAGGCTTGTGACACAAACTGTCACTTAGAACACCTCGCATAAAAGAGTTTCTCAACTTAAATTTAAGTACACGCTAACTTAAGGGGTCATAGGAGTCTTAAAAATGTGCAAAGAATGTACTACAAAGTATAGTTTGATCTTTCATGTAATTTTTTAACTACTCAATATATAAGTATAAATTTTTATATGTAATTCTAAATGATTTATTTAATATAAAACAAATTTTACAATTTATGAAACTTAAGCCAAAACTAAAATAAATGATATTAAACATAAAGCTATTTGAACACATTGGGATTAATTGCGCGGCAAATTTTGAGGTCAAAATTGAAAAAATGACCAAGAAAATGACTTTATATTGTACAAATATGTACAAACAAAGACGTATACCTAAATTCTCAGCTCAATTTTAATTGTAAATGATTTAAAAAAAAAATTTAAAATCAAAATTTAAAAATGTTTATTAATTTTTTTAGAAAAAAGTTCTTAAAATAATTTCTATTTAAAATTGAGCTGAGAATTTAGGTATAAGTCTTTGTTTGTACATATTTGTACAATATAAAGTCATTTTCGTGGTCATTTTTTTTAATTTTGACCTCAAAATTTGCCGCGCAATTAATCCAAATGTGTTCAAATAGCTTTATATTTAATATCCTTTATTTTAGTTTTGGCTTAAGTTTCATAAATTTTAAAATTTGTTTTATATTAAATAAATCTTGTAGAATTACATATAAAAAATTACACTTATATATTGAGTAGTTAAAAATTACACGAAAGATTAAACTATACTTTGTAGTACATTCTTTGCGCATTTTTAAGACTCCTATGAGCAAATGAAGCATTTTAAGCAAACCAGTTATAGACTTCCAATGTTACACGCATGTCACGAAACTTTTTTTTTATTATTTATAAATTCAAAAATAAGTGTTTCTAGGTTAATTTTGGTTTATAAATGCTTATTCAACTTCTCAAATGTACTAAAAAAGTAGAAAATTTGTGTTTCTTGACCAAAAAAATAATTTTAGGGTTTTAAAAATCTAGTTATACACGTCACAACTAGCGTGTGACAGAATACCGAGTTTCTAAAATTTCCCCCTAACTTTTCTAAATAGTGTGTGGAAGAGATTCGAAGTAACAGTTGTAGTTAAAAACGTGTATGTTCGTGTTTAAAATAAAAATATTTGTTTTAATATTAATTATGAAAGTGCATAAGTAAATCCCCAAAACTTCCTTTTCCTATTAACATTTCAGTTAAATTAGTTAAAGGAAAGGTTCGCATGGAAAAGTGCTTAGGGACATGAACCCTTATTATATTATCAACTCTCAAATTCTCTTATAATTGGTTATTTTTCTACTTACTTGATTCAGAAATTCCTAAACGAACCTTTATGCCTACTTCCACAAACAGTTTTGTATCTTGGGTAGATTTTAATCACATGTCACGTAAATGCTCATCCCATGAAATCGAAATTTTCATGAAAGCCAATGAAATCGAAATTTAAATACATTATGCTAATTCATTGTCACTATTTGGAAATTTGTTGACATAACCCCTTATTGTAGTATCCATTCAGATTCTCTATAAACGCTTATTTTAGCCTCCACACTACGTTTATAACGTAACGTAATTCGGACCAACACCGGCAACCTCAGCGACCAATCAAGTCTGACTTGACAAAGACCGACCAAGGCCGACAACCGATCCGACCGACCAAGATCGACACCTGACCGACCGACAGAGTAACCGATTAACGTCCGACCAGACCGACAACCCCACCGACCAAGACTGACTTCCCTCCCGACAGACCGACACCCGACTGCTGAACGATAACCCGATGCCTGACCAAGACCGATCCCGACAATCCGATGATCCGTTGACCGACAAAGGTCGGTACCCGACCGACCGACAAACCTACTAACGTCCAAGTCCGACAATCCGACTGACCGACCAAAACCAACTTTCCCACTGACCGACCAATACCGACATACTGACTGACCAAGACCAAATACCTGACCAAGACCGACAGTTCGACTTACTGACCAAGACCGACTGTCTGAGCGACAATCCGACTTCCCTTACGACCGCCACCCGACTACCGACTAAGATCAAACTCCCGACCTACCGACGTACCAAAACCGACTGACCAGCCGACCTCCCGACGACCGACAACCCGACCGACTGACCAATACCGATACCCGACCAAGACCCGACAGCCTGACTGACCATGACCGACTGCCCGAACGACTGACCAATACCGATAACCCGACCAAGACTGACAGCCCGACCATGACCGACTGTCCGACCGACAATCCGAGACCGCCCGACCTACCAACCAAACCAAAGAAGCCAACCAAATATCCAACCAATTGACCAACCAACCAAATCAACTAACAAAACCAAATAAGCCAACCAACTAACCGCTTGACCAACCTAACCAACCAACTTATCACACCAACCAAACTGAGGAAGCCAACCAAATATCCAACCAACCAAATCAACCAACAAACAAAACCAAACAACCCAACCAGCCAACAAACCAATCTCCCTACCAACCAAACTTACCAACCCAACAAACCAACTCGTTCCGTTTTAATATAAAGTTAATTGTTATTTTAAATTGTTTCATAAAGCAACTTAAAGTTAATTGCAATCAAACTTTTAATTGCATACTGCAATTGAAAATGTAATTGCAATTGATTTAATTGCAATTAAAAATTCAATTGCAAGGTGCAATTGAAAGTTCAATTGCAATTAATTTAATTGCAATTAATTTAATTGCAATTAAAAATCAATTGCAAGGTGCAATTGAAAATTCAATTGCAATTAATTTAATTGCAATTAATTCAATTGCAATTACTCTTACAATTGACAATTGATCAATTGCATGCCCAACACTGTCGTGCAGTCCGTCCGTCCGTTTGTCACCCACTTTCACAGAACGAACCAAAAGGCTCACAAACAAGTGAGATACGTCATTTTGAAGCAAAAAATCAGTTTAGGCTACATTCCAAATTTCATTAAAATTTTTTAATTAGAAGTTTATTTAAAATTTAAATAACGAAATATTTTATCTACATTGAAATAACATGCAAATTCCATTTTTATTAAATATTTTCACTGTTGCCATGACATCAAACGTACGAGAAACTTTATTTAAAATAAAAATAAAATTCTTGAAAAATTATTTATTTTTCTGTAATAATTCAATTTGGATTGTTGTAATTGTAAAATGCAGTTATTTTGAAGGTTCATTGTATATGAATGAAGAAAGATGCATAAAAATTTTTTAAATTTGCATAAAAATATGCAAAGTTTCGCTTTTATTTTTAATGCGACATTTACTAATTTATTTTTCGAAATGTAAACTTGAGTCTTCAAAAAGACATTTATTTAAAAAATACATCATTATTCTTCGAACTTCAATAACAAAAAAAATAGCAAACGGTAAAGATTAATTATCAAATCTTCAAAAGAAAATTAAAGACAATTATTATTTTGGTTTACAAAAGTTTGAATTAGAATTAGCTAAAGTTCCTGTTTGGAGAATTTCTTTCTGAGGTGCTGTTAGTGTGTTTCCCGTTCAGCGTAAATATTGTGTGGAAGCGGTGTAAGTGACAGATTCTGTAACAAACCAACTTTTTTCTACTTAGTTGATTCAGGAATTTCAAAATGAATCTTTACGTCTACTTCCACAAACAATTTTGAATCTCTAATGCATTCTAATTACGTCACGTATATGCTCAAATCTAAATTTTGGCGAAATAAATTAAAATGAAAATATATATGCCATTTCCTTCCTCGTTGTAATTAAAGCTAGTTTGTTGTTCATAATTATCAGTCTACTTCCATAGATAATTTTGAATCAATAATACAGTTTAATCTAGGGTCACGTACATTCTCAGCCAGTGAAATCTAAATTTAAATGTCCTTCTACTGCTCGTTGTCACCAAAACTCGATTGTTGTTCATAACACTTCGAGGCTTCGTTTCTCATTTCATCTTGAACTGTCTCGCATAGTTCTCGAGAAAATACATACCACGTTCTATACGAGATTAAAACTTCAGAACGCTCCCTGACAATTCGAGTTAGCTGCCCCTTTGACAACTTGCCGAAATGAGAGTTGAAAACACCGCGCGCAATCTGATCAAACTAATGGCTTGTAAAGGATTCCGTAGCGCTGACTTATTTGTCAAGTTTAATTCCCATTTCCTCGATAATAGAAAGTCATCGATGTTAAAGTTCGGTTTTTCAAGGAGGGCAGACAGGATTCGTTATCAACACATGCCCGACGCAATTATAAAGCCAGACTGGAATTTATAATTTATTTGTACACTTGTTTGGAGGATATTATATCAAGATAAAATTCCTGAAAAGTATGCTGTGAATATCATCAATATATATTATGTATAGGTTTCATTAATGAGGTTATTGAAAGCATGAATATCATCATCAAAGAAAATATAAAAATGTAATATTAGAGAAATATGGTCTACTATTATCAATTGAAAATTTAACCCTTTCAGTCCCGATGACAATTCGGCCTCAATATTTAAGATTTTTTTTCTGATCGACTATAGCCATTTATGGTATTGAAAAGCACATCATTCGATTCTGAAATTTTTTTTATCAGAAAATATTTTTTTATTAATCCCAATAGACAATAATAGCCCTATTATTTATTTAAAATTATGATCAGAAACATTATGATGCCAATTGGTATCACTATGACTGAAAGGGTTAAACAGACAGAAAGACATGAGAAACATGAAATTAACCAAGTATTGCATTTATGCCAGTGCATTATATACGAGACATAAATTTAAACAATACAATAGAGAAGAGAGATAATAAGAAAATCATATAAATTTCCTATGTAGAATAACAATTCAGCCAAAATTAAAATTTAAAGAGAAATAAAAACGAAGACGACAACCTGACTTACTTATTTATTAAATTTATTAAGTTCTTCATGCCTCGCTGGCGCATAAGCCTACTTGTCCTAGCCCCGCGAACTTTAATATGGGTTCTGGCATCCTCCAAACTGAAACATTTTAAATTCTTGATTACCAATAAACTGAATTCAACTATAATTGCACTGCTAATGGAAAGTTTACCTTTGTAGAGCATTTAGAAACCTGAAGCCTTACAAATGTTGAGTAATTACAGTTGTTGTTATAATTTTTTTTATTTTATTATCAAAGTTTTGTTTTGAACAATTGAATTGGTTTTTAGACCACGTCTTGAGGTACACCAGTTTTTGGTTACCTCATAAAACAGGGCAGACATATCATTTTATAAGTGGAAATGTGATGGATGACCAATGTTAACTCAATGCGAGATACATCACTTCACACATGATGTGATATCATTAACAATGATTTTATTGAATAACACAATAAAAAACAATTAATTATGCTGATGAAATTTTTTTTCTGCGATTTTCTGCAGTTTTGTGACGTGGTTTTGAAAGCAAAGTTAGAACTCGATGAAATTGTCATAATATGCTATTAAGAATTAACAAGCAGTATAACTGATTTCTTGATTGCTTTTAAAACGCTCTTATGCCTTATCTGGAACAATGATAAAATACAATTGTATTAAAGCTTATTTACAAGTAATTTAAGACATTAATATATATTTTTTAATTTCCCCATTGAACCAATCATTAAACATTGCGCGTCTACTACTTTTTGCCAAAATAAGCTTTTATTTAGTGATTTAATCATTTCTGACTGTCTGTTTCTAGTCTCCTATATGCTGCTAAAAACTAATCTTTATTTAAATAAACAAGACGCTATATCAAATCTCCTTCCAGTCGGCCAAGTGGCGTGGGTTAATATCACCTGTACGACACTTGCAACAAGGGGCGTGACATGGGGCGACGCCACTTATCATTGTGGGATTAAAACATGCGAGGCGTTCTAGTCCAGTCACGCGTGAGAAATCATTCTCGATTAGTGCTCTTATTGCTGTTTGCTGAAAGGGGAGAAGTTCTAATATGGGGCCATTTTTCACGGTTTGTTCGTGTGATGCTGAATCCTAGATAGGGGAAGGGAATGTCAAAAGATATGGTGGTTAGTATAGAATGAGCATCTTAGATCTTAGAATGGGGTTGTTCTACGTAGTGAATGGCAACAGCTCAAGCTGTCTTGTCTTCAATTTTTACTTTTAGTAATTACTTTTACTAATTATATTTCATTTTTGGAATTACTTTTGTTTCGGTATTCTCGAAAATGAGTTCCCTAAGAATATTTAACTTATTAAATTAAAATTTTAAATGCCAGCTTCTTACTGTGCTGTTGGCTGTTGAAATGATTTGTTAAAGAAAGCTTGCATAGAAGAAATAGTGTTTTTTTTTCATTTATTACGGTCATCCCGAGAGTGAAACCGAAGCAACCCATAAAACTTCAGAAGTGGAAAAATGAAAACCAGAACGTTACATCATCTGAAACATTCCCATAGAAATGATTCGTTTGGTTGGAAAATATTCCACGTATTATGGAAAGGATGAGTTGAAAATTAAATTTTTAAAACGCGTTTCAATTTCTATCACTTTACTTTGCATTATTTTATTCGGTAGATTCTTTGCTATTTCATAATGGTGTATTTACCAGGACTAACCCAGTTTCTTGTAAGCGAAGCCATTCTATAATCAGTGGTTAACTTATAAATCTCAATAGTTATGAACATCTTTGCCCTTAAATGGATTCGAAAATCGCATATTTTACTATAATACTATATATGGACTGTACAGTATGATTGTTGACTAAAAAAATCTAGCATTTCTCCGTAAAGAAGTTTATTTCTACGCAGCATACGCAGAAGCTTAGTATTATAACATATTGCGATAGAAAACAGCTCACTTCTCAAAATAGAGCGTCATCTTTAAACTGGTTGTGAAGAGTTACGGTTGAGAATAACAGTCAACTAACTGTCACAAACCGTTTCAAAACATACTAACGGTAAAACTATGATAATTGTATGCACAAAAAACACAATGGAGTTTTCTCTAATTCATAAAAAATCTTATAAGGCAAGTAAATTCATTTTCCTTAAAAATTCCCAACAAAACCCATCTTATATCATTCATGTCGACTTTTGCAGTAGCAATCCAACTAAATGCATCAAGGGAGTGAATTTTTTATCCTCTATTGTTATGACAAAATACATTCTTTTTAGAATGTTTTCCTGAACCACTAGCGCTGATTTTTGATGGCCAACCGCAGCGTCCTGCGAGACTGCAACGCAGTAAACAGAATTTGTATGCTGAAGCAGTTAGAATATCCCAATGCAGTGCTTCTAGAACAAAGAATTTATGCAATGGCGGACAGTTTTTGCTTCTCCCCGCCCTTTGTTGTGTAATGGTTCAGAGTCGAAACACGTGAATGTCTTCTTTTTTCCGGTTTTTCGTTGTTTTTTTCTCCCGGAAGAAGTTCCGGAATAAATTTGCCATGAGGTAAGGGTTCTGTCCCTTTTCGGCCATTGTCGAAATAAATTCCGAGATAGGCTTAAATCTAAAAAGAAAAATGTCATCTTCGGAAAAGCTATTGGCGGGAAACATGGGCGATTTTTATACTTACTTGGAGCTTATAAAATTTTATTTTGTAGTGTGGATGGGTGCATTGTTTTTTATGGGGATATGTTGGGTTAGAAAATTTTGAAAATGGGTTTACTTTACTTAGGATAAGGATAATAAAATAAAACAATCTTTAGATAAAAAAAATTGTTTGCGAGTGAAGTAATAGTTTAGTTTTGCAAAGAGAAAATCTTGTTTTGATTTAATACCTAAATTTATCCATTATTTTTGAGATAATTGATATTAAGCAATCCGTGTTCATTTATACTTCCCTCATTCAGTTTCAATTATGGTTTTTTGTGTTTGAACCTGAAGTTGATAGAATCTGATTTCAGCAAAAAATACTGATTTTCCTATATCAATGCCGCTTTGATCGCCTGGAGAAAAGTTGCCGCATTTACTGTCTTGTTTAACGGAAAAGCCATTTTATGATAGGCATGTCGGTTAACTTTACTCTTCAACCTGGTTTAATTCAAGTGATATTTGGGCAGTGACTTTTAGAGTTATATATTCATGAGATTATTATTGTTTTTGATATTGATAATTTCAGTTTTTCAGTAATTGAAATGTTTTTTTTTTCAAAAATTTGTTTTCAAGGAAATATCTGCAGATCATAAGTTATTTTAAGAAGTGTATTTCTGTAAAAGTACTCGATAAATATTTCATGCAAATACTTAACATAACTAACTTACTAATACTTAACTTACTAATAACATAAATATATACAGCTGCGGAAATAAAAAAAGTACCACTAGTGATTATTTCAGCCGTTAGTCACCCTATATAATCGGACCTTTTTGAGGTAGTGAACAATTAACAGTCTGAGTTAATTGCATGACACAAAATTTGCATAAGGGGCCGTCTTCATATTAAAAATGTTTCTAACTTTGAAATTTCCAATGGCAACACCCAATTTTAATAACTTAGAAATGCTAAGCACTCTCGAAAATCCTTAAATCTAAATTTTTGTTACATTTGTATGAATATTTGACGAGTTATTTAATCGAATCACTTGTGGACCTTTTAGGGACCCTCTCTAAAATGACAAGCAAGCATGCATGCAAGGCCGTCTTTATTTATCAATTACACATGTAATCTTATGCACAGTCCCCTAAAGGGTAATAGAAAAGTATTTTGTGATTTAGGGGAGAGTGTTGTACCTTAGGACGCTTGTACCTTGGGACACTGACAATTTCTAAGAATCTATTGGCAATATTCATACATTGTTTATTTCTAATAGTAGCCTTAACCAACAGACATCATCAAAATAAAATTTAACCCTAGCATCATTGAATTGATGAATTGGTGACAAAAAATAATATTTCATAACCCCAAAGTAAATATTTTTCTTATTCTAATATAATTTTTTTACCTTTGTCTTTTACAAAAAGTCAATTGCATTTTATTTTCTTCATAAAAGAGAAGATTTTAAAATATTTTGGTTATGAGAAAATAATGATAATGCATTTAGATTGGCCACTATCTTGCTTTTATTTAAACCATGTAGTGTGTTGTACCTTGGGACAGTAAAGCATATTGTATCATCACATAATGTTAAATTATTTGGACTTGCAACTTTGCTGTGTAATTTAAATTATTCTTGAATTATAAAGTTTTATTTGTTTTTTTCCTTGAAAAAACAATAAAGTTTGTTTCCTGACACAAATTAGTTCAAGTGTATGACTATTGACTGAATTATAAAGTATGTCCCAAGGTACAACATCATGTTGTACCTTGGAACAGTTTATCCTCTCTTCTTTAAATGAGTGCCAATTTTTTAATTTCAAGCTGCCAGAATTTAAAAAAATATATTATAGAGGAATATATTGATGTGTTGAAATGCTGCTTTTAAATTTTTATTTTGACTATAATTTTCGAAGAAAAAAATTAAAATGTAGAAATTGTCCCACGGTACAACACTCTCCCCTACTCAGCAAATTATGAATAAAAATTTATAAAAATTGGGATTTCGCTTAAACATCCTGTCTTAAATTTATTTCTGTAAAAATATTTAGGGGTTTCTATTCATATTTTTTAAAAATATTAATATAATAATTATTTAAAAATATAAAAATTGTTTTAAATACCCCAATATTGATGGCATTTTGTTTGGGTTGTTATAATTTCTTTTAAGTAAAAAATTCATTTCATTATATTAATTACTCATAAAATGGGATAGTTTTTTTTGTGCAACTCATTTAACATTATGGCACCTAAACTTTGCACGTCTCTAACTCCCCTAATAATGTTTAAAAACTAACAAAATTTGGGATTTCGTATTAAAATATGTCATAGATTAGAAATATGGACTCAAAAAGGGGTGTTGCTATTGGAAATTTTAAAGTTAGTAACACTTTTAATATGAAGACGGCCCCTTATGCAAATTTTGTGTCATGCAATTAACTCAGAATGTTAATTGTTCACAATGTCAAAAAGGTCCGATTCTATAGGATGACTAACGGCTGAAATAATCACTAGTGGTACTTTTTTTATTTCCGCAGCTGTACCAAGCAAACCATTCTTTAAAATGATCGCTTTCATCAATTTGCTTACCGTAATACATTTTCCGCTATTGTTTCAAGATAAAATCACTGGATGCAAGACATTAGATAACGAAACACATTCATTACCAACAGATGAATGCAGACAAAACGACCATTACTTAGGAAGATCACCCAATACCAAGACACTCCATAAACAGTTCCCAGAAACTTTCATTTAGACCTCCAATGACAGTTCTGATGCTTAACCCCTTATGATCACCCAAATGAGCGATTGAACTGTTGCATCCAGTCGTGGACATTAGGTTGATAACCTCCAACGAAAGAAAAGAAGAAAAAAAACAAGGACAAAGTTGGCGACGGCTGTCCAAAGTAGTCCGGCTAGTAAAGCCCGCATTAAGGTGGCTCTTTTATCATTTGACCCCCGCGGTGGGAAAGTCCGGGAAAAGTGCCGGATATAAATCGCGCGAAGAAAGAAAGTTGCTGTCAACGTTCCGTCATCAACTTTCCCTTCGCCAGAAGACGTCCAGAGGATTTTTCTTTTAGCCTAGATAGAAAAAAATGTATTATTTTATAAGAATAGTTGGGATTTTCATTGTTCGATAGAGTTATGGAAATTTGATTAAAAGTAGTACCTGGCAATTAGGGCAACAGATTGTGATCAGTTTTACAATTATTTTTTCCCACCTATGAATTTTCGTATTAAGAATTCGATTGAAAAGAAAAATACACATTTTGAAAAATAAAAATGTGTGTATATCTTTATCATGTAACGTTCCTCACTCTTATTTCTTTAATTTATTGAAATCAGAAATCCTGAAAATGGTTTTATTTATAATTCGATAGGTTGAACTTAATTTTTTGAGCGTAAAAGAACGTTAAAAGAACCTAAACATACTCACTAAACAATAACAGGCCAGAACAGAAAAATAATATAGATTGATGGGTAGTCAAAAAACTTATGAACCGGTTCGCCTGTGTCTTATGGTGCTGATTAGACTCTCGTGACTCTTTATTATAACTATTTGTCTTTGTTTATTTGAAAGCGCTTCGAGTCATCATCGTTGGATTGGGTAGGGTTGGTACATATATATTCCGACTATTGTGCTTGATCAGAGACCCACTTATAATCCTTCGTCAAGTAAGACAGACACAGATGGAGTTTCTACTGTCACAGAGAAGGGAAGTACACCCACAGCGAAAGGCGGGAATCGAACCCTCACCCGTTACAGCGTGCAGGCTGCTTGCCTGCGATCCAAACAACTCGGCTATTCGGGCCGCACATCAACGTTGATACATATAAATCAGGAATCTTCTTCTAGTTTATTTGATAAATTGGACAGGCATATTGCAGGATGTAATTGATATGATTTAACACCTTCGTTCAAGCGACATTTAATGCAGAAGATATCAGTGATAAACTCGTTAAATTTTCTTTTCACAAACGCAATTATTTTCTTTTGTTTACAGTGAGCATTCTTTTTATTTTATTTTAAATTACTTACTTACTTACTTGTTTATATCTTTTTAATTCGAACATGGAACATAAGGCCTCCGTCATGGTCCGCCCTCTCAACCTGTTGGCAGCAACGGTCTTAATCTCTCCATATTACTTCTTAAGTTCTTTTACTTCCTTGTTGATTGCTCTACGCCACGTTGCTTTTGGCTGTTTTATGTTGACGTTGTTTTATGGTGAATTAACGGGTAAAAAATTTCAACATTCTCCTCTCTTCGACATCCCTAGTTTGCGGTCTTGGCGCAATAAAAGTCCGGGAATAAATTCCATGGTGATGCGAGTTTGATTTTTATATCCGGCAGGGTCGTTCGGTCCTGATGTATTGCAAACAATATGGGAAGGTGATTCTTTTTGGGTCTCGGTAAATTCTCTTAGACGCGGAGGGATACCGACTAATACGAAGTTGATAGGACTTGACCTAGTCAGGAGTTCAATTTATCGCGTTAAAACCTTCTGAGTAATGGGAGAATTGGCTAAAGTGTAAACTTGTTTTCACTGTATAAGATTAAATTGCGAAGTTTTAACTGAAAATTTAATTTCTTTAAACTAATTTTTTTACTTATTATAAATAACTGGCCTATACTTTAAAATTTTGCAACATTATAAAATTTATATATTTAAAGTATTTGGGTTGCTGGAAAATATTACAGTCGGGCATAAAAATTCTTAATAGATCCTTACAAAAATTGGTATACGTCTCCTCTATAGTATTATCTTCTAATTGAACCTCAAAAAACGCCAAAAAATTTTAAAATAAGTTTTTTTACCCCCTCCAAAAAAAAAAAAAAAACATTTAAAGAAAAAGGGGAAAAAATCGAAATTATTTTGGAGTAGCTAGAATTACCATCGATTGATAGTTTTATCTGCGAGGGGCTCAGGAGATGAGTTACTACGGCGGCCATTTTGAAAAAAAAAACAAAAAAAATCATAATCTTCAGAGAGTGCTGATTCTAAAAAAGCGGTTTTTGAATATTAGTTCATGTGTCTGTCTGAAGTCTGAAGCCTCTCGACTGCTTGAATTAAAAGAGCTACGGGCTTCAAATTTGGAGCACGAGTTCCTATTACCTGTTGTACATCATAATAATATGTCCGAGAAAACTACGCATGCGCAGAGAAAAGCTGCCACACAACTTTAAAAAAAAAGTATTGCTGAAAAAGTAAATGTAGACTTTACATTTTCCCCACGAGTTTCCACTACCTGTTGCCGGTCCACTGGCGCAATGGTTAGTGTACTAGCCTTTGGAGCTGCTGGGCTCGGGTTCGAATCCCAGTAAAGGCATGGATGTTTGTGTTTGTCAATAAATGTTGTTATTTGTCTATGTGTTTGTGGCGTATTTCTTTGCGTGTCTCTTGTGATTGTCTTTTCTGGCGAGCGGGGTAATGGGCTACATAGCCTACGCCCTTCCCTTCTAGAGGGCGCAATCACTGTCATTTGTCATTCCACTACCTGTTAGGACGTCAGAATAAGGTTTTGGGAAATCCGAGAATGAGCAAATGGTAACTGTCATAGAACTTTTTTGGTTTTAAAGTTATTGTACTTACCTTATAAGATATTTAATTACCTTTATTTTTTGAGCGTAATAGAAAGTAGTACGGCATTACATTCACCAAGTTTAACTTTTATGTATGTACATAGAAAAACTCCAAATGAATTTTCACTTTGAATAAAAGCATAAGTTTACTAAACTCATAATTAAGAAACAAATCAAACTTTTGTAATTAAAATGTCTGATATGAAATAATTTCTGAAAGAGTCAAACTTACAATGAAAATACCAAATTATTATTTATTAGCTTTACTCACTAATTAAACATAAAAATTAATAATTATATTAAATTCAGAGACAGATATTAGAGACTTCACTATGTTTCTAAACAAGTGTAAACAGAAAACATTGTTATGAAGCTTAATTCATCATAAATTAAAAAATTGAATGAAATCTTCTGACCAAAAAATAATTCTCCGCCACAATTAATTTATTTTGCTTAATTAATCCATTTATTCAAAGTACTCTGACAAAATAATTGACAAAGCCGTTTTAAGAAACTACATTTATTAAGTTAGCTTAATACAATGCGTGTCTTTTTAATTAAATACAGTTGGAAGTTTCATATTCCTTTCACTTTAAATTCATTCTTATTAGATTCATTTATTTTAATTTAGTTTTTTTTTATTCTGTTCGGCAAACTATTAATGTTTCTAATTGTTGTGTTTTCATTTTACTTGCCCTTTGTAGATTTTAGTTTTCATTTTCTGTCAAATAGGAATAATAAATTCATAACAAAACAAATTTAAGAATAAACTCATTGGGCAAATGCAGATTTACTTTCAAAATAAATGCTCGTATTGTTTGTATAGCTGTTAATCATTTACTGTCTTGAAGTTAATAATTTTAGCCTTCTTTATTAAAATTCAAAGGAATGTTAAAACCGGAAATGAAAACAGAAACTAATAAAATATTGATTTTTAATTAATGATAATTTATTGTATTTTATTTCTCGTAAATATTGCTGACAACAGTGCCGACTGAATATTTCAATGAATTGACATCAGTTTCGTTTATTTTTTCCTAATTCAGACGGGATAATATCCGTTAATAAACACAGTTTCCGTTCATTGTTTCCCTTTTTTCCTATAATTGGGCTGCAATATTGACAGTCAAGCCTTTGCAGACTCGGCATATTCACCATTTTCTGCGGTACCATCTAGGCGACTCTCGCTACCAATTTTGAAGCGCAGTTTACAATGAATCAGAGCTCTCTGTGGACGTTAAAGTACGTCGAGATTTAATTTTCCCGAGAGAACCCAAGCCAAATAAGCCCTCCAGGGATCTTTTAAATGCCACATAATTATATGACATGCGTGCCCAAGATTTTCCCATCCAGAAAATCTGAAGACTCAGCTGGGACTCGAACCCGCATTGTTCCCTTTGTTTGGGAGAAAAATAAATTCCCCTAGAACCCCAATGCATGATTGGATGTTGGAACCCCAATACATGAGTTATTGTTAGTATCAGTACAGATTTGTTGATTTTATGGATGCGATTCAAACCCAGGATTTCTGTGTGAAAAACGGGTGTCGTACAGATTGGCAAGGTGCATGCAGATATTACGAAGTACACAGAGTGAATAAAATATCGAATTGAAAAAATACGAATAAGCATGCTAATTGAAAGGGTATTCATGCTTACTCAACACAACTTCAAACTTATTTAAACTATTTATATGATTGAAATGGTAATAACTTGTGAAAATTTAATTATTTTGTTACAAAAACGAGTTTGAAACAAGTCTTATGATTACGCAACCTGTAAAAGGTACCCTTGACTTTTTTTGCCTTGGTACTTTTGAAAAAAAAACAAATCGAATTCTCGCAAGTTTTAGCATCTAATAAGAGCTCCTATTGAAATTTCAACATAATCGCCAAAGTTGGTCGCTAGATCTGCCACATGAATTACCGTCAAACCAAGTAATTACGTTTGTATAACAATATACGAAAAAAGAGTTCCCGCAAACTTTATTCGCACCATCCTTTCAATCCAGTCTTAATTGCGGCTATCTCTCCGGCCCATTCACTATCCAAAGTGATTGATCCCCTCTTTCATATAACCTCAGAGTCCACTTCATTTATCAAGGAAGAGGCCAACATGTCGGACGGAGAGACAATGCCCAATATGCCATTCATGTCCTACCCAAATACCAGTCCATCTAAGTGTTGGTTTGAATGGAATGCAACAGAGATGTGAAGAACTTAGTGGCCGTTCGTAGCCTAGTAGTTAAGGTCTCGTTCTCGGAATCTGAAAGTAACGCGATCGAGTCCCGATACCACTGAAAACCCACCGAGTATATGCGCAGTGTGTGCACGTTAATTCTGTGGGTCCGGAAGTCCTGTCGGTGGTCATGGCGTAGTTTCCCACTGGTACAGGTGTTTGGAGACTATTTCCCTCTCCTTCAGGGACATGTCTAAATTGCGGAGGTGGCGATATATGGCAGCATCTGTTAGTTATGTGCGTGTGTTGTGCCTGTCTTACTTGAAGGAAGTTTATAAGTGGGTCTTTCATAAAGCACACATGCCTGAAAATATATGTCTAAGAACCAACCAACCTTAGTTAGGTTTGGTTGAACTAACTACAAGAAACATATGAGGGCCATTGGCAAACGTGCGTCGCAATTTTGAACCATATTAAAGTGACAAGGCCGAGACCTGAGCTGGAACTCAACGCAACCTTAAAAAGCATCGTATGAGGCTTCAGAACTTTAAAGTCCACAAAAAAGCACCACATAAAAAGCAACCACATAGCAAGAGCGTGTGTCCCAGTGTACTGGTTATATATTTTTTATTATTGTGTGAAAAAACCCGACTTTTATATTATGATTTCAATACCAGACGCATGCTTTTTAAAGTTAGACTTTTTGAAAAGTGAAAAAAATTACTTTTTTTCACCCCAAAGCAGTGAAAAAAAAGTAATTTTATTCACTCTTTTCGTAAGATGCCAACATTTAAAGTTAATATATATTTCATAATATTCATAAAATCCAGAGATTTATCGATATGCTTTTATTTAAAGATATTACTGCGTGTGAAATATTTTTGGACCAATGATATTTTTTTCACACAATTATAAAAAATAGTGTATTCATCGCTTATGAAAAGTAAACTTTTAAACACGCGTCATTATTTCACTCGTTTCAAAAAGTATTACTTTTCACACTTATTGCATTAATAACTATTGTAAGACTTAGACTACAATTTCTGTTTGAAGGAAAGCAGTTAGGGAAACCGGGAATGTATCCAAGGTTAACGGATGCTCTGTCGTGGTCGGTAACAGTATGTCCAATGCCATACCAACAGAGAGGGATTTTTTGTGTAAAATGGGATAGAATACAAAAATATTTAAGCATCATTTCTTTGAATGGCACTGGTTGAAAAGGAAAAATGCAATGAATCCGTAATAAATATACAACCTGTTTTAAGTTTAAAAAAATTTCGTTAAAATTTTAAGGTTTTGTTTTATTATGAAGAAAGATATCATTTTACAAACGATTCAGCAAACTTCCAAGCAATAGACAGGCAATCAGTGCTGTGTATTAAGGCTAAAATGGTACGCAAGTGAACTTTAAGAAATTACAGAGACACAAACTGCATACGAAAACGTATTAGGCGTTTGCAGGTACCGTGTGATAGATTTCTCCAAATGATCTTAATGCGAATTGCATTTTCAAAATCAACACCCATAAAGTGATTTCAAAGTGTTTAAAAATGACAAGCAATATTTCATATAAACGAATTAGAGGAACTAAGGCTGGAATTAGATAAAATGGTGTAGGGGTAAGTGGTGTACCTTGGACGTATGTGTACCTCGAACCTATGCTGATTCTAGCTCGAATAGCTTAGATATTGAAACAACACCACATGCAGTTAAAGTATTTGCTACCAGGGATCTCAGTAAAGTTCTATCTGTTTGTTTAAAATGTCAATTTATTAAAGAGGTTTCGAAAAACTAAATTCACAGTTCAAAAGTAAATTTTTGTAAGATTCTTTAGTGTAATTTTTTAATCAAACATGTAGTGTGTATTCAGAAACGATGGTTATGCAATATAAAGCAAAGTTTTAGCTATAAAACAGTGTGCTTAAAATTAAGTTAAGTCCAACCTTAACTTGGTGATTAAGTATTTTGTTTTTAATATCCAAGTGGTGTACCTCGAACCTAATACAAGTGGTGTACCTTGGACTGGTCCAAGGTACACTACTATAGGTCTTATGTGCTTCAGATTGTTGAAAACCCTTTTTAAAATTCAAGTAAATTCTTTCCTTTGAAAAATTAAGTATTTTAAGCTATTAATATGCAACCATGATTTGTAAAATCTAGAAAAATGGAAATTTTTAAGAAATTTTGATATGATGTGATAAAGATTTTTTTTTTGTAGTTAATTATTTAGATTTATGGAAGCCTTTAAAATTTTAACCATATTGATATAATATAGAAAATAATTATTGCATGCTCATCTAAAAAGATATTTTTTATAATAAATATCTAAGCAGAACATCCTTTTTACGTTTAGGCCTAGTTGAATAAACATAGGAGGAAATATTTGAGTTGTTTTTTTCAAATTTAAGACAGAAAGATAGCCAAATGTTTTTATATGGCATGAAATAACAGTTTAATTTTATGCTGCATTTTAACGAATACACCCGAGAAAGATTGCATTGCAGCTGAAAAAGCCAAAAGGGCACTAAAAAAACTAAGGCAATAAAACCCCTTACTGAGCCAATTGACCTAACATATCCAATTACTACAATCTTGGCTGGAAATAAGAGTAGGTTGTAAAATGTATTTTTGAATTTTATGTGGCTAATAAATATTGGTTTTCGGACTGTAAATCGAGTCTCTCTACCTGTTAATAATTGGTCCAAGGTACACTACCGGTTGGACCAAGGTACACCCCCGGTGGTGTACCTTGGTCCTAATTACAATTTTCTGTATTTATTTTTTTAATAGTTGAAATCATTTAAATAACATGTTAAAATAAATATATGTTGTAGATAACAACATAAAGTATTCAGTAAAAATATTTTTATTCACTTTTTGCAAGTAATTAAGAAAATAAAAATTGAAAAGTCAAAATAGGTCCAAGGTAACCCACCTTCCCCTATTGATAGATTTTTTTGCTTAGTTTTTTTAAAAAAAGATAGTTTTCATGCTATTTACTCGTATTCTAGAAGACAAGGAACTTCGTTGAAAAATAAGTCACAAATCTTAAAAATTAGTCAATTAAGAAAATACATTCAATAAATAAATAAGACAAAGCGAAATTGACTCCTTTTTGCAATTTAATTGCCATTATTTGGGCAACTGTTTCAACATCGCTTTTAAGCTATGGTAGTTCAACTTTTTTCTGCGTCAAATTATTTATTTTTAGTGGTGCATAAGCACGTAATTTTTATGTTTTTCTGACGCTAAATTTTCTTAAAAAATGGAGGTCTTTAAGCCTCGTTTTTAACAGTTGAGATTGGTTTGGCTGTCTACGCATACAATTTTCTAAACAACTGACCAAATTATTCTGATCAAAAATATCTATATATTTTTTTCTTTTTCCAGGGGATACAGGGTGGGGTGCATATAATTCTGGCTTGTGCGCTTGATCAGATAGACCCGCTTATATAAGTCTTCGTCACGTCAGACAGACTCAGAAAGAATTTTTACTGTCACAGAGAAAGGAAGTGCACCCAAGGCGAAGGCGGGAATAGAAACAGCACCCGTTTCAGCGTGCAGACTGCTAGCGTAATGGTCCAAGCCACTCGGCCAACCTGGCACTTTTCTTTTTCAATAGTGACTTAACTTTAAAGTCCTTTCAACTCTAGTCCAAGAAAAAAGGAGGGGTTTGGGACTAACTGTTAAATTCAACCTAAGCATACAAACATCAAAATATTTCTACATAAATGTCATTTAGAACTTTGTCACAACATCGCATTTATTCTCAAGGCTTCGCAAGTTCTCGAGGAAGACATATGGTCCATGAGCTTTCCAAGGGACGGGTATGCTACAGTAAACAAACGGAGAGCACAGAACTTCGGATGAAAAGGAGATAAGTTGATGGATGGATCAGCTTCTCGATTTTTATGACTGGTAAGAAGTGTTTTTAAAGATGTCTTGTCTACTTGGAAGACAATTTTTTTGTCTCTTGAGGGGAGTGGTGGATGTTCGTGATGGATAATGATTGTGACATTGAAGGGTCATGTTAATGATGTAAAGGTATGCTTTGTAGGTTCGGTGTCAAGGAGAAGTGGATAAAAAAAGTTTTTTTTAAGGATTTTGTTTGGTGTAAATTTCACCAAAAAAGAGAAATTGACTGAGGTTTTAAGTGTTTTGCTGAAATGTGAGGCTTAGTTTGAGGAGATTGAGAACTAGAGGCTTGATTGGAGGGAATTCCTTGGTTTTCCAGAATAAAATTTAAAATAACACTGTGACTAAGTATACATCGCTGTCGCAGTGTTCGGCGAACCTGCCCCCCCCTCCCCCCCACCAAGAAAGTCATAAGTACACATCGTTTATATTGTCTTTTGGATTAAAGATAGTTATTTTATTGCATTGACTCTTATGAAGTGGTGAAATTTCCTAAATTAATGGCTCAAATTATACTTAATAGACATTGAACTTGATTCTTGTAATGACATGCATTTAAACTCGATTTCCAATTATAGGGATAAAGTAAAGATTTGATCTTATTTAATTCGAAGCTACAACTAATTTAACTTAACTGCAGCATTTACTTCAACTAAACTTTTACATTTATATCATTTATGTATTTAATAATACTTTAATTACCTATCACCAAAATTATGAAAAATTTAAAATATTCGAAACACTAACTTTATTTTAAGATAATAAATATACAAATACTTTTTCAAACTTATTAAAAAACTCAATCTATGATAACCATATAACTAACCTGTTAAATATATACTATTAGAAAGACACTATAAAAAACGCCCTCTATGTAAACGAAGCACTTTTAAACTTCTAATTAAATCCCATGAGGTATGACCTCTTCAGTCGTTCATCACCAGAGCCTATTGGTCGTTTAATGAGTCGGGAATTCTCTGCAAAGAGGAGGCATCAACTTTTTACATTTATATCATTCGCGTATTTAACAATAATTCACTTATCTATAATACAAAAATTAAATTTAAAATATTCACAACCCCTATTTTATTTTAAGTTAATTAATATATAAATACCTCTTCAAACTAATTAAAACTCAATCGATGTTAACCACGTAACAAACATGTTCCATATACCATTTTCAGTGACTTACTCTAAAAAACGCCCTCTATGTAAACGCAGCACTTTTAATCTTATAATTAAATCCCATGAGGTATGAACTCTTTAGTCGTTCATCACCAGAGCCTATTGGTTGCTTAATGAGTCAGACATTCTCTGCAAAGAGGAGGCATCAACTTTTTAAATTTTTATCATTTATGTATTTAACAATAATTTATTTATCTATAATACCAAAATTATGGAAAAATTAAAATATTTAAAACTCCTATTTTATTTTAACTTAATACATAAATAACTCTTCAAACTAATTAAAACTCTATCTACGTTAACCATATAACTAACCTGACATATATACTATTAGCGAGACACTCTAAAAAACGCCCTCTATGTAAACGAAGCACTTTTAAACTTCTAATTAAATCCCATGAGGTATGACCTCTTTAGTCGTTCATCACCAGAGCCTATTGGTCGTTTAATGAGTCGGGCATTCTCTGCAAAGAGGAGGCATTTATCTCCCAAGGACCCCAATATGCGAGGCATTCCGTGAGGTATTGGATCTCAGGCATGCAAAATACGTTCGCCCAAAGTAATTGCGTTCGCCATCTTGGATCTTCTTCCTTATTATTCTTCGCTGAGAGATGGATTAACGGGGAAGAAGGATTGGGAGGAATTAAGAAAAAAGTTTAGGGTTGATATAGATTAATGAGGATTTGTAGTTTGGAATATCCTGTACGTGTTAAGAAAATTTTAATGGTATTGTTTTGGGGATAATGGTTTGTGCTACATGCGTAGCATTAAATTAAAACTATAAAATCCTTTTTTTTGCATAAGGCTAATTTCACACAAAATTAAATTTTCTGTAATGTAAGTCATGTGTGTTGAATAGTGATTATCACTACACTATTAACAGTAAATGAAAAAAATATTAGGGAATCAATTAACTCTGCATTTAAGAGGTTTTCTACATTACTATGTGAAATATAGATATTTTAGTATGAATTACTGTAAATTCAAATAAATATGTTAAGTGCAAGTTATTAAAGCTTTGAGCTTCACAAACTTAACACTTACATTTACTTTGAAACCCACTTTACACTTACACTTACTTTACACTTATGCTTACTTTAACTAAATGATGTAGCCTGCTTCATTTATTTTTTGTTACAAATTTAATGTTTTATATTTGTGACTTACACCTCAAAAATCTTTAGTTAGATGAAATTAGTCTAAAACATATTTGCAAACACTTTATTTATTTTGTTAAATTTATTTGTGACCCACACCTACAAAATCTTCAGTTAGAGGGATTTAGCCTAAAACATATTTGCTTATTTTATTAAATTAAGTACTCGATTACCACCTAAGTTTTACTTTTTTAAATATACATTCATATTCTACTTTGTTGTTGTAACGTATTCCATATGGCAGGATAACGCTTACGGGTTATACTCGATGATTATATTCGATGAACGCCTCGTAATTTAGAACCATGGTCAAATGATGTAGTCATTAACAGAGATGGGACCCAACAAAAGTTCGTGAGACATACGTAGATACATACCGTCGATACTTATAACCATCAGCCACTATAGCCAACAATTGCCAGCTAGATAGCGCAAATTGAAGCTTAGAGTAATAGTATGGGCATAATGGAAGACAACCAAGCGAAAACTCCAAGAAAACTCGTATTTTTCATCCTTTATCCTTCGAAAATTTCTTCGAAGGTACTTCTTCTCAGGAAATAGAGGAGACAACGGGGCTCGTGGCTTTAATATTTATGAATCGGGGGTTCACGGAATAGGGGCACGTGAAGCTCAAGATTATAGTTTTCAAAGAAGTCAGTTGTCAGACTATTTTTTTTCTGGCAGCTATCAAGTGCGATGAGGATATGTGCTTAGGCTTTTCTTCAGAACCTGCCAATAGAAATGATTATATTTGTTATTTGGTTAGGTTTTGGTGGACTTTATTTGATAGAGTAAAGCAAATATAAATATGGAGAGCTTCAAGTGCTGGAGAGCAATGTAAATACCTTTATCGCAATGAAATAAGAGTTTAATGGAAATAAGAGTTTAATGTTGATAGTGTACAAAATAATAACAGGTTTGAACGTAAAACATTTTTTTGCAAAAATATATCAGGTTTTAAGCGATTTACAACCTGAAATGCCAGTATTCTAGAATGAATCACTGTAAATTAAAAACATACAAATAAATATGCTAAGTACAAGTTATTAAAGTTTTGCGTTTGAGTTGAGCACTCAGTTTTAAAGCAAGTCTTCTATTCACATGAGATAATAAGTATAGCAAGAAAACCTTACAGATTTTATTGTAAATATGAGCTTAAATTAGTGTATTGTGTACCCCGTTCTCAGGGACTAGTCTTTCATTTCTATTTTAAAGAAATTAAGCAAAAATGTATACCTTTGTTTACTTAATTTAATTGTAAAATATTTTCAATCAATAATAAAATAATAATTTACAGAGAAAATGCAATAGCGGTTTCCTAAAAAACCGAAAGTTTTCATTAAAAGAAACATCGATCATTGTAATATGTACGATAATCAGTATACAATACAATTAGAAGAATTTGTTTCCTAAATAACCACTAACTATCAAATACAAAATTTTATACTGTCATTTAATTAGTGTAATTCTAAGATGACTCTGTGAATCGAAATGCATACATTCGCCATTTGTGTTAATGCGCATAAAAAAAAGCTAAAAAAAAAGAAGGTTTAATTGATAGTTTTAATATGCGACTTTCCTAATAGAAAAACAAACGAACTATAACAATGGAAGAGAAAACCCATTTCTTCTATCCAGGCTCAATAATTAAAATTTCTTCTCGCAAGAGAAAATATTATTATGTTCCTATTGAAGAAAACATCTGTGGTATGAAATGCCATAAAACGCAAATTAGTTTCACAAGGGACGGAGAAGGTATTAAGAAAGGGAGAGGGGAGATCAGATATTTGCATATTTCTTTTGTTCTTTCTGATATTAATAAGCGGAGAAGAAAGCGAAAATAAAAGAAATATTTTCCTCGCTTGATTGCTCAATTTATTACAAAATAAGAATCTAGGTTTTTGGCTCTTATGTTTCGGAATTACCTTAATTTTTAAAAAAAAAATAAAAGCCAAGTAAAGTTTCGAAGAGAGATTAAGATAGAGAAGGAGAGAAAAGTTATAATAATTCGCTGCCTTTTAGGAAGCGAGTTTTTTTTAAAGTATCAAATATTTTTTGAATATAAAAAAATCAAATTAAAGCTGAATATCCTTATTAGGGACTTTAAATAAATGTATATTAACCACGGCTGGGATGAATTGGATAAGCGTGAAATATTTTTTAATACTGTTTCGTTGTAATTCAGAAACAAAGAAAGGGCATTTTATGATTTAATTTAAGGAATTATGCTTTCACTGCTTAGAGGTGCTAAAATCCAAACTAAGTGAACGTACGTAATTTACGAGGTTGTTTTTATGCGAAGGGGCACTTTAAAGCAACAACTTAGGGAAAGTTAAATTACTCTTTTCGTGAGACGAGTGTTTATTGTATGAGAAACGAGTTAAAAAAATGTGCAAATGAGTTTAAAAACCCACTTAAAGAATTTTGTGTAAGTAGTCCATGCATTGTGAGAGAAGTGTTATGCAACATTTTATAATCTTTTTGGCAACAAAAGAATAAGAAGAAAAATAATTAAAATTATTCATTTTGCAAACAATGCCAAATGGTGGCTCAATCGTTACGAGGCTGGCCTTCGGAGCTGCTGGGGTCGGGTTCGAATCCCGGTCAGGCTTGGATGTTTGTGACCGTCAATAAATGTTGTTATTTGTCTAATGTTGTTATTTGTTGGGTTTGTGTCGTCCTTCTTTGTGTGTCTCTTGTGACTATCTCTTCTGGCGAGCTGGGTAATGGGCCATAAAGCCTACACTCTCCCTTCTAGAGGGCGCAATCACTATCATCTATCATTTGTCAACAATGCCAAATAGATTACTTTTCATGCTAATTAAACAATAATGATATCTCCCAGTGAAAAAGGAATTATTTAAACCTGGGCTATACAATTATTGGCAACAACAACTCCAATTTGACTGTATTTGCATGCTAGATTTGTTTTTCAGTACATTTCCAGGTGTGTCTTGAATGACTCGCCACTTAAGTTACGTAAAAAACACATTAATGGATGATAAATTTCTAAATTAGTACGATGTATTTTGTCAAATACGTTTCAATACCATATACACACAGGATCCCTACAAATTTATTGAAAAGTTGAAACTGAAATATATTTTAAACATTGAATGTGTTTACTACTATTCAATATTTATAACTATAATATGTAACATTTACTACCATTAACTGACAAACAACTTTTTAAACCTAGAAAGGAATATTTCGAAAAGTTAGTAAACTAAAACCTTTTTTATAAGTGTCGCTGATATCTATATGTTGATTTGAAATTGCAAGCAAACAAATTGAGTTTAGAGTAAAATGAAAATAAATGCAAGTAAAAATTTTCTGAACTTAATGCTATCCTGTGTTTAAAACACACCGTACTTCTCTTTTTTTTTGTCAAACAGTTCAGAGCATTATTTATAAGTCTTTCACATTCAATTACTTATTTCTCTAATGCAAAATAAAGTATGTCTGCTTTAATTAATTAAAACATTTATAAAAAAGCACTTTGCATTCTTTTAGTTTCAAAGTAGTCAGTTTAGTTTCAACTTAAAAAAAAAGTCACATAGTAACAAATACAAAATATTCGTTTAAGATAGCTGTTTTTATACACTTTTGAATGACATAGACTCAATTAAATGTAGTGATTACTGATACAAAAAAAGTTGAAATTGAGACGCACTATTTCATTAGGGTTAAAAAATGCATTGGAAAGTTATTTTTTAAAGCTGTCTCTATTTGTTTTTGATCTTTTGTTTCTGAAATAAATACTTTGATATAAAAAATCTGGCAGTATATTTGGGAGTACAAAACAAATCTGAATCTGAAAAATCTGACCGAGATCTGAATATCCCTCTATCTCTATGAAATATATTTAGAGTTCTGTTTTCTATTAGGAGGTACAATAATTTTTGAAAATAAAAAAAAAGTGAAATTAGATATCATCTCAGTATTATTTGTTTTTATTAAAATTATATTGCAGAAATATTAGTTATTATAGTTACATTTTTCTAGGGTTTGAAATGTCATTTCTAACACTTTTGTTAAATTTTTATGTGAATTGATAGTTTTCTTAATATTTTATTTAATTTTCAGGTATCAAATAAATTTTGTTATGGAATTCACACGTAAGAAATGTATTATACCTCCATTCAAAGCAATTGAGCTCTTATGGTAATGTAGGTTATGAAAACTACTCGTGGACTTACTCTTTTAAATTTACAAATAAGCCGAGTAGCATTTTCTCGCATCAATTAGTTCGGATTACTCAAAGACACTTGAATTTTAGAAACCAGTCGATAATTTTAAGCTCACCAATTTTTTCTTAAAATTCAGAGAACTTTCTCGCTTATGAGACGAGGGTTGGTTTTCTCATTGCCTCTAATTAGATCCCGTTCCTTGTCACAGAGGATTATCACAATAAAGAAAAGCGAGGTTCACTTAGCATCATTGATCCTTAATTCTTTGTCATCGTTTTTTGTAGTTCTTCTAAAAAGGTTATAGCTTATGTAAATATCTCTTTTTTGTGTGAAAAGAATGCCTATTAGTTTGATGAATATTTGGGGGATTATAATTTTTTTTTTGCTAGTGAGAAAATTGAGTTTCCTCTTTATTGTGTTCATTAAAATTTATCATGGCAGGCTTTTTCCATTTATCCGATTAAAATATTTTTAAAAGGTATAATGATAATTATTTGACTTTAAAATGCATTTAATGAATTAAAAAATCTACCAAAGTGCTTATTTTTTGTACATTAGTTTTTGAAAGTAATATTTCACTTGCCGTTTTTATTATGATTTGCTCTTTTGTAAATTCATTTTTCTAGTAATTAGTCACGATTATATAAATAAGTCTTTTTTTATCAATGAAAAATAAAAAATATTAAGAAACAATTCATTTTTGAAATGCATGTTTTGATAATAAGGTAGATAATTTCAACTGATCGCAAATATGATCGCAATAAAATGGTTACATAATTTTAAGTGTAAAAAATAATACTTACTAGACCAAGAACATTAAATAGATAAATAAAATAACGTTTACAGAACATTTTATCAATTCATCTACATACAAAGAGAATGGTTCAGGTATCATAAAATTACCATCACTTAACACATGGGCACCAATAATGAACCAAAAGTATTCTTATACACTTAGAAATTGTCTTTTCCTAAGTACTTTATGACCGAAACTACCGTCTTATACTTCAGTGGAAACAAACCCAAGATCCCTTCAGTAAACCGCTGTAATAACAAATGTGGTGTTACTGTTGTCCGTAAATTTGTGGAACTGGGTCTATTGAAACAAATCCACGAAATCTAAGTCGTTACAGTTGAGCGGCTTAACGGTCCAATCGCCGTCATGCCATAATCCCCGGACCCGTTACACGTTGAGAAGAGAAGTGAAGTAAGCGTTAAGTATGTTAGATGGAAGTTATGGTTCGTTAGACTGATGCCTTTTACGATGTCATATTTCATGTTCAGAAAAAGAAATGTTATTATATATTTATCTTTTTTTTTGTAACTTTAGGTATGGATTGTTTTTATTTTAAGTTAGCTTAACACATATATCAATGATTGTTTGGGTAGTCGAGTGAAACGATTAAATCAGTTATAAATGGGTTCAAAAGATAATTATTAAGGACGCTACTTTGAATATGGAATTTTTTAAAAAATTTATTTATTGCTGAAATTTTTTAAATTGAAAATATTTCAACATGTCTGAATATTTCAAGGTTTTAAGGAATACGTCTAACCCTTTGATGATAATTTAGAAATTAAAAAATCCCTTTTTGTTACTAAATTATTATAGGAAAGTGGTGTAATTAGTAAAATAAATTTGTTATCGAGCACTAATGATGAAGAAAATGTTATATTTATAAATGTGGTTCAATTGGATCTGTAAAACTTGTTCTTCTCCTATTGTAATCTTATGGTGAAGAAACAAACTTCCAGAGAAGAGAGAAAATTGAAATAAGAATTTATTGGGCAATGTTTTCAGTGCAATTCGAACCTATAATGAAATTAAAATAATGGCCTTTTGTTACAAAGCTATTACGGGAAAGTGGTGCAATTAGTTAAAAAAATTTGTTATCGAGCACAAATAATGAAGAAAAATGTTATATGTAAATGTGGTTCAAATGGGTCTGTAAAACCTGTTTTTCTACTAGTATACTTTTATGGTGAGGAAACCAACTTCCAGGGAAGAGAGAAAATTAAAATAAAGAATTCATTGGGCAATGTTTTCAGTGCAATTCGAACCAATAATTAAATTATAATAATGGCTTTTTGTTACAAAATGATTACAAGAAAGTGGTGTAATTAGGTAAATTAATCTGTTATCTAGCACTAATGATGAAGAAAATTTTTATATATAAATGTGGTTCAAATAGATCTGTATCACTTGTTCTTCTACTAGTGAACTTTTATGGTGAGGAAACCAACTTCAAGAGAAGAGAGAAAATTGAAATAAGAATTCATTGGGCAATGTTTTCAGAGCTATTTGAACTAATAATGCAATTAAAATAATCACTTTTTATCACTCAATTATTATAGGACAGTGGTGTAATTAGTTAAATTAATTTGTTATCGACACAAATGATGAAATTTTTTTATATGTAAATGTTGTTCAAACGGATCTGTAAAACTTGTTCTTACACTAGTATACTCTTATATTAAGAAAGACAACTTCCAAATAATGGCTTTTTGTTACAAAATTATTGCAGTGAACTGACGTAATTAGTAAAATAAATTTGTTATCGAGCACTAATGATGAAGAAAAATGTTTCATGTAAATGTGGTTCAGATGTATCTGTAAAACTTGTTCTTCTACTAGTATATTCTTATAGTAAGAAAGACAACTTCCAGAGAAGAGTTAAAATAAGAATTCCTTGGGAAGTGTTTAGAGTAAAAGTTGAACAATTATTGAAAATAAAATTATATTTTTGTAAATTATCAAAGGAAATTTATATAATTAATGCAAAAATTAGTTATGGAAATTTAATATCGGAAAGAATGTATGTTATATAAATGTACTTCAAATATTTATTTCACTAGCAAACTTTTATGGTGAAGAAACTAACATCCGAAAAAGAAAAATTACGAAATAACTCTGATAGAATTATATTGCGAATTTATTTCCGGATGCAAAGCCCATTAACAATGCAATCTATTGCTGTTTTAGATAAAACATTAGAAAGGAAATATCAGAACTCGTTACCGGAGGCAGACCACATCCTCAATAATAAAGATCACTTAGTAAATGACATAGCCAGCACTTCTTATTTTTCTTGCGACTGGACCACAATTTTTTTTATGTTTTTCTAGTTCTTTTAGTTTGGAAACATTGGTTTAAATTATTTTTGTTTTTAATTTGGCGAGTCAGCATTTTCTATGTAGTCACTGCTGTCACTACAAACGGCCGAAGTGCCGAAGTCCAAAGTGCCGACGGCGTTAGTCTCTCGAAGTTTCGTTGTATGCCAGCCCATTTGTCGACCTCGTCACTTTCCCGCAGTTCTGAATAAATGAGCTTAATTAGCTGGGTTAAAGCCCTTAAAGGAGAATAGAAATCTATGCCGGAAACTATTTCTCAACTCCAAATATTTAACAATGGAACACTGGAAAAATATATGCACAAAATTTCGTTATGTGAATAATTGTATCTGTTAGCAAATATTAAGGTATTTTCTGTTTTATCTGTAAAATATGTTGAAAATTGTTTATTGTTCAAAAGGCTTTATTTTATTATATTTTATAATAACTGATAAATTAAAAACTTACGTATCGGAACCTATACATTGTTAATCTAAAATTAGTCTAAATCAATACTTTCAGCGAAATTTTCTTTCCCTTTGACACAATTCACTTCCCCTGGCACAGCACCACCCATTTCCGAACGCAACTTATTGTCAATAAACGCCAATTATAAGATTCCAGGGCAGCAAAAATATTTCGCCCCTCTTTAGCCCTTCCGCTTCACTGATTAGCATTTTTGTCGCCAGGATTTGGCGGCCCATAAAGTTAGCCAAGTAATTCCAAAAGGCGCCTTAACAAGAGGAGTTAAGCCCAATACATTCTGACCTTACTTAATTATGGTGTTGTCGTTACTAGGTGCAATGTTCTACAGGCATGTGCGCTGTTGCTATGGTAATAAAGACGGGTATAGGAGGACTAATCCTGCGATGCGGGGAGGAATGTAACGTTGGGATGGGCATTTTGGGGAATTCTATTAAAGTTTTTAAGTATATGCAGCTGTTTTAGTGCATTCTGGAAAGTGTGATATTTTGTTTAATGAAAAAATTAAAATGAGCGCGATTTTTTATTGCTTGGGTATTAGTAATTTGGCTTACATTCGTTTAGTACTTAATTAAGGTTTTTCTATGAATAAATTTGGTTTAGATGAAAATTTGAGAAGTTTAATTGGGAAGATTTTATTATTATTATTTTGCTCTTGACTATCTTAATACAGTAGACGGAAATTTGAAACCTATAAATTATGTCTTAAAATATTGTTTATATATTGTGGTCCTGATTTTTCAAACTAAATTTTTGATTATAAAATTTTGCCAAACTAGGAACAATTAAAATACCTGTAAAGTTACAGAAGCTAATGAATCTAGGTACGATGCCGTTATTGTACCAAGTTCCATTTAATGAAATTTCTTAAAAATCTTCTATTTCACTTGGTTAATTACTTTAGGTGAAATAAATGGTTCCCTTAGGAAGTTGTATGTCGAAATATATATTCTTAAAAGTTACAAACTTTGAATAAACTCGTTGTAGTTTTATGGATATTTGAAAAAAAAAATAAAACCTATATACATGCATATATTATTATTTTATAATGCTTTTTATCAAAATTTTCTATTTATGATTGAAAACTTTATATCACAATTTCATAATTAATAGCAGTTTATAAATAAGCTAAAAGCTTTAAAATTCGGTTATTAGAAACTCCTAACGCAAATATTTAGAGAATACTTGAACTCCGATAATGAATTGTATATTTCAACGTCCATTTTGTGGCCTTCTCATATTCCTCCTTCGTAGAAATCTTATAGCCTATCTATCATAGGTATGGATTCCAATTCATTATGGACGAGAGTGCCTTCTATACCCATCAAAATCTTGACAATTTGGTTTGAAATTATTGTAACTCGGGCAAAATTCTCTGTTGGAATTTTCGGCATAAATTGTAGGCATGATAATAGATTTATAATTAAGTTGTATATGAAGGAAGAAAAATTAAATTAATTGTTCATAATATTTTTTACCTTTTTCATGCCTCTCTCACAATCTTGACAATATGGTGTGAAATTATTGTAACTCGGGTGAAATTTTCAGTTGAAATTTTTGGCATAAGATTGCACTGGAATCCTGGAACTTTGTAGCTGCAAAATTATTTGAAGCATGAATTTGCAAACTATTGTGGAAAAACCATAGCTTTGATGCACCGAAAAGTGGTGAATCAACGTTCCAAACAGTGGTGACAGCTTCAAAGTTCCAGGATTAAGGTGAAATCCTGTGCCAAATTTTTTAAAATTGTAGGAATGATAATAAAAATTATAGTTGTATGAAGGAAGAAAAATAATATATTTTTTTTTTACCTTTTTAATGCCTCCCTCACAATCTTGACAATTTGGTGCGAAATTATTGTAACTCGGGTGAAATTTACCTTTGAAATCTTTGGCATAAGGTTGCACTGGAATCCTGGAACTTTGTAGCTGCCACCTTATTTGGAGTGTGAATTTACAAATTATTGTGGAAAAACCATGACTTTAATACGAGGAAAAGAGGTGAATCAACGCTCTAAATAGTAGTGAAAGCTTATAAGTTCCAGGATTCCGGTGCAATCCTGTGCCAAACTTTTTAAAAATTGTAGGCATGATAATAAAAATTATAATTAAGTTGTATGAAGGAAGACAAATTAAATAAATTGTTTATAATATTTTTTTACCTTTTTAATTCCTCTCTCACAATCTTGACAATTTGGTGTGACATTATTGTAACTCGGGTGAAATTCATTGTTGAAATTTTTGGTATTAGATTGCACTGGAATCCTGTAACTTTGTAGCTATCACCTTATTTAGAGAGGGAATTTAAAAATTATTGGTATAAATACCATTACTTTAATGCACCGAAAAGAGGTGAATCAACTCTCCAAACAGTGGTGACAGCTTCAACGTTCCAGGATTAAGGTGAAATCCTCTGCCAAATTTTTTAAAATTGTAGGAATGATAATAAAAATTATAGTTGTATAAAGGAAGAAAAATAATATATTTTTTTTACCTTTTTAATGCCTCCCTCACAATCTTGACAATTTGGTGCGAAATTATTGTAACTCGGGTGAAATTCGCTGAATTGCATTGGAATCCTGGAACTTTGTAGCTGCAACTTTATTTTTAGAGTGAATTTACACATTATTGTGGAAAAACCATTACTTTGATACACCGAAAAGTGGTGAATCAATGCTCCAAACAGTGGTGACAGCTAAAAAGTTCCAGGATTCCGGTGCAATCCTGTGCCAAACTTTTAAAAATTTGTGGGCATGATAATGAAAATTATAATTAAGTTGTATGAAGGAAGAAAAATTAAATTAATTGTTCATAATATTTTTACCTTTTTAATGCCTCTCTCACAATCTTGACAATTTGGTGTGAAATTATTGTAACTCGGGTAAAACTCACTGTTGAAATGTTTGGCATAAGATTGCACTGGAATCCTGGAACCTTCCTCCTTATTTAGAGCGTGAATTTACAAATTATTGTGGAAAACTAGTACTTTGATACACCAAAAGTGGTTAGTCAACGCTCCAAACAGTGGTGAAAGCCTAAAAGTTCCAGGATTCTGGTGAAAAATCTTGTAATAAACTTTTCGAAAAATTGTAGGCACGATAATAAAGTTTGCATTTAAGTTATATGAAGAAAGAAAAGATAAATTAAGTGCTTATAACATTTTTTACCTTTTAATGTTAAAAAAATATTTCTCCGCATAAAGGTGCTTCCTTTATCCAAGAAATTTTATGATTATAAAAAAATAACTTTTTTGTTATTATTTGAATTATTCATTATTTTTCATTTTTTTTATTTTACTGATAAACTAATACTCCAATGAATTCGTCATAAAAGGCTGTAAGTTTAAATTGAAAATAAATATTGAATAACAATTCATAAATAATGTATATCGCTTAAAAGGCTGAAGATGCAATTATGTAATTTTGATTTCTATTTAATGCAGAAATAGGACGTCCTTAAGAAAATGTAAAGTTTCTGAGTTTAAATTACTAAAATTTATTTGAGTCAGATATTCATTAAATGGCATGTTTTAGATCTTGGGTGTAATAAGAAGTGGACTTGTGTGAATAAAATAAATTCTTTCTCGAACTTCGAAACAAAACATATCACCAATTGAAACACCGGTTGTCTCATTTTGGCATGCTTCCGCTTTCTTTAGCAATATTAATCAAGATTACTTACTTTCATCTTCGAAAGAGCGACAAGAATGAAAAGAGGACATACGTAACCTAAAACAAGCCAATTGGTAAAATGACAAAACTGATCGATAAACTCTACAATAAGTAAATCCTTTACAAAACTCCAATTTATCGAAACAAAAAATAAAATTGAAATGTGCTTAAAACAACGCAATGCTTCAATGAAGTTCCCTTTGAAACAATTATTTATTTTAGGGTATCACGAATAATGTTTTATTAAATCAGAACTTAAATTATAACGGTTTTTCTATAAACATAAAACAACTTTTAAGATGAATTCAGTTATAATTTTCTCAAACCAAGAATTTAATTTCTTCTTCCTTCAATTGGTAAAATGATAAAATTGATCGATAAACTCTACTAATAGGCAGATCCTTTACTTTACTTAAATTTATTGAAACAAAAAGTTAGATTGAAATATATTTAAAACAATGCAAAGCTTTATAAAGTTTCCCTTCCTAGGGTATCGTGAATAATGTTTTATTAAATCAGAACTTAAATTATAGCGGTGTTTCTATATATATAAAACAACTTTTACGAATAATTCAGTTATAATTTTCTCAAACCAATAATTTAATTTCTTCTTTCTCAGGTCATCTTCGTCTCCTCTTCTCCATTCCATAATAATGCGATGAAGTTGGCCGAAAATGATTGGGGGGTGAAGGGTGGTAGAACAAAATAGGCCGGTTCAGAATTCGAACGCCCCTCCGCATTATCGGCATTCCTCGCCCTTACTTCCCTTCACTTCTTCGGGCTTTATTAAGAATATTCCAGAAAAGTGGAATGGGCAAAAAAAAATGATGGAGTATTTCTCGCTGACTGCAGACGATTATTTAATATTAACAAGAGAGAAAAGATAATCTATATTTGGAATGAGGCGTTCCCTAGAGGCGAATTTTTTTAAAAAGAAAAATAAGAAAGAACATAGGAATGGAATAGATCGTTTAAAAGAATGTTTTAAAGGTGAAAATCGCAGACGGTAAATCGAGAGAAGCTTCACATCGATTCTTGACAAAAGGAAAGACCCGGAGGTCATCGATTGTTTCGTCGATTATTTTAATCGTCATTGTTGTTTTTGTCACTAATATTATCCTGGGACTGAGTCAAGTAACTCACGAGTATTGTTTGATCAAATCTCGTTACTTACGCCTAATGATCGGACGGTTTTGCGGCTTTTATTTGGCGCGAAGATGTGATAAAAAAAAGAGAGACTGTGTTTAGTTTGATGTTTGTTCTTTCAATTCTGAGAACTTGTTTAGGTGAATGATTTGAAAGATAAATTGTAGTCACTGAATAGCAGGAAATGTTATTCTTGTTCTGAGATTAAATCGTTAATTGTGTTTGCTTAACATAAAAATACTTTAATATAATTAATGAGAGTAAATAAATGAGGGTGATAGTGAAATAAATTATTATCAGCTTACTACGTATTGTAGTACTACAGAGTGTATCATTTACTTATAAATATATGATTAAAAGGACTCAATAATATTTGGGTACATGGGATATTTATTGAAACTTGTTCCATGTTATTATCAAAATATTTTGTTTATTAAGTTTGTGGATGTTTCAAAGACAAATCAAAAAATTTTTTTTTTCAAAATTAAAATCTAAAATGAATTATCGACACTTATGCCAGTACCCCCATGTTTTCCAACAATATTTTTTATACCAATAAAATGTTAAAAATTTCTCTCTCTCTAATACTATAGGAAAAGTTAATGACTAAAATCATTTATTGCAATATTATTATTTTTAAATAAAGCACATTTAAAAACTTTTCGATAAAAGCTGATGTTTTTTAAGTACGTCATACATACATTAAATTATAAAAAAAAACTTTTATTGTAGCTGCCCTTTGAACACGCGAGATTTCCCCGAAAACCTTATCTTGACGTGAAACAAGTTTTTGAAACACATGTACCAAATTTGAAATCCGCAGTTTGTATACTTATTGCTGCAGAATGCTTTTAGACAGACAAATAGGTGGACCAGTGTTCAAAACTATTTTTTTGGAATTAGATCCTTCTCCTGCAAAGCGTGTAGCACAAAATCTCCTTTTCGTATTTTGGACCCCAACCAATACTTTCATTACTATATATCTTATATAAGTAATTGAAAGCAAAGAAGACGTGGACAGTGAAAGTAATAATTTCGATTACGTGTTAAGAATGAACGTACACTCTTAAAACGAACGAGCGATTTTAAATCAGTCTGAGTTCATTTTCACTCCTACAATCTAGAAAATGCACTTCTCCTAGTGGAGTGGATCCTTTGTGTGTTAAACCTCAGACAGGATAACTCCAAACGATCGATTTTAACTGAGTCTGAGTTAATATTCACTCCTTTCCAGTGTCGAAAATGCACTTCTCCTACTTGAGTGGATTTCACTCTTTTGTTTTAAGAGTGTATGCTTTATCTTTTTCTGACTTTTGAGATGGATTAGTTTAAAAATAATGTAAGCAAAGGTGCAGGCAAAGTATTTGTTGAAGAATAAGAAATAATTTGGCAGATAAAACTTGTTTTCCGACTGTACATTTAGGTCCAGTAATTATACAGTCGAGTCCCGTTTATCCGAATTCCGGTTATCCGAAATTTGGTTTATTAAAAGAAATTCCCGAGCCACTCGTTTAAATTATGAAATGCATACGCATTAATAAATACACAAAAAATAACTACGTACATACAAATTTGGATTCATTTCTTAAAGTATGCTGTAATTTTTCATTTTTGCTGCTCAATTTTGGTCCCGTACCTTTCGGATAAGCTTCACTCTACTGTAATAACAATATCCGTTATTATTGCGTGAGAAAACACAATGGAAGAATTTTCCAGAGTAAGATAATGCTAAATAATCTGCACATTTAAATAACTGTCATAAAATGTTTGAATTATTGTCCAAAAATTGGCATCTTTCAACCTCATTAAAATCTAAATGTACCTCCTTTATTTTTAGCTCCATAACATAAACGATATGGAGATTTTAAGTTAAACATTTCCAATTTCTTAATATTGCGAGGCTTCAAATCGAGTTATCTTTTATCGAAACAGATAGAACTATCCCCGATAAATAATGACGATAAAAAGATATAATATCGTCAAAACATGAATTCGATTCCGGAATTTAATTCGCGATCTATTTATCGGGGGAAAATATCAGAACTCGCGGGTTTTATCTCCTTCATCTCCCTAACATCGTTAACTCTTCTCTCTAAGGTAAATCAGGACCTCATTGCAAATATGCCAATTCTAACTCAGGATCTCATGAGATATGATGTGGTTAATGTGAGGAGTTGAGGTGTTTACGTTATAATTTCTTAGTAAAAAATTATAATTGCATTAGATGACTTTTATCTGAAGTTATATTCATTTTTATTAAATTCAGTTAATCGTTTAACTGCCAGTTTCAAATTTGTTCAGCTAATATCGCTATTTCGTGTGTACAAAATATTTTCCCATGTTCAAATCTAGTGTGGTTAATTTGAGACTGATAAGCTGGAATAATCAAATGGACTATAAATAATGTTTAGGATACATTTTTACTTGAAAACTCAATTGAGGTCAGTTGAGGAGTTTGAGTTACCCTTGATTCGTAAAAAAGGTCATTTTTTTTCTCTAATGGGGCCGCAACAATTTCGGTTAAGCATGTTGCATATTTGGCATATTCCACAGAACTGAGAGCCATATTTTGTGGCACCATCTAGGCGACCCTCGCTATCAATTTTGACGCAAAGATTTCGATGAATCTGAGATCTCTATGGATGTTAAGGTTTGGCGAGAATTAATTTTGCCGGGAGAAACCAAGCCAAATGAGCCCTCCAGGGTTTTTTTTGCATGCCACGTTACAAGAAGTCATTAAATACCATTTATTCAAAATTCAAAAAATTATTAAAACATTAGACTACATGAAATGATTTTTAAGAAAAGAAAAATCAGAGCAGCATTTTCCATATAAGAAAATTTACTTTCGATAAATAGATATTAAAAAAAATAACCGATTTGTTGATAAAAATGATTTTAATTATCATCCCATCCAAAATTGTTGAAGAAAAAAAAATACATGCAAATACAAAGATTTCATCGCCAAACTCACCAAGTTCAGTCGCCAAATAGGTTGCGAGGTGGTAATGGCAAATAAGTGTCCCGTTTTCATCTTGTGTGTGTGTAAAACAGCCATTTTACGAGATGCGCTAAAGGAAAATAATGAAATGGCCTAGGCATCGACACAATAACGTGGGCAAACGAAACTAAAAACTAACTTTTTTTTTTCAAAATCGTTTTTTGCTTTTGTGTGTGAGAGAGGTTTGGAGGTTGTTTTTACAAAAGAAAAACGTCGTTTACTGTTTTAATGATATCGCTGCAAGGGTAAAAAAACAACGAAGGGCAAGTTTTGAATTTAAGATACGGTGATGTTTCTCAAGGCTATATTTTTCATTCCGTTTTTTTATTTGTTTATTTTTGAGAAGAGGTAAAATATTTTTCTATTCTAACTTTAAACCGAAAAATTGAATTTCTTAGGAAAAATAAAATGTGCATTCACGATAAAAATGTTTTTAAGTTTGTATTTTTTGGTTGGTTAAACGAGTTAAACGTTATTTCTTTCGCAGATGAATTCTGATTTTCCAGATTTTGGTCCGTTTTTTTAAACTTCAAAGGAACTTTTATTTAAAATAAAGTCTGATTTGCTTTATTTTGGATATTTTCGATGACTTTAAAAAAAATGAGCAATGTTATTTTTTTTATTGTAGGAACTTAATGGGCATTTTTCACGTCTTGAAAAGCAACATTATTGGTCCTGCTGGAATTACATTTGTTTTGGTATTATCCAATGTAGGTAGTGCGCAAACTATTGTTTCCTTAATACTAAATAGTGCACAAGCTTTTTCTATTTTCTTGAATCCCGTTAAAAAAAGGCCCAGTGGCCTAATGGTAGTGCTTCGCATTGCCACGCCATAGGTCCGGGGATCGAATCCCGGACTGGGCGAGGTCGACCCAGCTCTTCATCCCTTGAGTGGGTAGGTAAAATGGGTACCAAGCATGCTTGGGAACTAAACACTGGAAGTTTTCGCGTGAGGCTGACCACCTTACCGGGACATATGCCTAGCACCCCAGAGCTCTAGGTCACGAAAGCTGAAATGGGCACGGCAGGCCTTGGCCCAGTAATGGGCTGTTGCACCTCGGAGTTTAGTTTTTGAATCCCGTTAAGCTAGTGTCATTTTGATTAACTTCTTTGCCTGAAAATATCATCTAAAGCTTTCAGCAACATGAGGCAACACGGACTTGAACGCACAAGTTTTCCAGCGTTATGGACGGGTTAGTAATGCTTTGCATAGTTGAAATTTAATGGATTTAAAACCGATAAAGTGTAATAAATAGCAGATATAATAAGCTTCACATAATAAAGAACTCAGAAATGAAAGAAATCTGTGATGAAAAGACTGCGCATTGAGGGTGAAGGCGAAATAAACAATGCAGTTGAAGAAATGCAAGAACGAAAAGAGTAACGTCTCTTGAAATAAGCCGATTGTTTTATGTTTTAGGACTTCTATTTATTTTGGACAAAAAAAAATTCAGATAATTTCAATAAAAAAAAACCCTACAAATACCTATCACACAGTTTAAACAGCCGTATCATTGCGAATAAAACTTAACGTCACTTAAAATGTACAAAACAAAAGCTCAAAGAATACTATTGCAAAACCAAAGTTTATCCAGACATAAAAATACACTCTTTCTCTTTCCCATAGGTCTTAGCATAAAACCAAAGTAATCCAAATCCTCCGAATTTCTGGAAAGAGGAAAAGACCAAGGCAAATGTAGGGTGGGACGAAAAGAAAAGCACAGGCTTTGGCAGCAGAGATTACGGTTTGGTCCTACCGCGGAGGTTAAAATATCAAAATGCTTGGCGAAAAAAACGTAAAGAAGTCTGAAAGTCGCAAAGTCAATTGTATGCTAAATTAAAACGAGCACTAATCTTATGACGTTGATCATGATGTTTAATGTTCGCATAGTAAAATGAAAAACTTTAACGATATGCCTACTGTGACGTCCAGTTACGACCGTTTTATTGAAGCCTCGGTTTCCTCGGAGTCCGTCAACAGATTTAAGCGGTTGGTGAGTGCCGTGAGTGACGTCATACAAACTACTGACATTGATTACGCTAGAGTGGTTTCCTCGGGAGCGTTGCTGGACAACTCAACGCGACCGCCAGATTGAGTTGCTGTTGAGTGCGTTGGGGAAATCCTGATGACAACGTTTTTTGCTGTTGTCTGTTGTGCGGTGTGCTTGCCCAAAATTAAAAATTTGATTAAATGACGGAAGGCGAGAGTTGTTTTAAGCTTGCCGAGGAAGAAATGCTAATTGATTTTGTGAGAAATCACGAAGAACCTAAATTTTATATTTTTGACATGCAAAGACGAAAACCAAAACAACAGAGTTAGTTGAGTGAGTTTGCTAGGTTTCCAGTTTCGTGTGAAGCGGTGGCCGGTAGGGTGACGTCTTCTTAAAATAATTTAAAATCAAAATTTTAAATTTTTTAAAAAATTTTTTAGAAAAAAGTTCTTAAAATAATTTCTAATTAAGATTGAGCTGAGAATTTAGGTATAAGTCTTTGTTTGTACATATTTGTACAATATAAAGTCATTTTCTTGGTCATTTTTTCAATTTTGACCTCACAATTTGCCGCGCAAGCCTAATCACAATGTGTTCAAATAGCTTCATATTTAATATCATTTATTTTAGTTATGGCTAAAGTTTCATAAATTTTAAAACTTGTTTTATAATAAATAAATCTTGTAGAATTACATATAAAAAATTATACTTATACATTGAGTAGTTAAAACATGACATGAAAGATCAAACTATGCTTTGTAGTATTTTCTTTGCACATTTTTAAGACTCCTATGACCCCTTAAGCCACACAAATAAACCACCAGGAAGCTAATTTGTCTTAACTAGAAGTTAGTTAGAAGGATCACGTCTACAGTGACGCCACAGTTACGTCAAGTACTGTATTTTTCTTCTTAGATCATCCAGTCTCTCCACCCTATTCAAATTGTCCCTTTAAATTAAAAAAAATCACAATGAGAACGCCTTTTTTTAAAATTTAAACAATAATTTATTAAGTACAAATAAGAATATTTGCTCAGTTATATAAATTTTTTTGAAACACTCTTGCATTTTTCTTACAAATTTTCATTGCATTTTTTTGTGTTATACATTCTTGTTGCGAGCAGCTTTTTTCATTAGAACAGCGCCAAATCATTCACCAAATGTATTTTTTGGGTGCATCATCGAAGAAGTCATGGTTTCACAAGGCAAACCGTATTCTGCATTGTTTTTTTCGAAGCAACATCATCATCTTATTTAGCCTTCGTGGATCCATTCCTGCTAGATTCAAACGAAAATGCGAATGAGGAAACTGATACGGACATCTAGGACGGGCAGTGTTCAGAGATCTTTTGGTTTGTAGTTTGTTTTTTAGTGGTAGGAAAAGACAGGAAGGGATTTCTTTGGGGGTATTGTGTGGTATTTGCTGTTTATTGTTTGGTCTAAAAGTAAAAATCGAATGTTGTCTGAATAGACGAGTGTAATGATAAAATATTTGTAAGGAGAATTTTGTTTCAACAGAGTAGTTGATTTTTGATTATCTTTCATCTGTGGTGGGAAAATAAGTGTATAAATCAAGAGAACAATATATTTTAGAAGACTAAACTTATCATTGGAACTGAGATCTAAAATAAATTGGATTTGTCCCTTCAATTGCCAAAAAAAAATGGAAGTGCATATAAGTATACTGGTGTTCAGGGTACACTCTTAAAACAAAAGAGTGAAATCAACTCCAGTAGGAGAAGTGTATTTTCGACACTGGAATCGAGCGAATATTAACTCAGACTGAGTTAAAATCGCTCTTTCGTTTTAAGAGTGTAAAGTGCAATGACTCTTAGTGTTTTAAATTTTCTTTTTTAAGTAGAGTACAAAACAATTTATGAAACACAAAAAAAACCTATATATTAAGCGATAAACATGACATGTATATTAACTACATTTGAGACTTTAATGAACTTGAAAATGTTTGATTTTATCTCAAAATGTGATAGAAAAAATATGCATATCTAGAATTCAGAGCAGATACTACCATGTTTCAATTGTTTGGAAAGGTGCAATAAATAATATAACAAAATAGAAAATTGCAAAATGTAAAGAAAGAATACGTGTATAGTGTTTAGATTGACCATAATGTTAATGTATTGTCTTTGTCTGCAATTAATTGTCTTTCTTAATGATAGGATCGTTTTACTACTTCATGCTTAGTTAAAATTGCTCATAGTATAATGTGTGTCCATATTGCCATATAATACTCTCAAAATTACTATTAAATAAGGAAAATAATGTTTTATAATTCTATTCAAATATATTTTCTCCAAAAAGAGGTTTAAACAGCAAATCTCGAAAAGGAGAGTCTACAGAATCAATATCGCCAAAGCAAAGCTTTGCAAATCCAATTCAAATAGTTGCTTTTCCAAAGAACTTCTTTCCACTTCACCTAAAACATGGGCATCCAGTAAACAGCCCCATCTGGCGGTACTTTCCGCTGTAACTTTAGATCAAATAAAAATTTCCAGTGGACGATCAAGGAAAAACAAAACTCTGCATGGCATCACTTTGTGTATATTTCACACCAGTATGCCTTTTTTCACTTTTAGTTGCGAATTTGAAAAAATTACTTTTATATTTTAAGAAAATGTACCATTTAAATTGTATACTATGAGTAAAATTATTAAAAAATATTTTTTCGGCTACACTTAATAATTTTACGTTAATAAAACCATTAGTCAACAACGATTAATTAGCTACAATATTCTTTGTTTTGAAAAATAAATTGAATGTTACAGTAGGTTTTTATTTAAAATTTGACATTTACCTTACTTTTGAAACCTGATGATTAATGGCTAAATAATCATTAGTATTTTAATAAGTATGTTGTTACAAGTTAAAATATCTAAATTTAAATATTCATAATAAAATGATGATGCATATAATTTTTTGATGTATGATGCATAGAATTTTTTGTTGAATGATGCATAGAATTTTCCGTTTGACTTTTAAAACAAAGTTAAACTTATAAAATTTTTTTGGAATCTCAATATTGCTTTCATGTCATCTTTTTGTACATTTAATTTGTAATAAAAAATACATTTAACTTCAAACGTTAAGTTAACTTGTACACAAAGGATAAATACACATTAATAAGATGATACTTAGTTTTGGAACATTATAGCTGTAACTTTATATCCATCCGATTTCTTGTGAACGATCAAATCAAGAATAACCATCCACCATAAAAAAAAGTTCTTCTTATTCTGTATCTTTTATTCTTAACTTGAGCCATACGTTCGGAAAACGTAATGTTTTGTCGAAAGTGAAAGAGGATAAGATCGTTTTTTATTGAGATCAATTGGACGGTCTCGAATATCAAAACTTGAAGATAAAAGTTGAGGCTCTATTTTCTTTAAACAGCGTCTGCTCATGCGCTTTGGTAGCGGTGTAATCAAACAAATGGAAAGTTCTTTTTATTTTTTTTAGTTTTCTTAGTTTATTCGATTTAAAATAAATTGTTATTGTATATTTCTTCTTTTTTTTTATAGCTAAAGCTATTTTGATGGAATTATTTCGTAAATCAGAGCATATGGTTTTACTCTCAAAACGATAAATGTCGAGTAAATTTAGATATAAATCAAATGAAATTAAATTGAAGATTTCCCTTTTACATGTATGTCCTTTTTTTCAAGAATAAATATTTTTTCAAACAATAAATTTTTAGTCTTTTTGTAAGTTTTAAGTAAGCTTCAATGAAGTTGTAGGCTAGGCTTTGTAAAATTGTTTTATTCCGTAAATATTTATAAATCTGGTGAATTTCAAATTTGGGCAAATTGCATTTAGATGGGTTTATTTAGTCTATTTATTTGGAGATAATGTGAATATTTCTTTCAAAAAAAAAGAGGTTGTTTTTGCTTCGATTCTTATGTCTAGTATAAGTAGCTGATTTATTGAACACAATATGATGTTATGCAAATATTGTTTAAACTATTTACCTTCTCTTAATCTCGTAAACTACATTTCAATAGTGAGGGTTAAATGGGACAAAGAGCATTTAATTATAATAAAAGACCTTTTTTCTTAATGCTATTATTGGGACTTGAACTTAATAAATTTCATTTATTTAAATAGATAGTTTGAAATTACAAAAAAATAATCAATTTTTAACATTCAATACACAAAAAAAAAACGCCCTGTGGCAATAAAAAAAGTTTTGAGCAAGGTGAATTTAAATAGTAATTTATTTTAACTTACGATTTTCGTGTTTACGTTATTCATTTTCAAATACTTTATGCCATAATAAGTAGGAAATTAATGCTTTTTTTGCATTGAGTTAGTACAAAAGATGAGTCAATAATTTACGTAAATTATTTTTTGACCTGAGTACGTACTCTCTGAATATATTAAGCAAATATATATTTTCTTCATATAAATCGCTTTGTTTGTTTGTTTATTTATTTATTTAATTACAACAAGTCCATTTACAGGTAAAGTAATAAAACAAGACAAAATACAAATAAAAATCTAAAAAGGAGCACTAAAGGAAAACAAAATAGTTAAATACAAAAAAGCCAGTAAGATCAATGAAAGATATTGATAAAACTCGAAATCAGCAAAAAAGTGTTCAAAAGAAATAAATTAATAGGACAAGATATTCCACATGCTGCATATTTTCTTAAACTCAGTATAAGACATAAGAAATATTTTAGATTGACGATTGTTTGGATTGACTTCATAATAAGTAGCATAATGTGATTCTTCGATTGTTTAATATTTGTTTTCTAAGAAAGTGGCAAAAGGAGCTATATTTTTTGTGCATAAAGAAATGGTTAATTTAATTTATTTTTCTTCGCTTATTAATGCAGGAGAAGGGAATTTGGAGTTTTTCTTTTTTTTATCATCAGATATTTAGAAAACATCTTCCTTCCTCAATGGCACGACAGCCCCGGATGGGCCCTGGCCTTCTTAATCAATTTCCTCCAGGCCTGCCTCTGCCTGGCAGTGGTCTTCCAATTTGAGACCTTTAACACCGATAAATCTCTTTCCAGGCAGTCAGCCCATCTCAGCTTTGGTCGACCTCTGGGCCTTGATCCGATGGGCTGAGCCAAAAAGATAATATTTGTCGAACACTCTTTGTTCATTCGCATGATGTGACCAGCCCATTTAATTCTTTGAATTTTGATAAACTTGACAACATCAGGCTCTCTAAAAGCCCGATAGAGTTCTGAGTTTGAACGTCTGTACCAAGTACCATCAACTTGTTTGCCTCCAAAAATGGATCTCAGGATCCGACGTTCGAAGATTCCCAAGGAGTTCTCATCCTTCTGTGTTGTTGTCCAAGTTTCTGAGGCGTATGTTAGTATAGGTCTGATTAAGCATTTATAAATTAGCAGTTTAGTATCTCTTCTTAGTAGGTTTGATTTTAAATATTTTTTTAATCCATAAAAACATTTACTTGCACTATTGATTCTTCTTTGTATTTCGGGTGCGATATTGCCATTGGCGTTAACTTCAGAACCAAGATAAATAAAACTGTTTACTTTTTCAAACTTGTATTCACCAATTTGCAAGTGAGTTGTAGAATCAGTTATTTTGGTGCATTGCATATACTTGGTTTTTTCCTGGTTAATAGTGAGATGCATTTTTCCTGCCTCTTTTTCCATGGATATAAAAGCTTGCTTTAAGTCAGATTGTGTTCGCGCTATAATGTCAATGTCATCGGCAAATGCAAAAATTTGTACAGACTTATGAAAGATATGTCCTCTGGTATTAATTCCCGAATCTCTGATAATTTTTTCCAATGCCAAATTGAAAAGTAGGCATGCTAATGCATCGCCTTGCCTTACACCATGTTTTACCTCCATTGGTTCCGAGAAGTCATTTTGGATTTTAACTTTCTGCATGGTCTTACCCTCAAAATATTAGGAGTCAACCGATGGAGAGCCATTGCGGCTAATAGGGCCAACTGGAGGAGGATCAGCGAGTCAGCCTTGGCCTGCAAAAGGCTGTTGAGCTTGTGAAGAAGAAGAAGAAGCATGGTCTTACACAGTGTAAGTGTGGTGAGTCGAACAAGCTTGTCTGGAATATTGAATTCTCGCATAGCTTCAATGAGTCGCTTCCGGTTTACACTGTCGTAAGCAGTTTTGAAATCCACAAATAGGTGGTGGGTACAGATTCCAAATTCCCTGGTCTTTTCCAGAATCTGTCTTATGCTAAATATTTGGTCAGTAGTAGACCTGCCCTTCCTGAATCCGCACTGGTATTCACCAATGATGCTTTCTACTAAGGGGCTAAGTCTGTTAAATAGAATGTTTGAAAAGACTTTATATGCAGTGCAGAGCAGGCTGATTCCCCGGTAGTTAGAACATTCAAGAATGTCTCCTTTTTTGTGTATAAGACAAACAGTGCTGTGTTTCCATTCTTCAGGGAGTATCTCTTTTTATTAGAAAACATCTTATTTTATAAAATTTTTAACAAGTGAGTCATATTGGCTATGACGTTTTTTCTCGTTAAATCTGAGGAGTACAAAGTCCGTTTTTTTAACCAAACTTAAAATAATAAATATTTTTAACTTTTTGACCAGTTTATTTGGTAAAAAAGCAAGACACATTTTTTCATTTATGGGCCAAAACAGCTCATTAAACAAATTTCGTTAATTTGACGACAGGTATAAACTGAGAATTTTTCATGGCATCATTTTATTAAAAATGACGAAAATTTCGTCAGATTTGAGCTTCCATTTCTAAGAGTGCAATAACATAACTAGAAATATTTTGCGCTTAGCCTTGAGTCACATCAACATTTTAACACTCTATTTGCCGTAATATTAAAAAAATTATACTCTCCTAATACATTTTACTAAGCCAGCTAAAAATTCAACCTATTTAAATGATACAATAATTTTTAAGTATTGATATGCAATGAAACACTAGAAAAACAATATCAAATGCATTTTTGTCTAACTCTTGTAAATAAATGAAATATAAAACCCATTTTTAATCAAATTTCACGTTTTCCAATTCGAAATCTCCCAACTCGCACAAAACTTCGTTTTCAAAAGACCCATTCCTTCTCTCATTTCGATCCTAAAACTTCCTTCAAAATTCCAAACCACCCAATCAAACGGGTTTTAATTCCGAACGTTCTTCTTAAAAGGTTTCAATCACTCCGGATAAACCCGAGGGAAATGAACCTTATGGATCCTCACGATTCCTTTTTTTTATTTATTTTAATGTGTGTTTTTAGGTTCTTGAAGCAGTGATTTCCGTAGTATCTCTTAAGTCTGGTTGTGGGTTTTCGAAGTCTAGTACTAAGCGGAGACTTTAAATGTAATGGACTGTGCAGTGTTAAATCTAAAAGGTGATATTCACAAGTCACGTGACTTGGTCTCAAGTGGACTCTTCTAAACCAGAGGACTTTTCTATAATGGATATGTTTCAGGTTTTCAGTGGTAACAGGAATGTAAAAAAAAATATTTTCTTCCTCGAGCTTAGATTGGTGAATCTATGTCACTTGGGAACAGGACACAAATCGGAGCGAAAATCGAAAGTACAAATACAAATACAAAATGTGTCGACCAACAGCAGGCCAGAAGCTCAGTTAGTTTGGTCCAAAATATATTTAATTCCTTACCAGTTTCCAATTGTTATCGAGATTCTTCTTAAAATCTTCTACTCTCTTCGAATACACAACATATTCTTGTAATGCATTCCACTCATTGATGACTCTATTGTAAAAATAATGTTTTTACAGAGCAGGAATGGAAGGTGGAAGGAATTACGTCATCTGGAACAAGCCAATTGTTAATAAATACAATGCTTTCATTCTTAAATATTCTTTAAAAAAAAACCGAAATGAATTATTTTAACATTTAAAAAAAGTATCAAACATATAAGTAGTGATGCTTTGGTGGCCCAGTGGATTAGTTTGCAGTCCATTAAGCTAACAGACTGTTTGCTGTTCCGGGCGAGATCTGGACTTCTGAGTTTGCCCTGAGTGTACTTTCTTTCCTTGTGTCAGTAAAAATTCTGTCTGTTTGTCTTACTTGACGAAGTTTTATAAGCGGGTCTCTGATCAAGCACACTATTTAAACGAAAATACATGTACTAACCTACCTACCATTTACGTAGCAAACACACAGCAGCAAATATTTTCCTTTAATTGTTTTTGTCACTTACACAAACGGCGGCGATAAGTAGCCAAATACAGCAACCTTTCTTAACAAACTAAGAATTTGGCGAGAGAGAGACAATCATCTCAACTCTTCTCTGCGACCTTAGCATAGAGGTCCAATATGCACACGTCGTTGATATTAGGACTCTATTATCGCTTTTCGGTTTTAAAAGTGTGCGATGACCGCATTTAGAGACACGGATTGTTAATCAGGTTCTGGAAGTTGTCTGTTCCCTCACTGGGGACCCTTCGTAATTAACATGCTGTGGGGGAACACCAGTTGAGTGGGAAGTGGATTAAAGAGTTGGGTAATTTCCTGAAGTTTTCCCGAGTTTTGCAGGAAGATGTACTTTAATCAGGCGCGGAAATGACTCTTTTCATGAAATCTGGGGTTAAATTTAAAGTCCAATCGCATCTGGAAGGAAACCATAAAATAGTTTATGTTGTGAGTTAAATTTTGGGTTCCTCAGGAAGAGATATTTTCAAACAAGAAATACTTTTCCTAATATTGTTGTGTCATAAAATAACTGAACAGGTTTAAACCTGATTAGTGACCGGTTTTAGAGTAGATTTTTTAAAGAAATTAATAAGTAACTGTGTAAATATTAATAATTTAAATTAGAAAACAGCCATATAGAAAAAAATGTATAAGATTCCGCACCAATAACTTTCATATTTACTTTTCAGAAGTTTTATTAGCAAATTAGGTTCTTGAATACGAGGTCCATCGCCAATACCCCTCGTACGGCTCTTGTGCGAAGTTATTTCAAATTAAAATCAAGACTAAATTTATGGGTAAATTAGATGTCTAAAAAATAACACGTGTAAAATATATTCGCGTAAAATTTTATTCCATGAATATTTCCTTCTTACAGCATTCATTTTCTAAATTAAAAACATTTATTGGAATCGTTATTTCCTCTTTGATTGAACTAAATATTTCTAGCCCAATTTTTAAAGTCGAACAGTTTTAAACAAGAGTTTTCTGATTGCCATCTTTACTTTTCAATCTCAATCCTCATTCATTCTCTCAAAACAAAAACAAGTACAGCGTTACTCCTTCAATTTTCACAGCCATTTCATCCTCTTCCAGAAAAAAAACGAAAAAACAAACAATAACAAACTAGCGGAAAGAAGTCATTTTCCAAAAACTATCATTTCACCAACTAAAAACATTTCCTTGGAAATCATCATCTTCTCTGTCATGATGTCTCTCTTCCTCAAAAGACTGAAAGAATTGATCCTAATTGACCACGAAGCGTCTTCCCATGCAATCAAGAGACATATTCTCTCAAAGTCCAAAAGCCACTTTCCGACAAATGCTTTCCAGCCTCTTCAGCCAAAAGCCAGGGGGAGGGTCAAGATAAGAACACCGTTAAATCTCATCAGTAACGAAGTACTTCTTGGGAACTCCTGGTTGTCGTGGTTTTTTTCGCCAAGCCTCAGAATTGTCACTAACAAACATATAATCTTATCAAGATTTAAGTTAGTTATCATTTTACATTTTACTTAACGCTTTAAGACCCTTTCAGATGGCTCTGATTTAAGGTTATGAGACTAAAATGTTAAAAGTTTTACCGGAAAAAATGCCCTAAACAGCGTCAATGACATACTCCTAAAAAAAATTTACAACGATTTTATAAAATTCGCGTTGCATGTAATTTAAATTTTCACATCTAAAATTATCCCGGGCTATAAAGGAGGTTAAATAATATGTTCCACAAGTGGAACGTTGTGGTATAAAATGTTAATGCATATAAGTTTTACATTGTAGTAAGTGCAGCTTAAGTGAACATGGTTTAGTGCGGCGGGGAATTTTCATTCGTCACCAAGTAGCAAATGTGGCATACCTTCTTTTCACATCACTTATTTATTTCTACTGGCAGTCTGTTACTCACCCTTAAAGTTAAAAGTCCTCAACGAAATCTCAAGAACAGAGGTAAAAAAAAAAAGAACATAAAATTTTCTTAAAAGCCAGTGCAGGTTGCCACATTTGGCATAGCAAGGTTGACAACCAGTGCGAGGGATGGCGTCCCTGGCAATACGCAAAGCCCCCGGGTACAACTCACCCCTCTAACCGCATACCAACCTATTTCGCTATTAATCTTAACTCATGGGTCCTCTAGTTAATTAAATTAGATTATTTACTGTAATGCAAACTTAATGATTGTAATAAATAAATGATGCTTTTTCTACGTCTGGATGTCGGTGTACAAGAACCTACTAACCACTAGAACGACGGTGTGGCAGCCAGTTTTTTTCATTGTTACAGCTGTAAGACTTATGGGTCCAAGTTACACGATTTGAAATACATTTGGCGTCGAATCGGGAGGTTGGCGGAGAAGAACCCGATAATAGGAGTTACCCAAGCTTCTTCCCAAGAAGATAATCTTAGTTAGTCATTAGTCATTGGCCATAATCTTGTGAGGAAAGATTTGCCGCTATCAGTGCCTTGTCATCTATCATGAAAGTTTCCAGCATCCGGAGTGGGTTGATGCTCAGTTTCGAAGGGGTTGGGAGTTACGTGGGTGGAAGGATGAAGGGTTTTTAATAAAGATTTTTGGCCTAAGAGTAAGAGTATAATAGTCTCACTGACGTAAGTCGCTAGGTACTATTACATTAGAAACGTCATATGCCTTTAAAAGAGCAAAGTAAAAACTGACGATCGATAGTAGACAGTTTGTAAAAGCTCTTGTGCTTGTAAAAACTCTCTCTGTGTCTGTCCCACATGACGAAAGCTTATAAGCAGTTCTCTGAACAAACACACAAGCTGGAATATGTATGTAACTAACATACCATACCATACTATAACATACCATACCATACAGCTTGTAAATAGCTTGTATTTGAAAATTTAATGGCTTGGTCTATCTGAATGTAATTGGCCTCCAGCATCGTAGTTTACTCTTGTTGAGACATGTCATCTCTTGTAGCTCTTACTATGTACTTATAATCAGACCTGTAAAGCAAAATGTTTACTTTAAATGCCAAATTTCAAACTATTTACAAATGTCAATAGGTGCTACAATTAAGGATTTAATTAAAAATTTTATTAATCACAAATACCCATATATAAACAAATGCAGTGCATGATTGATCTTTTTTGATTTGTTGGGAAACTGGGTTTGTTATAACTAAAAGAAGCTAATTTTACATGTATATTGATTTTCATAAAAAAAATGTTTACACTCCGTTCCACCCTAATTTGGGTTAAAGCAAAGAGTAAAAAGACAGAGTGAATAGCGCGTTTGGTCCATTAGTTGAAAACTCTTGTAAAAAAATATTTGCATACAAAATGATCTGAATACAATTTAACCAAAAATACACTTTTCATTCTGATAAAATCGCCAAATTTTCTCAAATAATATCAAATCTTTTAAGCCTTGAACGAAATTAAGTTTTAAACATGTTTTTTGGATGGATTCACAAATAATTTATGGAACTCTTTTCATCCGCGGAAGGATCATCTTCATAGCATATTTATATCTACCTAACTTAGGTTGGCAAGGATTGCAGTATGTCTGTGTAATTGTCTTAACCAGTGTATTTCATAAAAATAAATATAAAATTACTATATTTTCGCATTCAGGACATTTTTAGTGAAACACTTTTCAGATAAATCATAGTTTAGGCGGTAAAAAGCAAACGAAGATAGGTTTTAATAGTTCCTCAAGTAATTTGGCTAACTGAAGGTAGTGACATACTTGGCGAGAAAGAAAGAAATGAACACAATGACCTTTCCAACAACCAACCAGAATTCAAACCATTGGAAAAACCACTCAAGGAATTTCATTATAATATAAAATCAAATATTCACAGACAAATAAACTATTCTAATAGCTTAGTCAAGCATGGACGCGATTTTTTCTCTCTTATATATAGTTAAAAAGAATGACGTATCTCTTTGGCACTGAGTTACGAAACAACTAAGTGCTGAACTATTACTAATACTAAAATATTTACAAAACCTTTTTTATTCAATAGAATATTCTCTGAAAGTTGTACGCTACTTTTCCAACAGGTACAGGAAAATCGTCTCCAAACACCCTATCCATCAAATCAAAAGAAATGAATCCTTTCACCTTTTTATTCCCCCTTCAACGCTAAAACGTCGTCCGAACTTTCTTCCCCTTAGAGGGGGGGGGGGATATTGGACGTAAGAGCCATATTGGATATGACAGTTGACGAGTTTGCCAAAGAATGGACGCGGATATTTTATTTTTCCCATCCCCTTTTTCTGCTTCGAAATCTCACGAGATTTCGCGAGATCTGATATTCGAACGTGAGGCGAATGGATAAAAAAAAAATCGTCCAATTTCGAACTTTAGAAAAGGATTGTTCTTTGGTGCATTTGGGTCCCAGATTTAGAAAACGGCACTTGTTTAAGTGGAAGTTTAATCCCTGGAACATTTTGTGAAATTGTTTAGAAAAGAATTCGGATTATGCTTGTTCTCTGAATAGTTTAAATACTGTACTTAAGATTTAACTTTTGTGAAAGTAGAAGTAAAACAGAAACAATAAGAGGACAATATTGTTTGGAATACAATCTGACTAATGTATATTTATTTTAAAACTTAATTTATTGCTTGTAATTTGAGTCCATAAATCAAGTCACTTATGTTTCTGCTAAAGGAAAAGGAAGTAAAAGCTTCAAACTGGTGGGGGTGATTTTAATAAGTATTTCTACGAATAAATTTGAAATAATGATTATTTAAAAATGCATTTAAACGAGAGAAATTTTTCTTTCAGATATATTAATAAGTATAAGATTGAAAAGATTATGCCAATTTATTGAATGAACATTAATGTATATTTAAATGGTACGTGTACTTTTGTCAGTATCGTTAAAGGAAATGATGGCAATCTTATGACATTCAGTTAAACTTTTATAGAAAATAATTATTGCAATTCGTATCTTGTTATTGTTAGCGAAATATTAACTTTATTGTAATTGCATGGTGTTTTGAAAACTTTTCAATTTCTTTCGTTTTAAGTCTGTATACTAGCACAAATTAGTTTTATCAAATGATTTTAAGTCTATACTTTGGATAACCATAAGTAAATTTAAAAAAAAAATCACTAAAAAATATAAACAGCCACTACTTTGCTGTATAATGGCCATGTTTCACGTTGTGAGTGGCAGCAGTTAAAGTGGTATTGTTTTCATTATCTGAATCGCATTTGTTGTGAGGCATTACAATGTTTTCTCGTAATACTAAATCGAATATTGTGTACAAACTTTTTTCTGAACTAAAGCTATTCACCGTTCACGAATCACGTTGTATTGCTGTCCCACAATTTAACTTAATTTCTCCGCATAAGACAAAGCTATACTTGCACAGAAGGCACGAAAGTAACCTCTGGGACATGACACTCACAGGTTAAAAGTTTTAAGTTTGAATGTTAAACATGGTACTTACACAAAAGATAAAAAATAAACTAAACAAGACTCCATCTTTTCATAAACCTTAAGTTATCTTTAAAAAAGAGGGAATAATTTGTTCATTGGGTAATAAATTCTCATTTTTTTTAAATGTCACTTTGCTCGTTCTTCAACGTCTTTAGAGGCCCTCAGTGGTAAGCATAAGTTGTATTCTCACAGGGCCAAGCACTTCAGATTGATTAAAAATGTTAAAAAAAACCCACATATGACTTGTGTTTTTAAACTTAATCCATATATCTAATATAATTTTTAATTGACTTCTATGCATCATATTTTCTATTGAATGATTCACAGTTAGGTTAAAAGTGTATTTTCGTGTGTTCAATTTTAGACGTATAAAAGCAGCATACTATTTTAAAAGAAACGAATTTTTTATGTGTGGAAGTAATGAAAACATTTAAGTGAAAAGCATGCTGGTAAATCTTAACCCTACCAACAACTTTGCTCAAAATTATCAACATCTCACTGTTGCTTTAACTGTGTGGCTTCATTTCTTTTCCTTGATATTAAAAAAAAAATAACTTGCGAATATTAAAACAACGGACAAGCACCGGTTTTATACTTGGAAATTTTAATCAAAGTAATCAGTGGGCAATGTACGAATCCAGTTACAACAATTTATGTGCATAAATTTTATTAAAAAATATTTTTGCAATTAAAAATTATTTTCAAACACATTTCGTCGATTTAATTTCCTTTTTCTTTTCGAAAAAATGCTTCAATTTGAATGTTGAAGTTGAGTGGAGAAAAAACTTATTACGTTTGAACATAACAACCGCGTCTTTTTTTCCATATTTCTCCAAGTAGAAAATTTTATGTTTTTAATATTGAATCCCCGATTTCATCCTCCAAAACCTGGTTTAAGAAAGGATCCGAGACGAAGAAGCCATTCTTCGATTATAAAAGCCATTTTTGCCGCAAACGGTTCAAGCCTGCCATGCGTGTCTTTAAAGAAGGCCAAACAAGGCCTCTCTGTTTGTTTACGTTTATAGAATTCCTCCAAAGGACTTTTTTTGAATTTAGATGGCTTTAAGCTATGGTTGAAAAAGATTGGTTTGGAAACCTTTCGGATTCGAAAGAACTGAAAACGTCTTTAGAGAAAAAAATTCTTCCAGATTCCCAAAAGGGCAGACATCAATTTTAAGTTCAAAGGATTCGCGCCTTTTTTCTTCCCTAAAAATAACCTGGTTTTGAGAAGATACAAAATACGGGTGTATTTTAGCACTGATATTTTTCTAGCTCGGGGGATGCGTGTAAAGTATTATATCTAGTATTTGTAGCTTCCAATAAAATTGTTGAACTTTAAAATGCTTTGATGAATCCTATGTCACCACTTTTTATCTCACGAGTTTGTTTAAAATGTTTGCAATTGAACAATTGCAATCAGAATTTACTCCGGTTACTTCACTTTTTCCACCATTTTGGTTCGAATGCTTAGCTGTAATTGATAATTTACATTGAGAATTGACTCCACTTACACAATTTTTTCCACCATTTTGGTTCAAATGTTTTGCTGTAATTGATAATTTACAATGAGAATGGACTCCGTTTGCACAACTCCCCCCACCACAATTTTGTTTAAAATGTTTTGTTGTAATTAAAAAATATACGACAAGAATTGATTCCATTGGTACCACTTTAATTCGGCCACTTGAAATTAAATAAATTCCATTCTTCTTGGTGCTATTTTGGTTTTTTATAATGTAATCTCTTAATAATTTAATAAAATGTATGCCATTTAAGCAACTTTATTAATTGATTATATTAAAAAAATTATTTACAAATCAAATGTAATAGTTTAATTGCAAATACGATAACTACAAAGGGTTTTATTTACATTTATCATGTAATAATTTTAAAATTTCAAAAAAACAGCAACCGACGTCATATATTTAAACAATGTAGCTTAACTTAATAAAAATGCAATACAAACTTATTATTTTTATTTTTAATAAAACAGCATCCTGTTTTAAACTTTTATATAATTAATTATTTAATTAATCATTAATCAAAATTTTAAAATGTTATTCGATAAAAAATCAAATTTGACCTAACTAAAAATAACAAATCGCAGAGACTGACTGAAAAGCTAATCTTTTTGATATTGCTATTGTATTATGTAGATTTTATCATATATGCTTATCTCGCCACCCTGACTAAGGCTCAGAATTACGAAAATTTATTTCCGTTGCTTTTCCCTGAGTCTGATTAAAAACGATTGTCAATTATATAAGCACCCTACTTTTACAGTTATACCTCATACAAACAATATTATACAATCTTGCAAAGCCTATTTTAACAAGGCTTCTCCTAGAAAGCTCCTGAACAAATTTATTTTCAAAAGTCAAGCCATCTTCGTATCGTAAAGTGAAATAGCTACTTTAAAAGCAAACACTTCGCATCGAAGGAACGAAGCTCATAAAATCTATTTTGTGTTTTTCAACAACAAAAAAATCGACATGCACTTCGAGAGACAAAATCTATAATAATAATTTCCATGGCTTTCCGTGACTCCCCATTCTGCAAGTACGAAGTTTCCTGTGATCCTAACAGGTGCTGCATATACTCTTTCGGAATGAGATTTTCCAACTCATGCGAGAAATTTTTGTACACTCAATTCCAAAGTTTTTTTATATGTTTTTTTTTAGGGGAGAGCAGAATGCCCAAGCAGAAATTTGAGTTCCTCTCTTAAATAATGAACTCGCGTTTCATTTGGGTAAGGTAGAAGGTTTTGGTGAACATTTTTATATTGGAACCTTATCGAATGGTTATGGAAATGAAAAAGTTCTTTTGAGGAATTTCTACGAGGATATAAATAAATAGTTTCTAGAAGTGAACTTGGTGAAAGAGGGTGGTAAATTACTTTTTCATGTGATCAGCAAGCAAAACTTGCAATGTTACGTCTGAATTTTTACGTTAAAGAAAAGCTAAAATTGAATTGGAGATCTATATATCACTCCACTAAAAAATTCATGTTTTTGTAGCACAACAATATTCTGAAATATATTTATATGTGTTGGTCTACTGAAGATATATTTCTCAATATGGAATTATTGAGAGGGTTACATTTTATACTTTATATATGCGGTCCTTCATCCCAAAGTATTGGAATTTTATTTCTTTTTAAAAATATTTGTTGCCGTTCAGAGTTAGCTTTAAGCCTAAGCACGGTAATAGAACGCATTTATTTCTCTATTACAACAGGTAGGGCTAGTTTTCCGCATTTTCTTTTTTATTTATTGCATATATTTTTTATTTTTCATTTAATTTGAAATAAACAAGTTGTTATTGTCTTCCTCATATGCTTATCCATAAATTAGCATTACTACTTTTCCAAAAAGTAAATATACTTTTCGGGAACAAGTGGTTAAATGCAAGCATGTTGAGCTGGAAAACGTACCCCGTATGAGGGGTAAATTTTCTCAGACTGCCAGTTGATATGCATGTTCATTGATAGCAAAATTATATGCATTCATTTTAATTTATCCTACTGTTGCTCCTGGTTAATTAAACATATCTTTGTGTTTCTTTAGTCAACGTGTTACCTCTTAAAAAAAAAGAAACTTTTTTGAACACTTCTAATTATAACTCAGCCTAAAAAACCATACACTTTGTACTTGCTTTCCTTTGGTTCCTAGGTAGAAATTTAGTTTCTTTATTTTTTCAACTGAAACTAAGTTTAGTTGTTTGTTGTTGTACTTCTGCTTATTATTTGGAAGACCGGAGAAAGTTAACGGTTGGTTCTCAAATGGAAATAGATGGTGGTAATAGAAAATTTCCTATATTTATCCTCGGAAAGTTCTGTGAAAAAAGTTTAAGTGTTCCCTTTGCCATTGGACATTACTTTAATCTTTTGGAGTAGATCCAGTTTCTAGTTTTGTAGAAAGAGTTTCAGGTTAAATAAATCACTTGGGGAAATTTTTAACATTTTTGTCCGAAACAACATTATTTCTGCCCTATATGAGTTATTTATCTGGTATGACGAATTCTGAAAGCAACGGGTACACTTTATTGGAAGACAAGAGTTTTTTCAGTGAATGAATACATTTCATCTCTTGGAAAAAATGAAATAGAGAATTTTTTTTATGTTTTGAAACCTTTTGCTGTGCTTCAAAGGCAGAAGTTATAAAATGAGAGATGTATAGTCTCTCCAACTTCATAATCGAAATTATAATAATTCAAAGCTTTTTAAGCATGTATTAAACTTTTAAACCGTTGTTTATGCTTCAGTTAAGCTTCTTAAAATGACCATAATGTACTATATTAATAAACGAATGAACTGGTAATTGGATTAACTGTTACATTTATTTATTAAGGACGATGAGCAAGAAAGTTTACAATTAGAAAAAAAAGCTTTCTTCTGAAGTTTATTCAAATAAAAAAAATATAAAACAAATGAAAACAGTAGTACTGAAAAATTTGTTAAAAAAATTAGGTTACATGAAAAATGAATTTTAAAAACTTTATATTAATGCTTTGTTTTCGGCAAGGAAGGTGTTTAGAAATGGTTATTTAATGGGTCAAAATCCATTTCTTTTAATATAATTTTTAAAAAGCTTAACTATTACCTATTTTATTTTAAAAGAATCTATTTTATACCTTGAGAAACTAGTTAAAACTTCCCTTTATAAGAAAATTTCTTTAAATAAACACCTGTTACCTACAGTATGTTCATGAATGCCAATTTCGGTAATTTCTTTTTAGGATACGTTAAATTTAAAAAGCCTGATTTCTGTATATTTTCATGCATATTCAGTACTTTTTTTTGTCAAAAACTTATAAACACAATCCTTATTAGTTACGTTTAGTCTCAATATTTCACTTTAAAGATGACGCTAAAATTACATAAAAAATATCTTGACTACAAAACAAAAGCAGAATGGGTGTTCAATTCCCAAAATTCCTACAATGACATCCTAAAAACTGAGAAAATATTTCATCGACTAATTAAAGAGACACATTAATTACAAGCTAGCGCTGATGAGGCTAGCGGTGCCTAAAAATTCATATGCTTACAACGGAATTTGACACGGGTAAACATCGTTATCGTATCACTTGTTTGTTATCGGTTTCAAGGATTTATTGTGCTATTAAGTTACCACACTGTGAAACTTTGGCGAGAAGTGATGATTGCGCGCCAAATTAACGGCGAGCGAACCGTAAAAAATTGGGAAAAATGATGTTAATTGGGATGCTAATTGATGGTGCCTCGTTATTACTGAAGACGGTGATAATTTCCGCCCGTAAAACCGGATAACTATGCAGGTTAATTAATCATCATATTTTGCACCCTTCTGGTGTTGCGAAGAGTTATGGAGGAAGCTAACTGAGATTACCCTTTAATTTGGACGAGATTTGGCGGCGGTTAGATCTTTCTAAAATTATGTCAAGTTAATCTAAAACTGTATCAAGTTATCTTAAATTATGTTCAGTAATTCTTAAATTTTGTTGAATTTTCCCTCTAATTGACGTCAAACTTATTTTAAGTGGCCACTGGTTAAACTTTATAACATTTATCTGAATGTTTCGTTTACTAACCCAAAATATACGATCTTGGTAAAGGAAACTGGATAAAGTGTTGATTAAATCCAAATAACATATGCCATCAATATTATTGTTAAACTTCCTTATTATATTAGTGATACTATAGTTTTTAATTCGTTAGTAATGTATATATTTTTCCTTATAACTTTTTGAACTAAACCTTTTTAACTTTTTGAACTAAAATAAGCTTTCTAAGTATCTTAGTTGATAAGTCGACCTTTAAAACTAAGAAGGTGAAAATTCAAATATTCGAATCAGCCATCCAACAGATTTGATAGTGCGCAAATAGCTGAAATTCAACTTGCCAGGAAAAAGGTTACGAGTTTTTTCAAGAAAATCTTAAAAAAAAGTTTATGTCGCACTTAATTGATTACACTTTATTTATATTTTTTGTTTAGCCAAAGAATACTGCTAAATTTCTCTAAAATTTTAACAAGTAAACCATAACAAATTTAATATCTTATAACATATCCCAACTAATAGTTTCAAATATTATTTTTACTTTTGTTACAGGAAGGTATAGGCCTATGTAATTCTATTTTTTTTATTGAGTCAATTTCGTAAGACAGTTTTTACAGACCAAAACATAAATGTGCAATCTGACTCAAAATAAAAAAAAATTACGAGCTGCAAAAAAATGGCATCTGTCGCAAGGATCTTTTTTAAGATTACCACGTTAGATAAGGTTTCTGCGCTGCAATAAAAAAGCTTCTCTATTGAGTTAGAGGTGATTAAAATTCAATGAGGCGAGACCTGAAAACAGTTTCGTCAATCACTTTTTCTCGGTTGTCGCGCCAGTGACGATTACCAGAGGAAGCCAAGTGATACAAATCCAAATAGTTTTATTTACGGAAAAAAATTTTGTTTTGCTACGTCGTCTCATGTCTTAGTAGGGTTAGTTTTTTTTTCATTTCTGGAAAAAACAAGTTGGTTTGTTACAGAACCTGTCACTAAAACCGCTTCCACAACATATTTATGCTCACAGGAAACACACTTATTATACCCTCAGAAAGAAATTCGCCTAACAGAGATTTCTAATTTAGAATTGTAAACGCCAAAATTAACTATTTTCATTAATATACTTTGTCAAATTAAAAATTACTCATTATCGTTTGCTAAATTTGTTTGGAATTCGTGGAATAATGATGCACATTTTTAATAAATATAATTCTTTAAGTCGCCGGAATTTAATTTACAGTTCGAAAAATATATAATTAGTAAAAATGATGCTTTAAAAATGAAAGAGAAACTTTGCATATATTTTATGCAAAATTAGAATTCTTTATACATCTTTCTTCATACATATATAATGAACCATCAAAAGAAGTCTATTGTGATATTTCAACAATCCAAACCAAATTGTATCACATAAATAAATTTACTTTCAAAGGTTTTGTTTTTATTTTAAATAAAGTTTCTCGTACGTTTGACGAAATGGCAACAGTGAAAATATTGAGTGAAAATGGAATTTGCATGTTATTTCAATGTAGATTAAATTTTTAGTTATTTAAATTTTAAATATACTTCTAATTTAAATTTTTTAATGAAATTTGGGATGTAACCTAGCCCGATTTTTTGCTTTAAAATGACGTATTCCAATTGTTTGTGCGACTTTTGGTACGCTCATTGAATGAAAATGGAATTTGCATGTTATTTCAATGCTGATTAAAATTTTAGTTATTTAAATTTTAAATATGCTTCTAATTTAAATTTTTTTAATGAAATTTGGCATGTAACCTAGCCCGATTTTTTGCTTTAAAATGGCGTATCCCAATTGTTTGTGCGACTTTTGGTTCGCTCTGTGAAAGTGGGTGACGGACGGACGGACAGACGGACAGACGGACAGACGGACTGAACGATTATAAAACCTTCCACTTTTTACGTGATAAACGTAATGTGGAAGCTAAAAGCAGTTTTGGCTTATAAAAAAATAATTACGCAGTTTTTGTGTTGTTTCATAAAAAGGGTGTGTTAAGATTTTTGTTGTTGTTGAAGGAAGTACGTTTTGTGAGCATGAGCAGGGAAACACTAATTTTAACTTAAGCTATTTAAATTTTTATGTTTCCTTTTTTTACAAGTTATAAATCAAGTCAAATATATTTTGGCGAATTTTATAAAACAATGTCTATTCGTAGAGTAATATGTTTACTAGAAATTAATTCACAACTCTAAAACAAAAAAATTCTGAGTTATAGCCAAGAACCTTCTAAGCCCCTGGAGACTATTTCCCTCCCCTTCAGGAACATGTCGAAATTGCGGAGGTGGCGATAGATGGCAGCATCTGTCACGTATGTGTGTGTTGTGTCTGTCTTACTTGTCGAAGGTTTATAAGCGGGTATTTATAAGATTTATAACCAACCTTCTCTCTAAATATAATACTGATTTGATATTTAATTACATATTGCATCCAAAATCAACAGAGTAACGTTGTTACTAACTATATTTTATACGTAATTCTAAACATATTATTTATGAAACTATTTATGCTGACTGGCAACGTAATAAATGCTTTTAAATTTCAATGCTACCTAAAACTAAAAAAAAAAATTATGGCGATTTTAATGTGGTATATTTTTAAAGTTGACTCTAGTAAATATATAGAAAGCTCAATTTAATCCAATTCCAAACAACCTAAAAAACCAAATGCTTTTAAAAGACATTAATTTACTTTCTACCTCGCTATGCAGAATTACCTCCGCTAATTTAATAACTTTAAAAGCTCTCCACAGTTGAAAAAAATGTCGTTCTCTGGTTCACTACTCTAAATTTAAAAAAGCTCCACGCTTGCTTTTATGGGAAATTCGTTTTTTTTTATTTACCAGCCGAAGTCAGACCCATTACACCCTCGCGTCCAATAACCAGTGGCACCTAAACTCTTCGAACTAAACTCTCTTAACAAATTAAACTAAAACCGAAACATCATCGAACGCTTCTTTATTGAAAGCGCGTGGATATTTCAGCGAAGGATCATTTCTGTAATTACACAGGGGAACTAAATCTCCCCTTTAAAAAGCAGCGAAAAATTCGACATTCGGAGTAATCAGGCAAAAGCGCCGGGCGATTTTCCCGCTGCATACCGTGGAAATTCAAATTTATCTTGGGTGTTTATCAAGGGGGCTTGATGAAATGCAGCCCAGACTTTTATGGCTCACGTATGTCTTGCAATAAACTGCCAGAAGGGGTGGGGAGGGAGTAATTACGAGGGAGGGGTGAGGTCTATTATTTTTCGTCCCTGGGAAATTAGGGATGTTCGGTTTTTAAAAGAAACCGGCTGCCGGTTTAACTGATTCATCTATTTCAAAGTTCATCTATTTCAAGTGGCCTACTTAAATGACAAGGTCGGAGAAGCGCTCCCAAGCATGAGCGTAGACGGAAATTTTGACGTTACTGTTCCTAGTGCCAAAGATGGAGAAACTAGTTCTGACGCATTCGGAACCCTAAAAATGTAGTCAGCCGTGAATGAGTTTTCCCGAACAGGTTTAGAGACAAGTTCTCTTCATCTTCGAAACAACGTCACTCGAAGCCATGACGTCGCACTTTCCATCTCCGCGCGTGTTTTTGAGATCTCTTTGGCCTTAGTAGTTGCATAGGAAACGGCTTAACGGTAAAGTTTTAAACTGGAATCTAATTCTTTAAAAAACTTTTTCCGGTTTTATGAATGATTTTTTGAATGTTTTTTTTAATCGAAAGCCCTTAGCAGTAGCTTTCCAGTTTTCCTAAAAATTTTCAATATTACTCGTATAAAAAAACAAAGGCAAATCGAAAATCCAAGTCAAAACTTTAAAAAATAGTGTTAAAAGGGTTCCAGTTTTCAACTAAAAACCAATTCTTCGGTTTTAAGCAGTTCAGTCGAAGACCAGTAAACCGAAGACGAAACGTCGGTTTTTTGTTTAACCTTTTCGGTTATTCCATCCCTTATGGGAAACTGCGAAATTGGATATTCTTCTTTTTTTGTGCTGTATTTTTTTGTTCGTTTTAAATGCCCGTGTGCGATTAAATGAGGTGGATGCATGGCGGGCATTTAGGGTGATAAGACCAATTATTTTCGACCCGTTGGAGGTGATGGTAATTATTTTTTGTAATGGCGTGAAAAGTGATTTGGTTATCGTTAATATACGTCTTTTGGCTACCTAGAATGACTTTGAGAGTACATGAAAAAGTACTAGATTGAAAAAGTTATTCACCTTGTGTTCAAGCTTCTTTTCATATTTTAATAGTAAAATATAGTTAGTTGATAGTTAGACAAGGATCGTAAGAAAAAAACTATATATATTTTTTAATAGAGAGGGGTTGTTGGTAAGTTGATGTTGGTAATTAAAATACATGGTTAAAATACATGGCTTCCAAAATAATTAACAACTCGAAATTTTCCATAATATATTGATGTTAAAAATATGTATTTAAAGCTTTAAGTAAAAGAATCTATTCAAAATCATTTGCTTTGTAGTACATGTTATCCATTCTTATGCACAAGAATATGCATTTAATAATAAAACCATTGTTAATATAGATAAAATAAAGTTTTGTAATAGAATCTGTCACTTAGACCGCTGTCACATAACATTTGTGCTCCACACACATAACGGGGTACAAACTGCATCAGGCAAGACATTTAATTCTATACTAAACATTTACACGATACATTTGGCTAGTATTTTATTAATATGTTAACCTTCCATCTTTTCAATCTTCCATTCGATACAATTTATTATTTCATTTCTTCAATACGAATGCAGTGTAACTTTACACTGTAAAAAAAAAGAATTCAATCGACACTTATCTCTCGATGTTAAATTCTTTTCTACCCTCAAAAAACAATCGTAAAACATTAAAAGATATCTTCTCCAATCCCGTATTTTGTTCCTGAAGTCAATAAACGGAACTATCGAATAAACAAAATTGGCAGAATCGATTTTTTATAAGAAAACATTCCGATGTAACGACGGACGAAACGATTTTCTTTCAAAAAGATGGCTTCATTCAATAAATAAAAACAGACGTTAAATTGACAAGGATACGATTATCGAAAGAGGAAATTTGATTTCATTGGACAGCGATGAAACGGGAGCTAAATGCAATATTGGGAAAAGATGGAAGAAGAGTGGGGAAGGGAGGCAATCTTAAAAGGAGCAATTCTAGATATCTCCCAGCACTATGTTAGAAAAGTGGTGTTTGCTCTGCGGCAAAAGTAGAAGACAGAAAACAATTCTGAAACTGTCTTTTTTTAAAAAGATAAAACTGATTTAGAATTTTTTGGTATTCTTTATTTTTTCCCAAATGAAATATTGTGGAAGTTCAAGTATAATAGATGAGGCTCATTTCATTTTTCAATCTAACGTATTGGAGCTGAATATTTTACGAAAAGTAAAAGTTTTGATGACAAGTAAACAACATTTGATATTCCATTTTTTGTAAGACCCAATTATTTTTTGATTTTTATTGATTTTTTTTCTCTAACTAAATTTTAAGCATTTATATTTTTCAATAATGAATTTCTATATTTTTCCTTTATAAAAACGTAAATGCGTAATTTAAAATGCAATTCCTAACAAGCAAATAGCTTGCCATGTGGGATATTTAATGAAGAAGTATCCATGCTCAATTATTTGTAAGATACAACTTTATGAACCAGCCATTTATCTAACTTACTAGAATGCAACTTTAGCAAGTACTCAACTCCATAGTACTTCAGTATAAGAAAATTAGGACCATTAGCACACACACAAATTTATGGTCTAACATCACCCTGCGCATACAGAAATTCTTGATTATATTACTTCAGGATCTATAAACGGACTTTGCAGGCCAACAAGTTTTCACTATGCTAAAATGGCCCCCGTTTGAAAAATCACCATTAGACAGTCATAAAAATGAAACGACGATAAAAGTTGGACAGATAATGTTTATTTAATTATATGCGTGTTCAACTGGTGTAGTGTTTTCGTATTGCAAAACTCTAATTGCGTAGTATTTGTCCTCGTAATTCAGTTGGGTTTCCATCTCAGTAAGTTCGTATTCTTTTGTATTTTGTTTTGACATCACTTTAATACACTAGCTTTAACTTCAAACTTGAAGGACTTAGTGTGTAAACGTGCTAAGTGATATTTTCGAAAAAAAAATAAGATTGTTGTGTCAATGAACATATTATTAACTCCTATAACGGTAACAAGTTTACCCTTTTTCATAAACTTAAAGTTTAGCATATTTTTTTTACGGTTTGCAAGTAAGGTTTTCAATAGATTTGAGGGCAAACTAAAAACTTTATAGCTAATTTTTTTCTTTTTCACTTTTTTTGTCACTTAGCACGCTCTTCCACTAAGCTCTTTAATTGCTAAATATACAATAAAGATATCGCTAAAACCAAAAGTGCACACTATTCCTTCTTCACTAACCTGCTGTTTTACCATTGACATTGTAAAAATAAGGAAATTAGATTTTTTAAATATTAAGTAATTTCCATTTTAGTTGTAAAAAACAAAAGATGATTAATCAGAGTACCCCTTTTTAGAAAAATCCACATTTTTATCCCTCAATCCACACTTGTCAAAGAATTTTCGACCATTTGTTTTAACCGAACACTTCCACTTTCCAAAACCAAAAAAAAAAAAAAAAAAAAAACTCTCATGTTTTTCAAGAACCCCTTCTTTCCCTTTAAAGGAATCTTTTTAATGTGGCTTGTGTTGGAAATAAATTGCACTAACAACCATTCTTTAATGCGAAGAGAAATGTTTAAGTATACCGGAACGGCAGTCATTGTTTGGCAATGGCCCAATATGTCCTGAAACATTCCAACGAAGCGAGCACCTGACATTGATTCCTTCCGAAACCTCAGAGAAACGAAAAAATGGCTCCTTCCAAATGTTTTTAAATGGTTACACGAACAATAAAGAAGGAATCTAAAGTTTTAGACTCATTCAAATAGATTGATAAGAAAAATTGTTTCAGAACAAAGTGCCTTTTACGTTATTGTTCCTCAGACAGTGAATGGATTTCAAAAAAGGTTTTTCTCGTGGAATAGCCTGTAAACATAAATTTTCCATTTGCATTTTTAAGTAGCTCTATTTTTTATAATTTTGAAACAAGATTGTTGTATATTATTTTTTGTGTTGCACTTTTCGATTTAAAATGTGAGAATTATGTTTTTCATGTTTTTTACTTTTATTAGGAGCTGTTTTTTGTTGACATTAAATCAAAGAGAGATTTCAATTTTTTCCTGTTGAGTAAAAGAAAGTTGTTTGAAGACTCAGTAATTATATCATAACATATACTATAAAATATAAAGATTTTTTTTTAAAAAATATAAAGTAGTTCTGTCACTTTAATTAAATTGAAAAAAAATTATCTTTTTGTATAGTTTTCTCGATAAAATTTATAAATAATATGAGTTTCGGTTAAAAAAAACAAATCCTAATATTACGTATATAAAATTTAATGCAAATTTACACTTCTTGAAATGATCCCTACTGCACTTGGTTACAGTAAATTTTATAATTGATTAAAATATTAAAAATAAGAAATAAGTTTTGCAAACTATTATGAGAGCATCTGAAGCATTTGAAGCAATCTGCCTTAATTTTATTGGCCCCTACATAAATTTTGTATTAAACTAAAATTGAGCTTGGATAAGAAAATAATAAAATACATAAACACAATAAAAATGTTCATATACTGGAATTATTTCAATTTAGTTCATAATAACAGAGCATCTTCAATAGTTCGTAATAACTGAATTATTTTAACAATGCCAGTTATTTTGGATATATATACTTTATTGGATTTGGAAATAGCAGCCTTGTTATGTACTAAATTGTAATATGTATGATTTCGAACGTTCTTGCTCTGTTTGAGAATTTTATCAAAAATACACTTATTACATAAACATAAATTTTTCTGTAGTATTTTGGCAGTTTTTTTTTTATGTTTATATGTAAATAGTTTTTTTTACAGAAAATTATCTTGATGTCTGTTTTAAGTATAACTTCTACATTCAAAAACTGTTGTTAAGCCTCATTAGATGCATAAGAGCAGTAAAAATAAAGTTTTTCAAAAGTTAATGTCAGTTTGTATTACAGGCATTATATTATGCATCTTCAATTATTTAAGAATTTTAATAACGGAGAAGTTTTTAAACGAAAAATTGAAATATCGATGCAAGAAGTAGTATTAAAAAAAATCATAAATATTTTAGTTTGTCTCAAATAGTAAAGAATTTTTTCAAGTGCTAAGTTCTTAGAACAACACTTCTTTGCATATTTCCGTTTCGCATTAAACTGCGACTATTTCACAGACTAGACAATAAAAGACAAAAATGTAACTCAGCAAAAAAAAACTTATGTATCCAAAAATGTTAAAGACTTTCATAAAACTTTTAACGTTTTGCAAAACGTCTCTTCTCCTTAGACTACAATCTTACAAAATCGAAAAATCTTTCATCACAGCCTGCTCCAAGTGAACTCAAACTCTCTCAACAATCTCTATAGTCCTCTTCAACAATTTTTTAACAAAAGAGCAATTTCTCTTTCACATCGAAGCGATTTGACAGACTGGAATCCAACATGTATAGAAAAAAAGTTATGAGAAAGAAGCACTTAAAATGCGAGACAAGAAAAGAAAAGAAATGTATGCAAAAAGCTTTAATAAGAGGAAAGGAATTCCACTTGAGCAAGAGATCTTGGAACGAGATATTTCTCTCGATGAACAAAATGGGGTCAAAGCTGGAACAAGATATCGAGAATGGGAAGAGGGGATCTTAAAACTTCAGAACGTGAATATTTACGATCAATTTTCCGCCATGTTTATAGGAAAGAAGAGTCGAGTCCTCAGATGTTGATTTCAAAAAAAAAATAAGTTGGGATGGAAACTTATTTCAAAAAGTCTCCTTTTTCAAATGAAGCTGGAATGCTTTCAACTAACAAATTTGGCGAGAAAAATACTCGAAAAAGTGAACTTTGCGTTTATGATATTTTTTGTGTTATTTATCTTCTCTAAAACATTTGCTTCGAGGAGCTTTTGTGTTAGATGTAGTGGAGAACGAATAAAATAACTCATGAAAGATTTGTTTGGTTTGGTGTTTAGATAAATTTAAAGAAGAAAAAAGTTTGTTTGAAAAAGTGCACTAAATTTGTTCTGGTAAATTTTTTCTTGCATTTTTTTTACAGTTATTAAAAAAGAAATATGAAGATAATAAATTAAAGCAAAAAAATAAAACGAATGTACTAAAAATCTAAAACAACAGCAACAATAAGAAGAAAGTTGTGGAATTTTCTAGAGATGCTTATTTATATCAAATCATGTAGTTTTGACAAAAGAAATGCGAATCGATTATTCATTTTTGAAAAAAAAAAGAAATAATTCTACTTGACTTGGAAGTTAATCTAATTTGTTAGGATAAAAATTGAATGAATGACCTGCTATTTAAAATATAATTCACGTTATTTATTTATTCCTTTAAACATTTACAACCACATATCTCAACAATCCATTTTTATAATTTAAATTAAGAGAGTTATAACTACACAAAACCAATCAGAGAACCCATATTCAATGATAATAATTACATCTTAAACGTCCTATTGAATTGTCATAAGTCTTGTTACATTATTTACTTATTTAGACATATAAAACCCCATGTCTCAGCTATCGATTCGTATAAACTGAATTGAAAAAATTATACTTCCAAAACCAATTAAAGAGCCTCACATTAAATGATAATAATTAAACCGATGATTATTATAATGAATGTTAAACTTCCTAATTAATCATCATAACTGAGAAGTTAAACGTCCCAAACTAGTCCACCGAGAAAATTATTGATATTTATTTCCTCATCAACACTTGAAATAATACGAAAAAAAAAAAACATCTGTAATAAAAGTTTTACGAGGATATGACACGCTACCACCAACACAATCTGAAGTCAAGAGCCGTACTGCCAGGAAGTATCAATTTGTTAGGATAAAATAAGAATATGTGATCTACTATTTAAATTTTAATTCGCCTAACTTTATTCATTAAGACTTATGCAATCACAAGTCAATGCACTCAATCTTAATGATTTGAAAAAAAAAATTCTACAAAAAAAAAACCCACCTCATATTCAATGATATTAACAATCATGTTAAACTTCCTATTCAATCACTATACCCCAGTAGCATCGAATAGTGGCCCAATATTGGTATGACGTTGGTCAATATTGGTTATCTTGGGCAAATATAGCAAGTTTTACAACATTCAGCCAATATTGGCCTAATATACGAAAGCAATATTTCGAAAGTTAAAATTTGCCAAGATAGCACCAATATTGGTTGGCATATACCTAGGGGGCGCTCGCGTTTGTCATATTTTTCCTTGATGAGATTAAGAAGAACAGCCCAACGGCCCCTCGTTGGCCGAGATGTGTAAGCGACCAGCCTCACACCGAGATCTGTCCTTGGTTCTGTCCTTGTCCTAGCCGTACTATAGACGTATTCTTGCTGGTAGAAAAATTCCTCTAAAATTCACCGGGGTGCCCGAGTACACTGCGATATACGTGGTCGTTAAATCTGTGGAGTCGAAAGTCCCGACGGCGTTAGCGTACGATGTCGATCGAAGCATAAAATTTTAATTTGTTAAGTAGGAGGTTCCTTTTTAAAATTGACCCCTAACCCCCAGGAGTCACACACCAAAAATAAAGGGATACGTGTTCGCCGATTTTTTCATCTACCCAACCGTTTCGAAAAAAGTCGTCGGATAATATTGGTCCTATAATGGCAGCCAATAATGGCCAATTTTGGCAAAATGTTTCCTCCTAATACCCCAGTAGCATCGAATATGGGCCCAATATTGGTTACAATATGGAGCTAATATGCTAACCCTAATTGGCCCAGCATTGGGAGGAAACATTTTGCCGATATTGGCCATTATTGGCTGCCATTATAGGACCAATATTATCCAAAAACATATAACCAATATTGACTGCTATTATAGGACCAATATTATCCGACGACTTTTTTCGAAACGGTTGGGTAGATGGAAAAATAGGCGAACACGTATCCCATTATTTTTGGTGTGTGACCCCTGGGGGTTAGGGGTCAATTTTAAAAAGGAACCTCCTACTTAACAAATTCGAATTCTATGCTTCGAGCGACATCGTACGCTAACGCCGTCGGGACTTTGGACTCCACAGATTTAACGATAGCACGTATATCGCAGTGTACTCGGGCACCCCGGTGAATTTTAGAGGAATTTTTCTACTAGCACGAATATGTCTATGGTATGGCTAGGACGAGGACAGAACCAAGAACCTTCTCGGTGTGAGGTTTGTCGCTTACACCTCCCGGCCACCGAGGAGCCGTTTGGCTGTTCTTCTTCTTCTTCTTAATCTCATCAAGGAAAAATATGCCAAACGCAAGCGCCCCCTAAGCATATGCCAACCAATATTGGTCCTATCTTGGCAAATTTTAACTTTCGAAATATTGGTTTCGTATATTGGGCCAATATTGGCTGAATGTTGTAAAACTTGCCATATTTGCCCAAGATAACCAATATTGGCCAACGTCATACCAATATTGGGCCAATATTCGATGCTACTGGGGATGCTGGGCCAATAAAGGTTAGCTTATTGGCTCTACATTGTAACGAATATTGGGCCCATATTCGATGCTACTGGGGTAACTACGAAGTTAAACGTGCCAAACACGTCCACTGAGCACTTTATTGATAGGTATTTCCTCGTCAACACCCCAAAATAATACGAAAAAAATATCTCCGGAATAAAAGTTGGCCGAGGATATGACACGTGACCTCCCAACACAATCTGAAGTCAAGAGCCTAACTACCGGGAGGTACTAATTTGTTATTATAAAATCAGAATATATGTTCTGTTATTTCAGCGTTAATTCACCTTACTTTATTTATTCCTTTAGATGTAGACAATCTCATGCCTCTGCACTCAATCATAATAACTTGTATTTCAAAGCACCTCATTCAGTGATATTAATTACCATGCTAAACTTCCTATTCAATCATCATAACTATAAAATTAAACGTCCCAAACACGTCCACGGAGCAATTTATTGATAGGTATTTCCTCGTCAACACCCCAAAATAATACGAAAAAAAAAATCTAAGGAATAAAAGTTGGACGAGGATATGACTCGCGACCTCCCAACACAGTCTAAAGTCAAGGACCGTACAGCCAGGAAGTATCAATTTGTTAGGAAAAAATAAGAAAATGTAATCTATTATTTAAATTTTAATTCACCTTACTTTATTCATTAAGACTTATGCAATCACAAGTCTATGCACTCAATCTTAATAATTTGAATAAAAAAAATTCTACAAAAAAACCCTACCTCATATTCAATGATATTAACAATCATGTTAAAGTTCCTATTCAATCACTATAACTACGAAGTTAAACGTGCCAAACACGTCCACTGAGCACTTTATTGATAGGTATTTCCTCGTCAACACCCCAAAATAATACGAAAAAAAATCTCCTTAATCAAAGTTGGCCGAGGATATGACACGCGACCTCCCAACACAATCTGAAGTCTCGAGCCGTACTGCCCGGAGGTATTAATTTGTTAGGATAAAATCAGAATATATGATCTGTTATTTCAGCGTTAATTCGCCTTACTTTTTTATTCATTTAGATGCATATAATCATGTGTCTCTGCTCTTAATCTTAATAACTTGTATTTCAAAGCACTTCATATTCAGTGATGTTAATTACCATGTTAAACTTCCTATTCAATCATCATAACGATAAAATTAAACGTCCCAAACACGTTCACAGAGCAATTTATTGATAGGTATTTCCTCGTCAACACCCCAAAATAATACGAAAAAAAAAATCAAAATCTCCGGAATAAAAGTTGGCCGAGGATATGACACGCGACCTCCCAACACAATCTAAAGTCAAGGACCGTACTGCCAGGAAGTATCAATTTGTTAGGAAAAAATAAGAATATGTAATCTACTATTTCAATTTTAATTCACCTTGCCTTATTTATTCATTAAGGCTTATGCAATCATAAGTCTATGAACTCGATCTTAATAATTGGAATTCAAAAAATTCTAATTACGAAACACCTCATATTCAGTGTTATTACTTACCATGTTAAACTTCCTATTCCAATCGTCATAACTATAAAATTAAACGTCCCAAACACGTCCACGGAGCAATTTATTGATAGGTATTTCCTCGTCAACACCCCAAAATAATACGAAAAAAAAAAAATCTCCAGAATAAAAGTTGGCTGAGGATATGACACGTGACCTCCCAACACAATCTGAAGTCAAGAGCCGTACTGCCAGGAGTTGGGGGATCGACATTTCCAGAAGAAATCCAATATTTCATTCGATTTCTTTTCTCGAACATGCCGAACTCCTTTCGCTGAGGACGTGGACGGAAAATTGAACGATTTCAAGAAGATGTGGGGTCTTGCCGAAACCCACACTGGGAGCATGAGAATGACAACGAGGTTTTTTTTACTTCTTTCTTGGGGTTATCTAGGGGAGGGGAGAAGAGTTCAATCTTTGGACTTCTTCTCGTCTCATGACACCCTCTGTGATGTGGAATCTATGAGTGTCGTCAGGGGTATGTTTGAGCAGGGAAGTGTTGTGGTGCGGTGGAGAAATGGTGGTTTGGGTTTAATTCGTTCATGGAAAAATCGTAGACCCTCTTGAGTAAAAGGTGAATAGTCTGCATTGGTCTGTGCTTTTAGTTAGGAGATTGGAGTTCGAGCCCCCAGCTACTAAAACTATATAATTGGGTTTGTGAAGGTAATTATAAATAATTAAACGAAAAATCAGGATATTTTCCGTGTATGATCTGTTATACATGGCTTAGGTTTGTTAAGTCAATAGTTTTTATTAGATGACACGAGTGTCAGTTAAATCACCTCTCGCTACTATAATAAGATTCTAAATTGCAAGGCGTTTATTGAAAAAGGTTGGAACGTTTACAATACATAAGAGCAAAGCTACGATTTTTTTTCTGAGCAATTTCTTAAAGATATATGTTTTCTTTTATATTATGTTTTTTTTCATAAAAAATGGCATCCAATTAAAATATCGTATCAATTATATCATTAAAATAATAATACTTGAAAATGCAACCAATACAACATAATTATCAAACAAAAAAAATCATAACTTATTTGACTGAAAGAGAATGAAAAGTAATAAAAATCATTTTGTAAATTTATTTCCATAACATTTCAAATCAATAATTAACAAACTAATTTCAGAAACATTTGTAAAATGAAATAAAATCAACGTAAGCTTTTGTGTTTTTAAAAAGAAGCATTCTTAGATATTAGATAATGAATATTTAGATGACCAGGAAAAACAATTATTATTAATTTCTCTAATTAATGAAGTAATGCATGAAGTTGACAGTTGGAATAGAAAGAATAATAAAGACAATTCTTTCCGCAGAAGTACACAGTTGTAATTCAATTAACTCAATAATTTACCAAAGAACTTGTTAATATCATTTGGCAGAGGTGTGATATGCGGACTCAGTTAATAAACTAAAGAATAAAAATGGCTTAGCAATATTCAATTAACTTTATTTATTGAAGCTGGGAACATTAATAATTGTGTACAGATGAGAAAATATTTATTTAAATCTAAAACAGTTTTCACAAAAATGTTAACAATAATTTTATTATGTTTGAGATGGAGTTTTAACCTATAATTTAATTAAAATATTGTGCATCTAACTAAATTAATTTTTTTTTTTTTTTTAAAATTAGTTTTGTTATCAAACTTATCGGTGGAAGAAAATTGCTTTTAAGAAGTAAATTAGATTAAAGGAGGCCTTTTCAAACTAGAGTGAAATTAGAATAAATACATGAAAGTATAATTTTAATTAAATCTTGAGTCACCTTTAAAATAAAACATAATTAAAAAATACTATGACAGAAGAAAATCTTTTTTTTAATATTTAAGATAACTGCATTTACAACTATTATTACTAGCAGTTATGATCAGTCAAAGTTTGTTTGTGTTTGAACGATTTTATTCTACGGGCCGTGTTCTCTTAATGTATGGTATGGTACATATATATTGCAGATTGTGTGCTTGATCAGAGAACTGCTTATAAGCTTTCGTCAAGTGGGACAGGCACAGAAAGAATATTAGCAGTCACAAAGAACCGAATAACGCATATACAAATAACAACATTTATTGACGGTCACAAACATCCATGCCTGACCGGGATTCGAACCCGACCCCAGCAGCTCCAAAGGCCAGCATCCTAACGATTGAGCCACCGGGGCGGCTCGTAATGTAATGTAATCGATTCCGGTGGCCTATTTCTAGCCAACTTTAGGAGTGCCAATAACGCCTCGTAATTTAGAACTCTGGTTAAGTGACGAGGTATGTTCTCGTGTAAGTGAATAGCTATTAAGATAGGTAATAGGTTATACTCTTTCAGATCACAACGCAAGCATCTATTCACAAAAACACTGCGCCGCTGTATTGAAAACTAACCTCGTTTGAGGCTCTGCTATGAGACAAATCATATTGCTATCAAATTTCTTAGTTTTTCATGCTAGAAATGTTTACGAGTACGGTTTTCTAAATTTACAGGATTCTATGTGAATATTACGAACTAAATTTTGAGGCAGTTTTATATTCATTTCAGGAAAAAAGCCGTCGTTTTTATTTGCTTTTTAATGACAAATATTCTAAAACTTCGAAAAAACTCCCCACATTGTATTTGTTTTATTATTTCTGGATTACTGTGCCTAGACGAAAATTATGTTTATTGTAAGAATTCAAACACAAAGATTCAGTTTTCTAATGTTCTATTGAATATAATTAACAAACAAATCAGTATTTTAAAAAGCTGTCGGTTTCATAGCGGATTCAAGCCTTAAAAAAAATTTAAATTCATATTACGAAACTTGACAAGAAATTCCAAATTTGGTGCTGCATTTTAGTTATTGTTCCTTAAAATAGATTGTTTTTAGTTTGATCTTAATACTTCTCAGATACTTTATAATGCGTTATGAAACGAATAAGTTTAATTTAATTATGGGTTACAGCTTTGAATTTTGGTCTAAATACCATAATTTTAAAAAAATAATTAAGTTTTTGTCTAGACTGTGAATTGACAAATCACAAATGACAGTTAGTGCGCCTTCTAGAAGGAAAAAGCATAGGCCTTGACTGTGTGTTAGGTAGACTACAAATGCTGTTCCATCTTATTTTTAGAAAGCTTACACATGAATGGAAATACGTTTTTTCCTTAATCTTTTTTTCCTTAAATCCTTATTTTCTAGTAATATAAAATATAATATAAATTTTGGAATAAAAACACACTGAATGCGAAATAGATTATTATTTTATTTACTTTTAAGGTTACAGGTTATTAATAATTAATATTCAAACCTTTTATTTTAGATAAATGTACCGAATACCTCTGAAAAAACAATACTTAGTATCTACAAATAACCTACACTAAGTTTCACACCAAATCTATCAACATCAATCCCTAAATACTATTTTTACTTCATGTCCACAGCAAGATAAAAAAAAATCCTCCACACCTTCAGCCATTATCTCAAACGTCAAAGGGCCGCCGAGTCTCCTATTGGGACAAACCACCCAGGCATGGAAGGGCATCGCACACATCCGCCTATGACCTATTTATTTCTTCTCCGTTGACCGCCCTGAAAAGAAAAGGGGGACCTAACAAGGAATCTCTGATCGCAAGTGACAGGGACTGGGATATCCTGGCCATTGGCTGTCCAGTCCGCTCGCTCGTTTCATCCATAGACTGGGGACGGAAAAGAAAGTTGGACAAGAGTTGGGATCCTGTCAGTAGAGTTGGGGTTAAATGCTCCGGGGAGTATTGGGAATCTTTTGTGTGGCTGGGGAAGGGGATAGTGTGGGTGTTTTGGGAAGTTCTTTAGTGTGGAACTTGGTACAGATTAAGTTGGGGTCTTAGATAGTTATATACTGAGAAGATGTTAGAAAATCAACAAATCGATCTAATGCGCCCAAACAAACCGCACTGTAATAACTACAAAAATACTGTAATAACTATAGAAAAGTTTAACATAGGGCAACAAAAATGATTAAGGGTATAGATTAGGTTAATAGATTAAGATCTTTAAACATGTATTCCCTGGAAAATAGGAGAACAAGGAGTGATTTAATTCCGTTATTCAAGTTCGTAAAACAGGGAGCCATGGAGGGCTTAGGTTTTACTTAAAATAGCCGGACCAGAGGACATGGTCAGAAGTCGAATAAATCATGCTTTAGAAGGGAGGTAAGAAATCTTTATTTTTATAACAGACTCTTCAATGAGTGGAATTCTTTGCCAGAATACGTTGTGTATTCGTATCAAGTGGATGATTGTAAGAAGAATCTCTATAGCTATTGAAAACTGGTGAGAAATTAGATATATTTTGTACCAACCTTGCTGGGCCTCTGGCCAGTTGTTGGTCGACAATTTTTGTATTTGTGCAATCTCAGCACAACTTTTCAGTATAAAGCTTTTGTGGAACGTTACTAAGTAAACATGGTGGAATCTGGCAAAAAGGGTTGCAACCGTGTTTGCGGTGTAATGAGTTTTACAGTGTTTAAAACGAATCCTTTTATTCGTTCACGTTTAACCAGTAATTAAAAAAAAAACGACAATTTGTGTAATTGCAAATTGTAGTACAATATCTGAATTAATACAATGGTGTGTATTGTGCAACTACACTGTAAAACTTTTCTATTAAACTACAGCGCATTTCGCGTTTATTTCGGCATCACTGTGTTGTAATATTTGCTTTACAGCAGCATACCGTCGTTTTACGACGTATTTGGTTACATGACTAACTTAGTTTAATAAAATTTAAAAAGATAGGTGCATCAAATCGCTGCCAATGAAGCCAATGTTTCCGCTTTTACCGCAACAATGAACTTTTGCATCATACGTAAATTCACATCACAGATGATAGATAGATAATAATAGAGAACAAATAGTAGTTAGATTTATTCCATGTAAAGTTCAAAATGTGTAGAAAGTTTATCTATTCGAACCAGAATTCCAGAAGTGGTACTATTTTTTTTTACTATCGCATAGGAAAGAATTCAAATGTGATAGCATTAATAAATTTATTGCCTTTTATAGATTATATTGACGTCAAAATTACATTCTTGAAAAATTATTTGGCCAACTATTTTATACTATTGCAAAAAAACTGAATTTTGATGTGTAGCTTAAAAATAGTCTGGTGCATTGAAATACTCAAAAATATAAAAAAGCTATCCTTTGGGGACAGAATGCATGAAGAACTATATAATACTCGGATAAGTTAAGAGATTTCATCTAATTGCACCATATATAGTGAAAAAAAAGGTCTGTATTTACTTTTGCAAACTCGTATAAATATTCATGATGACATAAATGTTAAAATTCATTTTTTATATTTAGAAAAAAAATGATTTAGTAAGATTTTAAAATTAAGAGTTTTCATCATTTATTAGATATCTCATTAAAAAAACTCCTTAATTATCGATGTTGTTTATTTATTAGAAAAAAAATCAGGATAACCTTTTGAAAATGAAATAGAATATTAAAGACGAGGTTTTTTATAAAAAGATATTAAGTAATAAAAATACCAATGTAAGTTTTAAAAAAATGTATATATTGAAAATTACATAATCCAAAAAAATAGCGACTGTATAATTAATAATACAAATTCATGTTTTTTATGCATGCTACAACTTCAAGTATCCAAGAATAGCATCTACTTTAAATTAAAAATATCTGCCTTTAATTAAAATACGCGAGATAGATTCTAATTTCTGAAATTAAAGTTCCTTTAACGATTTGGGAGCAGAGAGAATAAGTAGAATTTTAACTTATGCAACAATATTCTACAGAAAATGTCACTCCTATATTTTAGTTTCAATCTGGAAAGCAATTTACTTTAAGATTACTGGGCACATGCTGGCAAATATTTAACCCGGGGCGCCGAAGAACAACAAACTTAAATATTTGTCTTTGGTGAGAATTCTCTTAGAAATATGCCATGATCGCTTAATTATTCACCGCAGATTTCTCGGAGCAAAAATTTCTCGTATGACATATATTTCGAGATATTAGTGCTATTTTCTTGCAAGTCTGGAAATGAAAAATCGCAAATAAAACTTTAGTATTTTTTTTTGAATAATTGAAGGTCATTTGGGGTTTTGCGTATTATTACTTTCTTATGATCGCTTAAAAGCTAACATTTTCAAATATTTAAATTTTATGAACGATGATTAGGTAAACATCAGTTTTAAATTTCTGACATTTATTTTCATTATCTAAATATACAACTATTTTTTTCTAATTCTATACATTTATTCGATTTACCATATACGGTAACCCTTGCCAGAATTTTTAGATTTCTGAGTTTTGTTAAATATCTTCCAACATTTTTTTTTATTTAATTTAAAAGTACGAATTTTCAATTTAGTTTATAGTTAACTACTACATAATTTAGCTTTAGTTTGAAAGAAAAATAATGAAAAAAAATGCAGCAAATTTTACTGCCTCGACCACTAATTCCTAACCAATTTCATCCACAAATATTTGAAAACTAGGGGGCAAATAAGGTAAAAAAGATTTTGTAATTTAAAAAAAAAAATAATATTGAGTAGCGATAATCAAGCAAATGTATACGGCCTTTTGTATTTTTTGTAGTTTATATTTTCAATATTATGACTATGAAAATATGCTTATATTAATTTTAGGAAAATGTGTTTTGAAAGTATTTCTAAACTAAGATTATTTTTGTCGTGTGTTGTTTAAGACGTGAGTTAATTAACCTACACAAAAAAATTTTTTATTTGTTTTATAAGATGTGTATCGATTTCTATTTTAAGTCACAAATCTTATTAGTCCTAGTTGTGTTTAGTTTAATAACAAACAAAAGATGTTTTCAAAGGTAGAATTTAATTTAGCGAAATTTATCTTTATTGAAGCAGTTTTTTCTTAATTTACTTTTTTAATCAATACTTTTACTTTGTATGTGTATAAAAAAGAAAATTGTTGTTACAAAATTGATTCCTTGAAACTTAATCCTTGATTTTTCTTTGAAATACAAATATTATTATAATATAGTTTTTTTTATTGTTTCTTAACTGCAATTACAAAGGAAAAACAATTGTTACAGAACTTTTCAGTCTAGCAATTTTTTTAATTATTTTTTTTAACCCGAAATTCGATCTTCGCTGTTGTTTTGAGTGTGCACAAACAATTTCAAAGGATTGGATTGGATTGGTTTACATATATTTTCAGGCTTGTGTGCTTGGTCGCAAGGACCCGCTTATAAACCATCGTCAAGTAGGACAACACAAGACATACACAAACACATATGACTGATGTTGCCATCTGTCGACAGATGGCAACATCTGTCGCCACCTCCACAATTTAGACATGTCCCTGAAGGGGAGGGAAATTTTCTCCAGGAACCTGTACCCATGGTGAACTGCGCAATGACCGACCACAGGACTTTCGGACCCAACAGATTTTACGAGCACGTACTCCGCGTATACTCGGTAAGTCTTCAGTGGCAACCGGGTCTCGAACTCTCAACCTTCCGATCTCAAGTCCGGGGTCCGGACCACTAAGCTCCTTACAGCCCCATTTCAAAGGAAATAACAACATTTACGGAACTTGTTTATATTTAACAATTGTTTCTTAATAGACTTTCTACAACCAGAAATTCCTTCCTGGCAGTTGTTTTACGTGTGCGACAACTTTTACAGATATGTTTTTCTTCAATCATTGTTTCTTGTGTGATTGACCATTCTCTCACCCAAAATCCCATCCTGGCAGTTGCTTTATGTGTGCAAACACTTATACAAAGGAAAAATAACTTTTACAGACTTATTTTTATTCAACCATTGTTTCTTGATTGACTTTCTACAAGTGGAAACTAGTTTTATTCAAACATTTTAGCGCGGTTGGCAATTTCTTACCAGAAATTCCACCCTGATGGTTGTTTTACCTGTGCTTAAACCATTACATAGGAAAAACAACTTTTACAGAACTTGCTTATTTAACCGTTGTTTCTTGATTTGCCTTTTCCAAACCGAAATCCCATCCTTACCCTTTTTTTAAGAGTGCACAAACTATTGCAAAGCAGAAACAGATTTTCCGAACTTTATTTTAAATACTTTCGAATTGAAAAAAGTAAAGAAAGACAAAAATAAATCTAACATATTTACTGAAAAAAATTAACAATTCTAAAATCCTTAAAATTCATTTTATTTATTGTGATGAATTTATGTCTCAAAAATGCGAAACAATCTTTTTTAATTACCAAATTCAGCCGCAATTAACCATCCAATCGTAATGTAGAATCAATTGCTGCAACACAACCGACTTCAATTATTTATTAAAAGTCCAACCCGTAATTACGGTCTATAATTCCGAAACTATATTCACTGTCAGACATTCTCATTTTTCAAAACCCTACGGTCTAGGCTCCCAAAATGCATTCATAAAATCCAGGAAGCCAGAAAATTAATCACTTTGCGTTTTAAACGCACGCGCATCTCATTTAAATAATTTCCTAAGGCACTCTAATCCTTAATCGCAAAATTCGGTAATTGCTTTTCAATTAATATTTAATTTATCCACCGACTCAATTTTTACCCGAAAGAGGTCCTTCATTAACCAATAGCACCAACAGATGTTGGGAATTATGAACGCTGCCACCAGGGCGCGCTGCGTGCTACTCTTTCAAATTTATGCTGGTGTTGCCAGGTTCCGCTTCCGTAAAGTTGCATGTTTTATTTACGGATGGCCGATAAGTATCGGGGAGGTTTGAAGCGATTAAAATTTAGACAAGAGGGTGTTAGCCAAAGTAGATGAGTTGCGATGCACGTGGAGGGTCATTCGTGACAGCATTTGGGGGTGGTTGTGTGCCACTCTATCTCTCTAGTTTGGTTTCAAGGAGTTTAAAGTTGGAGCATTCCTTGCCGGTCCACTGGCGCAATGGTTAGTGTACTAGCCTTTGGAGCTGTTGGGCTCGGGCTCGGGCTCGAATCCCGGTTAAGGCATGGATGTTTGTGTTTGTCAATAAATGTTATTTGTCCATGTGTTTGTGGCGTCCTTTTTTGTGTGTCTCTTGTGACTGTCTCTTCTGGCGAGCGGGGTAATGGGCTATATAGCCTACGCCCTTCCCTTCTAGTGGGCGCATTCACTGTCATTTGTCATTTGGAGCATTCCTTGAATATGTATGATTACGGTTTAGATAAAAAAAGGGATTAAGTAAGTGTTGGAATTGGCTTGTTTCACGTGAAGTAGTAAAATCATTCCTGCTTTCATATCTTCCTTGGGGATATCAGAGATGGGCTTTATGACAAGGTGAACTCTGCCCACTACATTGGTTTATCAATCGATACCTTATTTTTTATTACAGTTAAACTTTTGCCACACAAAACGTGAAACATGGCTATTGATTATAAAAAAAAACAGACAAAAAAATAGACATTTTAAATTAACATACATTGTAGTCGTTTCATCATACAATAACTGAAAAGTATTTTGGATATTTTACAGCTCTTCATGCATAAAACCAAAATTAACGATAATTTTAATGCATAAACTAGAGAAATTTACGTGCGTAGAAAGCCCACTCAACTGAGCGTTAAAATTAAATTAAGGAATGAAGTATTAAACTAAAGTAAATTACATAGTTCGTGAATTCTTTCCCTAAGTTAAATTGACTTAATCACCTATTTAAGTATTATTATTTCAAAATTAGTTTATAGTTTTCTTTTTAAATGCTCTGTTAAAAAGACAAATCTTATACTTTACCACGTAAAACGACAGATAGGTTCAAATTTTTCTCAAACACAATAGAAAGTTTAATACTTGAATAAATTTGATTTTACTAACGAAAAAAGGAAATATCAATACCAAGTAAAAGAAAAAAGAAACTAAACCCAGCCTGATGATGCTTTAGAAATGTAAAAACTACTTAACAATTCAAACTAATTAATCTTATCCAAACATAGACATTTGGAATTAAAATTTCAAAAAGTCCTCAAATTTAAAAACTTAAATGTACTTTCTTTGTTTCATGTGTGTTTTTGTGACTTGAAAACGAATGTGAATTTAAATAATCAAAGTCACCACCTTGAAACGACAACATTTTTTGATATTATTACAGGCTTAAAACATTACCATTAATTATTTAAATTAACAAAAGTCCTTAATTTTTATAATGGTTGAGCACCTTCTGAAATTTACTTACAATAACTTAGCTTCGTAACATTAATCCTTAGTTTAACATGCAAATCAAACTAATTTACTGGCATTCAATAAAAAGTTTTTAGAGATTAAAATAACTAAAAATACTCGGCTTGGAAGATAATTAACATCATTTTGCCTAGGCACATTCCTAGGAAAAAGTTGTAAAGTCGCGGTGCATACGTTTTTTCTTTGTTGGTAATGATGGTTGACTGTGAAAAGTTAATCTTTTCCTTACGGTGTTAAAAATATTTCTAATTAGGGAAAGTTCTTACGTACGACGAAGTTACATAGAAACGCCTAATGATTTAACTTAAAATTCTAGCTGTGAAAAGTTGATTTAAAATATTTCATTTTAAAAGAATTTCGTTGATGTATCTATGAAAGAATAGATTTTGTGTGTCTAATAAAGTTGTGATTTCACATGGCTTTGATAACTTTTTTTTCTAAATATTCATGAATGAATTTATGTGGATCTAATGATGACCATCGTTAAAGAAACACGTAATGAGATCTTCATTATAAAAGGTATTTTCATTAATGTTGGATAATTAAATATTTAACTTATTTTAATTTTATGAAAAAGACTGAAAGAAACATCTTTTAAAAAGATATTTTTAGCTTCAATGTTTACTTTCCTTTCAAAAATTTATTTAGTTTTGTAAAAGGAATGTTTGTTAGTCAAATCTATTTGTTTTAGTAAAGAAATTGTCATAATTTACAGATGAATGGTTACTTAAATAATTTTTTAAGTAATTGTAATAGTACTTTAAGCTAAATATTTACTTGATAAATTGCAGCAAATTAAATGCTGTATCCATAAAACGAATAAAAATGCTCTTATTTTTAAAATTTATTTAAATTTTCAATGGAGTAAAAAATTCCAACAAGTTTCGGAATGATTTTAATAGTGCTGTTTTGATTTTAACTGATTGAAAATGATTTTTTGAATAAAAATTTTCGTGTAAGTTAAGGTTTAAAAAAATCCTTTTGCCTAAAACAATTTTATGTATTTTAAAAGAGTCTGAATTACGATAAATTTATTATTTTAAATTCTTTGAATTGTTTCTAAATTTCTAAAAATTTTAATTACCTGTGAGAATTTAAATTTTAATTGTATTGTCATATTAATAACCCTTTGAAAGAGTGATAGGTGATCGATCCAAAGCATTTGAATCCGTGTTTCGTACATAATTTCTGCAATAATTCTTTGTTCACAAGTGGAGGGTGTAAAAGCAAATGTGTAATATACATAATCTGTAAAAATGTAGTTTTAGGACTTACAGTTTTATTTATTCAAATTGTTTGATATACGTAAACGTTGCAATGCCATTTTTTAAAAGTGTCAACCAATTATACGTAAGGAACTCTCTTTTATAAAGCCACATTTCAAACTAAAAAAACACCACTGCTTTTCAAGATACTTGCAAAACTCTTCAGTTCTACCACACAAATCAAATTTACTTCTGAAAAACGCCAGAAGAGGGATACCTTAAACCCAGCAGTCATCACAATACTCAAAAAACAAGACCCTCCAAAGAAGCAAACCCCCTTCTTTCCCTCTAATCAAGAAACAAGAGTTTTTGAATAGCGAAGACTGTCGAAATTACATTGTTTTGCGACGGCCCATTGCTTCTTCTGTCTTTTCCGATGTCTCACCAAAAGGTGACTTTGAAACATCATTTCTTGACAATTCTCTTTTCACATGTGGGATATGTTAAGGTAAATGTATAACATACCTAATACGTAAAAATGTAGTTTTTGGAAGAACAGTAATGTGTATTTAAATTATTAAGGATGAATTAACTTTTTAATGCCGATTAATCATTTCTAAAGTGTCAACCAATTTTATAGAAGGAACTGTCTTTCCTAAAGCCACACTTCAAACTTCAAAAACACCACTGCTTCCTAAGATTTACCAAACTCTTCAGCGTTACCCAACATATCAAATTTACTTCTGAAAAACGCCAGAAAAGGGATACTTTAAACCCAGCCCTCATCCCAATACTCAAAAAACAAGACCCTCCAAAGAAGAAATCCCCCCTTCTTTCCATCTAATCAAGAAACCAGAGTTTTGAATAGCGAAGACGGTCGAAATTACATTGTTTTGCGACAGCCCATTGCTTCTTTCTTCTGTCTCTTTCGATGTCTCACCTTAAAGGCTCCGCGAATCACAGTACAAGAAGATGGAGACTTGCATAAAATGAGTCCTGAAATTATCTGTTTCTTGGAAGGAGAAGAAGATTTCACCGTGTCTGCCTCATTTTGGAAACTGTGTTTTAGATTAAGTTTGGAGATATTTCTTATGTTTTTGTTCTTTGGTTGTGGATTTGAATAATTGGAGGAAAGGTTTGAGAAAAATAGTTGTTAGCCTTGTAGACATGCTTGAAATTCGTATTGGGAGGAATATATGTATGGATATGAATGTTTAGTTTTTGACACTAAAAGGCGAATAATAATTATAATTAAGTAAAATTCGTTAAAAAAATTATATTTTGAAATATATAGCAACTTTTGGCTTTTATTTTTATTTAATGAATCTTTTATAAAAATAATTTTAATTTTTTATGCATAAAAGTTTACAATTGTTATTTTATTTTTGACAAATTTAATTTTTATTTTTCTAAAATCACGAGTATATTGCATTTTGTTAATTCCTTTTTTTTGCATAATATTCGTCTTTAGATAATCAAAATGTTATGAAATTTATACCTTTACTTTATTCAACTGGTGTTTTGGTTAAGAGATTTAAATAATGTAAAAAATAATTGAGTTCAAAATTACTCTTCAATGGTACTGCAACTGCTATTTTTGTTTGAAAGAACACGTCTACTAACGTGTCACTATATTTTGTCTATTTTAAGTAATTTTATCCCTTTAAAATTCTTCATGAATTAGCTAAAATTTCATCCTGCTCTAGAAAATACGCTTTCTCTCTTTAAGTTATATTCTCTTAAACTTAAAACTTTAAAAAAGTAATCCTATTTCACAAAGCAAAAGTAAATTGGATTGGGGGTGAGTTGTTATCGCATTACCAACAAAAAGTGCTTTAAGAAATGGAAGGTGTTAGATAAACAATTTTGGGTTTTTAAAGGTTTAGTACAAGTACAATTCCATAAATAGAAAAACTAATTAAAATTATTGATAGCTATTCCATGCTGGTAAAAGTTAAAAATGCCGTGAAATGTTATTTTATCTAAATTAAATAGTTAATTTAAATGTGTTTCTTAAACAAAATACAACCAAATGGATTAAGGAAAAAAATATCCATTCAAATTAGTTATTAAATTTAGATTTTTTACTTATCAATCTAAAAAAAAGTCTAAATTTGAGACAGTTTACGGTGAATAATAAATTAACGGATATAATATATTATATTACTGTGATATTGATAATTAAATGTAATTGGATTGCTTTTATTCTCATATAAGAAAAATGTTCATTGTTTGAATAATTTTGTTATATATAAATTTTAAGATCAATTTCGTCTGTTTCATAAGCAAAAAAAAAAGTACTCGATCAATATCAATGAAATGCTCAGTACATGTTTGTATTTCGCGGATAGTACCAATACATTTTAACAGTTTACGGCCCTGAATGTATTTGTGGGTTATTTATGATTTAAATTTGAAAAGAAAACTTAGTTTAATCATACACATGCTATTCTATACTCACAAAAGGGTAAATTGACTTTAACTAATTAACATTGGTTGCTTAATCGAAGCTAATCTGAATTTAAAACCAGAAGAAAACAAACCCAACTTTGCATTTTCTTTTTACACACATCCACCCCAAAACCCTTCAGCGGCGTCAAATTTCTCTACTTCTTTATGGTAATTAGGCCAGCAAAAGTCGTATGAGGAATTGGAAACAAAATTGGAACTTCTATCGGCCATCTTCGGTTCAGGGAATCCACGTAAAGGATTCGAACCTACTGCAGATTAGAAAATTTGCATAAGATTAGTCTTCGAAATTACAGACCTAGCTCTACTAGTTCAGTGAACATCCTACGAGCTGCTAATTAAAACTCTAAGGGATCTTGAAATTACGATCTTTGTTTGATCCTGACACGCATCAAAGATCTTTTTTCAACAATGCCGTCACTTTGGTTTCATAAAGATGTAAATAGCATGCTTCGTTACTAGTATCCAGAAAATAAAAGTTCTATAACATAACGGAGGAAATGAGATCATTGTAAAATAAACCGCTGTAAAATAAATGATGTTACATAGTAAACCAACTTAAACTATTTAACCTAGACCCATCATTGATAGACACAATTAAAAGTTAAAAAAATATCAGTAATATGTCATTAATGCGCAAATGTCTTAACGAGAGTTTAAAAGTAAAAACTGGTATGAAAATGGTATGGAATTGATATAATGGTATGTAAATGGTATGGTAACAATGGTAAATATTAATCATTAATACAATGTTGTAATCACTAGTATGATGTATATAATGTTGTAATCACTAGGAGGTGTAGCTCAGCTACACCCCCTAGTGATTACAACAACACACAGCAAGAGTAAATAAAGTGTATTGTAAAATACTGGAACTGAAAAAAGACAGCAAATTGGTGAATTAAGGTATTGTTAGAGTAGTATGGTTTGAGTCCTGTATTCGTGAAGTTGGGAGAATTCTCGGTTATTTGTGCCGACCCCGAAGCTGAAATTATTTAAAATAAGAAACTTTGAAAATGAGAGTACCATTTCGATGTGATTTTAAAGTCGACAAATTGTTTGTAAAGTATTTCTGACGAACAAAAACTTTTTTAAATACAATATTTAATAGGAGACATAGCACGTAATATACATTCATTTTAATAAAACAATATTTTAATGGCTCCACTTTAATTTTCTATTTTAATGGCTACATAATGAAAATATTTTTTTGAGCTTGTAAATTGGGGTAACTTAGATCTTCATGGTAATGAGCAACTTCCATTTCTTTAGCGGCAACAAAAAAATTGAATTAAAATAAATTCGTTCTCGAGTGTCTATTGGAGAATCAATATCACGTGGCAACATAGCACCAATCAACGCACCGATCAAAAGAAAATAGTAATGAAAGCTGGAAGGAACTACGTCACCTGAAACAAACGAAATTGATTAAGAATAAAATCGTTGTAGTTGATATTTTTTATGTCAATGTACTGCCACGAACATTTTTTTTATTATTTAAACAAGTTTATTGTCTTACTTTTCTATTATATAACTTTAAATAAGTTTATAGGTAAGTACGTATAAGTAACAAGTTTGGTAGGTAAATTACAAGTATTTAAGGTGAAATATTTAAGTAAAGAGCACTATATTTTGGGCCAGTGATGCCATATTTAAAATTGCATAATATTTACACTGGACTCAAAGACTTTTAAACTTAGAAACTAATTGATTATGCACATATCCATTCATTTAGATACACCAATCAGATCCTAAAATGTGATATTGGCTTTGATTAGACATTTCGCACATTGGATGTCAAAGGCAGCTTTAACCTAAGTTCCGAAACTTGTCTAAATAGTTAGTTACAGTTTTTTCAAGGTAATAAAGGGAATGTGAGACGGGAATATTGGGTAAACTGTCGATTGGTTCTAAGTATTGGTTTTATTTACTTCCTGAAGAGGTAATTGGCAAATGTGTGATGGAAGAGTTTTCTGTAACGGTGGCATTTGTGTGGATAAGTAATTTCATGAACCCGTAATTTTGTTAGGTTAAGAATTTGATATGTTTGCTTCTGTGAATTGAATATCAACTAGGTACTAGGTAAAGATATCAGTTTGAGTATATCTGATAAGTTTCTGAGGTTTGTTTAAATATACATGATTTGATTTACAAACAAAATATTCCATATTTATGCAAAGTAATTATATGATGCATGAGTACAGCAATACTATCAGAAAAGTTAATTGTTATACATCGTTACGTTTTGTTGATAAACCCCACACTCTCTCTCTTATATTATTAGATAATGTTTCAAATGTAATATTTCAATGGTATGGAATTTACATTATGCAGACGTTAATTTGTAACCAAATTTTAACTTAATTTTAAACTGTTAGTTTCAAACTATCTATAAATATGTGCGTAGGCAATATATCTTGCCTCAAAAATCATTATGGCTACTATATTTCATTGAATTTCATACGTAACTGTTAAATTTTTTAGATAATTTTGTTGTAAAAAACTTATTCTGTTTGATTTGTGTAACATTTTAAAATTTCTAATCAAGCAGAAATTGTTACCAACAAATTTTCTTTTTTTAAAAAAATATTTTCCTGACTCAATAAAGTTTACAAATGTTGAATTTTTTTGAAAATATATTAAATATTTGTTTTTTTTATTTTGTTCTATTTAAATTAATATTAGGAACCTATGTGAAATATAATTTGAATATTTTGAATGCCGTTTTAATTGTCCTTTTCTACTTTAAGACAGAAAATTTTTTGTATCTCCTACTTACATTTCATTTGTTTCGTCTGTACGACACTTTCACTAATCATTTAGTATTAAAAGAACTACTCACATATTAATAAGCGACAAAGTTTTTTTTAATTAATTTAATTGATGATCAGTTACTTTAAAATATACAAACTTCCAACCCTTAACAAACTTACCAATAAAACTTTTCTTCGAAATTCTCGAAATTGGGAAACCCACCGGCTTCTTTGGATTTTCTAACACTAGTTCAACTATACGTCAATTAACTCTAATGATTAAATTCAAATAAAAACATCCCTGACAAAACACAATTTATCAGAGTTATTCAAACTGTTTATGCATCCATATCATTATCAATAATTTGAGCTTTATAAGGTTATCTTCATTAGGAGATCTTAATTAAGTCCTTGCAAAAACATCAACAATCGCCACTTTCCAGCCATCAGTTTCATTAAGTCCATCCCAATCTGGCGGCATGTTTAACAGTGAGTGAGTCGAGGCACGTAGCAATAATACATACAATCCCTTCCAGCTGCATTACGGTTGTATCTCGTGTAATAACAAGGTATCCAGGGACCTTCGCTTTCACTTAGGGTTGGTAGAGAAATAACGATTGTTTATTTCATGTGTTATTTTCCAGTTTAGTACACTGCCATCGAAAAGTTTAGACAATGACGTTTTTCAGCTGTAAAATTTAGATTTGCGAGTAGTAGAATTTCAGAACATCCCTATATTTATTAAATAAGTATTTTGAAATGCTATAATTGAAACATAATTGCTTGATTTTCTGTAACATGTTTTTTTCATAAAATAAAACTTTGTATGGTCCCATAAGTTTAGACACAAATACGAGATTATGCAAATTTAAAGTACTATACACAGTTTTATTTTATGAAAAAAATAAATGTTATAGCAAATCAAGCACATATGTTTCAATTATAGCTTTTCAAAATACTTATTTAATATATGTATGGATATTTTGAAATTCTGCTATCACAATTCTAAATTTTACAGCTAAAAAACGTCATTGTCTAAACTTTCGGATCGCAGTGTACTGACTGCTATTCACTGTAAAAAAGTCCCTTTAGTTCACCTTTGCACTATTATGGTAAAAGTTATTTCTTCACTATGTGCTGTAAATTTACATGTGAGGGCCCGGATGGCCGAGTGATTTGGACCATTACGCTAGCAGTCCCAGCGCTGTAACGGGTGCGGGTTAGATTTCCGCCTTCGTTCTGAGTGTACTTCCTTTCTCTGTGACAGTAAAAATTCTTTCTGTGTCTGTCTAAGTTGATGAAGGCTTATAAGCTGGTGATCTTCAGGTGAGAACGCTTGCTTAAACGCCAGTGATTTAATTCTGCGATATTCGCTTTAAGAAAAAAAAACGCTATTAATTGGAGTGTTTGACTTCACGTTCTTTTGTTCATGGGACTCATGCGACTCTGTGAGTAAAAAACCCCATCAATTTGCTGTAAAACAAACATTAAAATAGAGTGATGTAAAAAATAACCTCGAAATGTGCTGTAAATTTTTCGCGATGTTTATTTTGAATTTGTATTCTTTATAATTGAATTGTCCAGTGCGAAAAAAAATTAAGTCTGTGCAAAGATTTTCTTACACAGTTATTTTCCACTAAAATGTTTAAAGGAAGAAGCCATTTTTATAATACTTCAATGGATTCGACCATTTCTCTCTATTTAAATAATCAATTGTTGAATGAAACGTGTTTCATGACATTCCTCATTTAATTATTTGACTTGGCTGGAATTTTTTTAAAAATATCTGCTCAACTGATTCTGTGCTGCAAAAACATGACGTTAACCTGAACAAAAAGCATCTAAAAAAAGATAGAGGCTCCCACTAGCCGGTGTGATGTAATCTCTTTTAAATGCAGTCATTTTAAAATTAACTAATCTACTTAAATAAAAAAACGTCAAAGAAATTACAATGCGGTTGTGCTGTGCAAATTTGAGAAGAAAGAATTTTACTACTGTGTTTTTAGCCATGTTGTTCGTGGTGAAAATTTTAGTATTTTCTTTATTTATAATTTATTCAGTACACGTTTTTAAAAATTAGTTCGTTAAAAATTAGTTTAAGCGAACTGTTCCTGTCTGAAACTGTACAATCAGTGACTGTTGATGCATAATGACAGCCATATCGATTAGAATATTTTCTCTTAGCTAGTTGTTTCCAAAATCTAACAGAGTTCAGAAGAACAGTTTTTGAAAAAGACACATAATCACTTTTCACGTGCTTTTACAAAAGAACGCCACTTCCCCGTCGCGTTCACCAATCGCAATTTTGCTCTCGAAGACAAGATATTTACCCTGGCAAGGAGTGTCTCGGCCGCTTTGCCACTCAGCCCGAACCAGGACCATCTCCGGAGAGAACACCCAGTAACCATGACAACAGCATGCCCTCTCTGCCCGCACCATATAAATCTCAACTCAAAAAGGGCTTATGTCTTCAGAAAGATTTCGGTACACACTGCTTCCTCCACTAATATATTGAAAGAAGAAGCTTATTGGGAAATTATCCAAAAGTTTTGACCTCTTGTTACCTTTAGAGGTCCAACCTGTTTGCCTTCGGTTTCTTTTCTGCCTTTGTTTTTGTTACCCGGGCATCGAATCATAATAACTCGGGGATCAGCGGACGACGCTGCCGGAATACTTAATAATAATGGAAATTTCACGAAATTATAATGGGAAAAAAGTGTGTTATAATGAGCTGAGTAAGAGAACTTAATTAGACCACTTTCCTAAATCCACAGGGCCGAACGGAGATTATGGATTGTTGTTCTGAGAATCAAAGAAGAACATGTAAAAGGGATTTAATTTTTTGGAAAATGGGGGACGGTTAATTTGTTTACCTACCACTTTGGAAACTCATTTGTGCTTTTAAATTGAGGGATATTACGCGGAGAGCTTAGGATTTTCCGGATAGTTAGAGTTCATTAAGAATTGAGTTGATGTTTCCCAAGTACTTTGAAATATTTAATTGAAAATTGGATGGACTTTTCGAAAAATTGTTTAAAAGACTTATAGATAAATGTTCAATTATTTTCTAAGTTAAATAATACTTACACGTAGATAAATAATGAGAAAATAAAAAAATAGTATTGTTATTGTCATTGTCATTGGAAATTGTTTTGCTTATCTGCACACTTTTTTTGGTTTCAATATCATCTGTCATCGTTACAAACATAACATTTTATGTTAAAATGCAGGTATACCAGATAAACATTAGATTAATACATTGTTAAAAACGCAAAATTCAGATTAATCTCCATTAATTTTCTTACTTATTGTATCAACTTAATAAAAACCTTTTTTTAATAAAAATAATCCTTTCATAGAAATCATCTTTATGCATAAATATTTAGTTGATTGTAGGAGGTGCATAAGCTTGATGCACTATTGTTGTAAAACCGTCATCGCACAACACATGTCTAGCAATTTAAAATAATATTTGAACAATTTGATAAATAAACTTTGCGCAATGTTTTTACAAGAGTTTGTTAATGCACAACTTTTAAAATTGAATATTTAAACTGCAATAAGGTTAAATTTACCCTAAGTTAACATTTATTTCTGTTATAACTTAAATTACATTGTTATAAAAAATTGATGTAAGATTGCACCGGAATCCTGTACTTTTCTATCTACCCCCACTATTTGAAGCCTTGATTTATCCCTTTTCCGATGCATCAAAGATATGATTTAACCACAAAATTGGCAATTCCAAATAGTGGTGGCAGCTAGAAAGCTCCATGATTCCAGTCTAGCACCCTCATTTGTAACAGTATACGTAGCTGAAGTAAAACTTTAAATAAATCGAAACCATTTCTTTACATTCCCAATATATTTACACAATCATAAAACCCCTTTAAAAGTTTAAAAGAATTTCATTCCTTACATAGTACCAGCCCGATGGCAGCGATCCAAAACAATAAAGATCAGTCCCGTTTCCTGCACAAAACGTTATTTTCCCTTCCTGCGTCTAAATCCTGCCTTCGCTCTCAATCTCGTCTTCCAATCCCAGAGCGGCGATCAGGAATACGGATGCCACGTGATCTCGGATAAATCCTCTCCCGAGGCATTCAGAAATCCCTTTGTTTACCTTTTAACGAAATCTATCTATCTATATATCTACATGGAATAAAAAAAATGACGCTTCTGCGTGGAATTGATGAAAGCTGTTTGAGGATGCGACTTTGGAGCTTCTTGTGAAGATCTGTTGTTAACTGATTGTGTTCTGTTTGTTATATATTATTTTTTTGGTTTGTTGTTTGAATAGTTGTTTTCAAAATATTATACCAAACGTATTGGCGAATATCTAATATCAAAAAACAATTGGAAGATATTTAATATTGATTAAAAACGACTTCTAAATGTAAATTTGTTATAAAAACACATAATCTTTTCTAAAAACACGTAATCTTTTCTAAAAACACGTAATCTTTTTTTAATAAAAACACATACTCTTTTCTTAAATTAGTTCAAACAATTTTATTTAAAAACATACATGAAAGATATGACATCAGAGACCAATCTTTTATGCTTTTTGTCCTTATTCATTATAAGAATGCTACAATCTAAGTTCTATCATTATGATTTGAAAAAATATTTTTGTTAGAAAAAATTAAACATCATAATTTGTATCCGCTCGTTTGTACGCTTTTCCGTGAAGTCGACATAAATAATTTTTCATTAGACATTTAGATTATGTATATTCAATAAGTTTTGGGTAAATGCCTCGCTATAGTTAAGGACTTCAATGAATAAAAATTCTATTGTAATTCCAAGAACAAAGCCATTGTTATGTTATAAAATGAGAGTCTTCTCGATATTTGCTATTGGGAAATTAACGCCAGATATTGAAATATTAAATATACATTCTTTGTTTTTCTAATAAAAGGAAATTTGGTGTTTGCGCTCATGAATAAATTCTAGGAAGGCAGGCGGAAATCCGTGACAATGATTTCAAATAATTTGGTTGTTTCTTTTCTAACAACGACATAATTACAAAGTTCAAATGCAATTTAAAATTGACAGGCAAATAATGTAAGGATTTGTTATTTTCAAGCATGTATTAATACACTCTAAAAAATGAATGCTCAAAAACGACAAAATTTTCCTTAATTTTGACGATTCCGTTACTGGCAAATGCTCCGAGTTTTTACCACTTGAATGAAATTGTAACAAATAGAGTTTGCGTGGCTATTTTGAAGCTCGACAGAGAGAATATAGGTAGTTCTAAATATATGCAGGCTGTTTGCCACATTATGTTCGATCTTATTTGCTTCTGTGTTAGTTTTTGCTCGATTTTAACCATATATGTTTTCTCCTGTATGGAATTTCTTTCCCCTTTGAGTGCCATAATATTTTCATAATGTTTCTTTGCCAATTTTGTTTTTTGTAATAAAGATTATTTTTACTGCCCTAATAAGATGGTAATGAAACACTGGTTGCTATTTCTTTCACATCTCCCGAAAGCCTGGGCCTTGGAGACTTTAAGGAGGGCTGGATTTCTTAACCACACAGGTTTTGTACCTGTTTGGATAAAGGATTAGGGAAAGTGATGGTTTTGGGGCTGGATTAGCCGTCGTAGGGATTTTTTGTTTGTTTGCGGAGGTTCTGATTTGGACGAAGAATCGTTCCCTCGGCGTCTGTTGTTTTTGTTATAGGGGTAAGTGTTTGTGTTTAGATTGTAGCTGATGTGATAGCGAGCTGTTTAGTGTCGTTTGTTAGGTTTGTTGTGAAAATGGATGGTAGCTGAGAGTTGAAATTACTTTCGAAAGTTTCTAATGTAATTGGTTATTTAAGCGGTTAGTTAATTCAGTAAATTGGCGATCTTTGAGCTTCCTAAAAGTTTCAATTTAAACTCTGTTGCATTATTTCTTTAATTTATTGAAAATTATCTAGTTTTCTTTTTTTGATGTTCTGTTCTTTGCTGGAATGGATGGGAGCTAAGTTGAAATTAGTTTGGAGAGTTTATAATGTAATTGGTTATTTAGGCGGTTAGTTAGTTCAGTTATTTGACGATCTTTAAACTTCTAAAGTTTCAGGTTATAGTCTGTTGCTTCTTTTCTTTATTAGTTTTAAAATAGTTATCTAGTTTTCTTTATTTGTATACCATTTATTTGATTATCATAATTCCATATCATTATCTATCGAAAAGAAACATCAAAACTCAAGACCATTATTCCAATCATATTTTATTTTTAGTTGTTTAAGGGATGGGATTGAGACAATGAACGAAATTACCAAAGTGACTGAAGAAATATTATTATTTTTTGTTTATTCATAAATGCAATTACTAATAATAACAAACAAGAGTTAAATGCTGTATTAATTGACCTCAGCTATTTAAAGTTATTTTTTTAAAATAATTTATAAGTAAATGTTACATTCAACTGTTAACTCTTAAAAATGAGCAGCTATGGCTACAAATAAAACACGCAAAAACGTGACAATATTTTCAAAGGGACATTTTTAATAGAACATAAATCCCAACAACTTCCATTACAACATAAACACCCCACGCCATCAACGAAAAAACTAAAAATACAAACCTTACTCGGAAAATAATAAAAAAAACCACTTTAACCCCCAAAAAGTCGAAGTTACACCAGTCCAACAGCAAGGCAGCTGACGCTTCATGCTCCTTCCCTTTTATAAATAGTCTCGCCGGCCTAAACTGACCGAATGGGCCATTTTCTCCGGGTGATGGAACCGTCAAGATGGCCGGACAGCTGTAGAGAACCGCTGGTTTCGTTAAGATCCACGTTAAAAGGAAAAACAGCACTTGATTTCTCCGGTTCTTGCTGCGGTAATACGCTCCTGGGTCAATGTCCTTGCGGTTTATGTAGGGTGATTGATTAGTTTGGAAAAGTTGTAACTAACTGAGTAAAATTCGTTTGGAATAAGATTCACTTTTTAGGAATGTAGAAATGGAATTTGAGGTCATTTTAAGTACACGGTAAAACTAATCCTTAAAATTTACGAGGTTTTTGCCGTTATCAGAAGACAGGCCCAAATACTCGCAAACTAACGTTTTGACCGTTTCCCGTAAATGAATGTTTCAGACCGTAAACTTTTTATCCGTTATATTATGGTGACTTTAAAATAATATTGTAACCCATGCATAGTTTTTTTTTTTACCAGCACGACGTTTATATAATGACTGATTGGGTTAGAACCATGAATCTTTTCAAAATTATAATCAATATAGAGACTTTATATCTAATTATTCAAATGCAATATTCTGAGATCTTCGAGAATGTTTCTCGTATCCACAAGATTTTTACTAGCCAATTAGGTCAGCGCTAAAATGGTTTCTTCGTTAGGGCAACAATTTGCAATGTTAAAAATACCTAATTTTGTAACTTGAGTTGATTTGCGACTTGGGTGGAACTCATCGAGGATACCTTTATCCATGCTACAAAAGATAAAATGAAAATGTACACGGATTATACAAAAACATAACTCAATCAGAATTACTGTTTAAGAATATTTAACGTAAATTAAAGATATCAATAGGGTGGCCAGATATTGTTTAATTTGTTACTTAACTATCTATATAGCTATGAAATTGTGCAATTAAACTCAGTTTAACTATTTTATAGTAAATAGTTTTTTTTAATTTATAGTATAGTAAAATAGTTTTTTCAAGCAAAACGTAAATAAAATATCATTTATGAACGTGTAATGATGATTTCATAATCTAAAAGTTAATCACTGAAATAATTCAGATATCAATAAGCTAAATGACTTATGGGAAAATACTGTAATTATACTTTTCATTTCAATATCTTTTCATCATATATACTAGCTCACAAAGATATAAACATTACTCTAATTTTCTCGTTTTAGCCAGAATCGCTAGTATTGTAGTTTTAGTTAAATTATTCAGTAGTAATTCAGTTATCTATATAAAGAATAAATATAATTGTTCCGCTTACTTTGCATTTTCGGCAAATACAAACACGATTTACCACCATCAAAATCAAACTCATGCTGTTGTTTAGGGCTAACTGAATGCAAGCTCACTGACAATCATTTAAAAGTAATAACTGCACGCTGAAATAAGTTTTCTATCCAGCAATTTTTAAAATAAGACTCAAACCATGCACATCACGAATAAATTATCAAAACACAGCTCTAATTTTCCCGTTGCAACCAAAGAATTGCTAGATTGGCTCGATCTGTAACACCAAATTTGGTGTTTCGTTTTCAAAATGTCGTCGAAAGGCTACATTCTTGGTGTATGTTAACACCAATTTTGTCTTAAGTTTAAATAAAAACCATTTTGAGTGAATGTTAACACCTATGTTGGTGCTGGCACCACAAGTCGTGTACATTTACACCATATATAGCATTTCATAAACCCAAAACAAGTGTAATAATACTAACTTGTTTTTACAGTGTTCCGACTCCTCATTGTGAGACAAGTGGCGTGACAATGTGAACTAGAATGAAGAAACGCGGGCACTCGCGTGGGGTCCTCACACCCCAAAACCACAACTATACTAAAACCGCTTTTAAAATGTGAAAGATAATCATTCCTTTCTTTTGGGTGACGTTGAAGGCAGCTATTCTGGGTTTGACTCATTTTAAAAAGTGATAAGTTGGGTTATTCGAAACATGAATGTACGTGGTGTCTGATAAACCCCCTTGCGAGTGCTGCCGGGCTAAACAGAAAACCTTGTCAAAAAAATTTATGCAAATATTTTTGGATCCAGTTCATATATTTAGAAATACATTATTGTATACAAATTTAACGAAGATTCTTCTTCTAGCACACATAAATAATATAATTAAGTTTAAATAACTAAGAGCAAGATCGCAAGGATATATTATTCCACTTTTTTTCCAGTAATAAGTAGAGATAAAAAGTGGTGGGAAACTTTTCCGTATCTTCAATGTACACGATGCTTATTTACATATTTTGTTTATTGAAATTTTTTCTGTCTGTTAACTTGTTTCTTGATTGTAGTTAACTATTATGGAGTAAGCTGAAATAACTCCAATTTGAGTGATGAACCTTCGACAAAAAACAGTGTGAAACCTCCTGTAGAATAGAAACGTTTCCATAATCTTTTTTTTCCGTAAAAATAAGATTATGCAAACAAATACAATTTCTATCAAGATGGCTCTCACCAATTAGTAAATTGTCGTTCTTCATGTAATATAAGGTTTCAGGAGAAGTGTTGCCTTAGGAATAACTTTGCATTTGATGTAATAAAAGTATTATAAAATAAGCACAAAATATCTCTACAGAATAGTACACTTGTATAAATATTATGTTATACTATTGAATAAAGTCATTTAATTGTGAAATTCTATTCCGTTTCGTGTTGTACGGTTTCCCAATTTTAGCGTGAGTTTACTCCGTTTGAAGTTGCAACATTACTCCATACACTCTTAAAGCAAAAGAGTGAAATCCACTCCTATAGGAGAAGTGCATTTTCGACACTGGAAAGGAAGGAAAATTAACTCAGACTGAGTTAAAATTAACTCAGACTGAGTTAAAATGATCTCAGACGGCATTAAAACCACTCGTTTGGAGTGATCCTGTCAGAGGTTTAGCTTAACAAAGGAGTGAAATCCACTCCTATAGGGGAAGTGCATTTTCGACACCGGAATGAGTGAAAATTAACTCAGACTGAGTTAAAATCGTTCATCTGTTTTAAGAGTGTGAAGTTAGAGATCGAACTTGTTAGGCAAAGAGTCATGGAGTAACGTTATACCAAGAGCTTTTTAATGTTCAAACAAAAATCGTAACTACGCATTTGTCAAACTAAGACAGTGCAATGTCAGAACATAAGAGTGTGGGAGAGAAGGAAGTGGGAAATGGGTTTCGGTGGTGAGTTCTTGGTGTTAATGGAACTGAAATAGGGTTTTGCGGACTATTTTGATATTAAAGTAAATGTATTTGATGTGGTGTTAGTTACTCTCAAAAAAAATTTCAAAAATATGTCGTCATCTTTTTTATCATCTTTATAATATTTTCTTAAAAGTAGGGAATACAGGGATAGTTTTCTTGTTGAAAAAGTTTTCGAATTTGAAAAGTTTTCCAATTGGGTAAATTTTCTATTTTTGCAAGTTTTCCAAATTTAATAAATTTCTTAATTTGGGCAAGTTTTTTGCATGGTCATATATTAGAAATAAGTCATTAAGGGGCCCGATGTAGCGGATTGGTTTATTACACAATACGTCAGAATTCACCCACAGGAATCTTCGCTATGTTTGTTGTCTTTTTGTTCTTGGAGCTGCTCTTTTGTGACACTTTAACGTTAAGGAATTTATCATGCTCACTTTTCAACTTAAATTTAACGTGCATTAATTGAACTTAAGGTTGTTCACTCTGCTAGTAACACTGTATTTGGTTTCAAAATAATTTAAACCTCTGCTTGTCAAGGTACTATTAACGGCGACGGGTTTCTAAAATTTATTTGGGCTGGAATTTCAATTCTGCAGAAAAATTATAGTTGAAAACGAGCTCCACCCTTTATGAACTAAGAAGATTAAAAAACATAAACTTTAAAATCAAACTGAAATATTCGAAAATTAATATGCGTTAGGCATCCTTTACAAACGAGCACCAATTAATGCTTTCTCATGAGGTAAAGTAACACAATTCGCTATAATTCATAGTCATTCATAAGCTAAGGATCTTTATTGAAATATGTTAAATTATGGGTTTGTTACAATAAACTGGTATATATTTTAAATATTATAATCTTCTTCGACATTTTAGTTTACAATAGAATGTACATAAAAATAATAAAAAAGTTTTTTATGTTTGCGAATATTTTTTAAAAGAATACCTTTAAGAAAATTTGAATCATCAGTTTTTGGAAGGCTGGGAAAGGTACCCGTTTGCGGGGGGCAATTTTCCAGCTTAAATTCCTTGTATTTAACCACCTTATTCCAAAAAGTAGTAATTCTTGTTTGTGGAAAAAAAGTGTTAGTACAGTGATGTTATCCAACTTTCTTCTTTTAACTAAATAAAAGTAAAATTACACCATAAAAAGGAAAAAACGTGGAAAACTTGTCACAGTGTCCTTACAGTATAAAAAAGAAATTGCTAAAATATATTAATTTTAACTAAAAAAAGATCGGGCTTGCATGCGTTAATTGCCAAAGATAAGTCAAATAGTTTTACTATGCTTATGTGAAATTTAGTTAAACAGCAGACAACTAAGTTAAATTTGCAAATTTAATGCGCATAAGTTCACTATACATTTATACGAACTACTTTTAAGACAATAAAATTAGTTTTTACAAATGAAAAAGAAACTATAAAAATATAGGTCTTTAAGCTGACAAATTTTATATATTTCTATTTGACATTACTTTATATGTAAATAAAACTCCGTTAGAACCGATCCTTCCTTATATTTGATTGTACCTACAACACAGTGATGCTCCTCGTAGCTTGCGATGCTGTTTTGTGTTTCTCTTCGCTATTGTTTCAAGACGTGTTCCTGAATCATTTTTACTTTGTTTGGTTTGTTCTAGAGTAGCGTCGCTTTCACCCGAAAACCCTTGAGTGACAGTTTGAGCGACTAGGGAGAGATAGTTTTATCGTTCGAACAATGAAAAGATACATGGAAGACGGCTGGGTTGCAGGTTGCGACAGTCTGTAGTCGCCAAATAGGAAGTTTATTTCTAGAATATCGCCAATTCTTAAAAATCACAACAAAAGACGCTAACAAAACAAATTCTAAATTATTATCATTTAGTTAATTTTTTGAGTCTTGTGGTGATAAATATTGTCTATTGCTAAAAAAAGGGAATAATAATATTGACAGAGAAAACTATTCAAAAGGAAAAAAAGATTAAAGTATACACACTGATTAAAATCCAATTTGTTCGGTTTAATAAAAATATCAGTTGAGTCAGGCACTAAGTTACCTGAGAGACCGACCCGACATAGTAGTTTGACTTGCTGACAAAAGGCTGTACAAAAGAAATAAATTATTGTTAACATTCAATTAAATATTATTCAGCAAGTGAGTCAACTTCAATGTTTCTGAAAAGTTAATGAATAAAATGGCAGTCATATTGCTCAGATAACTAAGTTTCTAAGTAAATTTGAACTAACCTAACTATTTTGATAAATCGGTTAAATACTTAAATGACTCGGATACCAAAATATAGATTCAGATAGAAGAATATAGATTGATAGAAAAAATATAGATTTAGAGAGAAAAGTTGTGCTGACCCACTTTAAATCGACTTCTAACGGTCTAAAGAGATGTCTGGAAAAATATACTATACATTTGTTTTTATTATATTAAATGACGTAGCCCATTGACTTGCTTGGTGATCGATTTTGACCAATTGAAAGAAAAAAATAACTTTAACAGTAAGATAAAATTAGCAAAACTAGAAAGACAATTTGTTAGGAAGTATTCAATGTATAAAGCAATAAATTTTAATTTTTTGATTTGAAATTGTAAAAGCCTTATGGTTTTTCTTTTAGGAGTATGACAACTACGCAAATTATCTTCTTTTTTAATTTTTCTTTTACAAATTAAATTCCAATACCGAAAAAAAAAAAACATTTTATCTAAACCGATTTCCTACAATACAATAATTATGGATTTTTTTTGTTCCAGACGAATTTTTATTCTCATGTAAATTATCTCATATAACGAACCACTCGATTAGTTCGGTTAGTCAATTTTAACTCAAATAAGTTAACCAACACTGATCCTTATTTAGAAAAGATAATTTTCAAAATCTCTTCAATTATTACTTCATACTACGAAATTGTTTTATTACCTAAGCGATTTCACGCCAAATATGAGGTCCTTGAATGTTGAGAATAAAAATACTCTGTTGCGATGTTTCAGTGTAGAAATTTTGCTTCATTGCTTCGATAAAGATTTCGTTATTTGACAGGGAACGAAGAATTTTGTGTCAGCTATGTTACCTTTTAGTTTCACGAACGCGAGGGAAATAAAGGAATAGATTAAATTGTCTTTCTCTTTGTAAATATTCACATTAGAATAAACTAATTGCCAAGTTACTGTAACATAGTTTTACATAATTTAGAGTATTTATTTAGAAAATGAGAAAAAATTCATGTGTTTTAATTTTTTAGGGTTAAATTGTTGTTTACTCATGAGAAATATTATAAATAATTGAACTGCTTCGAGCATAATATCCATGTCTATATTTATATGAATTTAATTTGTACGTATTCAAGTAGAGAGATTTTAAACCATTGTAACTAAAAAGGTAGATAAATGATATTTTTTGTAGAAATATGCTATCAATAGAGATAAAAATAAACTAGATCTTTGAAGTATTAATTCTCAAAGTGGTGAACCTAACTTAGAACTTCCTATAAACTTAAGAAAATATTTAGAAATAATAATTGTTTCAGTAATATGGTGGCTGTAAAAATATCATTATTTTTTTAAGGTGCCAAAGAAAAAAATGTAGTAACCCACTGACACCTAATATCTCATAACTAAAATTTTATTGAGTTGTTTAAGTTGGTTTATTCATAATTTTTTAAACTACATCCTTACCACATTTAGTTACCACGTTTAATACAATAATTTATTCAAAGCACAAATTTCAATATCTAACTAACAATTCCCGTTACTTATGTGTTAGCATTAACTGAATACGAAATCATGTACTTTAATTTGTTGATTTTACTATCCAAACTAAAAAATGAAAGTAAATTTTCGATTCTAAAATTGATTGCCCTTATTAGGAGATGAAAAAAGTATCGTTTTCAAAGCTTCATTACACAGACAACAAATTAAACAAAAAATGCAATCGCGAACGCCTCATTATAAAGCATGGTCAAGTAACGAGATCAACATCTACGAACGTACGCTTCTTTCTTCTACTTTTGAAACAGGAAACTCTAAGAGTATTATTCGGTTAAAACTATTAGTTTTCAATGCATTAAGTCCTGGCAGTCTGGTATATTTAGCTGACCATCACACACACAGACACATTCTTTCTGTCGAATTAAATCTTGAATTTAAGATAAAATTAATAGAAATTGTCTGTGACAAGTGAAATTGTACAAAGAAGAACCTATAGTTACGATAATTTATCCGGCCGCCCCGGTGGCTCAATCGTTATGACACTAGCCTTTGGAGCTGCTGGGGTCGGGTTCGAATCCCGGTCAGGCATGGATGTTTGTGCTTGTCAATAAATGGTGTTATTTGTCTATGTGTTTGTGTCGTCCTTCTTTGTGTGTTTCTTGTGACTGTCTCTTCTGGCGAGCTGGGTAATGGGCTATAAAGCCTACACTCTCCCTTCTAGAGGGCACAATCACTGTCATTTGTCATACGATAATTTATCCAATTTAGGAAAGGTGCTTTCCTGTGAGAAAATCGCCTGTTACTAAACCTACCTTTTTACAAATTTGGCAGTTATAAATTTAATATTGTAACTACACAGTAATACCTAAGTATTATTTAGCTTTTATTAAAATCATGTAAATGTATGTGAGAATAGCTATTTAATTTAACTATAAGTAAAATACTACTTATCTAGTAAGAGTTTGATGTAATTATAAGACAATAACCGATAAACAAGTATTTAAATTTAGTTGAAGCTTTACATTTAATTATAAGGATATACGATACCAAATTTATTGATAAAATAATAAATATATCGGTTAATACAAGACTTATAAACTCTTAAACACGTTGACAGTAAGGGCTAAACTTAAGCCAATATCTCCGTGTCGGAAGAAAATTCAAAAGTATTTATCGTTAATTTTAGAGCTGAAATTGCTTGCGTGTCCCAGGAATTTACTGAGAATTTCTTCAATGATTTAGCTCATTATCGGTTTGGAAGTTTTAGGACGAAGCTGCAGATTTAAGGAGCTTGTATTAAATCTAAACAAATCTAATTAAATTATTTCCATGACAAGCGCATTCAATATTTGAGACTGATTTAGCAATAAAGTCAGATGAAGGTGCTTTGTTTAAATTTATCTTGTTTTGTGTGATGAAATAAGTTATGAATCAATATTAATGATATTAGTAATTTTTATTAATATTATATATTTAGATTTATAGACGGGTCTCCTTTTAAATAAATTTATTTTCTTAAATATAAAAATTGATTAAAATTTTTGATAAAGATAATCATTTGAATAAAAATAACTTTTTCTGTAAGAATAGCAAATTTGGAGCTTGTATTAAACATAAACAAATAAAACTAAAATATTTTATGTTAAACAGATTCAATGTTTCAGAATGTTTCAGCAAACATGTCATATGTAGGTGCTTAATTTAAATTAAATTTGTTTTGTGCAATGAAATAATTCCTGAATAAATAATACTAACATCATAAAAACGATATCTACATTATATTCTTAGAATGGATAATAGATATTCAGGTGCTTCTTTGAAGTTTGTTTCTTTATTTTAGATATAAAAATTGAATAAATTTTGGATAAAGATAATTCGAAGAAAAGTACTATTTTTATAAGTTATTACAACACTAATGTAAAACACACGCTTCGTTGAACTTTAAGAAATGTTTGAATAGTGAGGATATTTATCATTTTTAGGTCTCACATTCTTAATACATTTGAATCGTTCAACTTCTCACGGAAGGAAATTAAAAATATTCTAATTGAATTTTTTTATTAAATATATAATTAAAAAATACCTTTAACATTTTTGAAAGCAATGAGTTGCATTTTGAATATAAAGTTTCTGAAAAGTGATAAAAATTAGGATGTATTTTCAAATTTTAATTTAAAAATATTTAATGACCATCAATTTGCTAAAATAAACCTTAAAATTCTCCTTCTGAAACTCAAAAATATTATTCACTCGAGATAAATTTGTTTATCTTCGTACACGAATTTATTAGAGAATAATAAGAGAGAATATTTCAGTGTAAAAAAATTGATTTTGTGTCAAACTAATTGAATTACATTTGAATAAGTTTTTGTGAAGCATTCAATTCAGAAATGAAGTTTTTTTCACGACTTTAATTTCTAAGAGTAGTTGTTTTATTAAGTATTCGTTCAGAATAATGATATTTGATCTCTCATGATAAGATTTATATAATTTCATCCATATGTTCAATGAATTTAAAGTTAACTTTTCTATTTAATTGTGCCGAAAAATAAAATATTAAGGACATTGTTATTACATTAAATGGTGGTTGTTTGTCAATAAATGATAAACTACTTTAAATATTTCACATAAAAAGCGTAAATATCATAATTATCATTCGTTTTTTAATACTTGTAATGCTTAACTTTTTTTTATTTTTCTCTTTCAGTACTTAAAATCGTAAATAACCTGATTTTTACTTTAAAAAATATTACGAAAAAAATTATAGCTATATTTAATAGTTAAAGTACATTTTTTTTACAGATTTTTAGGAGTTATCTCAATTTTTCAATTTTAATGACTTAAAAACTTCAAAAGTAGATTAACAGGAAATATATCAATTATGCACAAATTCTCAGATATAAACTTGAATATTCTGGCTTCAAAGTCTACATTAATTTCCAATTTAAGAATTTTCAAACAATTTCATTTGTGAACTTAAGCTTTGGAAACTGATACTACTTCTTCCTTGCTTTTATCGAAATAAACCTAAATCTAAATTTAATCGTTGATTATTTTTCCCTGAACACTTTTTTTTTCTTTTCTGGCATTAACATGTTGTTATTTTGTTGCAACTTACGACTTAATTATTTCAACATAGACACATTCTTTTTGTCGGCGTTTAAAACCCTGACCCCTGATCCTCTTTATATAAATTTGCACTTAATCACATTTTTGTGGCTAAAAATTATTTCATGAAATAAATAGTTTAAAATGACTCCTTCATACTTTAAATTTATAATTTTTAAAAATTCGTATGCGTTGTTTGAAAAACTGACTGTCAGTTGATGGGTTTATACTTCTATATCCCACAAGTATATACTTGTACCATTTTACTTCATTATTTTTATTAACTTATGAAAAATTATTTTATTTTTCTTTAAAACCCAAATGCTTAAGGTAGGCGAATACCCAAAATTCTGATTTTTTACTATTACTTTAATAATTTAAAAATTTGGCACATGATTTAAAATATAATGAACAGTGCTTTTTATGCATTTTTTATTTAAATATAATTGATTTATTTTAAACGGTGTTATTCAACTAAAAAAAAGGGTTTACGCTAACATTTCTAGTATAAAAAGTTTTACATTAATTCACCAGAATTTTTTTACAGAAGCGAAGCTATTTCAATATATATATGTGCCACAAGCCTCTAACATCTGGTAAAAATAGAGTAGTTTTTTTTAAAAAAATGTCTAAGTTTAAGTTAATCGGAAAAAAAAATCTTTTTTATAGTTAATTCATAACATTTTTCTTAATAACTTCTTTTCTTGCAATTTGTATGTAACTCTAGAGGGTCATTGCATGTATCAGTTCAGAACGAAGAATTTAACATATAATTGATGTTTATAGTAGGAAAATTCAATGTGCTAGACTTGTTGGCGCAAACCTATTTTTTTGGTTGTAAAACACCGTTTAAAATAAATAAATTATATTTAAATAACAAAAAAAATGCCTAAATAGCATTGTTCATTATATTTGAAATCGCTATGCCAAATTTGGAAAGGATTTAAGTAATAGTAAAAATTTTAGAATTTCAGGTATTCGCCTACCTTAAGTACATACCATAAACAATTTTAGCAAAAGGTTTGTCAATAGAAATATTCATAATAAACCATACTTAGTATATCTTCATACTCTTTGTCTTCTTAGACATACTAAGCTTCCTTTTAATGGTACATTACACTTCCATAACTCCTTCATAATCATACTTCCTGCGATATTGTTATTATCTCTCTGAAAGTGGTCTTCATACACTCTCTACCTTGAATATGGACTATTTTTACCAAGTACAATTTACCTCAGAGAAATAGTGCTCTGTTACACGCAAACAAGGGGATAGCAATTGGTCTAATGTCTATAAAGGATCTATGTGTGTTTCCGTCTGTCACGAAATGAAAAGGTCTGTCACAGACATACACAGAAGCATTTGTATTTATCATGGGATATAGAAATTGGGATAATGGTTGGATATTTTTTTAGGAGGCACTTGAGGGTTTTTATAAATAGAGTGGATAAAATGCTGAGTTGTGTTAATACAATTCGCGTTTGAATACTGAGTTGCTATTGCATTTTATATTTTAAATATTGAGTTGCTATTACATTTTGTAGTTTAAATACTAATTTGATATTACAATTAAAAATTTAAATGAATTGTTATTGCATTTAATGGTTAAAATACTGAGTTTCTATTACATTGAATGTTTGAATTACTGAGTTGTTATAACAATTAGGGTTTGAAGTATTGAGTTGCTATTACATTTCATATTTTAAACACTGAGTTGCCTTTACAATTAAAGTTTGAAATATCCAGTTGCTATTATATTTCATGTTTGAAATACTGTGTTGCTATTACAATTAAAGTCTGAAATACCAAGTTGCTATGATATTTTATGTTTGAAATTCTGTGTTGCTAATGAGTTGCTATTGCATTTAATGTTTGAAGTATTGAGCTGCTACTGCCGTTTTATACTCTAAATATTCAGTTGTTTTTACAATTAGAGTTTGAAGTACTAAGTTGCTAGTACATTTAACGTTAACGTATGAACTACTGAGTTGCTATTACGATTAAGTTGCTGTTACATTTAATGTTTGAAATACTGAGTTAATATTAAATTTAATGTTTGAAACATTGATTGACTTGTTCTGTTAGTTCTAATTAGCCTATTTTACATGCATTGAGTGACTTGGTTTTTTAAAAAGTTTACTTGTGTTATCGTTTTAAACCAGTGTATATCTTAAAAATTAAGTAAATTGTTATGTTTTCACATTTAGGGGTATTTTTTTAACACTTTTCACTGCTATTTAGGTGAAAAGAATGTATAGGGATTTTTGTGATACTTTTTTTAAGTAATCTGAATAACTTAAGATAATTAAATAATAGTTTCTAAAAAAATCATGCTACGAAATGTTAATTTGCCTTACATGGGTAAATTTCTACAGTTATTCTATTTTTTCATTGCTTATTTGCATTTCGAGTTTCTATGGCAAGATTGACAGTCACCTCAAAATTTGCTTTGTTAATGTATTTAAAAAATAAAAAATAAAATTAGAGTTAATAAATTTGATTTTATTAAATAAGGCTAAAAATGCCATTTGTATATAATGACGAAAGCATTTAAATATATCAATTAGAACTTTAATTATTATATGGTTTATCTAACTTAATCTGGATGATTTACTCTGCATGTCTTACTGCATCAATTTCTGAAATTGTTTATAACATGAAAACAATGCATATTTAACTGTTTTATCGTCCTACTACTAACAAGAACTTAACACTTACTTATAATCCTTTAAATAAATCACTTCATTGATAAATAATTTATAATTATGTGAAATTAAAGCTCTTCAGATTTTTAATAAATTAAAAAGAGTTTTAAAATAATTCATAAATATACATTAAGAAATTTAAAACAACCTAGTTTATTTAGAATAAAGAAGCACAAGATCGTGTTACAAAAACTACAAAAATGTGTCATCCAACCAGCTCCATATGCTGTCAATTTTTATCAATATCTTGGACAAAATGGCAAGCTAAGAAAAACATCAAAGCTTCAGGAAAGTTTATAGAAATAAAAGAACAATATAGAGGAGTATAAAAGGTTTTCGAAAATGTCTCAGTGATTTTATTACTTTTGAAACTGGCAGTGTCGAACAGATTTCATATAAAACAGAGCGTCTTTATGTTTCTTTCGATCTGTATTATATTGTTTATAACTTAAACTGAGACTTTCTTTTGTATTTAGTACGTTTTTATATTCTACATTTTTATACATGAACATAATCCGGTTGACCCATAACTGAATGCGTTAAATTGAACTTATTTATAATTAGATAATCTGCAATAATCTATCTTAATAATAATTTGCAATAAGAATCCTAAAAATAAATTATGAAATGATTTGTTTTTCATGTTTAGTTATTTGCTTGTTACTACACCCTTAACAAACTTGTTAATAAACCCTTGTTTTTGACATTGCGTTCTATATTTGTCTATCTAAGTAGTTATGTATTTTTTCCAGCTAATCGTATTTAAATTTAAAAGGAAAACTTTTGTACTAAATAAAAAATTAAATTTTTAATAAAATTAAATAATAAAATTAAATTTTTTGGAATATTTGAATTTTTATAATATGCCATTGTAAATATATAAATTAATAATTAAATTTATAATAATTTAATGCAATATTTAATAAGTCTTCTTCGAGGGTTAGTATACCTGCTACTGCTTGGCTTTTTCTTTCTCTTTTATCTTACAAAACAATACAGAAAGTATCGGTTAGGCATGAATATTTTCTGTATATCTACTGGAAAATTCTGTCAACAGATTTTGTCCGTAGCATACAGATAATTTTGGCAAATTTGCTGCCGAAAATTCTCAGTAATATGACAGGAAGTGTTTTACAGTGTATATACCAGAAATTTTACCTTCTTTCTCTAAAACAAAGAGTCAAGTCTTGTTGGACAATATCCATAGAATTGCCCGTGAAACACAACTTTCACTTCATATCTCAGAATCCCCTGAATAAGTTGCTCCAGAAAAATATCTTACATCAACTCTTTAAAAAAACTAAACAAATATTTAAAAGATATTCGAAAACAAAAGCGAATAATTTCTTCCCCAACACCGCATACCTAAAAGAGCCATAAACATATTTCCGAAGCGATAAAGTAAAACATAACTGCACATTTAGATAATACCACTTTCAACAAAAGTAACACTCTTGAAGGTCCCCGTCCTACACGTACTTTTCTCGTAATAAAACTGTTGGTGAAAATTAATGTCCTACACGTGAGCAGCAAAATAGGGCCCCTTTCCTGGTCTTATCACTGCACGTTTTTAGAAATATGAATGTGAAAGAAAAGAGATTTAAAGCGTTTCTGCTATTTTAAAAATAAAGACATTCGCGTTAAATCAAAAGGTGTTTTCTTACAAAAACATCGTACTTTATTTTTTCTCGTTGTTAAAAAAACTGTGTTTTGATAACAAGATTATTTATCTTTTAAAGCCTTGTTTATTAATTTATAAATGAACAGTATAAACTGCTAGTATGTATATTTATAAAAGTAATTGCACTTGTTACATTGGTATAGGGTATAGGTAATTATATTTTTTGTGTGTCGTACTTTGTTAAAAATTTCCTTAATTAAAAAAATTAAATTAAAGTAATTAAAATATTTACCGTTTTGTATTAGTAGAAAGAATAAACGTAGCAAAACTGTCGACTGACATTCAAAAGTTTTCAGTTTTAATAATTAGATAATTAAGTAATTAGTTTTCCAAATCAGTATTTTTGCAACTATATTTTTATAGTATATCGTTACTTAAGTTCCCACATGTGCTAACTCATTGTTGTGCAAAGTGAGATAGCGCATGTGGGAACCTAAGTGACGATATACTGACTGTGAGAACTGTTGAACCAGACATCTTCCTTTTAACTAAAACAAACCAACCAGAGCCATCATTAGACAGCAAATTATTAGTTATTTATAGACTTTGGTACATATTTATATCTGCTACTCTGTTGAAAAATTCCGGTTAGGTTTTACCAAAAAAAATAGTTCTTAGTATCTGCAACGGCTGCGTGGCGAATCGTTTCACCATATTTTTGGAATTTGCTTAAATGATTTTCAGGTTTTGTTTTCTGAAAATAAAAATCCGAAAAGTGGCTCAACCTAAAACCAAAAATATGATAGAACGTTTTAACACAGAGACGTTGAAAAAACAATGAACCATTGTTTTGTTGAAACCAGTTATGAAACTTTCAACAGTGTATGTCAACTCAAAGGAAGAATACTAATAACACATAAGTATCCTTCTGCTTCTAAAAGGTCAGATATAAAAGACTCCATTTTATTCTTACTTCTCAAATCTACTCCCACCACAGTCCTAAGTTTTCAAACCCTTTGAACTTTCTTTCACCATATCCATTGTTTACTCTGCAATAATCACACCCATGCCTAAAACGCAAGATTAAGACGGCGGTTTCATTCTATTTTATAATGTCGATAAAAGCTTAACTGTCATTAAAATAGAGAAAACTGTGAGGTTCCTTCAGGCTATTACTGCAACGGGTAAAGAGTGTTTTTCTTTCCAAAGGGAGGGGAGCGCTCTCATTATGTAAATTAAGCGAATCTCGCGCATAATTTCGGTCCCTAACTTCGGGTATAAGGTAGGGTATTTTTTATTATTTTTATTATTATCGCCATCTTCTTTTGTTTTCACTCTCTTTTGGACTGAAGTCTGTTGGATTAACGGTTGGCGGGTGTTGATGAAAATGGCGCCTCAAATGCGGCCGCTTCTTTCTAATGACGTGGTTATATAGTGGCTGTGTGCGATACCTTTCGGGTGATATAAAGCTTTATTGACATTTTTATGGGGATGTTTATTTTGTAGAAAGTGAGGGTTAGTATTCTAGGATTTATAGTGAAATTTTATTGTGTGTAAATTTGTTGTGCATCGTTATTTTACGAAACTAGTGGTAACCTAGCTGTCTCCGAGCTTCATACAGTAAAGTTATATCAAATTTAGGGAGTACCCTTTACTCCAAAAATATCGAGGCAGCAATCTTTAGTCACCAGTTCGATGGAGTAAACTTAACATTTCTTTTTTTCTCTCCATAAAGCTGGAGCAACATTCCCAAATTTGCGTACTATTGTTAATTCGAAATAAAATTTCGGTTCCTAACTTCGGGTATAAGGTAGGGTATTTTTTTTATTATTTTTATTATTATCGCCATCTTCTTTTGTTTTCACTCTCTTTTGGACTGAAGTCTGTTGGATTAACGGTTGGCGGGTGTTGATGAAAATGGCGCCTCAAATGCGGCCGCTTCTTTCTAATGACGTGGTTATATAGTGGCTGTGTGCGATACCTTTCGGGTGATATAAAGCTTTATTGACATTTTTATGGGGATGTTTATTTTGTAGAAAGTGAGGGTTAGTATTCTAGGATTTATAGTGAAATTTTATTGTGTGTAAATTTGTTGTGCATCGTTATTTTACGAAACTAGTGGTAACCTAGCTGTCTCCGAGCTTCATACAGTAAAGTTATATCAAATTTAGGGAGTACCCTTTACTCCAAAAATATCGAGGCAGCAATCTTTAGTCACCAGTTCGATGGAGTAAACTTAACATTTCTTTTTTTCTCTCCATAAAGCTGGAGCAACATTCCCAAATTTGCGTACTATTGTTAATTCGAAATAAAATTTCGGTTCCTAACTTCGGGTATAAGGTAGGGTATTTTTTTATTATTTTATTATTATCGCCATTTTCTTTTGTTTTTGGACTGAAGTCTGTTGGATTAACGGTTGGCGGGTGTTGATGAAAATGGCGCCTCAAATGCGTCGGCTTCGTTCTAATGACGTGGTTATATAGTGGCTGTGTGCGATACCTTTCGGGTGATATAAAGCTTTATTGATATTTTTATGGGGATGTTTATTTTGTAGAAAGTGAGGGTTAGTATTCTAGGATTTATAGTGAAACTTTTATTGTGTGTAAATGTGTTGTGTATCGTTATTTTACGAAACTAGTGGTAACCTAGCTGTCTCCGAGCTTCATACAGTAACGTTATATCAAAGTAAGGGAGTACCCTTTACTCCAAAAATATCGAGGCAGCAATCTTTAGTCACCAGTTCGATGGAGTAAACTTAACATTTCTTTTTTTCTCTCCATAAAGCTGGAGCAACATTCCCAAATTTGCGTACTATTGTTAATTCGAAATAAAATTTCGGTTCCTAACTTCGGGTATAAGGTAGGGTATTTTTTTATTATTTTTATTACTATCGCCATCTTCTTTTGTTTTCACTCTCTTTTGGACTGAAGTCTGTTGGATTAACGGTTGGCGGGTGTTGATGAAAATGGCGCCTCAAATGCGGCTGCTTCGTTCTATTGACGTAGTTATACAGTGGCTGTGTGCGATACCTTTCGGGTGATATAAAGCTTTATTGACATTTTTATGGGGATGTTTATTTTGTGGAAAGTGAGGGTTAGTATTCTTAGGATTTATAGTGAAACTTTTATTGAGTGAATTCACAGCATAAATGTGTTGTGTATCGTTATTTTACAAACTAGTGGTAACCTAGCTGTCTCCGAGCTCAGGGCCATAAAAAGTAACGTTATATCAAATTGACGGAGTACTTTTTACTCCAAAAAAAAATTGATTCAACAATTTTGTGTCACCAGTTCGATGGAGTAAACTTAATATTTGGGGTTTTTTTCTCCATAAACTGGAATAACTTTATCCCAAATTTGTGTACTATTGTTATTTCGAAACAAAATTTCGGTCCGAAACTTCGGGTATAAGGTAGGGTATTTATTATTATTTTTTTTATGATCGCCATCTTCTTTTGTTTTCACTCTCTTTTGGACTGAAGTCTGTTGGATTAACGGTTGGCGGGTGTTGATGAAAATGGCGCCTTAAATGCGGCCGCTTCGTTCTAATGACATGGTTATATAGTGGCTGTGTGCGATACCATTCGGGTGATATAAAGCTTTATTGACATTTTTATGGAGATGTTTATTTTGTAGAAAGTGAGGGTTAGTATTCTGGGAATTATGGTGAAACTTTTACTGCGTGTATTTACAGTATAAATGTGTTCTGTAGTATTACTCTTTAAAACTAGTGGTAACCTAGCCTGCCGTGGGCAGGTAAACTGCAGTGATAGCAATAATGAGTTTTACCATGTTTTTTCTGAAAAAATATAAAGTATGTTTTCTTAATTGTTGGTGTAATTGAGTGCTTGCAGCAATGGAACAAGTCATTGTGGAAGTAACTGCAGTTTACCTACCTACTGCAGTAGCTGTGTCTAGCTTTATAAAGTAACGTTACATCATTTTATGGAGTAACGCTACTCCATAGAACTGGTGACAGCCATTTCTTTCATCGGTTTAATAGCGTAAACTTCATATTTATGTAACTTGACTCTCTAAAGAGGAAGTAACGTTATATAAAATTCATGTGCCAATGTTATTTAGATATATGATATAACAAAATGGATCCCGTAACTTAAGCAGTTAAGTCATGATGAATCGCTAAAACTTGTAGAACATACGTAAAAACGTATACATTAAGGTTAAGTGCAAAAAAAAAAGATCAGTTCCACGTTCGTTTATTCCTCAGAATTATGCTTTTCGTTTGAATTCTTACATATTAGGTACACCAATGGCACACTTAAGTCGTTTTAAACCACAATGAATAAAATCACTCAAGAATTTATATCTCTTTGCTAGATGATAAAATAGTGATAGATTTCAAATGATTTTATGACTGGTTTCATATTCTTGCCAGGAGGAGAAGTGTTTTAGTGAGTTATTTGAAAATGTTTAATGATAATCACTTTTTCTTTAGTGACATTCTTATTTAAATAAAATATTTACCATATCTTATTGTTTAGTAATATGTTACTTCAAAAATAATCCTTTCTGCTCTAATGAAGTTTAATTAACCAGTGTTTTAAATTATATGGAGTTTGTAACACCAAATTCGATATTTTTGTTATTGTTGTTGCGCATGTGTTTACGTTATTTCCAAAAATATACAAAACACTAAAACACAATAAATTAAAATTTTAAGTCTAAAATTTTTAAATGCACTAGGAAAATCAAAAATATATATGTAGAATATAAAACCGTAATTGGAGAAATTATTGAATTAAAGTTATATCAGACATACAAACTAACATGAAAATTGATTATTTTTTAATGCATTTCCATTTCTGAATCAGCATTTAAACTAAATTATCAAAAAATAGAAATTTCAATTACTTTTACCTTTATACGCTACTAAGACACATGTCTGGATGAAGATTTTTATTATTATCCTCATTTTTTGATAAAACCTTTTATCAATTATAATAATCACTTCCATTACGATGGGAAATAAAATTCACCGAAAAAGTATAATAGCTTTTTTCGCCATTGCCCGAGCAACCTGCAATTGCCCCTTACGGCAAAATTCATCTTTATCACTCGCTAAATTGCTAAGAAACAATCATCATCTTCTTATTTCCTCGGTATAATTCAATCTTTTCGTAATTATAATCACCGCTTATTCATGATTTATGAAATTTGGAAAGTATTTCGAGTACTTAGCTGAAAAGAAAACGTCAATTAGGCCTGGGGCTGTTTGTATATATAATATTAAATTTGTAAATTATAGGTTTTGATCTTAGTTAGAAAAATGTTCTAAGTATGGGTATATAAGTTAAATGCTGTTTACCAATGAAATAAAAATTTTTACGGATCATTATTTTTTTATATCTTTTATTAGATGCTTTACTTAAAGTTCTATCATTTTCTAGTAATTTATTTTACATTAAAAGCCAGATTTTTTTTAAAAAAAAATTTGGCTGCTATAATAGAATCACTTGCAATTTATCATAAATCAACCAAGTCCTAAACTATACTTACAAATTGTCTACCTTAACTAAGTAGAAATTCCACTATTGTCTATCTCTTTTTTAATATTATCCTAACTTCTCCTAATTTTCTTAAAGTTACATAAATATCCCCAATTTTAAACAATTTATAACACATAATTATTGAACTATTCAATTTAATTTGTTGACCCAATTTACCAGCAAATGAAGGTTTTTTAAACATTATTATTTATAGATTTTTAATGTTATGTTAAACACTTAACACATTTCTTTTAGCATAATTGAGCTACGAATAAGATATACAAGGATGTTAACTCATTTCCTTTACATTGAAATAAAAATAAATGAATAAACTAACTAGCGTTTGCCGAATACATATAAAAAAGCATATAAATGCATATAAAAATCATTATGTAATTAAACATTTCTAAATTTTGCCAACAACATATCAATAGGAAAATAAACTATTTAAAATTCCTCCTGTCAGCAGTGTTGCCAACTCATCAAATAAAGTTTTGAAATTATGTGATAGAGGTTGAAAATAAGAGAGCACCAGACGTGTGCAAAAATTAATTTTGATGATTTATGGGTTTAAATTTGAGATGAAAACTTCTCCTTCCTTATCTGAGTTTTATTTAAGGTAGTTGGTTAATGAATGATGGCTTTTATTAAAAAGGCTTTGGAATATTCATCGTTTAGGATATGAAAAAAAACCCTCTATTTCCAATCTTATGTTTATTAATTTAATATGTTTGAACGAGGAATGTGCCCCAGTGTTTTAATTTTTTTTAGCAAGTTTTAATAAGAAATAAAGTTTAAAATCAATGTAATATCCATGTTACAGGGGTTCAGTGGCAATAAAAATGCTGAATGAAATTCAATTCTTTATCGCTCAGTGATTTGTATATCATTGTCACTTGGGAACAGAACATCAAGCGGAGCATCTATCAAAGGAAGCCATGATTGAAAGCTGGATTAAATACGTCACCTAAAACAAACTAATTTTAATTTTACAGACGTTATATGTAAGATAGATGGAGAGAGAAAGTTATAGATAGATATCTATGTAGATATTTATGAACAAGAGAAGTGAGATACAATTATATATTAAATTAATTTAGCATAATTTTTTCAAATATTTTTTATCACATTAATCAAACAAAAATATCAATTATTGTATTTTTATTGACTTAAATACGGATGAAGTTGAAAATACAATAATATTTCTTTGATCTTTGTTTTGCACTAATAAATTGTATCACACAGTACCTTTAAAACTTTTAGATGAATTTGTTAAATAAATATGTTTTGAAACCAAATATTTACATTACCATACAACTTAAATTCCAAGTGAAAACATTTATGAAAGATTTATATTCTGATTGTAACATTTTTAAAACATACAAGCCTTATACCATATATTAAAAATATAATAAATTTGAACTTAAAATTAAGTATGTTCATACTTAAAATAAGGTATATTAATGCTTAATAATTTAAAACAAATGAAGTTTCTTTTGAAATATAAATAAAATTTAACTAGAATTAATGCATTTAAGAGAATTTTTAAAGTAAAATTGGCTATGAGAAGAAGTATTTATCTATTATTTGTTATTATTACATATAATATATTAAGAAGAAGTTAAAAATATACAACTTTCAAAAAATTTTTGTTTAGTTTGAAGATCCTAAATTCAAAACAAAGTTTTAAACTATGATACAGCAAATGAATAAATCCTTTTCTAAATTTAGTATAATCTTCTACGAAATCTTACGAAATCCCCTACAAAGTAAGTATTGGATTAATGCTTCGGGCAAATTACGTCTTAAGTCCCCGAAAATCTAAACTCTTGGGTCCTTACTTGATGACTAACTATTAAATAATCTCTAGTTATTGAGTATTTCTCGCCAAGCTTCGGATTGTCGCCAAATTTATTTCATAACAACATTTTGAATGGAAAATTTGTGGTTCAAATTCAGTGCAGAAAAATTTAGTTATCATTATGATCAATAAAAGTACTGTTCGGAAAAGTATTTGTTAGCATCCTTTAAAGTTTGAAGAGCTTAGTAATTTTTGAGCGGAACAATTAGTAGTTAGAGTCTTCTAAATTGATTCAAAATGTAACAAAAAATGTTGGGATATTATCTGGATTTGAAAAGCTCAAACTTACAAAATCATCTATATCCCCCAAAAACCAATATAAGTCCTTCAAAAACTAAGTCCGTCCTGACGTATGCAATTTTTGGCGAAATTATACTTCTGTTCGCCTCATATTAGAAACTTGGCGTAAAAAACCCCAGTATCTGATAGTTCTCCTAGCTTTTCACTCGTAAATTTAAGCTGCCACGAAAGAAAAACAAAAGCAGTCGGGTGATATAAGAGCTTCCTCTTCGCATCATAAATAAGTGATTCAATCAAATTTCATGGACAATTAGAATAAACCTTGCCTTAAAATCTCCCATCCTAGGAGTAAAAGTAAAGAAGCCAATTTTGTCGCAAGGAAACAAGCTTTACAGCGAAGCTGGCTGATTTAAATATGATCGGGTTTCAAATTTAAGGCACTGGGGTGTTTACTTAGAAAAGATTCTATTACAGTTTATCGAGTATATTTAAGGTAAATCAGTGAGGATTATCATTTATTATTTAATGCAAATTTTCGCTGGAAATAAACAGTATTTGAAGTTGATGAATGATGAGATATTGAAGAATATTTATAAAAATTCGTAGGTGAAATAAATATAAAACGAAGGAAATTAATATTTTGAAGTTTATCTCCTAAACTTATTAATTTATTAAAGGTACATTCAAAATTGTATCATCAAAATGATCTTCAATTTTATAAATAAACGTCAAGTTAATGTGATAAAAAACATATTTCTTAAACTAAGTTAGTAATCTGGATACATCAAAAAAGTGTTTGAAGTTTTATGAAGCACAAAACAAATTTTATAAATAAAATAATAATTGTTTCACTGGTATAATAACTTTCGATAAAATATTTGAAATTTTAGCTTAAAATGTAACGATGTGAAAATTTATGCGTTTGAATTTACCGATATACAATATTGAAGTGCATCTGTTTGTCTTTTTGAAATTTATATCCGTTTGCATCACACAGCACTGTTAAAAAAAATTCCCTGAATTAACGGAAAAACTACTGGCAGCAAGTTGCCGGGATTTTTCCGTTAATTTCAGAATCTTCCGTTTTGGAATTTTTCCGTTATTTTCAGGAACTTCCATTTCGGAATTCTTCCGTTAATTTCAGGGTCTTCCATTTTGGAATTTCTCCGTTAATTTCAGGATCTTTCATTTTGGAATTTCTCCGTTAATTTCAGGATCTTCCATTTTGGAATTTCTTCGCCAATTTCAGGATCTTCCATTTCGGAATTTCTCCGTTATTTTCAGGATTTTCCATTTAGCTGTTTCCTGTTAATTTCATGAATTTCTAATTGGCATTTCTCTCTTAAATTCAGAAAACTTACTTAGTATTTTCTAGTTAATTCCAAGACATTTTTGCTTTTTTCTTGTCAATTTTGTTTCTAAATACTATTTAAACATCAATCATATATGGTTCTAAATATATCCATTTATATATGGTGTTATCAATATAAGCTAAGCATAAGGGTATTTAAACATGCATCCCGTTTGTTATATAAACGTAAGCTTATAATGTCTTCATACTTTAACCTTAAATCTATTCAAAACTAATACATTCTAATCCTGTGATAATTTTTAACCATATTTTGTATATTATTTGAATAAAAAGGACATTGTTCACATTTTTGAAATTTAAAAATTACCACTCTTCTTATATTTAAAACAATTTTAATATGGCAGAAAAATTTTAAGAATTTTAATAATTTTCTGTCATATTTTTTACAATGTATATATTTAGTATTGTTCTGTGGCTAAATGGTATCGTACTTTACAGTTAGCATATCCAGGGCAAAATCATGGGTAGGGGAAAATGAGTCGGGTGTCTTAGGGGTTGAACTCCCTTTAACTGAGAGACTTTTAAGACAGTAACCTTTGTAGTCAAAAACAATAAATGTTTAAGTGTCTGCATTTGTGCAATAGATAAATAAATTTGTATAGTCGCTGATAGTAAAAAAAAATTTAGTATATGGGGACGAGAATTATTATCCCCCCCTTATCCTGGATGCACCACTGATACAATTTAACAATATGTGAATAACAAAAGAATTACAGAATATAATCATGTTTTATTTTTCTTTCATAATTGAAAAAGACTGTTATGGTATTTCAAATCCTCAACTAATTTAAAAATTTGCGCAGGAACGACAGATTTAGTTTTTTTCTTTTTCTGAACTTTCGACCCTCTTTGGAGATTTATGATAAACAAGCACCTAAAAAAAATAATATATTAATATATACAAATCCAATTTTGAATAAATAGATCTAATGTAAAGAAGCAAGTGGTAATCAGGCGTTAATCAGACAAAATCTTCTTAAGCCCTTCTAAAATTAAACAATTTGTCAATTTTAGGCTTTTTGTCGAGCAAGTCTTCCATAGTATCTGCACCGTAATAATTTAATATCAGAGTTAAAAACGCTTTTTCTCTTTTTTGTGAAGAGGGTGGATGGGGAAGACAAGGCATGAATCTTAGAGTACCTTTAATGAATTGATTTATCCATATCTTACAATACAGTTTTGGGAATTGGAACACTAAAAATATTTTTTAATAGGAGGGGGGTAGAAACAGGAACAGAAGTGTTCTTGAATAATGTATATCAAAATAAAAAAAATACAATTTTATAATAGTATTTAGTAATAAAATACAATTTTATAATAGTATTTAGTAATAAAATACAATTTTATAATTAGTATTCTAGTAAAAGCTAATAACTATTGCTATAGTTGTAGACGTGGGCCAAAAATGAGATATCACTTAGCAGCTATATCTAAATGAACACTAAAATAGCGTTCTGCGGACACTTGCAATTCCTAAATTTTGAATTCGTTAGAAAATTTGCATTTAATTGGAAATTGTGTTTTTCTTAGTGCAGATTTTTCAAAACAAAGAGCATTGACAATAGTGTCTGTAACATCTGAATCGAATCAAAGCATGCGATCTGCATACATCCGTAATCACTAATTGATTCGTTAAATTAAACAAAAGAGTATTATTTATTAAAGAGAAAGTTTACGTTATGTATACTTGCATAGTTTTTTAAAATAAACCATGCTGTGCTGAAAGCGATAGCGTAACCGTGCTTTTCAATCGAGGTTAGATTAGGTTTTGAAATAACGTCGCACTAGAGCTACATGAGGGCAATTGCTTTTCAATCGAATTTAAATGTAATAATTTCAAATCATTTCATTATTTTTTAATAATGTTTTAATTGTTTATTCATACATTTGACAGCTTTTTAAAACTTTTAAATTAAATTTACTTAGTTAAGCGTGTTGGTAAACAAACGGAGTTATTAATTTCAGGAATCATCCCACGGTCAATTATATGACTATAGAGATTACAGAAACAAATAAGAAAGAGACAAAAACTGGATTCTATATATAGAAAAGAAAGATAGAAAATATAATCTTTAAATAAAATCTTATTTTATTAAAAGAAATTAACATACCTGTATATTTATCTTTCTTGCTTCAAATGTGGTCAAAACAAACAAACAAAAAATATGGTGGCTGAGTCGGTCGGCGGATGTGTCGAGGCTAAAAGCTGTTGGGTGCGAGGTTATATGGAGAAATTACGTTAATACGGGCCTTAAGTGAAATTCTGCACGCAGAAATACGGTGTTTTTCCGTTTTCGCTTGTCAAGCGTTTAAGGAAAACGGAAACAAGCTGTTTATTTCACACAAACCGTCTGTTTGTTGAAGAATCGCAATCTTTCCGTAAATTCCCGAAAATAATCACAGAAATATGCACGTAAAATTCAGTTTTTTTTAACAGTGAGCGTATAAATGTGGGAATGGTGTTAAAACACGTAGAATAGGGAGGTTAAATTATTCCACTACTTTAAAAGTTTCTGCAATTTTTAATTCGAAAGTTCTGATTTCAGACAGTTTCTTTGACTTAATTTGGAGCCAAGCATTTTAAATGTATCCTTCTAGTTTTGTGAAATACGAAAGATTTAGGATATTTCGAAATAAGTTTTTACAATTGCAATCATGCGTCCACTTTGTTTAAATTTTTCTTATTTTAAGTTGAATTAGATTAGAAGTTAGTTTTTGTGGTTTTAAAAAAGCCAATTTCTTTCAAGAAAACACCCTTCCTACTCTTGCATATAACTTCCACCGCGACATATTTAATTTTAATATTTCACAGCGATTTCAAAACACAAAACTAAATTACTGACTGACCAAGTTTTTTACGGATGTTTTCAAATGTATCATTTTTATACACTAACAAAGTCTTCTAAGGTATATTATTACGATGCAATATTCAAGTAATGTCAGTTAGATACTATAATAGTTCAGAACTCTTTTCGTTCTGGATATAACTATGATATAATGTGCGGTGTGGATCTGATCTGTTATTGGTGACATTTGCCGTTCACAAAAAATTAAAACTTTCTGTATTTATAGAGTTTTGTTAAGGTATCATATTAACTGATTTGTCATGTTTAATCACTTAGCGAAGCAGTGCAAATAGTCAAATTAAGACTTTTTGCTCTATTATAGCTGTTTGATGCATTATTAGTGGTTCCCCCGCGCAAAGCTTGGTCTATAATGATTGTATGTAATGTATGAATGAAATTGTGTGTTGACACTTATATATGGATACAGTACTGTTTGTATGTATATAATTACTAAATTTGTAATTGTGATGTTGATTTAATTTCAGTTATTAATAAAAAATGAATTTTTTTATTTATGTTATATATGCTAATTCTTATGTTATTCTTATGTTTAATTATTATGTTATGTCATATGCGTGTCTGTTAAAATAATTTTTATTGTGAACAACTTACTCTACACTGAAGGATAAAGGTTACTTTAAAATGGAAATTAAAACTATATTTAATTTGAATTTTTGATTAAAATGTATTAATATTTTATTTTAAGTACGGTGTTTGTTCTTTCGAATTCCTAGGTTTGAGTTAATAATTCAAAATACATATTTATTCATGAAATTTTATTAAAGTTCATCTTGTGCTATATTCGCTAACTAACAAATTCAGTCGCGATTGAAAAATAAGTCGGATCTATTCATTCTTTTTTACATTCAATATTTTTTACTCAAAAAGAATGGAATACGAATCATCGAAAATTTCCATAATAATTTCAAAATGCGCCAACACATGAATCCTTTCATAAAATCCAGGCAAATAATTCCCTTGAGGGATTCAACAATGTGCCAAATGCCTCCGCCAAAACAACCCGCAAAGCAAAACCCGAAGTGAACCCCGCCACTCCAACTTTTTTGCTTATTTTACATCGAAGAGAGCCCTTTCTAGCGCCATTTCCATAGCCACTTTTTTCCTTTTCCGAAGAGTCAAAAGAAAAAGAATTGCATCTTAACACTTTTGGAAAAGAGAGGTAAGTCATGATTTTAGTAACGTAGTTTAAAATGTAGGATTTTTTTGACAACGTAACGTTTTATTCCTGAAAGAAATCGTGTGCATATATTCTTTGTATAAATATATTTTTAAAACAATTATACTACATCTAAAAGAAAGTTTTGCACGGAATTTAGAAAAATTAACCTTCAATGTTTCACGAGAGACCAGTCTACTTAGTGGAATTTGAGGCTTGAAGAGGTAAAAATAGGTATTTTTGCTGTGCTATGAATAAATAAGCAACCTCTATCATTTATTGCAATTAGTTGTTAATTTTGACAAATTGCTTCGTATGCAAAATAATTCATAAATTTACTCTGAAAAAAACCCCAAGACTTTCGAAAAATGCTTGACCTTCTTGCCCATCATTTTTGAACTACAGTTTAAAATGATGAACAATCAGCAAAGATTCTAGTTAATAATATAAGGTATAAGGGTTAGAATTACGAAACAATATAAAATTAAGCTGCGAAGTGAATTCTACAACACATCTACAGGTTCGCATATGTGCATCTCTGGAGCGAAGAGGTTAAACACTGTGGTATTGTAGCATGCTACAAAGGATTTGTATGTCTAGCATTTTTACAGTCAATTAGCCACAAAAGACACATACTAGTTGCTATTCTGGCTAACTTTTTAGCCTATAGCGTACTAGTGTAATAAAGCGATTTGTACTAACGAATAAGAGTTACCTTTGTAATTGAAATACATTTGAACTAAATGGGGTTAATTCGTTAAAAAAAATTGGGTGATTCTTAGCTTACATGATTTCACAAAGATACAACAAAAACAAAAACCTGCAATAATTTTATTCCTTTAATAAAAATTACTAATTCATTTAGTATAAATTATTGATAATAATTTAAAAAGCTTAAAAAATCATTCAGAAAGTAAATTTTAAGGGTTAGATGAGTAATTATATTGTTAAACCTTGAGTTTTAAAGTTAAATTGTAGCGTATTAAAGTATATTTGAGAAGTATTTGTTATTGAAAGCCTTTTTTTTATCACATAAATGGCATTAGTCACACTCAACAAACGCAACAATTATTTCTCTAAAAAAATAATATTCCAATGCATCCGATACATTTCTTTTTACACTTTTTTACAAACGAACTCCTCCCTCCTTCTGACTTAATCCTCTTTTTCAAACATGAAATATAAAAACCGGAGAAAAGAAATAAAAAGTTAGAAGAGGACACACAAGCTAGAAAACTGGCCACACCTGCTCCAGTTTCCCAGGGCGCCACTTTGTTAGCGCCCTTACACGGCCCCTGAAAACCCTTCCTGTATATAAATGTGCTAGGGCTCTTTTTCTCTTTCTTTTCTAGGAAGTGTATATTTTTTAAACTTATTTATGGAGAAAAGAGACTATTCTAAGATAGTTCGATGGCTTTGTTTGTTTTATAAGGAGGTGTGGAATAAGCACATGCAAGAAATGGATAATAAATAACGGGTGTTTGAATAATCCAAAACCACTTGAGGTATTATTCAAGAAACTATAGAAACTATCAATTGCGTTTTTATATACAGAAAAGGTGTTCGAAAGCACTTATCAAATGATTAAAAAACGCTTTAATTTCGAATTAAATATAGATTTATTTCTATTCTAACTGTGCGTTGGATTTTTTCGTTCTTTCAGGAAGTCTTTATTTTTTAAAAAGTTATTTAAAGAGAAAAGAGACCATTGGAAGAGAATTTAAAGTCTTTGTTTTATAAGGTGGTAGTAGGTAGTGGCATAAGCACATGCAAGAAATGGATAATAAATAACGGGTATTTGAAAATATAAAAATACCTCTATCGTTATTGTTCAAGAAACTATCAATTTTGTTTTTAGAATCGAAAGAAATCTATATTTAACAGAAAATGAAACCGTTTTTTAATCATTTGATAAGTACTTTAGAAAATGCTTCCTGTATATGAATGTGCGAGGGGCTGTTTTTCTCTCTTTCCGGAAGTGTATATTTTTTAAACTTATTTACGGAGAAAAGAGACTATTGGAAGAGAACTCGAAGGCTTTTTTGTTGTTGTAAAAGGAGGTGGACTTCAATGGAGAGCATGCAAGAAACGGATAATAAATAACGAGTGTTTCAATTATCCGATCCATTAATGTTATTATTCAAGGGACTATCAATTGAAGAGTACTAAGTGACAATTTTGAAAAAAAAATGGGATTTTTGTGTCAATGAACATGCTAATAACTCCTTAAAATGTAAAAAAATTGTTTCCTTTTTCATAAACATAAAGTTTCCATAAACTTAAGACTTTGGGAACTAGATATCAATTGCAATTTAATATATTGGATTAAAACTTCTTTGTAGAAAACATTTTAACTTATTTCGGTAAAGATACTTTTCCTATTCTAGGAGAAATTCTAAAAATTAAAATGCGATCATATGTAACAAAACTTAAAGATACTGGTATACAAAACTCTTTGTTCAACCCCTCACGATCATCCAGGGTATTACTCACATAATCCTACTACAAAAAGATGAGAATAACTTTTCTTGCCTAAGTGAAGATTAACAGCGGCGTATTTCATCAAACTCAGTGATGAAATGATTCCCATTCTGCAACCAAGTAATAAAACAATGGTCTTTTTTTGTGATGGCGGTACAACCTTTTATAAAAAATATCCTATCAACCGCATTAAGCCGAGACGTGAAGAGGGAGCCAACTTCTTCTTGTGCCCCTACCTGGGGCAGCCTAGTTTTCACACGTGATAAAACCCGAGAGGGCTAGAATAAGGTGAAGATGCTTTGCCGAAAAAAAGATGTAAGCAATCTGGAAGCCGCCAAGTTGGTCTGATATGTCCAAAACAAATCAATATGTGTTTTTAATGTGGAATGAGTAGCCTACACTGCGACTTCTGACCCCAATGAAATAAAATCTCTTACAGAAATCTATCTCTTGTTGTTGAAATCATAAATTTTTATGAATTAAGAATAGATAGGAAAAACTCTAATAATGATTTTTGAGCAGTTAAGCAGTTTTTGAGCAGTTGATTAAGAGAACAAAATCAATAAAAAATATTTCCTTGCACAGGTAAGACAAATTTATCCTTTTAAATTTATTGCGGTCGAAACAAGCGAAACATATTTCACAAAATAGGCACAGTTAAAATAATTCATGTAATTTTTCTCACTAGAATAAGAGAAGAGGATCTAGTCGGTAATACACTTGCTTTATATGCAAAGGTCCCAATTTCGGCCCCGGGCATTGCCTAAATCGATAAAATAAATGCCGATCTATATATAGTCGTGTGCGTCTGACGAAGCCCGTGTAGAGGAAGTGTACGTTAAACATGCTCCAATGTCCTGAAACTGCTTACGGTGTTGCCCTCAAAAGTTGCGTTGGGTGCCCACTCAGGTTTCGACTAGTTATTTGATTGTGGTTCCAAATTATGTCACCCTCCGCCTACAGCCCTCGTGCAGCTCTAGCGCAAGGATAATTTAACTCAATTCTTTATTAGAATATCTTCTATTATTTCAACTGCTATTTATTTGGGCTTATTGTTTAAGACAGCAAGGTTTCACTTGGACACCTGGTTTTTACATTGATTTTGTGCAAGCAGCATCTGCATTTTATTCTTACCTCTTTGGATAAAACTGCACATTATATAAGTGAAGCTTCGATTGTTTGCCCCCAGAGGGCGTTTAATAAGGAACAATGCCTCGAGATGAGATGTCGCTTGCTGATGGGATGTCGGGGTATTATATTCTAGTGAAGTTTTTTTTCTCCAGAGGCTCTATTATTTTTCTTGGGTTGTTTTTTCTGGCTCTTGGCGAAAAATGAAAGCTACATCGTTACAGATAAGAAAAGATTTTTATGTCGTGGCTACATTCCATAACCTACAGCGAGAAAATGTTTTGTTTTAATGAAGTGTGGAATAGCCGGAATTGTGCTGGCTAAAGTAAACAGGAAATGTTAGAAGAATGAAATAGAAGTATATTTTTTTTTATCTATGTGTACACATACACTTTAAAAATTAACTCTCCTCAGCAAAAATATTTTATATAATTACAATAGCAAGAATCTAAGCAAAAAACTATTGAATATTTATTGTAAAATTAAAAAAAAAAGCTATTTTCCCCCTCAGTTTTATTTTATAAAGCAAATATTTGGAATTATTAGATTTTTTTAAGGGTTGAATTCGTTAGTTAATTTACAATTTGTTAAATTCTATCAAGATGAACAACGATGAATTTCTGTATTTTTAATTTTTTAATGTGTAATTTTTAAGGAAAAGAAGGTATTTTTAGACGATTTATACTATTATGAATAAATATTTTTTTATCATATTTGCTTTTGAACTGCGTATAAGAAACTTCAAATGTATAAAAATGTAATGTAAATATTTTTTTTTTGTAAAAACTTACAAATAAAATTGCTACACAAAAAGAGAAAGTGGGTGATCCTAAATAGCGAACCGATATTATTCAAAAGTAATATTCTCATAACTCATATTCTCTAAACTATGATTTAGGAAAAGGATCCGACATGTTCATTTGCGACTTCGTTTCAATTGCGATTGCCAAAGTTGCACCCAAAGTCGCCAATGAACTGACCTGGCCCTATATCGTAGTAATACTTTGAAAATTGTGAGCTTTGCAAATATGCAGACAGCATATATACAGTCAAATATTATGTTTTGAATTTATAGAACACATGACATTGCAATATTTTAAGCCCATAACACCTACTTCGATGAGCCATAAGGGAAATTCCCAAGACCCATTTCGGCAAAGAACTCGCCTCAACCAATAACTTTGTGACATCCAATTTTTATCCCACCAATAAATACTACGTTTAGATGAAAGTCTAAACTGCACCCCCACTTAGCTTTTATTTGGCAATTCATTCCCATTCGTGGGGAAAGGAATTCAATCGACAGCGTTCTTCAATCGCCCCCTGTCTGAATAGACCAAGGTAAGGGCAATCCTCCGACAGAAAAAAAAGAAGCTCGAACTGCCGTTAAAGTCGCGTCTATCCTATAGCCGGCTTTCATACTTTCTTTATTTCTTAAACAATTCACCGGTATTTTAAATCTGCAGCCCCTTTTTACCCCCTGCCCGCTTTTCCGAGTTTTCCTCGATCCCGAAAAATGGCGGAAGAATAGGGGATTTCTCCAGCGACAATAACTTAGGGGTATTGAATGGCGGAAAAAACGTCAGCGGCAGATCTTCGAGGAGAGTTTTGCACGTGAGAAAAATATATATAAATTCGATAACTTTTTCCTGATTTTTTTTTGTCCATGTCGAAATGCCTCTACGCTTCTTTATTATGGGGCGCGGGAAGAGAAAGGTATTATTTTTAGTTTTGACGGCTGTAAGCCCCCCATGCTCTGGGAAGAAAGGGAGACAAGGACTTCTTGAGAATTGTTGTTTTTCGCATGAATATCCATTGTTGGGGAATATATTTGCTTGAATAAAAGCAAGCAAAATATCAGAGTTTCGCCATCATTTTTCTTTTACGAAATATGACATTTTATGAATGAAAGGAAGGAATTGCTATTTTAAATGGTTAGGTTTACATACAGTGTAAGATATTGATATTTTAGAGAATTCTATTAATTTAGTGACTGTGTATAAAGGTTTTACAGGCATCTAAACAGAAAAAGCATATTTAAAGTGTATTTTAAGTAGTTTAAGATTTTTTTATAAAATTTTTAAACCTTTAAGGGACTAGCAAATTGGACGAATTCCAAATTTGTTTTCACTGCAAGAGTTTTAAATTAAAATGTTTTAACTTTTCTTTAATTTAAAAAAATATTTAGTAATTAGTAAAAAATGGTTTCTACGTGTTTTAAAATTTTTAATTTAATTATATTACTAACTATATAAATTCTTAAAAATCATGTGTGTTAATGAAAAATAAGACACTAATTCGATGGGTTTATACGTCTTATCCCTGGGAGGGTTAATTGTTAAAAATAGCTTTAGTTGGCATTCATAAACTTATTAGGTATCTTGCATCTTAAATCACTCATTATTGTTCGAATCGCACTGTTGTAAAGTAATTATCTAAACTTAAATTTATATTACATTTTAAAGGTTAAATATCGAATATGAGTATAGGAAATTACAAATTTTTATTTAATGCATAGTCTCAATATTTTTCAATCTGACTTTAATATGCTGATTATCAAACTGCAAAATTAAAAAGAGTAATATTTGTGTGTGCATTTTCTTGAGTACTTAAAACTAATATGGAAGGAGGGCTTAAGACTATACTACACCATAATACAATATAGTTTTAATGAGCAAGAGCAAAAAATTCTACCAAATCAACTACTAAGCAAATAGTATGTAAGATTCCAATTTTAGCAGGGCAGGAAAAATAAAGTATTCTTATCTGCTATATGTTATAACTAAACAATAATTTCTAAATAACTTCATGCAAATTTCACTTAGTACTTCCTTACTTACTTATTCTCGGAGCAACAAAATTACAAGCGCACCACTTAAAAGTGTTTAATGGCACTCGACCGCTTGCAGTCCACTAGATGGAAAGAAACAACCATGACATTTATTCTATTCGGAATCGTCTATTTTTTGTTCTTTCCTTTTTTTTTAGTTACCACCTCCTTCGTTACTTTCCAACAAAACCGCCTCCCAATTGTCTTACCGGGTTTACAAATTTCCATTACGCTTTTGTTGATCCGAGCCAGTGTAGCCACTGACATAATGATAGTACATGACGCAATATTACATATAGTTTGTATAGGTTCTTTACACTTTTCATTTGTGAAGATAGATTTCAAAAACAAGTCTTCAAACTAATGTAGGCTTGCAGGCTAAAATTTGCTAAATAAAGCTTACAGTTCGAAATAAGTATATTTAATATTTTAAAAATTATTCCAGTATTAAATAACCAAGTTTGAAGTTTTACGATACCAATTCTGGTCCACAATTGAATTAAAAATGCCCCTAGAGCAACAAATTTACAATCGCATCACTTAAAAGTGTTTAATGGCACTTGACCGTTTATGGTCCACTAAAAGCGAAATGAATGAGACAACTATGGACAAAAACAACCACCACATTTATTCTATTCGATATCGCCTCATTTTTCCTAGTTACCACCTCCTTCGTTACTTTCCAACAAAACCGCCTCTCAATTGTCTTACCGGGTTCACAATCTCCATTACGCTTTTGTTGATCCGAGCCAGTGCAAAGCTACAGACATAATGATAGTACATGACGCAATATTACATATAGTTTGTAAAGGTTCTTTACACTTTTAATTTAATAAATAAGTCTTCAAACTAATTTCGAAACGGATAACTTTTATTTGCTAAATAAGGTTATAGTTCCAAATAAGTAGGGGAAGGTGGGTTACCTTGGACCTATTTTGACTTTTCAATTTTTATTTTCGTAATTACTTGCAAAAAGTGAATAAAAATATTTTTACTGAATACTTTATGTTGTTATATACGACATATATTTATTTTAACATGTTATTTAAATGATTTCAACTATTAAAAAAATAAATACAGAAAATTGTAATTAGGACCAAGGTACACCACCGGCGGTGTACCTTGGTCCAACCGGTAGTGTACCTTGGACCACTTATTAACAGGTAGAAAGACTCGCTTTACAGTCCGAAAATCAATATTTATTAGCCACATAAAATTCAAATATACATTTTACAACCTACTCTTATTTTTAGCCAAGATTGTAGTAATTGGTTATGTTAGGTCAATTGGCTCAGTAAGGGGTTTTATTGCCTTATTTTTTTTAGTGCCCTTTTGGCTTTTTCAGCTGCAATGCAATCTTTCTCGGGTGTATTCGTTAAAATGCAGCATAAAATTAAACTGTTATTTCACGCCAAAGAAAAACATTTGGCTATCTTTCTGTCTTAAATTTGAAAGAAAAAAAAAACCTCAAATATTTCCCCCTATGTTAATTCAACCAGGCCTAAACGTAAAAAGGATGTTCTGCTTGGATATTTATCATAAAAAAAATCTTTTTAGATGAGCATGCAATAATTATTTTCTATATTATATCAATATGGTTTAAATTTTATAGGCTTCCATAAATCTAAATAATTAACTACAAAAAAAATCTGTATCACATCATATCAAAATTTCTTACCAATTTCCATTTTTCTAGATTTTACAAATCAGGGTTGCATATTAATAGCTTAAAATACTTAATTTTTCAAAGGAAAGTATTTACTTGAATTTTAAAAAGGGTTTTCAACAATCTGAAGCACATAAGACCTATAGTAGTGTACCTTGGACCAGTCCAAGGTACACCACTTGTATTAGGTTCGAGGTACACCACTCGGATATTAAAAACAAAATAGTTAATCACCAAGTTAAGGTTAGACTTAACTTAATTTCAAGCACACTGTTTTATAGCTAAAACTTTGCTTTATATTGCATAACCATCGTTTCTGAATAAACACTACATGTTTGAGTAAAAAATTACACTAAAGAATCTGACAAAAATTTACTTTTGAACTGTGAATTTAGTTTTTCGAAACCTCTTTAATAAATTTACCTTTTAAATAAAACAGATAGAACTTCACTGAGATCCCTGGTAGCAAATACTTAACCTGCATGTGGTGTTGTTTCAATATCTAAGCTAATCGAGCTAGAATCAGCATAGGTTCGAGGTACACATACGTCCAAGGTACACCACTTACCCCTATATTTAATATTTAAAAAAAGTCTAGTATAAAATTGCCAAGTTTGAAGTTTTATGATACACATTCTGGTCCACAATTGAATTAAAATGCTCCCCGTGAAACAAATTTTCAAGCGCATCACTTAAAAGTGTTTAATGGCACTCGACCGTTTATGGTCCACTAGAAGAGAAATGAATGAGACAACTATGGACAAAAACAACCACCACATTTATTCTATTCGAAATCGTCTCTTTTTTCCTAGTTACCACCTCCTTCGTTACTTTCCAACAAAGCCGCCTCCCAATTGTCTTACCGGGTTCACAATCTCCATTACGCTTTTGTTGATCCGAGCCAGTGCAAGCCATTGACATAATGATGATCAATGCGCCCAGGCTAATAGCCAGGATCAGAGGCACCGCAGGAATGCCGCGGGTATAACGAAAGTCGTTTGTAATGGAACACCCACTGAGGGATGCGAGTTTGTAAATTTCGAATTTTTTTAAAGAATGTTTCAATTTAAAATAACTAAGTTAAAAAATTAATGATAAGAATTCCAGTCAAATTGATTAAAAAAAAATTCCCGGAGCAACAAAATTACAAGCGCACCACTTAAAAAGTGTTTAATTGCACTCGACCGTTTGCGGTCCACTAGATGGATAGAAACAACCGCGACATTTATTCAATTCGGAATCGTCTATTTTTCTTCCTTCCTATTTTTTCCTAGTTACCACCTCCTTCGTTACTTTCCAACAGAACCGCCTCCCAATTGTCTTACCGGGTTCACAAATCTCCATTACGCTTTTGTTGATCCGAGCCAGTGCAAGCCACTGACATAATGATGATCAATGCGCCCAGGCTAATAGCCAGGATCAGCGGCACCGCAGGAATGCTGCGGGTATAACGAAAGTCGTTTGTAATGGAACACCCACAGAGGGGGTGTGAGGTTGTAAATTTCGAATAATTTGGCATGGCCCGCACTCTCTGGGGATTGACGATTTAAACCGGAGGATTATTCGAGCCAGGTAAATCGATCTGTCGGTAATCCTAGAGAGAGAAGCGGCATTGGAATTATCTGGATGATCATTTTTCTGGATGTGGCTTTTCCGAACAGATGTTTAGAGCTGATTAGTTGTAATGAATTGGATGGGGGTGCTCCTAGAAAGTGGATTTTAAAGTAATTGGATAAAAGTTTTGGCTATAAAGTTTTAGACGGAGTTTTCGAAGTTAAGTTTATTGCTTTAGTTTGGTTGAGTTAAAAATGCAGACTAAAAGTTTGGGTTTTCAAATTACTTTAAGTTTTAAGAATAGTACTAAAAGAGATTAACTACATTTTTTCACAAAACCGTATTTTTATTACTGTTAATGAATTGAACAAGATTAATATTTAAATATTTTTCTCACTTTATTTCTAAATATTAGTTCTCACGAGGTTTGGGATGAAAATGCGTTTTTTTTTTTGAACTTCAGAAATAGTTTTAGTAGTGGACATTTTCCTTTTGTCGATATTTAATAATTATTTATTTAATGCAGAACATTTATATTGGTTTATATATAAATTTACAATGGAAACTATGCATGTAAATTAGTGATTTAAGGTGGACAAAACGGTATTTGAAAAAGTTTTTTGGTCTATCCGTTTTTAATTTTTGAGGTAACTTAAATTAGAGTTAATATTTTAATATCTAAGCCACTATAAAGTATTTATGGTTTTTGTTACTCTAGCATTATATTTACCTTACCAATTATTATTCAGATTAAATAAGCTTGTTTATTGGGATTTCATTCGCAAAAACAACAACAACGACGACAAAAAATCCATTAATGCAACTCTTTAATCAATTGCATGTCATCAGATATTAAGTATTTCATATATCGCTGCAAAAGTCGAAACGTGTCGATTGTAACAATTAAAAATTTAGTTTTGAAAACAAGCCCAACCTCCAGATTGAAAGAAATTTGAGTTTTCAGTTAAATCTGGTACTAGTTATTCATATAAAGCGCGATTATTAAACAGATTTTACTATTGTTTAATTATTAATGTTTTCCCATATAGTAGGAAAACTTAATTAAAGATTTAGTTACGTATCAAATAATTTAACTATTGGACATAATAAAACTTTCTTATAGATTAAAGTTAATCTTCTCAGGGTCAGTAGTTTTCTTAATTCGGCTTACGCTTAGTCTTAAAAATCAATTTTTAAGTTGTGGAAAATTTCCCTTTTATAAGTATGTACTTAAAAACCTTTGATACAAAGCTGAGATAGTTTTATTTTCATGATAATGAAATAAGTTCAAAAAGTAAATTTGATTAGGGGAAAATTTTACTAGGGATAGTCAAATTTATTCAGCCCGATTATAATTTATTGCATTTTTTATAAAGTTTACTCAAGCATAAGTAATTTGTTTAAAATTTACTTGAATTTTTTTAAACATTTTGATTTTGATAAAACGTAAGTATTGTAAAACAGTGAATTTTCCTGTGCAAATTCTAGAATATATCTCAAAATAGGCATTGAAGTATAGCTATGCATAAAACATGTTATAAAAGTACCTACATAACATATAGTAACAAAAAAGTTAGATATTTTCCTTATATATGCTCAAATGTATTTTGTTCATATCAATGCATACTACAAATGAATTCCATGAATATATGTTACATAAATCCAGTCTTTTTTAGATTTCATATCTAGATAATCGGGAAAAATGTATGGAATTCGGGTAGAAATATCTTGTCCAAATTTATAAATTTGCGTCAAATTTTTTATTAATAGACCCTATGACTTTCTAAAACATTTCTGCATCGCTTTACAAAATTATGTCTTGTAGTATTGTCACGTGTATGGCACGTGGCGTGACTGTAACCACTGTAACTTCGACCTAAGCTCGTTGTCATGGATACATCGTTGTGTCATGGCTGCTGTTCTATTACTTAATAAATATCTTGTTCTCGTCATTGCGCATCTTATTATTACATGGTGCCGAAACCAGGTTAAAATGTAGGTCTTAGCGTGATATTTTCTGTTTTTAAATGTCTATTTTGTTTGCCGTCAATGTCAAATAGTGAAGCTAAATCAACTATGTCAACGAGAATGCCAAGTCCTCTCGCGTTGGCGGTAGACGCACCGAAGTCATGGAAAAACTGGCTCCAACAGTTCAAGTGGTATTCAACTTGTGTGGAATTGGAAAAGAAGCCGGAAGATGTTAAAATTGCAATTTTCATGACAGCTATCGGGCCGGAGGTAGTGGAAATTTTCAACACTTTCCCGGAAGAAAAAAGAAAAACCCTTAAAGACGTCGAAGCAGAATTTGAAAGCCATTTCACGCCAAAGATTAACCTAAAGTATGAGCGGTTCATATTCAATCAAGTTGTTCAAAATTCTGGTCAAAAGTTTGATGATTTTTACACTGAACTGCAACAGAAGTCAAGCACTTGTAACTTCGGTGCACTAAAAGACAGCCTTGTCCTTGACAGAATTGTCATTGGCGTGTACCACGACATGGATCGTGAAAAGTTACTGTCCGAAAACGACTTGACACTCGAGAAAGCTGTGCAGTTCTGTAAAGCATCGGAACAAGCTCGGAGCCAATTGAGTTCTTTGAAGAATGAACCTGCTCACGTAGATATGGTAAAGTAAAATTCTCAATTCAAGACCAGGTCATTAGGAAAACCCTGTACGAGGTGTGGAACTAAACATGAGTACAAGAAGTGTCCAGCCTTTCAGAAAGTCTGCAAGTTGTGCAAGAAATTGAATCATTTCGCCAAATGTTGCAAGACTAAGAAAGTCGACTCCTACGAGGAAGAAGTTTCTTCCCACAATTTTGTAGTCAGTTCACTTTCATCGGAACGAAATCAAAAAGATTGGTTCGAGTTAGTGGAATTCGAAAATAAATATCGAGTCAACATGAAGCTAGACACAGGTGCGCAATGCAACGTGCTCTCAAAAGAACAAGCCACTAGATCTAATATGAAAATTAGGAGCGCAGCATCAGTAACAAATTTAGTATCATTTAGCAACGACCGATTACGAGTCATCGGTGAAAGTAAAGCCTTCGTAAAAGTCAAAGGGCAAGAGTATAATGTAAAGTTTTATATAGTGAATGAAAACGTACAGGCAATTTTGGGTAAAGATACCTGCGTAGAATTAAATTTACTTCAAAGAATAAATAGCATTAGCACAACCGATACTATAATAAATGAAGATTATTTAGGTTGCCTGAAGAATTTTATCTATGATATTGATTTGATTGAAAATGCTAAGTTAGAAATTTTTCCTGCACGAAGAATACCTCATGCATTAAGAGATGATGTGAAGAAAGAGCTCGACAGGATGGTATCGATGGGCGTGATCAGAAGAGTCAGTGACCCTACTCCTGCAGTCTCTCCAATGGTCGTCGTAAGACAAAAAGGCAAGATTCGAGTCTGTATGGATCCCTCAAACATCAACAAAAATTTGAGAAGAAGACACTACCCTTTAAGAACCCTGGAGGAAATTGCCTCGCGCATCAGTGGATCCAGTTGGTTTACTCTTTTGGATTGCAAAAAAGGATTTTGGCAAATTCCCGTCACCGAAAGAAGCAGTAGTGTTTTGACTATGGGTACGCCATGGGGACGGTACTCGTATTTGAGGATGCCTATGGGACTTGCCTCTGCTCCGGAAGTATTCCAGCAAGTTATGGAACAACTCATTGGCGAAATTAAAAATGTTGAATGCGCCATGGACGACATTTTGATACACGGATCATCCAAATCCGACGTAGAAGCAACGACAAAGAAAGTGTTGCAGATTTTTGATAATGCGGGACTATCACTTAATAGAGATAAATGTATTTACGCTAAAAATGAATTGAAGTTTTTAGGTCATATAGTAACTAAAGATGGCTTAAGAGCTGATCCTGACAAAGTTGAAGCCATCTGTGCTTTTAAGGAACCTATCGATGTGGTTACTCTTCAAAGATTTCTCGGTATGGTAACTTATCTGGCTAAATTTTTACCCAACCTTTCTGAGATTACAGCTGAAATGAGGGAACTGTGCAAAAAAGATGTTCCGTTTAATTGGACAGCTGCTCACCAGTCTGCATTTGAACATTTGAAGAACCTGTTCAAAGAATTGCCAACTTTAAAATTTTTCAACGTAAACTTGCCAATTGTATTGTCTGTAGATTCAAGCAAGAGCGCTGTGGGTGCAGTAATGATGCAAGAAGGACGTCCAATAGCTTATGCAACTAAAGCATTGGATAAAACGCAGCAAAATTATTCCCAATTGGAAAAGGAAGCATTTGCCATAAAATTTGGCTGTACGAGGTTTCATCAATATGTGTATGGTTGTAAATCCTTAAAGATTGAAACTGACCACAAGCCAATTGCGTCCATTTATAAGAAACCTCTCCATCTTGCACCGCCCAGGTTACAAAGAATCTTGTTTGATATCATGCCCTACAGACCTGAAATGGCAAGTCGTGGCAAGTGACATTTTCTTCTTAAACCATACTAATTACTTGGTGATTGCTGATAGCTATTCTGGATTTTTTGACTTTTGTACCTTGTCAAACATGTCGTCTGCAAGTCTTATAAATCGTTTCAAAAAATGGTTTTCTATTCATGGTGTTCCTGAAGTATTGATGTGCGATGAAGGGACGCAGTTGATTTCTAAAGAAATGAAAAGATTTTCAGAAGATTGGAAGTTTAATATAAAGAGTTCTAGTCCTTATCATAAGCGGTCCAATGGTCTTGCTGAAAGATACGTGCAAGAAGCCAAGAACCTGATTTCTAAGTGTAGTGCTGATAACTCGGATATTTATCGGATTAGTTGTAACTCGTAGTGGTAGAGTTAGTAGAAATCCTGATAGGTATGGAACATAAATGTTTAAGTAGCCTACTTTTTGAAACTTTGTAATTATTATAGAATTGAAATATTTGAAAAGTTTAGTATTCTTTAAAAAAAAAAGTTTGTGATAATCTAAATTAATATAGTTTGAATTTATCTTTTATTTAAAAAAAAGGGGATGTCACGTGTATGGCACGTGGCGTGACTGTAACGACTGTAACTTCGACCTAAGCTCGTTGTCATGCATACATCGTAGTGTCATGGCTGCTGTTCTATTACTTAATAAATATCTTGTTCTCGTCATTGCGCATCTTATTATTACAAGTATCTTATATATTGGAAAGAAAATAATAAACTAATATATCCATCTCTTAAAATGTCTACTAGTATATGAATCGTAAAAGAGGTTCTAACACTAAAACGTTGCATATAGGTTGAAACACAGGTCCTAAAATTTAAACTTTGTCTGTTGGTCGAAACAGGCCCTTACATTAAAACATAGAATACTAGTCAATACAGGCCCAAACACTAAAACCTCCCCTTCAGGGACATGTCTAAATTGTGCAGGTGGCGCGTGATAGATGGCAGCATCTGTCGCGTATGTGTGTCGTGTCTGTCCTACTTGACGAAGGTTTAAAGAGGGTCGCTGACCAAGCACAAGCACACAATCCTGAAAACTTATGTCTACCAACCAATCCACCAACATTAAAATGAATATGTCTCATGGACATTTTGTGTCGAACTATCAATAATTCAGGTGAACGATCGTAACAATTCGCTAAATTTTACATTATCACCTACCCTTATACTCTCACGAGTGAAGATTCTAATTAGAAAATGAGTCCTTCCTGACGACTTCAATAATTTAAGTTCCAGTGTAACGGTTCCAATCCGGACAGAACACGTCCCACCAGCTACTACTAATAACCCCTATTGTTTTCCATGCCACATGGTCAACACAGATAAGTTCATGCCAGTTTGGATATGGCTAACCTTTTTATCCGATATCCTCAGCCATGGCCGAAGCGAGATAAGGTTCACTTGTTTCTGGTCTAACAGCTGAGAGAACTTTTTTTTTGTCATTACCGCATTACAAAACTATGTTTTGTAGCTACTGAGGTATTTTATATATACTTTTTTTTTATTTAAAACTAGCAGTATGGTCCCGCCTTACTGGGAACCCGTTAACTTCGCATTGCTTCCTTTTAGAGGCATGCTTACTTGTGAAAATACACTCAAAATCAAAACAAAATTAAATTCGTGTTGTCGCATGCGCACCTAAACAAGCAAACACTAATAGAGGATGAAGCAGCCTTAGGGCGAGCGCATATCTCAACCAAACTCAATCAATCAAACCAATAGAGCGTCAAGTCCCCGTTTCGGCCCGGTCCATGTATTTTCAAGCCCTGTTATGGTCCCGCAATTCCACGTGGATGACGTTTTTTTTTTAACTAATTATATTAATTAAAAATCACAATCAAATATGAAAAAACTAAGCCTCAGGTGCACACGTAGGTATTAAAAGGAACCTATATTAAAAATTTCGAATTTTTTAGAGCAGTTTAAGTAGGTCTTTTGCGATCCACAGACATACACACAGACAGACAGACACACAGACAGACTCTTTCTTTTATTATTATAGATACATTTAAAAACACCTCGTGTTCCACAAAGTATTCTACGAGGCTTACAAAAGTGAGTAATCGGGCACAACAATAGAAATTTAAATTGTTAATGTACTTAGTTATGGAGAACGGAAAATAATGGTATATGACTCGAGGCTACTATCAGTAGCGAAAGAGGTCCAAAATTTAAAACGTGGTACGTAAATATTAGTAAGTAAATATTAAGCCGATACACAGACCCAAACATAAACTGAATTATGTCTTATAAACAGTTTGTGTCGAACTAACAATAATTCAGGCAAATGTATTGATCCCTTAGCTACATTTTACATTATCACTCACCCTTATACTCTCATGAGCGAGGATTAATTCTAATTAGAAAATGAGTCCCTCCTGACGACTTCAATAATCCAAGTTCCAGTGTGACGGTTCCAATCCAGACAGAACACGTCCCACCAGCTACTACTAATAACCCCTATTGTTTCCCATGCCACATGGTCAACACAGATAAGTTCACGCCAGTTTGGATATGGCTAACCTTTTTATCCGATATCCTCAGCCATGGCCGAAGCTAGATAAGGTTCACTTGTTGCTGGTCTAAGAGCTAAGAGGACTTCTTGTATTTATCATTTGCTTTTGTAACACGCTTTTCGCTAGAGGTTTAAAGGGATTATCAGTTGGTGGTTGTTAGGGCTTGTGCGCTTAAGGGTTTACGGTTTAGAACAAACAGGCTTGGCAGTAGGGTTTAGACTAATACTGTTTGGTTGGTGTTTCACGAAACTAACTTTCCTTAGCGGTAAATGTATTTTCGGACTTTTGTTTAGGGATTTGTGGGTAAACTTTATTTGTAACATGTAAGAGTCAAATTTATTGGTCTTTAAATAAAATATTTGCTGAGTTAGTTAATTATTGTGGGAGATATTACATCATTCATAGATAAAATTTCATTTTAAAATATGCCACATGGTCCACAACTGAGCAATATTAAAATATTACAGTAACTAAAAATAAATTATTTTAACTGTTTTCTGCAAATGTTGCGACAAATTATGTCTTCATTGTTGTATTAAAAATGAATACATTTACTGTGCAAAGTGTAGGTTTGGTAAACATAATTTTTACATTCGTATGTGCTCTAATAATTTCATATCAAATTTCAAACAAGCGAAAATAGGCATCAACTTATCTGAGATTGCTCCGTTTTAACGCCTATGCTTAAAATTTGATACTTTTATTATTTACTTTTCTGGTACTGAAAGTGTTGAGCATTACGTAAAAACAGACAGAGGGGTCCGTGGATCGAGTTGACAAACTTTATTGGAAAAGGGCGTGCAGGTTACAAAGTATTATGGGTTTATATACATGGTCACAAGATTAAAATATAAACTTTCTCCTGTCCCATTTTGCTTAAGGGGATATGTTAGACACCACAGAGAATTGTAATGAGGTTCGAGGATTACAAACATTAAATAATCATTTATATTTCTCAACATTATTACTGCAATAAAATGTGTTGACAACTTTCAATATCAATAAATTTACTACGAAAGGGCTCGTAATGTTACTATCTTACGAAAAAGCTCTTAAGGCTGCTCATCATCCCCATTCCCCGTCCTCCTTCGATCGGGCTTGCTAATGGTCTATGGGGGAAAAATGGTTTTTATTCCAAAAAAAAAGCAAAGAAATTATGGGAATATTTTGATGCTTTTTTTTTTATTTCTCAAAACTTAAATAAAGTTGTGCTTTTAGAGGTTATTTTTTTAAAAACGTTATTTACCTTTTTTAATAGAAAAAATTAGATTAAAAAAAGTAAATAACGTTTTTAAAAAAAAACCTCTAAAAGCACAACTTTATTGAAGCTTTATGAATTAAAAAAAACCGCATCAAAATATTCCTATAATTTCTTAGCTTTTTTTTTGGAATAAAAACCATATTCCCCCATAGACTTACCATTAGCAAACCCGATCGAAGGAGGATGGGGAATAGGGGTGATGAGCAGCCTCAACGTTACCAAAGCTCACCGTAAACCAAACGCAATTCATAACCGTTTCATTTTCTTTCTTCATTTTGTCTTTAAAAAACTGAACGAGGACGTCAAAAAAATAAAGATTATAGTTAAAAGCAAGCCAGCAAAAACGAACGCAAAAAATAAATCCTCTATCGGAGGACAGTTTATCAAAGAGCCCCGGCTTAAGAACGACAAGGCTCGAAGAAAGCACTGAGTTCAACTAGTAGGGATTGGAAGTGTCAGTAAATGCATTGAGGGACAGGGGGGATGTCCTTAATCTTTCTTGTCTGGACATGTTGGCTTCGGAAGGAAGCTTGTTTCTAGTTAATAGAAGATAGTGACTTGAGTCTGCTATCGTTTTTGACGATGCTTAACTATAGGTTTTTTTGTGGTTGTGTGGAAAAAATGGATTTCTTCATTTTTATTGTTTCATATATTTCTTTTTAAAGCGAAAGTAGGATAGATTTTGATTGTAATAATCGCACATATCTCCATCATTGAACTATGTTATGTATGAATAATATTAGTAAAAAATGCATTTGATTAGTTAAGTTTTTTTCCTCTGTAGAATAGACTTTAAATTATGTGACTTGGCAATGTGTTTGATTGATCTATATGCCTTATATGAAAGTATATATAATATATTATTTAGAAGTTGTTGAAGCACTGAATTAACAAATGCATTTTATAGTTTAAATTGAATAAAGTAACTGGATAATATTTTTTATGAATATTTTCTGAGGATACATTACTTGCCATCAAAAAAATAAATTTAAGCAAAACTCCTATTTTATTGCTCGTATGTAAGGTTTCAAATTTTCTGCTTCAACGTTACATTATTATAAGTCCAGTACTTACAAGGACTGCATATCTCATATCATCTCAATAAAAATATACAAAAATACGAGTACGATTAAGTGTGAATCTTTCTTGCACCTAAATCAGAATTTTATGTCGCAAAATTATTTGTCATTTTAAGTTTTGATTTAATACATTTTTACGTTCTTCATACCTAATCAATGTTGAGACTCAGGTGAGTCGATGTTTTTTTTGTGTAATTAAATTTTTAAATAATTTTGAAAAGAAACTTTAGTCATTATTAAAGGCTACAATAACTTCTTTATTGAAGTTTAGAAAAAAAAAATTCTATGCAAAATACTATGATTTTAAAAAATTCAAAAAGATCAAAGGATTGGAAAGAGAGACCTAAAATAGAATATTTTAAATAATTTATGTAAAGTTATATATTATTAAAACAAGTAACAACCCAAGAACATTTGTTAACATTTAAACTAACAAAAACGACGTTCATTTAACAACTGCCAAATAAATTTTTAAAGCTTGAAAGTTCAATTATAAACGTGAAAAGTTTTATGTTTAAAAAACTTTCCTAAACAACTTCACGGACGGTAATTTTTCGACACTTTATGTTTTATTGAATAAAGCATTCTTTGGTGCCACAAACGTGCATTCATATCATATTAAGAGTCATTTTCAAAAGAAAAGTACTGATTGTTTTTTTTTCTTATTTTAGTTGTTCTCTTGAAGTTCAATTTAACAACTATTTTCTTTTATTCAATTTTTTTTTTTGATTTTGCATCAGGAACTTTACTTAAAAATTTTCTATTGAGTTTTAATAATGTAAGGTAGGTTAGTACAGTATTAACAAAGCACTGTTATAGAATACAACTGGAATGTTTAAAAAAATATTAAAAATACCATGGGTGATATTCACAATAGTGTTTTTTGAAACAAAAAAATAAAATAATTAACACAGTTAATTCGTACATTTGTTGAGAATTGGCTTGAATTGCAAGATCATATTACTTTTTTTTCTAATTTGATGATCAAGACATTATTAAAAGACATTATTTAATTTTTAAAGCAATTTTGTTTATTGATATAGTTCGGCATTAATGAATAATTCACGATTAATTAGCATCATTAAGAATCCATCATAATCACTCCGAATCATTTACAATTATTTAAAATATATATAATTTATAATCATTCAATATTATTAACAATAATTCCGCATCATTCACAATTATTCTGCATTACTCATGATTATTTATAATCTTTTATAATAATTCCTTGTCTTTATTAGCCTTTCTCGTCATTCATTATTATTCAGCATCATCCATAATAATTATGTATCATTCACTATCATTCTGTATTATTCACGATCACTCAGAAACATTCACCATTCAGTATCATTCATAATCCATTCAGCATCATTAATAATAATTCACAATCTTCCAATATCATTCATGATCATTCGCCATCCTTGACAATCATCCAGCACCATTCATGATCAATAATATTTTTTTAGAATCTTACATAATTACGCAGCATCACAAGTATCATTCATGATCATTTTGTATCATTTCCGATCAATCAGAATCATTCATAATCATTCAGCATCATACATAATCTTTCAGCACCATTTTTAAATCAAAATTTAAAGTTTTGAGGATAAAAAATAAATGTATCAGACTTTCTTTTCCCTTATCTCAATGCTGCGCGATCAATACTCCCGATCAATCAGAATCATTCATAATCATTCAGCATCATACATATTCATTCATGATCATTCAGTATCATCTCTGATCATTAAGAATCATTCCCGATCAATCAGAATCATTCATAATCATTCCGATTCATACATAATCATTCAGCACCATTCGTAAATCAAAAATTTAAAGTTTTGAGAATAAAAAAATAAATGTATCATATTTCTGAAATTCCTTTTTAAAACTAAGAATCCAGAAAATAGACTGACTCAATTCGTTTTTGATCATAATGATGCATGGGGTTCGTTTATGTCACTTCAGCGTAGGATTAAGGAGGATAAAAAAATTCTTTCGATGCTTTTCCTTCTAAAAAAATAATTTTTTCTTACCGTTTTTATGGTTTGGTTTATTTTTTAAAGTGTGAAATGCCGTTTGGGTTCGTTTACGCCTTTATTCAGCGAAGTGTATCTTTGACTTATGATTGCAGATGCGTGAAATGGCTTAACGATTGAAAAGAAAATCGATATCTCATTTTTTTCGATGTGCTGGAATGTTTGTATGAAAGTCAACATTCACAGTATGATTTGTAACTTCTATTTTTGATAACTTGAATCTCTGAAAGGTTTTTTTTTGTCAATAAAGCGAAAGATATTTTGTGCTAAAAATAATTGTATTTTTTTAACTGTTTAAAATCGACAAAAGTTTGGGGATTAAAGTTTGAGATTTCTTCTTATTTCTGTAACATTTCAAATGATGGATTGATTTTTTTTTTATGGCTGACCAAATTATTTAGATACGTAACAAGTCTCCATTAAATTTTCTTAAATGTATATATAACATTACATAAGCATGAAAATAGTTTCGAAAAAAGTAGATAAATACACAATAAAAAAAAACTTTTCAAGGAATTTTATATATGTACGGCTTATTGGTTCTTCTTACAAAGCTAAGACCCTGCCAGTTCAATTCCAGAATGTACAGAGCTTTCGTTCCTTTGCTTTTTATATTCCTGCATTTCCTCGTATATTTATTATTCCAAGTATAAAAAATAGGTCCAACTGGAAGGGAGTGTTCTAAATACCTGTCTAATTCTGTTCTAAAATACCTGTCTAAAATTAAATTTTTTAACTAAGCTCATTCGTAGATTGAAGAGGATTTAAAATATCCTACCTAAACTCCGTGCCATCCTAACTTGGGTAAAAACAAAGAGTAAAAAGGCAGAGAGAAAAGCGTGATTGGTTCGTTAGTTGGAATGTCTTGTAAGGTAATATTTACATACAAAATGATCTGAATACAATTTAACCAAAATACACTTTTCATTTTGATAAAATTGCCAAATTTTCTCAAATAATATTCAAATCTGTTAGACTTTACACGAAATTAATGTTTTGAACATGTTTTCTGGATGAATTCACAAATTACTTTTGGAACTATTTACATTTGCGGTAGGATCTTCTCTATAGCATATTTTTATTTCCCAACTTAGGTTGGCAAGGAATGAAGAAGTAAAACTTTTTTAGACATCAACTTCTAGAATGGGTAAATTTTAATGTTGTTGATTTCTTTAATACTGAGTTAAATTCGTGCAAACTGAAGTAAATGAATATTTAACTTCAGAAATTTCGAACATTTAATTTTGAATTATTGTTAATCATTTAAATAGTGCTAATATTAAATAAATAAGAAATTAGAAAATTCTTGAAAGTTGGTGAAAATTTTTGCTTAAAATGCTTTAGCCCAAGAATATATAATTTTATAATTCGAAACTGTGCATTTTTTAAGGAATAGTAAGAATAGCACACAACTGAAAATACGTTACTCGAATTTTACCAGCACTCCAAGCAAATAACAATAAACAATGTGATATAAAACAACCATAACCAGTTTTAAGAAACCCAAACATAAATTCTAGGAACAATAGCACACCACAAGAAACAACAAATAACAGTTTAAAATTTCAGAAAGGACATACCTCCCATGTCAGGTATAAATCTTTTCCACGCCGCTGACGAATAGATTTGGAAGCTTATTTCTGCGGGTAAGAAACGTTATATTAAAGAATATGTGGTATACAATGGCGCGAAGGTAACTTTCCCTAAGATTTAGCAGCTCTCTGGTGACAAATAAGAGAAGAAAAACTAGCTAACTCGTTTATCTTTGTATTTATGCCTTTTTGGTTCAGCTGACAATTTGTAGTTCTCGTGAGAGGGTTAAAAAAAAGGGTAGGTTTGTTTTGTTGTATTCTAATTTTTGTGTGTGTTTGGTCACGTTTTGTTTTGGAACAATTCGATGGAAATTTGCTAATAAAACTGTATAAATAATAGCTTTAGACGTTTACAGTTATTTCCATTGTAAACTCATGTAGTTTATCTTGCAGTCTATAGGGATGAGAGGAAATAAATATGATAATATTCTTTTTCTTATTTTACAACGCACAATCTGTTAAAAAAACGCACCTTACATACACATTTTGTAAATAATACACATTTTGTATGCAAAATGCATTGTAACTGTATTGTGTAATTCTTTTTATTATTTTGTGTATCTATTTGCAACAAAAAAAAACACATTGTTCCCCAATTTGAATGATCTTGAAATATTAGAAAAATGCGTTTACAAAATCTCTCATGCCCCTCTTTAGCATACCTGGGTTTGTGCAAAACATGGAATAAAATGTTAAAGGCTTTTTGTAAAACTAACTAGTAATACGTAATAATGAACTAAAAAATCGAATTGCGTTTAAAACAAAGTTCTTCTGATACTTAAAATAAGAGTTTTAAAGACAATATTTGATCTTATTCGTATTCCTCCAAAGATTCATTCTAGTGCTTAGTAGACGTGATAAACTGAGAATTCTGTATTGGTGATATACAGGTTTCTACTGTCCGACTATCTCGTTTTCTCCAACTCTTCTGTACTTACTGAACATACAAAATATGAGATTTTTTATACATAGAGTCTATAAGTTAATTCCACGTAAAAAGATCTTCGTATTTCTTCAATGATTCCTTCAACTAGTTCTTAGTAGACGTAACGAACAGAGAATGACGTAATGGTGGCTTAAAATAAGTTTTAGTTGCCGCACGAGCAGTTTTCTTTTTGTATTTATATTATTGATGAAAAGATATAACATTTTCCATGTATTGGAAGATAGGTAAAATAAGTTTTAAAGGTATGTAGATAGTTGATGATAATAATGACAGATAAACAATAAACTGTAGGTAAAAGTGGGTAAATGAATCATGTATTTTTTAAAACGTAGATTAAAATAAAATTAGTTTTTATACATTGATGTAAATTATTCTGCATATACGAGACTTTTAAAGATACTAAAAAGCAAAGTTTGCAATAAAATTGATACCTCACATCACTTATTTTAGTAAATTAAAATAATCTATGATGTTCAATCTGTCTCTTTTCTCACCCAGCAAAACTCATAGTGCCGCATTGTCCACTTATTTTCCCCTACGGTAAACTATATATTTTCTCACGGTGTTACATAACTAACATTGACCATTTGATATAAATTTGAAAATGCACATTCTATCAATTAGTGATATTTATGAAACATCTGTGAATATTTTGAGATCGAATTAGAAGATCTGACATTTTTCTACAAATGAACAAAAATGTCAGCTCAAAACTTCGATCGATTGCCCTGAAAAAATTTCATTACATAACATCCGTCACTTTTCGAGGAAATATTCGATTTTCTCTTTGCTCAAAAGTATAACGTTATAAAATGATACAAAAACCAACAGCCCATACAGTTTTTTTTTATAAGCAATTGAAATCATGATTTCTAACTAAAAACTAAAACAAATGAAACGGATATTAATAGTCACATCAAATCTAATAAAAATTGCCGTAAAATTTAAGTTTTCCAATTGGGAATTTGTTTCTTTATGATAAATTCTTACTTAATATATGTTTTCATGTAACAGTAAAACACACAATAATTTTATTAAGTTACATAAGAATATTTACACTTATTTTTTAGATTGGTTACATACCATCATGTAGGTATTGAAATCATAATTTTAACTCGAAAACCTAGAATAACCAAAAAAACCTAAATATTCTTTTATCAAATCCAATAAAAATTAATTTAAAAATTAAAAACGCAAAATTGCTGGATTTTGAATAAACTAATTTTATTTTAAAAATGAAAAGGGATGAGTTCATAAATAATGCTTTTTTAATCAATCTAAGCAAATATATGAATAAATAAGCAAAACATATACCGAGTAATAAAATAAGATGGAAAATGTTTATTATTTTTTTATGACAGTTGGGAATATATTAAATAATAAGCTTACATACAAACAATAAAAAACTAAAGAGTAAATAATATTGTAAATTTGTTATGCAATTAAAGATATAAAAAGTTTAATAAATATTTAATTAATCTTACATTTGAAACCAAAAAAAGACCAGAACAAATATTTTCAATAATTTTTTTACCAACTTTATTTTCTTATATATGGTAATGTTTACATTATAAATATATTAATGTGTAGTGAAAAGAAAAACATTACAGCACTTGTTACACTATTTTTAATTATTTTAATTCATTAGTAAATTTTGTTGGAAATTAACTTTTTTACATAAAATTATTAACTTTCTATTTGCTAATTTTGTATAAAATGAATAATTATGGAAGAATTGAAGGATGTTATTCAACAAATTAAAAAAGTTACATCAAACTAGTAGACAAAGGAAATAAATGGTAACTGTTCGTTGAAACTTCAAATAAAACACATTTTACCTTTTAAATGTGTAATCACCTGAATTTATACAAGAAATATGAGGAATGCTGGTCCTTGTTTATAAATACAAAATATAACCAAATAAAATTTGTGCAAACAGGAAATTCAGTTCATTCAGATAAAATTTAATAATTGCAATATAACAGAACAGTATTATTCTCAATGATCAATGTCCATCTTTTATCTACGATTTTGGATTATGTTTTCTCTAAATCATAAAAACTGGTAATTCTTTAACTGATGTAATTATTTAGTTAATGCTTACTTTTACGCTACTGAGTCTCCACTACATCACATAAATACTCAAACCAGTTAATATGTCTCACGTACAGCTGAGAAAAAAATATATTCCACTCCTTTTATGGATTAACATGAAAATTGGGATTTTTTTCTGCAACTGAAAAATGTGTTCAGAATTAGCAGTTCAAATACTCCTTGTATTTAGCAAAATGTACTAATCTGTAAGAATATTTTTTTATAAGTTGAAAAATACACTTTACTAAAGATTCTAAAGTAAGCATTACTAAAAGTATAGTGGTAGTTTCATATGCAATTTGAACTCAGTTATAAAATTAAGGCCTAGCTTACACTCTAACACAAACCAATAATACATATAAACCCCAAATTAACATTATTTATTACGTGTACTTTGAAATGTGACTGTCAACCGTATTTCAGATATTAAACAAATCCTCAAACTGATTATCCGCATCTTAGCTCAATGGATGTCTCCGCCACCCGATCCCAAATCTACACAAGTCATACAGATGGGCAGAGATCTCCTAGCTCGTAATCCTCTATCAGATTGAAGATTGACCCTGTCATCTACCAGCAGCTTACAAACAGATGATCATGATGAAAGCTGTTGCGACGATTTCTGGAGTGGCGATGACTTCTGGGTCTTTGGGTGCGATGACAAATACGCAGTAGCTGTGAATTGGTTTCGTAAGAGGGTATTAGAGTAGCTTGGAGGAAATGGTTATGTCAGAGCTAGAGAGGTATATTGGTATTATCCCTAATTCTTAAAGAATTATATAACTGTTGATGGTTTCAATGATAGTAGTGAAACCTTAAGTTGTTGAGTAAATAGTAAATATTAAACTTCTGATGTCTGGAGCGAATTTTAGGGCTGCTTCATAAACTACGAAGTCTTAAAATTATCTTCTTTGAAGATACATCCCTCTTGTTATAAGGTACAGATAAGCGGATTATTATTAGGCTCATCTTAGGGATTCGAATGTAGGTGGCAAAATTAGATGTGGGTGGAAGCTTATGACTATGAATTGTGAATGTCGGATGCAGAAGTATGTTTGAAAAATTCGAAAATATAAAAATGTATTATAAAATATTTTCATATTGTAACTTATAAAAATTGGATTAAAGTGTTTCTATGGAATAAAATACTAATAAATAGACTAGACTAATTATACATTTTGAACAAATTTGATCAAAATGCTTAAATTAATTAAAATTCTAATGAAATATAAGCTAATGATATTTAAAAACTTTCATATTACTGAAAAATTTCATTTCACCAGGATAATAAACGCTAAAATATTCGAATTAGTTTTTCTTAACATTTCTTTCTTGTAGGAAAATAGTTATATTAGAATCTTTTACGTGTTTGTATAATAACCGAATACCGAGACCTGTTTACTTCTGTTTTCTTTTCTCTTAATTTTAGGTACGATGTGATGTCAACACTTATTTATGATGCTTCCATTTTATAGCGAATAAGTTAACAGTTGGCCAACTTTAATTATTTTGTATGTTTTAGAACAACTGGTTGGTATACTGTGTATTTTTAAGACGTTGACGTATGTACTCTTTTAAGAAAATATCGAAAAAATATGGATAATATTATATAAATTTCTGGTAGTTGAGGAATTTTTTTTTTCTAAAAAATACATTTGAGTAAACTTAAGTTTGATCATATTTATTTAGACAGATAAAGATAGTTTATCTTTATCTAAGATAATATTTGTATCCAAAATGTACTTTTTATTGCAGCAACGTTATAGAAATAAATTGCTATTATTGAGATAGTTCTAAGGAGAAAGAGGAAAACTATTATATTTTGAGGAATTTATTTATTATAGCTTACTAAGATAAAGTGTTATTTCTTATAGTTTATAAGCTTTCCCATGCTTTCCTATACTTTACCCGTCTAGTGCTTATTGTGATCTAAATATTTTCACAAAAATACAACATCAACCATTTTTTTCTAAAGTCGTAGTATCAGAATTATGGTATTTAATCAGCACTTTTAAGTCACATGAACTTAAAAATTCATTTACAAGGCATTTTGCTTTTCAAAAATACATTTCATATTCCCCTCACATACTTTATAGTGTATAAAAGGAAAACAAAAAACTTGGTATATTCATTATTGAAATAAAAATTACTTTTTCTATTGCTTGTTCACGGTAATATGAGCAGTTCGAAAGCAGAATGACGCATCTTAAATTATTCATATCAATATTCTTGAGTGGAATTAAATAGTGCTTTAAATTGAGATTCAATGCTAAATATTTTATTTATAGGAGATACAAACAATTATTTTTTCTATGCGTTATATAATAACAAAGACGTGTACTTACAAGAAAAGTAATTCTTATTATTGTACCTACCTTAATAAATGTTTTATATTGAATTGAAAATCCACCAGTTCTACAATGCACAGGGATCCTGAGACCATTTTTAGCTATTAACTCGCTTCAAACAATTGATTTTTTAGCAACGAAATTGTATATAAACTTTCCAACCATGTGGAAATGTTGCCTCATTTCCTCATGTTATCATCAGTATTTGCGCACAATTTTGTTGAGCTTAGTCAAGTTATCTCTAACATAGAGTTATCGGAGACTAATATCTGCAGTTTCATTTTTGGGCCGGTAATTATTCCAAAGTCGTCATATTTCTTTTTTTTTTTTTTAAATTTAAAAAAAAATATGTAATCTGATTTCAAATTTATTCCTTGAGGGAAATGTTTTTGCGATAAAAATTTATTTTCTTGTTATATTCGATTTTGTTTTGACACTAAGCATTGATTTTCGCGATACAAGTCTAAATTTCACAATCCATTTTTATACTACATACTATACACAGAAACCTAAGTCAAATAAGTTTGATCATTTCAGCTAAGCATAACGTACATTTTTATTATATACCATATGAGTACATGAATTATTTATTAGAATCCGAAAATTGGTAATCAATGACAATACAAATAAGATCGCCCTCTATTGAATAGATATTCAATCTTCCTTGATCAATACCTTTATTTCCCACTTGTACCAGGTTTTCCAGAAGTGCATATTTTCCAACATTTCTATTTGTTGGATTGGCAAAGTTTTATCTGAAAAACCAAAATCGATAATTTCACGGCGAGAAATATCCATGAATTTTGAAAACAAATCTTGTATATTGCGTTAGTAGGGATATAAAATAAGAGCAGATAAATAAGAGAGATATAGTAAAATAAGAGCAACCTTGTTACCATAAATTAGTCATCGCAAGGTCCACTTTTCTGATGAGGTCAAACTACAGTATTGAGTATATAAAGATATAAAACTTGAAGTTTTTTTGTTGAACACTTGGATTTTCTTCATATCTTCATTAGTGAATATTTAGTTTCGACATTGCTTAATTTTTTTCAAAAAAATATTGCTTTGCAAAACAAGAATTTTGGAAATTTCCCTTTTTTTCTTAACATTTATTGTCATACAACGAAATTATCTTTATGTATACCTTCCCTATCCAGCCTTCCCATTACCCCTCCCCCCCATTATACTTTTACATTTTAATGAATATAAAGCTTTAATTATAGCAATATTGTTTTCAAACAGGTTGGCTCAGTGGCTGTGAGGCATTACGTTCCCCAAGATCGCGGGCTCGATCACAGGATGAATCACCAGGTTCAGGATGAGAAAATAGCAGGCATGCATGTCATATAATTTTGTGGCAAGTAAAAGATCAATTGAGACTTGGGTTCTCTCAGCAAATTTAAATCTCGGTATACTTAAACACCCTAATTGAGCTCAGATTCAATTAATTGCAAGCAGACCGTCGCATATGGTATAACGGAAAGACGCCTAGATTGTGACACAAAAAACGGCTGTCAGTTCTGTTGAGTATGTATAGTCTTCATTCACCAAAAAGGCAGCCGTCTTTCGAAAGAAATTGAAGAGTACAGGGTAAAAACCTTTTAATTTCTTAGAAAACTTTAATCATCAGCCTCTTTGGCGATGATAGCGAGTAATCGCCTAAACTGGTGTAAGGAAACCAGTTGCTACCTACCGAGATTCACGCGATGTACGATTCCTACGCTTGAACTAGGAAAAGAAGAAAGAAAACCGGTTTACTGTCGCCAATGTCCGCCAAGCAGACACGATTACGGGACGACTTCTAACAAATCAAGCGGTTCTTCCCCTGTACTATTCAATAGAATTTAACATTTTATTATATAAGTTTAGATTGACTTAAAACATTGACAAACCAACCCAACGAATCGGCGTAAAGTGATTGATGATCGCTTCCTCTGTTGCTCCCAACATTCTTCTTCGACATCAACATTACGCAAGGAGAATTATTCACCATCAAAGTCCTTTGGTTGTTATGCAGAAGCCGGGCACTTTGGCTTAATGTTGTCACTTAAGTTGTTTATGGTGGGGCTGTTTCTGAAATGAGGCTTCCTACAGGAGTCGGTTTGAGCGGGCTAAATGGTATTAATTTGTTCATTAGGATGTGGAAAAGGTAGTATCGTGGATGGGAAAGTTGTTGAATATTTTGGGATGCTTTCTTTCTGGTAAGCGGATAAAGATCTGGGATGTTGTGAGATTTTGTTATGATACCTGGTATTCTGTTGGTCAATATTATGAAATTGATTGTATGCAGATGTGATGGAGTGTTGAGGATCTGACTGATTACTAAGCAAAAAAATGGTAGATACAAGTTAAAAAAAAATCTTTTTAAGCAATTGGTCCGATGTAAATTCGCATTTTTTCCACATATTAACACTATATATTAGCTTGGCACTGATTATTATCAACTATAATATGCGATTGTCTTTTGAAGGCTTTAATATGCTTTATGCCCTAATGGTGCTGATTTAAAGAATATGCATTTATTGAAGAATATGCTATTATGTGATTCTCTTCCAGTCTTGTAAATGGATGGCAAAATCTACAAAAATTTGTAAGTAAATGAAACTGACACTTATGTGAAGTGTTTTAGTTTTTTAAAGTTCACTTATTTAAAGATTTAGATTGCGTTCATCATTTTTTCACATATAATATTATTTAAATTTTTTCAATAAAATTTCTAATTCAAATTAATGTTATTGACTATCTATATTTTTAAAGTACTTTATCATCAAAACTAGCAATGATGCATAAAAATCGTTTATTTAAGTTGTTCGTTATATGTTCTAGTATTGTTGGTTTCATATATTATTGATTTTCAATAGGTTTTTCTGTATTCCAGTTTAGAATAAGTTTTTAATATTTATACGTTAATTTTAATATGAGTTTTACTTTTCTGAGAATTAAAATTGCTTTTACAATCTAAAACCAGGATAGGTCACTTCCCTCTACGAAATATCGAAATAAAATATTTAATATTATGCAATTATCTTTCATATACATTATTAAAAAATCAGAATCTTTATTTTATCATTTCATTAAAAAGTTAAAATCATAAATTTAACTAATCTAAAACAATTTCATATGAAAAAAAAATTATAAAAAGAAACTCCATAACATCGAAAAATACTTCCTCTTTAATACTCGTCGCTTTCTGGCCTCAAGCATTGATGTCCATGCACAGTTCTTGCTATCAAATTCACAAGAATTGCGTTTGGACAATCATGGCTTGGAACTCAACCGTCGTCAGATCCATTTCTTCTTAGAGGAAGAGAACCCTTGGGGGGGAAGAAGGGCTTCTTCTTCTTGACCATGTGTGCTCGCCCGAGCGTCGGCCGATGGATTCTCGATGAATTCCCCGATCAATTTCCTGCGCCTCGGCCTGTTTACATAGTGTATGTTGTCTTTCCCATCGTCTCCCGTTCTTTTTTCGTCTTTCGCCAGGAAGAAAATGGTCGCCGAATCCTGATTCCTTTTTCTTGGTTCCAGTTCCTGTAGGAGGAAATGATTCTTGTTAGGAGGTGAAATGGGCTAAGATAAATGTCTATTTGGCCGGGGTTGGGGAAGTTTTTTAGTTGACTGTTATGTGTTTTATTAGAACTACGTTAAATATATTGTGTTTGACACAACTTATTTTTTAAGCTGTCAATGAATCCGAAACTATGATGAACATAACATGAGATCCTTCGTTCAAGATTTTACCGATATAATTTTTACTATTCAGTTGTGGTTTGACATGTCTCGTGGGCACATAAAACCAATCACTGAAGAGTGAAAATGCTTTTGGAACACATAACTAGTTAATTTCAACTTCTTAACAATGTATTTTTTTTAATCCTGGAGGACCGAAATGTTTCTTAATGATTACCTTAATTCACTACGGCATTAACTTTTCAATACAGTATCATAGCACATGCATAATACATTAATTTTACTACAGTACTGAAGCTTGATCTATAATTCTTGTGAACCCCTTCTATTTCTTGCCTTAAGCGTGGCGATGTTTTGTGAAAGTTCACACGTTCTGTCTCTAGTCCCGTCTCTACGTGTATGAACAGCTTTAGAGGTGGATAAGTTTTTTTCTGAAACTGCTTACTTAAGGTTATTTGACATTGGAATAAATGATCTCAAGATTTGTACCGTTATGTAAATATTAACACAACCATCAAAAATATTAGTTTATAATTCGTATTTGTTTTGAATTAAAATATTTTGTCATTTTAAAATGGGAGTAAACTTGTTAAACAAAACTAAAGGAATGAAATTATTTCATTATAATCTTAACGTTAATTTTTCTGATAAAGAACAACAATTCGTATTTTAAATTGACACAAATACGAAAAATACAAAAATTTTATGCCTTTAATATTTCTTATTATGCTTAGTATAAAACTTTAATTTTTATTTTACCTAGTATAAAGAATAAAATAATGTGCTTTTTTAACGAAAATACCTTACAGATCAATTGTTTTCTTCATTCACATTTCAAAAAACGTTATAAATATTGACATGATACATTTCTCTGAATTATCTCGAACGCATTCGAAACTTAACCAGACCATATATACGATTTCAAATACATTTACTTCCAAATCCATAAGTTCTATTTCCAGACACTTATAATGTTCCCCTGAAAAAAGTATCATTTCTTTCCTATCTTTTGCCGACATCACTGGTACATTTGGTCAGGAGAATATATGAAAAATTCAAAAGCTTGGAAGATAGAATGCAGCCTTGTAGAATGTGTTTTTTTTCACACTGGATGACCCAATGAATATACTTTTGCAATGCTTCCTGTCGCACTGCCAGAAAATTGCTTCACAGCATGTGGTTCTAAAAATACATGTCCGGATGGTATAAACTTTCCATAAAATGGACTACTTTTATGAGCCTGTGGAGTTTTCAGCCTTAAAGGTATCTTTGGTGTGACAATAAAAGATTTCTAGTCCAATATTTAGCCCTTATTATTAGTTATTTTACATTTATTGAAACTTAATTTTATTAAAAGGTATTATAAATTTAAAGAGTTTATGACATTTTTTGAAAGATTTAACGCTGCCTAACTATTCGATAAAATGCATTATCATGTGAATGTTTTATGTTGGTAACATTTTGTATAATAATATAATTTCTTCAGACTTAAGCAAGAGGCCAATAACTAAAATAATAAATAAAGTAATTTAGCGATATTAAAATTAATAAAGTTTTAAAACAATGTATTAAGATTAAAAATGTACTCGCCCTAACCAAAACTTAGTATGGAGTAATTATTTCAATTTCTATTTTTAATTTTTACTTTGAAATTAATGAAAAGTGAGTCACAAATCTGTTTGTATTTTGAATAAAATAGATGTAATGGTTGTTGCAATTTCACGCAACTATAAAATTATTTAACTTAGTCGATGGTGCTTAAAACTACGTTCGGTCATATCATCAATTACATGCCTCAATAAATTTAAACGACACATGTAAAACAAATTAAGCATGCTAAATGGAAGTTCTACATTCATTAAATCTAACTAGTGTATATTTAATGAATGTTAAGCTCACATTTTTATGCTAGAGCAATTACCTCATAAAACCCGAATCTACATAAACCCGAGAACAAAATAAAAATTAATTCCACACCCCACACGCAAATGAAAACGACGACTAAAAATTTTCAGGCGATGTCAGCAGTGCTCGATTAATGACATCGCCTTTAAAATCAGGTAAAACCAAAAACTTATTAACTTCCCCCGACCATCCAACAACCCCATAATCCCACCCTATAACAAACCACCCAATTTCAAAAATGGTCCTGACATTCCGCTGTGTCAGCAACCATTTTTAGTTCTTGGGGTCGCTGTAGCATTTTTAAATTCCATCGCAGCTCGAACAAAGGAGAGGGGCCGTGTTCTCGGTCCAGAAGACTTTGGATTCGAATCCTCTCATTTGCATTTTAATTCGATAAAGCTCAGAAGTGTGCTTCCTTCACCCTTCTCGAGGGGTAGGGGGTATTCGGATTTTAGTTCTGTGCATCTCCGGAATCCGAAATTCGAGGCCCCGGAATTTCCGGCGCCATTTTTTTTCTAATGGAACGCCCTTTTTCTAATGGAGATGGTTGGCGCGAAGGGAAGTGAAGACTCCAAAAAGTCGCCAATCAACCCTTGTAAGCCTAAAAAAACGCTCACTCAACGTTAGTTCATGCTAAAAAGCATTTTTTTTCCCTTAAAAAGCATGAGTTACGAATTAAAAAAAAACACTATTTGCGCAGTTGTAGGCTGTAGCACAAGATCTAAATTTGTTAAAAAAGTTTCTTCACTGGTAAGAAAGGCCGTGGTAAGAATGTAAGTGGTTCCATCCACAGGCAAGGAATAGTAGTTGTAATTATTGGTTTTGTTAGAGGGTCCAAAATCGACAAGCCGATTCAAAAAGAGTATAGTAGTAAGCGTATATAAATACCACTGTGAAATTCCGCCAAATCGTTTACTGGGCTTACTACAGAGTGATTGGCGGCTTCTCTTGGTAAATAAGTTTTTTATTGGGTTTGGAATGGCATCATCATCATCTTCTTCTTTACTCTATGGGTGGACCCTTTCCTTCGTATTCCGTTTTCACGTCTTCTCGCTTTTGGAGTGTTAGATTGCCTAGAAGGGTTCATCATTTTGGGAGAAAAGTGGGGGACGTGGTTGATAGTATGGAAATTTTTATTGGATATAAAACGGGGTATATTTATTTTCGTGGTTTTTGTTAAGCTGTGAGAACATTATTTCTTTAAAAAGGAAATAAAGGAAAGATGGGATTTGTCATGCATCACTTAAAAAAGCTACTTTCCAAGGTTTAGATTCAGACGAATGAAGATTATTAGAAGAAAATTATTTTTGATGCAACTGTTTAACAAGATTAAACAACTGGAAAATTTTAAAGATTTTCTAAAATGTAAAAGATACGCTTGAGTAACACCTTTGTACAAATCAAATTGTACGCCCTTATTTTCAACACTTTTAAAAGAAACTACAAAAATGAAGAAATTTTTCTTAACAAATACTTCAATAATTAGATTTAAGATTATAACAAGAAAGGAGCTTCTAGTTGTTTAAAAAAAAAAAACTTTTTGCACCAATGCATTTAAAGAAGTAAATTCCACTAAATTGTAGACACTGTTAATTCTTAAGACTTTTTGCCTACCAGTATGTTTAATTTTTATACGTCACCTTTTCTGAGTTTATGTGTTTATGACTAAAATCTAATTTTTGTTTATGAAAATTTATGTTGAAGTATGTGTAGCCAATTTATGTGAAATATATAGAACAATTGTGTAGCCACGATGGGCAGGCGAGCTGTTTAATAAACAATGTTTGTTAAATAAATTGATGTTGAATAGAATAGTCGGTGGTACGTTATCCACGGGAGTTGTGAACCCGGTACACGAGTTCTTTTAGACACTAACACGTTTTTTGTTTCATAGAAGCTAAATTATGAAAATGAACGTATTATATTAAATGTGTGTAAATAAATGTAGTCTTCATTAAGAAATGGGGTACTAGAAAAATATTTTGATGCTTACGAATTTGATAAATTGCTAGTTGGATTCACTTTGACTTTCACTGAAACTTCCAATCGCATGTTAATGTAGTCTCATTAATTAATGTAGATCATACAATACGAAACGTGCCTGGAAATTCGTCAATAACACAACGAAGTCAAACTGCGTTGTGCATTACGCAACAGAAACCCTTCAGCGTTTTTCAATATAATTACTCCCCAATGAGCAATTTGCTGATAGTTCGTCACGCGCGATCTTCCATGAGTTGCGCTTTTCCCAAGCAACTTCTGGGCAGACGAACAAATCAATTTTTAATTAACAAATTACTACGGAACTCTTCGTTTTAAAGTTATCAGAAGTCTCCGAAACAGTTGTTTTGACACTTGACCGAATTCATTATGAATCGAGAATCTTTTATTTTTGTTTGGTACAAGTTCATTACTGAGTAGATCGCGTGCCAAGTGGTACTTAATCAAAAAGTACTTGAAGACTTATCTAGCTTGTTTAAGTTGCTGTAGAAATTTTATGTTGTCTGGTTGTCTGTAATTACTTTTAAAATAGAGTTTAAACTATAATGGCCAAATTAATGCATTATTGAATTGCATGTAAAAATGAACCCATTTAAATTAAAGAAAAATATTCGGTTTTGTTGCGATAAGTATTTTACGCATTTTATTTATTGAAGAAATTAAATTCAAACATAATATTTAAGCAAGTTTAATTGAAGACATTAGGTGCAAAACAAGTTAAATCACTTCTTGAAAAAAACTGAGTTGGTTAGCTTTTTATACAGATTATATACGTATTGTTGATTATGAGTGATTATAATCGCATGTATATATACATAAAATACGATTTAACTTTATTTATGCAAATCAAAATGTTGTTGGATCCCTTCCTACAATACCTGTATGAAAAGCTAACCAACTCAATTTTTACCAAAGAGTGATTTAACTTGTTTTGCACTTGAGCTCTTCAGTTAGTATGGGTTCACTTAGTATTGGGTTTTAGCTGTTATATAATATTTATGCTAAAATTAAGCTACATTACTTATAAAGGTATCTTTTTGAACTTGGTATTATATAATTAGATCACATACATTGATATATCAGTAAATGGATAGCTTTTATACCAAAACAGGTCTTATAATAATCTCGCGCAAGGCGGTAAACAAACAATTTCATATGGACAAGCTGCGTAAAGCTAACTTTGGGCAATAAATCTGTTCATTTGCAAATTATTAACTCTAGCAAAACAATGGCAATAAGAATTAATTTCGGTTCTATTGCAACTAAAAAATAGCAACTAAAAACAAACGCGAGACAAAACCACACCTTTTTACCTTATTGATATTAATTAGCTTTCCTAAAAATACCTTGGTAAAATTTTATATTTTACATAAATGAAAACGACTAACAGTAATCACTATCTATAACAAAACAAAGATTTTTCATTAAGGTTTAATTCAATACCCTCACCGAAAAGCTCCATTAAATTTGTGGACGCTTAGAAACTTGATGAACATAAATGTTGCTGGAGATTAGGACGGAGTAAATCCTGATAATTTATTTCCTTTGATTTTTTCTAAAGAAAATCATTTGTAACAGCTGTTAACTGAGCTCCATCTTATAAAAGCACCTGTACCCTGAGGCCAGTGCTGTAACAAAAAAAAAAGAGAAATGCTAATTTGTTTTTCATAAATTTATCATCAGTCTCCAAGTATATTACCCAAAGAAAAACTTACGGGGTCGTTAATTTTTAGGATCTAAAGAATTAAGTTTTATTAGTGATCATGATTTAAGGGATTTGAACCCGTGCATTTTTTTAAAGAAAAAGTTAACAAGTTTTTTTATGGACCCCAGTAAAAAAAGATGCATACACATTTTATGTTCATTAATCAGGATTGGTTTAATTACTTACTTTTAAAAGATGAAAAATCTACTTTTTGTGTTTTTATAAATATATTTTTTTAAAAAAATTAAAATTGGCATAGTTAGAGACTGGTTTTTACATTTTTATTCTGTTTTTTTAATGACCACATTTTCTGATTTATAATGAGTTTTTATGATGGCTTGATCTGTTTTTCTCGTTATTATAAAAATTAAGTTGTTTTCATGAATATTTTTTCTATAAATATTAGAATTACAGTTTATGTTTTAATACATCACTTTATTATTACAATAAATAAAACTTAAATTTTAACTCTGAGAGAATAATAATAACTGAAACATTAAATGTTTTCGAAATATTAATTGGACTGCTAAAATAATTAGTTACGCAGCACATTGCAATCTATATCGATGTGGTTATTAAATAATAAAAATATTCTTAAAGAAAACGTCAAATTTAATTAACAGCTTCTACTTTCCCAATTTGAAAGTGAACTTTATTTAAGTTTAATCCATTCAGAACGCATTGCAGTCCGAATGAAAAGTCGAAATGTAAACAAAGGCATTCCAATTTAAATGCAATTACTCGCTTCAGCCGAAGTTACAGAATTCAATATCAATTAAGAATCCCCCCAAATGCGTTGATTCATTTCGATTGTGATGAAATTAATAGAACAAACATAATTCACAGTACAATTGTTCCTAAAGGTGAATTACATCAGAAAATCGTACATAATTAAGAATTAAGTTACTAAACTAAACCTTCACGTTGTGCCTTTCGTGTTAAAATTAACATTACGCAGGGTTGTCTTAGGCTAAGCAAATACCCTTTCTACGCTTTTGGCTAAGCATTTTTTTGCTTCTTGAATGTAATTATCCGTTCAATTACTGTGCTTCCTTCATTAACATGTTATTTCTAGACAGAGATGTTATTTTGATCAGAGATGTTGTAGAAGGAATGTTATAATAATTTGCGTAAATGACTTTAATTGTATTTTGATTCCAACCATGCTGCATTACTGTTTATATTAATATGCAATTTAATTTCTTGTGAACGGTAGTCGCCTCCAGGCGACAGTCAAGATAAAGTTTTCGCTCTTAAAGAAATATTTATCCAAGGCCTCTGTAAGAAAAGATAAGGCTTATTGGAAACTGCAGATACTTGTTGTTGATGATATTTAATAATTTTGTTTCACTTACTGATCAGAAGCCATGTTTTGGCTTGAAACTATTATAAATGCTTTATTTTATGATTTGCTTTTTCAAGATTAGCGTATAAATGATTGTTTTTGTTATTGTTTTATGCATTACGTGTATTATTACGGAATTTAAGGTTTTTTTTTAAAATATACAATTGTTTATTTCGAAGTACAGTATAGTTTGTTAAACAATTATCTAACTAAAAAAATACTCACATAGATAACTGTTTTATTTGGCATGGTGTCCCTGAACAAAAACAACACAAATAAAATATGGTTTATGAAAGTGTCATGATGCGTCAAACGTCAATAATGAACTCGCTTTATCTTTTATGTTAGTTATACTTTGGAGAGTTTAGCAACTACACTTTTCATATGTAAAACATTGGCTATGTTTGAGTTTACCAAAATAATTTATACAAAAACTGGAACAAACTACAAATATGCACTCAAAAACTATTCTGAAATACTTTTACAAATACCCTAAACGGCTAAGAATAAATTAGCCTAATATGATTAATTTATAAACTTAATTGATTAAGTACCAGGTAATTTGAAAACACTTTTAAGTTCTTTAAAATTGTGTTCCACTTAAGAAGATTAACTGCAACCAAATCCGAACTTAGTCTTCCGGTAGTTTGAGCACAAGGGTTTGGAAACAGGAAGTTGTTCCAAAAGTTTACGACTTTGCACCGGGCTCAACCCTTTTCATGTATCTCTAGAAAACTCCTAAGATTATATAGAAACTGGATTTTTATTTCTGCATCTCGTGGTTTGAGGAATCCTTGATGAATGGTTCAGAAAGGGAAAAGTTGAAAAACGTAATTTAAAACTTCCCAGAATCTGATCTCTGGAAGTGTTGAAGGTAATATATTATTTAGTGAGAAATAGGTTTATCTTTGAGTGAAAGCCTAATTATACACAATGAAGTTGTTTCGTAATTTTTCAAGCGGGTTAGTAGATTATTTTATTTTAGGTTAAGTTAGGTTACTAAAATATACATTAATAAATTTGTAATTATTTTGATTCATGTACCTTCATTAATATAAATAAAAAAATACTTCTTTAATGGGAGTGTTTTAGCTAGCAGTTGACCAAGGATGTTAAATTATAACAGATACCCAAACATTTTTTTGATTGTTGAACTCATTAACGACGGTAAGGTAATTTATAATTTAGTGAGATAAGTTTGTCTGTGAGTGAAAGCCTACACTCTTAAAACAAAAGAGTGAAATCCTTTCCAGTTGGAGATGTGCATTTTCGGCACCGTGAAGGCATGCATATTTTCTCAGACTGAGTTAAAATCACTCGTGTGGAGTGATCCTGTCGGAGGTTTAACACACAAAGGATCCACTCCAAAAGGAGAAGTGCATTTTCCAGTCTGGAGGTGTGAAATCCACTCAGACTGAGTTAAATTAGGAGTGTTTGTTTTAAGAGTGTAATTATACACAATGAAGTTGTTTTGTAATTTTTCAAGCTGTTTAATAGATTACTTTATTTTAGGTTAAGTTAAGTTATTAAAATATACATTGATAATTGTTATTATTTTGATTCATGCACCTTCATTAACATAAATAAAAAATACGTCTTAAATGGGAATGTTTTAGCTGGCAGTTCACCAAGAATGATAAGTTATAACAGATACTAAAACATTTTTTTGATTGTTGAACTCATTAACGACGGTAAGGTAATATATAATTTAGTAACGACGGTAAGGTAATATATAATTTAGTGAGATAAGTTTATCTTTGAGTGAAAGCCTAATTATATACATTGAAGTTGTTTTGTAATTTTTCAAGCTGGTTAATAGATTATTTTGTTTTAGGTTAAGTTATTAAAATAAACATTGATGAATTTGCTATAATTTTGATTCATGCATATTCATTAACATAAATGAAAAAATATTTTACAAGCTGGTAGACCGAGAATGATACGTTATAACATGAACTAATGCAGTTCCTTGATACTTTAGCTAATTAACGACGTTTGGCAAGAACATTTTTTACACGAAAATAAGATTACTGCTTAAGTTTATTTCAGGAAATAAAATATAAGACAAGTGAAGACCATCATCCTTAAGAATATTTTTAAGGTAAACTGGCACGACAAACAAATTAAAAAAAAACAGTTAAGTTTAATACTCGATGTCGTCGTTGATAAGGTCATAGATATACGATTCACTGATTAACTATAAATTGTTTACGTAACTCTAAAACTTTTCAACTTATTGCAGTAAATCAATTAAAGTTTTTGAGTTATTACCCTTTCAATGTATTTCTTCAAGGTTTAGGTGTTTTATAGATGAGTATCAAACATTTAAATTATGTTTTATACTTTTGATAGCTGCAATTGTTCGTCGGTACATCCATAGGAATATTAGAATTAAACAAAAAAATAACAATGCTGCTTTTAATTTAGTTAAAATTTAGTTTTTATTTTGTAGCTGATATTTGAATATAAATGCACTTTGATATTTTCGTCGAGATTATCTTGTTATAAATAAGATTTCATGATTATGTTATAAATTTATTTATGATTTAATAGTGCTGTGTTATAAATGTGTTTCAAAGGATTAAATATGATTTATAGGATTATTTTTAGGGTTTGTTTAACATTTCAGATTAAAGCATTTGAGTATACAGCATGCTTTTAAAAAGTTAATAAAACCCTTGAATACTTACCTATTAAAACAACACCAGTAACTAGAATATTAGTATATTTCATTTTCACTCTACACATTCTACAATCGCTATATTGAGAAAATCGTATTTTATTTAAAAACTAATTAAAAAAAAAACATGGATACTTTATTCAAAAATCTTATTATTGGTAATCAGTTGTTTTGATTTTCATTAATCAATAATATGTAAGTAGAGACATGTTCAAAGGCGGCTCACTAAAAGTATTCATTTCCTTTGTCTTGTTGGCACTTGAAATGAAAATTGCAGATAGATACACAAAAGAGAGAGAAAATTTGAATATCTGAGTTTTTGAATAAAGTAAAAAGAAATTGTTAAAAGAATAATGAAAAAAGTCTTGAATATAGATATGTCGAATAAAATAACAATTCTTAGAAATAAGAATTTTCCCGTCGTGAGACGCGACGTAGAAACAAAAGAAAAAAAGAAGATATCTCAGAAAAAAGAGACACGGAATTAAAATCTAACGAACAAGAGAAGTTCTCTGTACCACGACGACATGTCAAAATTGCAGAAAAGAAGAAAAAAAAGCACCAACAAAAAACATCCGTAAAACTCATATCTCCCTTTTAGGTCGATTGTGCTTCCGGAAGTGTAAACGGAACGCCGTAATGGCATTTAAAAAGATACTACATATTATGCAGAACTTAAGAAGTACATGTATAAAACATCTTATGCAAAAAGATTGATCACAACAGCGAACTTTTTCCCGCGTTCAACAAAAATTTCTCTCCCCGCTCTGTTTTTTTTTCTTGTTGTTGTTGGAATCCAAAAAGAGGATTTAGAACGTTCGGGACGGAAGTAGAAATGCGACTTTTAAAGAAATGCGACATTGTAAGAAAAACCAGAGCATTCGAATGCAGATGGTTCCGGGTTGTTTGGTTTTAAAGAAGAACGAGGCTCTTTTGTGACGAAAATGCTTCGTTGTTGTGTGGGGCAAGTGGATAGCATTAGCATGACTTCGAATAAAATATTATCGTTTGGTTTTTTGTGTGTGGGCATTTGTTGAGGTTTTAACTAGAAACGAGTATAAAAAGTAAAAATAAAATAAACATAAAAGTCTCTAGCATATATTTTTTTATTTTTTAAAATTTAAATTAAACTTTACGAATTGTAGAATTGCTCTTTTGTGAAGAAAATACTTCGTTGCTGCATGTGGCAAGTAGATGGTATTAGCATGACGTTGAATAAAATATTATCAATTGCTTTTCTTGGAGGGCGGGAGGTCATTTGTAGAGGTTTTAACTAGAAACAAGTATAAAAAATAAAAATACAAATACACATAAAAGTCTCTAGTTTATTTTTTTAAAATTTAAAATCGTAATTTTTTAAAAACTTAAATTAAACTTTAAGAAGTGTTGCATTGCTCTTTTTTAATAAAAATGCTTGCTGTGTGGGGCAAGTCGATAACATAAGCATGACTTAGAATAACATATTATGTATTATCGTTTTTTTGTGTAGGCATTTGTTGAGGGTTTTAACTAGAAATTGGTATAACAGCTCCAAAAAAAAATAATAAAAATAAAATACACACAAAAGGCTAAAGTTTTTTTAGATTGTACAATTTTATTTTTTTAAACTCAAATTAAATTTAAAGAATTGTTGAATTGCTCTTTTTGAAACGAAAATACCTCGTTGCTGTGTGAGCAAGCAGAAAGCATTAGCATGGTTACGAATGAATTATTATCGTTTTTTTACTGTGCATATTTTTCGTGGGGTTGACTAGAAATGAGTATAAAATGAAAAATATTCATAAAAGGCCTTTAAATTGTATGATGGCCTTTAATTTTAAAATTAAATTTAAACTTTAAAAGTGTTGAATATCAAAGCGAATTTAAAAAAATCTTTGTTTTGTAAGGTATTTTACATAAGCTTCAGAGGAATTTAAAAATTGTTTGGACTATTTTTTTTAATATAGAAAAAAAATATGGATTTTTAATAGAAAATCCCAGAATTTGGAGGTAAAAGTTGTAATAATGCTTTTGAGATAAAGCCATGTCCAAAAAAAAATCATTTTTTAATTCAACAAAAAATAAAAAATAAAACAATTTAAGCAGTATGAAAATGTGAAGTATTACTAAGTGTTGATTTAAAATAGAATTAGAAAAGGATATAACTTGATTAGAAAAACGATTTACAAAATGTAGCTTAAAAAGAAATAAACTTTTCCAAAATCAATCAATATTTCAAATCAAACAGTACAATCTTAAGAAGAACATTACCATCTTATACGATTTCAATTTATGAAATATCGACAACAAATTGCATTCAAAGTGTTTATATACATATTCTCACAAAAATTCCGTTTATTTATCCTTATCGACTTCTTAATGGGAATGCAAGACTTAATGGCAATGCATATTGAAGATTGTTCCTTAAACAAACGAAAGAACAATGGGGAAAACGAATCCTACATCGATCAGAAAAAGCAAACCAAACAATCATTCTTCTTAGCGACTGGATTCGCCTAGTCATTTTTCTCTGGCGATGATATTGTGCATTGGAATAGATTGTGATATGTTAAAGTCAGGTCTTATATCAACCTTAACAAAAGCATAACATGTGCTTTTGGTTATGCCAAAGTTACTTTCTTCTTTTAAGTTCCCTTACAATCTATTGCTTTGCTATTTTTTTTTAAACTATAAAATAAATACCCGTTCTTCGCATGAACTAAAAGAATTAAACGATCCAAATATACGTAAATTTAATCTGCAATAGAGTAGTCCCTATGCCATTGTTACAATATAATATAAGGTATTACATAATGTTACTTACATTAACTTATAATTTTAAAATACGCTATGTAATGTACATTCTCAAATCATCCTCAATATAAACACACTATTTTCGTAATTTCCCTTATGGTTTCACCCATTTAAACCTAAATTGTATGATAAAAGTATTTCAAGTAAAAATATAAGTTACGTGGTAAAAAAACTATTTTACACATTTGACTCCTTACATATCATTAGTTTTAATTGACATCAAAGATGGCAATAAAAAAGGTTTACACAAAGGATACATAATAATAGCTTAATCTTAATGTCATGACTTCCAAACAATCAATCTCCATAAAATCTAACTGAAATCATTTGAATTCTCTCTAAAAATAGAACATTTTGAACTGCTTCAAGTGCGTATCAATCAATGACATAGCTAGTAAGTATTGATAATACATTTATAACTTACATTAAAATGAAAATAATAATAAAAAAAAACAAGTACGTTAACCAACTAAAAAACGAATACTCTTCAATGAAAACTTTAATTTAAAAAAAAATCTCAAACACATTTAGTACAAGAAAAACAAAATCTTTCACTCTTCTTTTCTAATTGGTTGGGTGTTCTTTCTCATATTTTTTTCTAAAGATGACTTTGTAAAATGGATTACATTCTTAGTTTCGATCTAAGTAGCCGGTTCCTAAATCAATCTGATGACATTATAGAGTGCGGTCGATTCTGTCGAAGTTACTCCCATTTTGAGGTAGTGTTTCACGTCCACATCAATCAACTTAACGACTGACAGATTTAAGTAAGGATGGGTTAATTTACTCTGTGCGAAAGTTTGAGACGCTAAGGGTCTGGGAGGAGTTCGTGAGAAAGTTTCAAATGGTTTTAGCTTTCGTATGATAAAAGAAAGAAGATTGTGGATTAAGTGGTGGAAAAATTGTGAGGTTCTTATAATTAAGCTATTTTATATGATTTTATAAAATATAATAGTATGTATTGAAAATGTTTATTTTGTTCTGCTGTAATTACCTTCACAAACAAAAGTGATTATTTGTAAAATAATTGTGACGTATGTACGGGAAGGATTTTATTTATTGTTTAGGTGATATAACAAATTTGTTAAATTCCTCTCTGATAATTGAAGATTGTTTAAGATGTATTATGGTAATTTAAAAAAATACACTTTTGTTATTTGATTTATACACAAAACTGTATTTGATTTAAAAATTTGCAATCAATCATGAATCTGAAAGTTAGATTTTTTTATTATGTGCCTCAGAAATTTTACCTTAGTCTCTTGAATAGTACTTCACTTTTAACTGCTGCAATAAAAATAACATGGGATTAGTTAGAGGACTTACAAAAAAGGTGTGTTAGACTTTAATGAAGTCTTAGCAGTTTAAATTTGGAAGGTAATCAATTCCAAAATTATTTAAATGTGATTTTAAAATCTTTTAAAAAAATGTTCTTAAAATGATTTAAGTTGTCCTTTGAAGTATCTGCTTAAAAATGCCGACGATTTGCAATGATGTAAAAATTGAATCGAAAGTTTCAGGAACTTCACTGCATTTGCGAAATAATTGCATAGGAAATCAGGCATGAAAATTAAAAATAAGTATTTTATGCTGTACAGCACAGGTCGAGTACATTTTTATTACAGCTCGAGATTTAATATAGAAAGTTGTTAAGTTAGGTGGCATTTTATTCATGAATTATGAATTATTTTAAATTCTTTAACTGTTCTATTTCTCCATGATCTAGATGCTTGGATGATTTTTTCTAAAAAAAAAACATTGTTATGTTCTTGGCAAAATTGTATATGCAGACCTTTTACTTAACAATATTTCAAGCATGTAGCATTCATTTATAAATAACCATTTTTTTGTATTATTGAGCAGTTGAAATTGTTATTTTCTAAAAACTGATGAACTAATGAATTAAATGAATTTCGAATTTTTGCCAAGTTTATATATATGATGATTTACACATTCGCGACAATATTTCAAGCATACCACATTAATTAATTTAACAATGAACATAGTTTTTCTATAGTTGAGCAGTTTAAATTGTTATATTCTGAAAGCCGAGAAACTAACTCTTAAATGAGTCAAACGACGGAAATGGTTCTCAGTCGATTATGTCCAGGTTTCTTCCCCTTTGTGGTAGTCTCTCATGTTGTCAGACATGACCATAAATCAATTTAACGACTGTTAGACTTAAGTGAAGGTCGGTTAATTTAAACTGTCTGAAAGTTTTAAGGGCTCCTGGATTTTAGATGTTAAGGGTCTTCAATTGTCTAAAACGAACAATTCAATTATCACGATACCTAAAGATTGGATCAAAGGGGAATTTTATTATAAGTTATATTATTATAAGTAAAATTATAACATTTATGCTGTTTAGAAAATTGTAAATTAAATTAAGTTAGAGGTCTAAAATACGAAATGTTAATCCTAATATTTACTTAAATTTTTCTAATTTCATAAACAATTAACCTTTAATTCATAATTTGTGAAAGTTTTATGTGTTTTAAATTTTAAATTAAAATTGAAATAGGAAAAAAAAACCCAGAACCTACTTAACAGTTAAATTGCTACGTTACTATTAAAACCAAAAGAGTTAAACTTTATTTTAATTACTTGAAACTAGTTTTTAAAATTAAAAACTAGTTAAGTTTACAGTTTCAATATATGATAAGAATGTTTCTTAAAAAAATAATAATACTTTATTTTCGTGAGAAGATTTTTAAAAGACAAAAGCTTAGATAGCTTAAGGCTTACTTGAAGTAGTTATTTATTAAAACTCTGAAAGATGAAGTGAGAGTTCATAAATATAGTTAAATACTATAGCTGAAGCATTCGAAAAAAATATATTTATTTATTACTAATTATAATAACTATGTCATATTTAATTGAAACTAATTGTAACATAATGATCACAATTTTTTAGGTTTTGCGGTTTTTGTAATAGCGTATGCTGCCAGAAACTATCTTTCTTCTAAAAATCCTAATTTCCCCAGCCACTATTCTATCCATTTATATTCTAGCAAGTCTAATAACACGATAATTACGACGAACGACTTGTTGTAGGGTCTGACTTTAATTATTGTAATTTGTACGATCTCCTTAATTATTTTTACTGTTTCATTATCAATAAAGGTCCTTCCGATGCACAGGACTTCCTATCTTTGTTTGTAATTTCTTAATTACTACCACAAAGCGAAAAGAATGAGGAGACGTGTCCATAAAAAAACTGACTTTAGCATCTTGGCGTTAATTTGACTAATGGGGGTATTTGGCCTTGGAGGATAAAAACAAAGAAATTATAATTGAGGACATCGTTAGGAAAATAGCGAAAAACACAAAATGAAAACACACAAAAAGTCTTAATTAAAATAAGTTTGTTCGTTGGTTTTAGGGGATTTCTCAATGTATAAAATAAGTTTTTTTATTAGTATTGATGGACATTTTTATCTTTTGAATTGTAAAAATGCGAAGAAGCAATTACATGAAATAATGCATCAAAGTGGGGTTTTTTCTATTGGCGGAAATTATATTTTGAACTAGGTACCCAATCATGTAATTTTAACGAAAGCCAATTATAATTTCAATTTTTTATTCAATTTCAAAAGAGTAATTCGATTTTGAATATATATTAAAATGCCATTAAAATTGCCAATAATGTTCGGAAACGTGAAATTAAAATTTTATTAAAATGCCGTCTACCAATTTGGTAACTTGATATAAGTGAATTTAATGATTTTAAATTAGAAAATGAAATATTAAATGATAATTGTAGGCTTTTATTGATACATGATTGAAGCAAAGAACAAACATAGTAATTTAAATGGAATTACTACTTGTATGATGCTAAAAGATAAATTTACCAATGAATTTTTCTTGGATATATTTAAAAGAATTTCTTGCATGTTTATTTACTTTCATATTTTTCTCTCTCCTGTTCCACATAAAATACTCAATTTTACAATTAAACTAGATTTTTGAACAGTCTATTTTCATTTTTATCTAGTATTTATTATAGTAATGTCTTTTCATCACCTCTGCATCTTTCTTTCTCTAGGGATAATGTAAATTTTTATAACAAAAAGGAACTTTTTGAATGATATCCTTTCTATTTTATAGCGGTAAATTTTATAATATTCTTAAAGCGTTTTAGAATAAATTAAATATATATGAAATTTTTTTTAAGAAATACTTGTTTATAATAATGTTTAATAATTTTTCCTGTAAAAATTTGAAAAATTAAAAATTATTTTTAGAAAATAATTTTAAAAAATATTTTTAGATATGTTATACATTAACTACTGCTGTTTGTAACACAATAGAAGAGCAGATAATTTTTGTTTTCAATGACAGTAGTTTTTCTGTCAGTTTATTTGCTTTGTTTGTTTATTTTGAAAAATAGAGAGTGATTTTTCAAAAATAGTAATTGTGGGAAAGAAACGGTAAAAATTGTGCAAGATTAAAAAATTAAAATATTTAAAAATAAATTGCATGCAATTAAATAACAGTTATTAGCATTTTTTAAATATATTGCTGTGGTATTTGTACGTTATTTAATTCCAAAATAAGACGGATGTTAAAAAATTAAAATGTTTACACGATCTAAAAACATCAATAAAAATGTTTATTTTTATTGATGTTTTCATCATAAAAATGTTTATTTTTATTTTTTCTGGTATAAAAGAAAATTATTATATATTTTATGAAATGCACTTTTTAATCATAATTCAAATTTGTTATTATTAAAGATTTTTTACAACCTTAAAATACATACCTTCAAAAATTAAACTAGAGTATTGCCAACTACTCTTAAATTTTCACTTAAAAACAAAGTACAATAAAAGGTCTAAGAATATTTTGAACTTATGAAAAATAGTGCAACATTTACTTCGATTGAACTGCAAAGCTCCACTAACAAATCAAAAATTTAATCAAAACCGCCAAATCAACCCCAACCAACAACCCCTTACGACTTTCATAAAAGTTCTTCTTTATACAATTCTATTATTTTTTTATGCCAGGTACTTGTTTAAATCCCCTCCTCCCCCATCTTTGCTTTTCTGCCAGTACTTTGTTTTCATGTTTCTTCTCTGAGGTCAAATTTGTTTTCTTTAATGCTTGGTTCAAGAATCGGCCTTTGTTTTTATGATGCTCGGGAGATTCAGAAATATTGTTTCCTGGATATTTTTTCTTGTGGTGTTATTTTCGCTTTTATACTCCATACATCCTTAGAGTTTATTGAGTTTAGAGTTTAAGAAACAAATTAAATGCGTTCCGTTTGAAAATGGATTATTTAATTTAAAAAAAAAATTATCTGATTTGCTGCCAAGGGCAATTGTGTTTTAAAACTTGTAATACAAGCATCGTATAAGTTTAATTTTAAAAATAATCTGCGATTTTAATTAAGAGTTAAAATTTAGCTTACTAATTCTAAACTTATTTATAACTTAGCTTTTTTAAAGAATATATATATTAAAAAATTAATTGTATTATCACTTTTTTGGTAAGACAATTGAAGAATACATTGGGGAAAACGCTTAATTTCGTAGAGAACTTTCCTCAGCAGGCCGTTTTGGCGATGATAACGAGTAATCGCCTAAACTGGTGTAAGGAAGCCAATTTCTACCTACCGAGATTCACGCGATGCACGATTCAGAAGCTTGGGCCAACCGAAGAAGAAAGAGAGAAACCGGTTTTCTGTCGCCAATGTCCGACGATCAGACACAATCACGGAATGACTCCAAACAAATCAGGCGGTTATTCCCCTGTACTATGAAATTGTATTTCGTTTAACATATTTTGAAAATAATTCTGTATACTATGAATAATTATTTTCATCAAAATTGAACAAAACACACAATAAATTAAATTGAATCCACGTTTTTACCATAAAGTAAAAATAAAATTTATGAAACTGTGGTATTTACGATATTTAATGTAAGTAAATCGACAAATTTATTCTATTAAATGCCAAATTGTGTTTCTTTCACTTGAAGCACCTACTTAAAGTCGCCCTTGCTGAATATAACCCGAAAACCTTTTCTTAGTATGATTCTTCCGTGTTGTCTAGCATTTCAATTACCATTTAGGTTTTTTGTTCAAAGAAAACAATCAAGTAAGCAAGAAACAAAGACACAATGTTAAAAGTACCACAAAAAAATCCTAAAACAACTTACACAAAGAACGATCCGTAATTATAAAACTAAATTGTAACATAGTCTTCCCCCTCCCCCTAAGAGCCGGAAAAAACCTCAAGAAAAACTACTGTTTTACGAGTGTTTCCCGGATAGTTCAGCTGCAATTAAGCTAGACCAAAATCCCGAACGATTCTAAGAGCTGCTTTTTTATTGTGCTGTGCCATGGGAATCCTGGCAGAAATTCAAGAAGGTTCTTTTGGTAGTTATTTTGCAATCTAAATGGAATAGTTTCTTTTGGGTTTTGTATACAAGGCTTGTGTGCATGTAGGGGAATTCAGGATTTAGCTGGGGTTATGGACTTGTGTTGTGTGGGTTCTTTGTTAAGCAGTAAAGTTGTAAAAAAGTATTCATTCAAAAAGAAAATGTTTTTTTTTATATAAAGTAACTAAAATTGTTTTCTTTTAGTTCATTTGCTTTGATAGTGATGCAGATTTTTCCGTTCATTTTTGGATGGTTAAATTTGTTTTTAAAATACTTAAATCTAAAAACAGATGTTGAAATGAATAAGAAAAAAAAAACTATTTTTTGATATTTCAATTGTTGAAAGATAAACTAAAACAGATAAAAAACGTAGCTGCACTTTGTTGTGTTGCATAATACTCAAGAATAAAAACAAATCTTTAAATAAAGGGTTAATAAGAAGTTTTATCTTCATTGAAAGCTAATCAAAATACAATCCTGAAATAAACAAATTTATGGTTTGTACCTTGTATAATAATAAAGAAATTCGAAATATTTATATCTTGCTTAGCCTTTTTTAATGTGTGATATATAAATTCGTTAAATCTTTAAATTTTAAAATAATAATTTAAGATAGTTTATCACTAAAAAGTAATTTTAATATTATATCTAGTAGAATGTTTCACTAGCGTTTATAGTACTATTGCTTTTAAAAATATGGCTTTTTGTGTTTTTCTAGCAGATTAAAAAATTAATTCACAAATAATATACGTTATTTATGGTCAGTCACAACTGCGTTTAAGGGTCATAGTGTTACCCCAGTGGGTGATAATAATGTTTTATTATTTTAAATCTAACCCTAAAAAAGCAAGAGAGATTTGAATAAAAAATAATACTTAAAAAAATTAACTGTTTTTTTTTAGACCTATTAGTAATATTTAAAAAATTCATTATCGATTGCAGTTAATAGCTAAACATAAATACCAATTAACTTTTCTGACGCTCTGAATGCAATTTAACAAAAGCAACAACTAAAAAAATCATAATACCTTTGTTTCAATAATCCATACCCATTTCCCCAATTCCCAATCATAATGTATTCCAGTAGCGCCTTGACATTATTCCCAAAAATCCGTCATCATTAGTATCAAATCGGTGGCAATAGTTCCCCCGCAAAATTAATCGTGGGTATACCAGGTAAACGTCCAATCAGAACATGGTACATGGGATTTGCGGGATTTCATCTTCCACCAATATTAAGCTAATGATGTATCGACTATAACTTTGGACGTTTTAAGACCTGCGTGGATGATATAGCTGCCATTAGTAGAAGATTTGGTTCTTGATGGTATGGCAGCTTAGAAAAAAATTGAAGATGGGGTTTTAAAATGGTAGATAATTCGGGTAAAATAGGGTCATTAATACGTGTCAGGGGTCGTTATGTTTAAATATTTTAGGATATACTGCTGTGCAGTTTATTTAGGTTCATTTCTATCTCATGTAGTATTTTTTCATCGAGAGATATTAATAGATTTAAAAGTTAATTAGCAGTTTATAAACCAGTTAGTTAATTTTCAAGTATGGAGATAACTGAGGTTATAAGCAAACTATTAAAAGTATTAATTTTCAGAATGAATTGAATCGATGACATTTTAATTTAATAATATAAGTTAAGGGAATAATATTTTAAATTTCCTGAAAATAAAGACATTTGAGTAAAGGTTTCTTATGATAGGGATAAAAATATGATATTTTTATGTTTAATTTAAAATATTTAATATTTTGATAAAATTAATTAATTATGGAAGAAAAAGTATACGCCAGTAATTAAGATTGTTAAATTCTTTCTCTTACGCATTTATGTTTCGTCAAAAAGTATTAAAAAATAAATTTCAGAAAAAAATTATTAAATCCTTTATGACTACGATTTTTGATAGAATTAAACAGTTTTCAACGATTTCTAATAGGAGCATTTAAAGCTTTTTAAATTTGTATCTCGAAAAAGTTGTTAGTTTTGAGTTATGTTAGTTATGTGTGAATGAAATATCTCACCTTAGGGATCTTTATATTCTTTTCCACTATCAAAGAATCTTTCCAACATCAAACCACTGGAAAGAAAAATGAGTATCATTTATTTAAACTTTTTATAGAATTTTTTTATATTAAAAGCTCTTTCAAATATCAAAAAAAAAAATATGTTACTCTTTTTCATAATTCTCAAATTGATATTTTACATTACAATATTTTTTCAAGAGTTACAAGTTATAGATAAAACACAAAAATAATTTTTATTTACAAAAGTTGTGTGTGTAAAACCTTTTTTTATAATACGAAATTCATTTCTAATATATATCATACGCACTGATCATTGAAATTAATTGCATTTTTTTCGCGCTTTATGAATTTTTTTGCTGCATTATTAAAATTTCTTTTTAATTTATTATAGTTTATAAATATAACAACAAATAAGTCTTTAAAGTAAGTGTATTTATATTAGAATGCGGAGTAAGGTTATGCCGCAAAGACTGAGCAAAGTTTCACTGAAAAGACAAAGTAAGGTTACACCAAAAGACGGTGTATTTCAATAAAAAATTCAAAATGATTCATTATTTAGTTTTTTTAAAAAATACAATCTTCTGATTTATTCAAGTCAAATTTCCATTATAGCTAAAATAAAAATATATATATTTCAATTTAGTAGTTGTGCAGCTCAATTTGAAATCTTTAAAATTTATAAATTTCTTAACTCATCTTTTTTTTTATCTCTCTAAGCTATCTTTCTATTTTTCAAAACAAACTTCAACCGCCAAAGCTACTTCCTTGACCCAAAAAATTCCAGCCAAATTGCCCAAAAGCTGATTTAAGTAACAAGGATCCGGAATAGAGTCTCCATAACAGGCTCCTAATCGCTTAATCTGAACCGTTTCAACGACCCTGGATCCGGGTGAGCAGCTATCTTGCCCGTTTTACGTTCTCTTCTTTGTTTATATCTTTCTTACCGAAAAACCCACCGAAATGAAACGAAATAGAAAGAAGGAAAAAAAGAAACGTAAATCTATGTCCTTTTTTCCTGTTTTTGTGGGGGGATGTTTCCTGGAACCACATAAAAATCTTCTCCGGGGGAAACGTAAAATTCGGGCTCGCAGGAGCCATCGGTAGGGGTCGGATTGGTTTCCCGTTTTATGACTCGTGCACAAAGTTGACTTCATTTGGATTTATAGTGGCATAAGTCGAAAATATACCATATATTTTTATTACTATGGTTCATATATACTTTAAAATATATCATCAAATGAACTGGAGATTTCCAAATACCAGAATCTATTGGGATTGGCTTCTATTCGGTAAATCAAATATTCAAGGAAACGGATTTTCACTTCAAGAGTTTATATTTTTTTTATTTAGTACTGTATAAATTAAATTTATAATTTTATGCATGTTAAAAATGACTTTTATGTATGTTAAATTTTTTTTTCCAAAATGAACAAATATTTTTATTTTAAGTCCTCAGATGAATGCTTGAATTCCAAGTATCCGAATACATTATCTGTTCCAATTTGAAAAAAAAAAATCGGATATTCGAATAATTGTATTTTAACACGAACAATGCGTCTATTTTTTTTTTAAATAATAATGCTTATTTTCAATTTCGTACTATATGCAGGTAGAGAATGGAGGGAGAAATTATTTCAAGGAAACAAAAAGCTTTTAATAAAATGGGAAAATTGACTTGTTTTACATTTTCAACGTAAGGAAGAACGAATGGTTGAAGCAAAATTATACTTTTTAATTTCAGATAATTACAAATATTTTTTATATGATATCAAGAAAAGTTATTTTTAATATATTAGCGTGGTATTTTTTAATAGAAGTTTGGATAAGCAAATTCACAAAACTAATTTAGAAGGTTGTAAGTTATTAGCAATGTATACCCACATGTGTTTTCTAATTGAAACTCATTAGTTAATTAGTTTTCGCAAGGAATTTTCAAGAGTGAAATTAGATAGTCGACTTTACTGAATGTTCCTCTACTTTAATTGCTTTTCAAAGTCTTTCTAATTCAATCCAAACATACGAATGCAGCTTGACTTATAAATACTAATGTATAAGAGTGTAATCAAATACTGTAGCGAGTGTCCAAACGAAGAGTGTGCCATTAATTTTATTTTAAACCATTTATTTAAAAGAGGTTGAAAAAAAGTTAGCAAGAATTTGATTCAACCTGAAAATAATATTTATGAAATATTTGGATATAACATTTATTCTAAATGAAAGATACACATATTTACAACTATAATAGATACTTTAGATACTTTGGATGCGTCTTTGACATGTGCTGCCATTTTTATACAAATTGTTAAATTAAATGTTTTGAGAAAATTCTAATTGCTTTAAAAATGTTTTGTAAAAGTATGTTTTCTGGGATTCGTGTTCTGTCTTTTGTAAGTTAAACATTGTTATTACATGCATTTATGTTTAAGATAGGTTTATTATTTAATTCATTATACACTTTTACTGATCGTTTGTTAACAAAAATAGAAAAAAATAGAAAGCTAAAAAAATCATTTTTTTTAAAATTCGAAACCTAATTTGGATTTCAATGAGAACAACAAGTAAAATTTTAGTTAAATATTTTTATAATGCAAATGAAACCAATTCTAAAGATGAATAGTTATTTTTTTATTGAAACAAATACACATGTTTATAGAAATTTATTTATGTAAGAAAATTTCGAGACTATACGTTTTGCGAATTAAAAAAAAAGAGATTAGTTTTAAAAGTAAACGCGGCCAAAACTTTAACTTTATAAATTCATAAGATCTTTTTAAAGATCATGATGGATTGACAAAATTTTTATAAACGAATTCTCCGTAAAAAATATAATTACATTTTTAAAATTGTTTTATGCTTACTTAAATAATTGCATCATTCCATTTAGAAAATTTATTTAATTATAAACCAAGGAATTATAAAATTTAGGAGATAAAAAAATGACAACTTTTTGCAAGCAGAAATCTAAAAAATATCGTTGAATCGGCAGTTGAAAATAAAAATATCATGGCTCTGAAAAATAACCTTAACATTGCAACAGCTGACTTTCATAAAAATGCTATCAGATGAAGTCATCTCAGTAGTAGAGGCTACAAAACATATCTTTTACGTTTTCCATTCCATCCAATTTTTCTAAACTCTCCAGTCGATCTGTTATGACCGACGTTTGTTGCAAAATTCCGATTGATCCAAGAAACTAGCAGAATCGAATGAGAAGATAGAAAAAAAAGAACGAAATTTGAGCAGATAGAATTCTGACATTTCTATTGGATATCGTTTCGAATATTGAAAAATCGTATGTCACTTTTCGGAATTCTTCATGAGTGACATTTGTATGAAACACGAGAAAGAAGAACGTTTTTTATGGATTTCTTTTAAAGGGATCTTCAAGGAAATTGATTTAAAGCTTATATTTTTGAAATGGTAAGAAATTCTAAAAAGATGCTGACTTTTCCTACACGAGAAAAGATGACTGGGGATAAAGTTGAAAGAAAGTATAAATCAGCGTATCATAAAATAAGTATCATCGAACTGATTCGGTGGCACTGTGAGGCATGCATGAACCATTCAAAAGATGAATTTATGTACGAGAGGTTTTTTTTTATAAAACTAATGTATTTTAGCATTAGAAACATTATTTCAGACGATTTGCTAATAGAAATGTTTGTATATATACACAGATGGACGTAAAAGGGTTCCTTTTTAAAGATTTTTCAATCGGATTTCTTTTTATCTGTTCTTATGTCTTATTTTGTTATTGGCTTCTTTAAAATGACGTAATTTCTTACAACTATTATTCCGGCTCATTCTTAACGTTGCTTCAATTGGTACTATTTAAACATGATCCAATCGATGTTCGAGAAATAAATTATTTCATTCAGCATATATGTTGCAACCCAAGACCTGACACAGGTCATTATAATTTAATGTGTTATAGTTAGCTGAATCATTAATAAAAATTAAATTGTCTAGAACCTTAAACTACAATTATTTAAATTATTGTTATACTTTACTTTATTTATACATTATTTGTTGTAGCTTTATTCAAAATTAATGCGAAAATTTGTTCTAGAAAATATTAACAATTTAAGGAAGAATAATTTCAAAATTTAGATCATTAATAATTCGCTTCAAATTAATTTTTCCTCGTCGATAATCACTCAATAATTATAGCTAAACGCCGAAGATTAAAACTTTAAATTACCAAAATTTTCCTGACGCGGAAAGACACGGATCGGTGACAAATTTCACCCGACCTGCTACCTTAATTTTCCCGGATTGTGCCGGACTTCCCTGATTAATGGGAAAACGGGAGAGAATTAAATTCCCCGGACGTACAAAACCGGACACGTATTAATCCGTCTCTCCGGTTTAATACCATCACCGGCGTGTGCCTCGGAATATAGCCACGCGTCCACTCTCCGTAATGAATAGCCTTTTGCATTCACTGGCAAAGAGAAGGCTTTAAGTACTGCAACAATGGATCTTTTAATTGCCCAGTAAAAGGGGTATTTCACGTATTATGAGGTAGGGTGGATGCACTAGTGAAATAAGTCCAGATATGTACGTATGAGAGTTTATGCTATGCTATGTAAAGTGAGATTGAAGGAACATGTACCAGAAGGTATTCTGAACTTGGATTCTTAATATTGTATATATTAGTCGCCAAATATTGATTAGTCAAATATTGATTGATAGGGTTCTGAATTTCTAGAATTTCATCTGCTTAAAATATTTTCTGCAGCTTTTCATCTTAAATACAATTACGGGGAGAATATTTAGCTTTAGACACTAATTTGGTAACTTGCGTTTTTAGTTGCGCTATTTTGAAAACTTAACCCTTAATTTTTTTTATCCTTTTCTTAAAAATAAATAACAATTCACCTAGTATGGTTTTGATTTTAAAAATGCAAATAATACTTACAGTGTTCAAAATGAAATGTTTTTTTTATCATTATCTTGCTTAAAATTACTTTTTAAAGAGTTAGTCAATTTCTTTTTTAATTAAAATATTAACAAGTTTGCAAAACTAAATGAATATTAGATACAACATTTTGAACCTATTTAAAATATACGGAAATTATAAAACTATCTAAAGTTCCGTTGAGTGTACTGCAAAACTTTTCAAAACTGCTATTATTTTTTATTTAATAAATTGTTTACCATAATACTCGAAAACACCTCACGTCCTTTTAAATATTTCACAGAAAAAATTCATCGCTAAAAAAAATAGTTTGATTTATATTTGGAAGATTTACCTTAACCCCACAAAACCTTACTCATATCATTTACACTCTTAAACCTTCATAGCAGTAGGCGGAACCGCTCCCTAAAACGAAATTTGAAGCATTATTGTAGGCATGTCCACAAGGAATTGCTGGTCCATATGGAGGGTAATGAAACTGGACTCCCCCAACTTCCGCGGCTTTTTGGCGGTGGAAGTTAAAATCTCTCAAAATTGCCAGGGGCGTTATTCCTTGACGAGTTTAGGCCTATAATGCTGGAAAGAGCTGAATTTAATTACTTGGGTCTTGTTACCTGGTTTGGATGCTTGGAAGACCCTAAATCAGATCGGGTATATGATCTTTGTAGATGATTTATATTGGGATATTGAATGTAGTTTTAGTTATTTAAATTCATTGAAATGTAATGGATATTTTGTTTCATATTATGTGACTTGATCGCGGGTTGGAAGTAAGTTTTGAAAAGGTATAAGTGTGCGAGTGAATATCAAAATTTGGAATTTTACTTTTAAAATTTATAGTTTTTTAAATGATATCTACATGGTATTTGAAAACTGTTTAAAACCTGAATTATAATTGTTTTTCATTATTAAGCACAAAAAATCTTCTCATTATAAAAGATTATTTTATAATTAGCAGTTTATTAAGTTGTTGTTTCAGCGGAGCTATGTTTCACATGAATGTTTTAACCGTTTTTATGTTTATGAATGTTTTAAACATTTAATTCAAATGTATTCACTAATATTGTGTTTTCAAAACTTTATTAATGACATTTGGTAAACTTAAGTAACATTGGCATTACCATAATGCATATTCATATTTTTATACAATATTATTGCAGGGGCCGATGATGGAATTTAATAAACTTTTCAAACAACTTGTTTTTGTTCTTAATAACTGCTTTATTTTAAAGAACAAACTTCACTTTTCCAACACACAAATTCCAAAACTAACCATTTTCCATTTTCTCTACAACAAAATTGATGCCCTGCACAATAGCTTATACTCAATCGTCTACACGTATTCAATTATTTATTTAATCCGAGCGTGACGCTTACAATAATAAAACATAACAATAATTTTTAAAAAAATTCTAACTTGGATGATCAATCCTTAGGGATTCACAGGCTTTCACTACTACTTTTATTCAAAATATTTCTATACCGACAAATAAAAATGTATTTTCCATATTCTATTTGACTTACAGAAGCCTGAAGAAACTTTATTAATGATATTTGGTAAACTTAAGTGACATTAGCAGTGCTAAAATGCATTTTATATCATACTATAAAACGGTGCAATGAAATTTAGAAAAATTCTAACTCGGATGATCAAATCCTTATGGATTCACAGGCTTTCACTACTACTACTCAAAATATTTCAATACTTACATATAAAAATGCATTTTCCATATTCTATTTGATTCCCAGAAGCCGGAAGATATATGCCTACCCTTCGCGCTACAAGGATTCAAAAATATGGAAAAATCCAACTCCTGAGCCTTTGCAACACAACGATAACATTTGTTACTCCAGCATCAAAAATATCCGAGCAACAAATCAAACTCGATCCCTAAGCTTTCCCCCAAACAAAACTCATAATTGAATAAAGAGCGACGCACCCATGCATCTTCGTCAGTATCAAAAATTTACAATTCAAAAATATTTTTTTATTCCTGCTCCTTCCCAAAAAAATATTTTTTAAATAAAAATAAACAACGAGCCCACTACTAGAAATCAATAACCAGAGATACGGGCACGATCCGTAGTGGGAAAAATATATTATTTTTATTTATATGTCGCTATCTCGCCTTTCCTTGGGCTCACGCAAGTAAATAAATCACCCTCGGCATGCGACAGTTTGACTTATGGAAGTGACATATGAGTCCTAGGCTGGTGATAAAAGCTTTAACCACAGCCATCGAAGTAGGGGCAAAAAAAATCCAGTAAATGACGACCGAGAACTGAATATGATGAACTGCATTTCCCCTCCGCCTCGCATAGGTAATTTAAAACATTTTACTTTCAAAAACCCGGGAAGATTTATGGGCGGGTTAGAATGCCCCAGCACATATACCTTTTAGTACTGCCGCATTATTTTTAAATCGGGCATTTTAAAAAGGGGAAGTAATGGCTCAGAAGCTAATGTCTGGGTGGGAAATGTAACTGCTCTGTTTTCTAAGGGAAAATAGACAGTTGTAACAGATTATAACATTGGACTTGGGTCTATTTTTGTATAAAGGTGCAGTTGTCGGTCAAACTGTGGGGTGAGAGCAATTGTCTGAGCTGCTATTTGTGGTAATGATAACCAATAATGTGGGGGAGGAATTGACATGATGTGGTTTTTATGATGCCGGGAGAGGGGGGTTCGGTTATGAGAGCATATGTTAAAGTTGGAGCTTAAGATAGACGTTTGTGTCTGGGAAATAAGTTGTTTTTGTGCTTTTAATTATTTATTTGGTAAAGTTTTGTTTCAAAGAGTAAAATAATTGAAAAAAAAGATATAACTTATGGATTACAACACAAATAAATTTTTCTAATGTAATAATATAAATACTTATTTTTAAAATTTAGCTTGAAACATAAAAAAGTCCAATGAACAAATAAATATATATTTTTCATAGAGTAAATTGTCCAAACCTTTATACCATTTGCATCTTCTGCACTTTCATATTTAATGTATAACTGGCCTCAAAAGTTATATAGTGATCAACAAATTTTTTTTCTAATACAAAAGTTTAATCTGAATCAAGCGTGTAATTAAGGGCTTGGTATTTTTTACATTATTGCTTGCTTGTAGAGGGAAAAGCTTGCTTGTAAGACAAAAAATACAATATTAATTCCCAGTTTCACTGAGGCATTTGAACTTACAAATCACTCATCAATAAATTCTACAATACAAATTTTTTTTGCACCTAAATTAGCAAATAATACCCTTCAGAATCTTAAAAAAATACAATTTATCAAAACTAATTGGAAACTTAAAGCATTAAATCAATCCTCTCCAAGCAATATGCCAAACTTTACGTTCCCTTAAGACAATAAAACTGGAAAGCGAATCCAAAAACTCCACGGATACTCCTCAACTATCAGCGAGCGACTGGGGGCTATCAATATTTACAAAGAAAACACAACCTTTTAAATTAAATTATTATTTTTGTCCTCATACGCGGCGTAATTAAAGAAAAAAGTCCCCTTGGACACAGTGTACACGGTAAGAACTAATTTGATTTCAGACGCGATATTTTTTTACTCATCTTTTCAGCGCAACAAACTAATGCAATTATACTCTCGTTGCCATAGCAACGGGATCCAGAAACAACCAATTAGATCGTCGACACCTAAAAAGACCGGGTGTTATCTAGTTGTGGACTTGAAGTTGCTTGGAGTCATCTTTCGCATGTGTAAATCTAAATTAGTTATGCTATCTTACTATAATTTGACTTTGATATAAATAGTGGAAAATTGGTTTTTGTTAATGTGTATTATACAATAAAAATTCAATTTAATTGGATTCGGTAGTTATTTATATGGGATACAGTCTTGTATTAGGTGTATTTACAATTATATCTTAGCTTGTTAAGAAAATAGTAACGTGGTACGATTAAAAAGCATTTCTTGAATTGAAAGTTAATTAAAATTATTTTTTAAAGTTTTTAATCAAAATTCATATTAACTTACATATTTTAATTTTATGTAACTTTCGCATATCATTTGCATTCATTTATAGAGAGTGGAAAATTATATAGTTTAAATGTGTCGTCAAGTAAATGGTGTATTATAAATTGTGTGATATATAGTTGAAATAGGCATTAGGTTTTTTAAATTAAACTACTTACTAATTCATACGATATTTATTAATCAATTAATTTTTATACGATATTAAAAAAATATGTGCTCTCCGATTTATCCGTAATGCAATTTTTGCAAAAATATACATTTTTTTAAACTTTAGAATATGTTACGTGATTCTAAAAAACTTTAATAAATCACTTTGTTGGTTAAATAGTTTCTTTGTTTGCTTGTTTATTTAAGTGATTTGTTTTCATATTGACTTTAGAAATGAATAATATTCAGCGTTTTCATCAAGAATAAAATCATACTTTCATTTCTCATCTGAAATTAAACGAGCCGACATTACACTTATATTGAAATTTCTAATATTGACCTGACATGCAACAGTTTTCAATAACATTCTGAAATATATTTAAATGAAAATATGTGAACTTGTTTGATTTTCTATGGAAATCTACAACAAATTGCTTCCAATGCAAGACACATTCATTTTCATCTGTGAAACAATGAAGAAATAAGTAATTTGTAAGATATGTGCTTCTTTATTTCTATTCTAGCCAATATCTGCCAGTTTAAGAGATTCACGTAAGATAATATTTATTATTTCTAGCAAAGATATTTTGAGCATTATAACCACCGAAGCGAATGAAATTAGTTGAGCTTCTCAAAAACTATGCTTCTCCCTTTGCCACGGTTATTACATCTAATAAACCATACCTGAAACTATGAAGGTTAAATAAGATGCAAGTGTTGCCAAACGAAACAATGATAAGTGCCTTACCACGTGAAGTCATTATCGCTTAATTTGTTCACTCGACAAGCCACATGGCGACTTATTTGTTGCAAAGTTTGACATATTTAATAAGTTTAATTGAAAGTAAATATAATTTTCCTTCATAAGTTAAATGTTAGAATCTTGTATTAGTTTATATCTTGTCTACTTCTTTTTTTTACAATAATCATTGATAAAATTTTAATAGATTATTCTTTAAGATTTAACTTATACACTCTTAAAACAAACGAGCGATTTTAACTCAGTCTGAGTTAATATTCACTCCTTCCCAGTATCGATAATACACTTCTCCTACACTCTTAAAATAAACGAGCGAATTTAACTCAATCAGAGTAATTTTCACTCCTCCAGTCTTGAAAATGCACTTCTCCGAAAGGAGTGGATCCTTTGTGTGTTAAACCTCCAATAGGATCACTCCAAACGAGTGATTTTAACTCAGTCTGAGTTAATATTCACTCCTTCCCAGTATCGAAAATGCACTTCTCCAACTGGAGTGGATTTCACTCGTTTGTTTTAAGAGTGTAAGTTAAATGTTAGAATCTCATATTAATTTGGATCTTGTCATTTCTTTGTTTACAATAATCATTGATCGAGTTTTAATAGACTATTCTTTAAGATTCAACTTATACGGGCTTTGGTGGGGTGGATAAAACCAACTCGATGTCTTTAACGCGGCTTCAGTTTTTTCCTCGCCAATCATTTCCATCTTGATAAACCTCCATGACAGAAACCCCGCCAAAACGCGGTGAGCAATCAGGCGACGGAAAGACAATTTGGCCAAGTTCATTAGGCATCAGTCTAGTAAAAAGGTGATTTGGGACGCTTATTGAAAACCTATTATTAAGCGACCGTTTTCCTTTCATGGCCGCGCGAATTTCTCTTCTTTGGCGAAACCCTTTACGGGGTTGGATATGAAAAGGGTCTTTTCATAACCCTTTGGGGAATTCGTGAAAAGGGAGGTATGATAATTTGCTTTTCATTTTGGCCCCGCAAATTACTTTTGTGTTGGAAGACGCGATGTTGGGGAATATTTCGGGGTCTGCCTTTTCAAAGCGTTTGCCTACACTGCTGATTAAATTTTGCTTGGAAGTTGGCGGACCTTTATTTTCCGTGTGAGGATTCCGCAATTCGACGTGACAATGAAAGGGGAACTGCATTTAAGAGGTACATGCAGATGAGGTTAAATTATCCCAAGGGTTTTAATATGTAGTTTCTGATACATTGTGACGTTTTGTGGAAACTAGTTTGTGATAACGTACAACAATTTAACTTATTTTGACGCAAATGTTTTATTCCTAGTACAACTAAATAACACTGGCACAAACTCTTTATACCCTGGTTAACTCTCGGAAATTATTTAACTTATTTTCTATGTAAAAATAAAGAAACATATTAATTAAGTACAAGATTAATTCAGTCGAAGATAAATTTAATGAAATATCACCATGGATTTTTTTTAAAACTTACAGTTTAGATTAAAAAGTTTTAGCAATGCAAAATGTTTAATTTACAGTAAGAACACTTAATTTCCTAACACAAGCCGTTAATTGGGTATCTCAATGTTTACAAAAATACAACTAGTATATTTCTAGTGTAAACAATTGGACTTTGTTTTGCTGGTGTAAAGTCTGTAATTTGATACAGCAAAAAAGTGGAATTACAATTTGGCGGCAGTCCAAAAGTCTGTTAGCTTAACTTAATTGTTTGATTTATGAAGAGCTGTTTTAAATGAACTTTTCTTTTGAAGTTTGATACATTTTACATTATTTTAAAGCAACTTATAATATTTCACTATAACAATCTTACTCTTAAATACACTTTATCTTCACATACATATCTCTCAAACTCTAACACAAGTGACAGTGATGATTACGCGATGTAGCGCCTAGGAAGGACAAATAACCATTACTGGTTAATAGGTGTATATACAATTTTTTAAAAACTGGTACTACTTTCTACTTTGTCTTATATCATGAAATATGATCAAGCCCGATTATTTGTTTCAAAAAAAATTGTTTTTAGTCATTTATAAGATACTTTCCTGAACATGCTCTGGGCAGTATCAGCATGGATTATTGCAAAAAAATACTTCTTCCTTTGCTTTCAAAGTGTTTTATCACCGGTTCACGAGGCAAAGGTAACGAAAAAGAAAACTAATAAAAAGGTAAAGTGAAATGAAACCCATTTAATTTAATTTATTTCATATCACTTTCATAGAGGGGAATGGAAAAAAATTGGCTTGCTATAATTTCAACTTATTTAATTCATAGGTTTTCTCATTAATATTATACCTATCTATAAATGGATTTTATTGTCCATAACATAGCTAAAGGTTCACGAGTCTAGATATCTTATTAATAAGAAGATAAGTTTGTATATTTTCTAAGTTGTAAGTATTCATATACAAGTAGTTTGAACAGTCATTCCATGAAACAACTGACTAGTCAAACTTTCTATACAACCTTTTAAACAATAACATATTCCGTCTTCAAAGTACCAAGCACTTCAATCGACCTCTCAAACGACATAACAAACATGACAAGCGCATCCCATCATTTAACTTCTACCAAAGACTTTAACGAAATAGACAGTGCACATTGCAAACCTAAAAAGAAACAACCTGTTTCCCAAAGTCATGTGACTTCGCCTATTGTGTTGGTTTGTTGTCTTCAGACCAAAAGAAATTAAAAAATTCTAAAAGCACTGCTTCAGTGTAAGTTTCTGCTTCTCCAAGTTTAAAATCACCCCAACTTTTTAAATTCAAAATTTATTAAGTGAGATAATTCTTCAGAAGAAGCGTAAATGAGATGATCATAGCTTTATTTCACAACTTGTACTCCTTTTTTACTTGGTAAGGCAGTGGCAATGCAAAGCCAAAAAGTCAATCTATATTGACGATTTAAGTTGTTTTTAATAAATCATCCTTGTTTATTAAATTGAAAATTTGTACACTTTTTTTGAATGAACAATCGATGCATTTCAGGATACATAACAGCCTAACCATATGTATCATTCATTTTACTTGTTTAGCAAGCAGCAATGCAAAGACAAAAATCAAACCTTTCTCACCAAATTACCGCGGTTAACTTTTTAGCCTGTCTTTTATACTTTCAGATATATGCCTTATAATATCGTTGTTCTTCACCAACATTCATTCGCCAATTTTTCCTCTGTCCTTTAATAGCGTACAACGAAATAGCCGTAATTTTTTTTTTCTACTTACTTGTTTAGACAAAGCCAAAAAGCCTACTTTTTCTGACAATTTATCTCAATTCCCTTCTCTACCTGTGCTATATATACAGTCTTCCTCTAATATAGAGTTGTTTTTTAAGAACATTCAATCGCCAATTATGCCTGCGTCCTCCAATAGCGTACAGCATGATAGACTTAAAAATATTTATTTGTCTACTTACTTATTTACCAAAGCCCAAAAACCAACATTTCTTGACAATTTATCTCAACTCCTTTCTTAACCTGTGCTATATAACAGTCTACCTCTTACAAATTGTTGTTTTTCACCAACATCCAATCGCGCATTCTGCCTCAGTCCCTCTAATGGCGGGCCCCGAAAAGAATACAAAGCGGTCTTTGAAGTCCCTTTGATGAAGCCATTATCCACTTCTTCAGGCAGCAATCATGGCGGAGGAGTGTCCTCGCCCATTCTGTAACACTACTTAGCGGAATTAGCGGCAATCGAAACCGTTCAGCTTATTATCGTACCTTTGATTGAAATGGATATACAGATATACGCCTTATGATATCATTGTTTTTCACCAACATTCAGTTGCCAATTCTGCCTTCGTCCTCCAATAGCACACAACATAATAGCCACAAAAATATTTATTTTTCTACTTACTTATTTAGACAAAGCCAAAAAGATAACATTTCTTGACAATTTATCTCAACTCCCTTCTCAACCTGAGCTCCTACCTCTCATACGTCGTTGTTTTTCCACCAACATTCAATCGCCAATTCTGCCTCCGTCCTCTAATGGCGTATTACATAATTGCCTTAAGAAATAATTATTTTTACGGTAGCAATAAAAAACAAACTATCTCATTTTAACCCCTTTCTAAACCTATACTTTATATACAGCCTACCTCTTCTATATCGTTGTTTTTCACCAACATTCAATCGCACATTCTGCCTTCGTTCCTCTAATGGCGGGCCCCGGAAAGAATACAAAGCGGTCTTTGAAGTCCCTTTGATGAAGCCATTATCCACTTCTGCAGCCAGCAATCATGGCGGAGGAGTGTCCTCGCCCATTCTGGAGCACTACTTAGCGGAATTAGCGGTATTTGAAACTGTTCAGCTTATTATCGTGCCATTGATTGAAATGAATATACAGATATACGCCTTATGATATCATTGTTTTTCACCAACATTCAGTTGCCAATTCTGCCTTCGTCCTCCAATAACACACAACATAATAGCCTTAAAGAATATTTATTTTTATACTTACTTATTTATACAAAGCGAAAAAGAAAACATTTCTTGACAATTTATCTCAACCCCCTTCTCATCCTGTGCTATACATACAGTCTACCTCTTATATGTCGTTGTTTTTCGCCAACATTCAATCGCCAATTCTGTCTTCGTCCTCCAATAGTGTACAAAATGATAGCCTTAAAAATTATTTATTTTTATAATTACTTATTTAGACAAAGCCCAAAAGCCAACATTTCTTGACAATTTATCTCAACTCTTTTCTCAACCTGTGCTCCTACCTCTCATACGTCGTTGTTTTTCACCAACATTCAATCGCGCATTCTGCCTCAGTCCCTTTAATGGCGGGTCCTGGAAAGAATACAAAGCGGTCTTTGAAGTCCCTTTGATGAAGCCATTATCCACTTCTGCGGGCAGCAATCATGGCGGAGGAATGTCCTCGCCCATTCTGTAGCACTACTTAGCGGAATTAGCGGCAATCGAGACCGTTCAGCTTATTATCGTGCCATTGATAGAAATAGATAAACAGATATACGCCTTATGATATCATTGTTTTTCACCAAAATTCAATCGCCAATTCTGTCTTCGTCCTCCAATAGCGTACAACATGAGAGCCATAAAAAAATGTTTATTTTTCTACTCACTTATTTAGACAAAGCCAAAAATATAACATTTCTTGACAATTTATCTCAACTTCCTTCTCAACCTGTGCTCCTACCTCTCATACGTCGTTGTTTTTCACCAACATTCAATCGCCAATTCTGCCTCCGTCCTCTAATGGCGTATTACATAATAGCCTTAAGAAATAATTATTTTTACGGTAGCAATAAAAAATCAAACTATCTCATTTTAACCCCTTTCTAAACCTATACTTTATATACAGCCTACCTCTTCTATATCGTTGTTTTTCACCAACATTCAATCGCCAATTCTGCCTCCGTCCTCTAATGGCGCATTACATAATAGCCTTAAGAAATAATTATTTTTACGGTAGCAATAAAAAAATCAAACTATCTCATTTTAACCCCTTTCTAAACCTATACTTTATATACAGCTTACCTCTTCTATATTGTTTATTTTCACCAACATTCAATCGCCAATTCTGCCTCCGTCCTCTAATGGCGTATTACATAATAGCCTTCAAAATATTTATTTTTACTTTAGCAATAAAAAACCAAAACGTCAAACTATCTTATTTTAACACCCTTCTAAAAGTATATTTTATACACAGACTACCTCTTCTACGTATTGGTTTTCACCAACATTCAATCGATAATTCTGCCTCCGTCCTGCAATGGCGTACAACATGATAGAATTAAAAAATTATTATTATTTTTACAGTAGCAATACAAAGCCAAAGGGCCAAACTATCTTATTTTTAACCCCTTCTAAACTTATATTTTATATACAGCCCACCTCTTCTACGTATTTTTTTTCACCAACATTCAATCACCAATTCTGCCTCCTACGTATTGCTTTTCACCAACATTCAATCGCCAATTCTGCCTCCATTCCTCTAATGGCGTGCCCCGGAAAGAATACAAAGCGTTCTTTGAAGTCCCTTTGATGAAGCCATTATCCACTTCTGCAGGCAGCAATCATGGCGGAGGAGTGTCCTCGCCCATTCTGGAGCACTACTTAGCGGAATTAGCGGTATTTGAAACTGTTCAGCTTATTATCGTGCCATTGATTGAAATGAATATACAGATATACGCCTTATGATATCATTGTTTTTCACCAACATTCAGTTGCCAATTCTGCCTTCGTCCTCCAATAGCACACAACATAATAGCCTCAAAAATATTAATTTTTCTACTTATTTATAAAGACAAAGCCCAAAAGCCAACATTTCTTGACAATTTATCTAAACTCCTTTCTCAACCTGTGCTCATACGTCGTTGTTTTTCACCAACATTCAATCGCCAATTCTGCCTCCGTCCCTCTAACGGCGGGCCCCGGAAAGCGTTCTTTGAAGTCCCTTTGATGAAGCCATTATCCACTTCTGCAGGCAGCAATCATGGCGGAGGAGTGTCCTCGCCCATTCTGGAGCACTACTTAGCGGAATTAGCGGTATTTGAAACTGTTCAGCTTATTATCGTGCCATTGATTGAAATGAATATACAGATATACGCCTTATGATATCATTGTTTTTCACCAACATTCAGTTGCCAATTCTGCCTTCGTCCTCCAATAGCACACAACATAATAGCCTCAAAAATATTAATTTTTCTACTTATTTATTAAGACAAAGCCCAAAAGCCAACATTTCTTGACAATTTATCTCAACTCCTTTCTCAACCTGTGCTCATACGTCGTTGTTTTTCACCAACATTCAATCGCCAATTCTGCCTCCGTCCTCTAATGGCGTATTGCATAATAGCCTCAAGAAATAATTATTTTTACTTTAGCAATAAAAAATCAAACTATCTCATTTTAACCCCTTTCTAAACCTATACTTTATATACAGCCTACCTCTTCTATATCGTTGTTTTTCACCAACATTCAATCGCCAATTCCACCTCCGTGCCTCTAATGGCGGGCCCCGGAAAGAATACAAAGCGTTCTTTGAAGTCCCTTTGATGAAGCCATTATCCACTTCTGCAGCCAGCAATCATGGCGGAGGAGTGTCCTCGCCCATTCTGGAGCACTACTTAGCGGAATTAGCGGCAATCGAAACCGTTCAGCTTATTATCGTGCCATTGATTGAAATGGGAGATTAGAGATCTCTTAATGACGGATGCCTTGTTATTTGTGTCTTCGGCTGTATCGGGAGTGATCGATAAGGGAAGCTTTGTTCGTTGGTCGGGAAGAAATGATTGGAATTTCAGTCTTATGCGATGTTTAGTTTGGGAGATAAATATGTACTTTATGGAGCTATTGTAATAAGTTGGGTTTTTGAGACTAATGTGCAGCTTAAATTGTATGTGTCGCCTTAAAAATCGAAATTCGGACCAATTAAATTGGTGCTTACATTGAAATTACGTATTTTAAAAATATTTTTTGATTAAAGTGCTGCTGTTGATGAAATAAAATGGAAATTTTAAGGGTTTAATAATTTTTAAGAGAATTACCAATAACAAATTTTTTTTGACTGAATAATTTTTTTTTAACATCATTTCATAGTCTATGAAGAAGTTTGTTATTTATTAACCATATGTAAATAATTTTTTTCCTTTAATGAGGAATTAAATTTTAAAGTTGCTCCTACAGGTTTCAAATTATAAATGTAATAATGATTCAAATCAAGGAAATTTCGTAAAATAATATTGAGAATCGTTTGGAGGCAGTTCCGTAACGGCTTTAAATATGGACTACTAAGACAAAAACATGTGAAAACTTTTCATCTTAGAAAATGTACAAATGAATCTAAATTTATGAAATTTTTATTAGTTATTAAAAGCATCAAAATTTTTTTTTCCCTTTTGAAGTATGGTTAACCTTTTTCTTAAAAAAAAAAACTTCTTTTTAAATATCAGTAATAAGGGTATCATTATTTGAAACATTTACTTTTCAAACAATCTTTGTTGACAAACAGATACTTACATATTTTATTTAAAAAAGCGTTTATTTTATCAATCTAGTTTTTAATCGTGAATAACAAGCTCATAATTTATTTGATAACAACAATTACCCACATTAAAACATCATTACCAAATATTTTTATCGAAAAACGTCTATTTACTAAATCCAGAAAAATTCTCACGCACTTCTGATGTGAATCACGTAATTCATAGCCCATAATAAGTGCAGCATTCTTTCTAAATAATGCCAATAACAACGCATGAGGTATCATCAAGCAAATAATTATGGTCCCGTGACATAATTACATCGCGAGTTAAATGAGTTTTCTTTTATGAAGTAAAATCGCAAAAGGTGGTATCGAAAACCTGTCAATGTTAAATCGATGGTTTGGACATTTGGCAAAACTCCAGAGCACTTCCGAAACTGATGTGGCTACAGTTGCTATTTTAGGAGAAGTAGATTTTTTTTCCAGGTAGATGCAGTAATGCCACAGTAAAGGAAGCGTTTTTATAGGAAGGAAATAAAAAAAAAGCGGCAGTAAAGGAAGAAAGAGTTTTGTGACGATTAGAGACGGCTTTTTAGTTTTGTTCTTTGTAAAAAATGTGAACACTTGAAGATCGTTAAGAGCGGGAGTAAAAGAAGTTAGAACGGCATTTTATTGAAGTACATGTGTTACTGTAGATAAAATTGGAACCAGTAAAAGTGTTGTAAAATTTATTGTAAAACGAAACTATGGGATGGTTTTTACAATAAATGTTTTATGTTTCAAAGGAAAGATCAATAGGATTTTTTATAGTTTTATTTTATTTTGAAATTAATTGTTTTAGTATTTTTATGTAAAAAATTACTTTAACATAAAAAAAAAACAATTTAATCTAACCAAACTTAACCAAATGTACCTTCGATATAGTAGAAAGATACTTTTAGATTTCATGTAATAACCATGCAATCTGAATTATATTATTCCATTAACGTAAAACACACGAAATTAATGAAAATAGTGTAAATAATCAACTATATTTCTTTTAAAAAAATCAATTAGTGACCATGTCCTTAATTTAAATGAAATAACGAGCCACATTTTGTCAAATATTAACTCTTTTATTCTCCATAATTAGTTTATTGAGTTCTGGAGTTTTGTTCAAAACAGTATATTTATAATTCCTACATTTTCAAATACTCCTCAGTTATCTCAAAAATTTCTAAATAATTATTTATATATTTTCTTCTTTCTCTTACTTAGAACACGATTCATGCTCTAAATATTCCACTCAACTAACGCGTTCCAATTTCAAGCACCCATTCCTTCAATCTAAAATTTAATTATGTTTCGGAGCTTCCGGTGTCCGAAGGTTACGCCCCTCTTAAATTGATAAAATTAATCCCCTCTCCAATTTCACTTAAAACCAATTAGTTTCTGACCACTTTATGTGAAAACCGATGGCAATTGCTCTCCTAATTCAATCGCCCCAACCGTTAAACTGATATAATTCTTCTTCTTCTTTTGTTCTTCATCAACTTTTAATTCTAAGACTGCATCTAAAGAACTTAAAAGTAATTTCGTACGAAGGCTGCTTTAAATATATAAATTGTGGAACGAAGAATATTTTTATTGAGAATAAGTAAGTGATACTTTTATATGAGTGTAGATTAGCCCTTTATTAGACCATTTTTTCTAGTATGTTACGTTAAAGTATTTCTGGGATTGAGATTGATTTATAAAAAGAAATTCATTTGGCTCATTACCTAAAATAATTTTGATTATTAAGACCATTTCATTTTGGTGGGAAGTACGTTTCCCATCGTCCGCTGGGAGCTTTTCAAACAAATCGTCCATAGGAATCCTGGATTTGTAATTTTTTTGTGTTTTCTGAAGTTATCAGAAGATGGCAGCACTAATCAAAATTGATGAAGTTCCACAGCCTTATAAAGGGTTAGGCTAATTTCATGTTACTGTAGTGTAGGTCGCAATTTTAAAAAGCTTTTCGAATTTGAAAAATAAATCCAATGAAATAAAACATGTTACATTATTTAGTTGAAATTAGTGCAGATCCGCCATTTTTTTCTCATTTAATGTTCAAAGTTGTAAAGATAATCACTTTTTAAACACTTAACTTATTACACAGAAAGAGCAATATTGCATGGAATTAACCATTAGGCAACAGCTACTGGAGAAATTGTGGATACGTTATTATTGTTAGACGAGTTAATAAATAGTAGTTTTGAGATGCACCAAATTAATGATACTTAAAACTGGTCTAAATTAAATTTGTTATATGTTTTTAATGCAATTTTTGCAATAAAAATTATGTTTAAAATAAATTAAATAAAACATACTAATTTAATATTTTAATAAAGTAATATAATTGACAGTTTTATGGAAATTTAAGCTAACAAATTGATCTACGTTACTTCAATACATAAAATATTCCTGTTCAAAATATATTCAAACTCTTTTTAATGCATTATTATGTAGAACCAGTACTTCAAAATATGATCCTGATCTTCAAGCAGAAGTTGTTTGCTTTTTCATACATAAAACATGGATCTTATTTTATAAAGTATATTTGTATGAAAATCTGTCAGGATCAATTGTTAAGAGGCTCAAAAAATAGATATGTTTTCAATAAAGCGAGTGTATTTCTGATAAAATATATGGAAAGACGGCGAGCATTTTCCCTTTCTTATAGAAATAATAAAGAAAACTTTGAAACGTAAATTTAGATATTTCGAAAACTTTATTTAACTTTAAATTTGAAAATACATTTGAATTTCAGAATAAGAATTTTTAACATAAACTACTTTTTATGCAAGGTATGCAATTTTTATTTGGAACTTTTTAAACTCCATATGCTAATGAAATTTAGTGCGTCAATAAACGTCACACTGGATTTAAAAACTAAATATTTCTTTTATATATCAATAGAGTAGATTGGGATTTTCTTAGTAAAAAAACCCGGTTAATTTAATTAAACTTAAATCAATTATGAATATTTTAAATGGAACTCTAATATACAGTATTTAAATATCTAACCAGTAAAATATTCCAAATTAACGAACCATCTATTTTGCTAACTATTTAATAAACAATTTACTTGTGTTTCATTTATTTTTATTAATATAGGTTAAAAATATTGTTGAAATATTTTAAAGGGATCCTATCTCGTGTAGCGAATTTTGATTCCTTTTAAACTTAGTTACATAAAATATTTCCTCCCCCCCCCCCCCCCAGCGATTGCATTTAAACAAAATGATGTTTTATTGACTGTAGTATTTGGGATAACTTTACAAACTGCAATATTAAAAGCCTTAAAAACTTTATTAACCACAATATTAAATCTTAAAAAGGTAATAAAATATTATTTCAGCTTTTAATTATAAACATTAAATATTAATAAGGATTTTTTTAATGATTAAAATCAACTGTTTGTATAAACAGACTTTATTATTTCTTATTACTACTATTCTACGGAACTTGAATAATATGAAAATCTGGAACTTGAAATTTTTTTGAAAACTTAACATTGATGATCAAAAAATGTTAAAATTAACAAATTTCTTAAAGTATAAAATTACTGAAGCAATTTTGAGGATTAACAAAATAGCAGTAAAAGGTTTTAAGGAGAAATTAGAGTAATTCTTAGGTAACTTTCTTAAGCATACTTATTATTTTAATTTTTGAGAAATTTAATTTATTTTCCAAATTAAAATTATTAAATTTGATACTTTAGCTGCAATAAAACTTTCTTTTTACATTCATGTGTAGTAACAAAGGTCCAACAGTGTAGTAAGTTTAACTTTTTAATGCACATTATGTAACATAAAAGCGGGACACTTGATAATTTGTAATGCTTAATCTTTCTAGTTAGTAAATCGTATAAAATATGCAGCAGAATATTTGCATCAAATATCTTGTAAAACTACCAGTTTATGATTCTTATTTTTCTAATGGAACATAATTAAATTACTAATGGTTTTTGAATAAAAAATGATAAATCTTGCTACTATACAAATTGATGTTAATTGTTTTTTCAAATATCTTTTATTTATACATTTCTGCTCAATTGAGACTTATAGGTATCATTTAGATACATTAGAACCTCAATTATCCGAAGCCATTGGAGACTATCTACATTCGGACAATTAGAAATTAGTACAATTGAAGTGTTTCGAAAAATAATACTATTGAAAAATACATTTTAATCAATAACTCAATGTATTAATGACATACGTAGTTCTAGTTTCGATCGTCTTCAACTGAAATTGGAGAGTAAGGTGCCGTTTGGCAGTTTCAGTAAAAATTCCTTTTTATGAAATATGATAAAATCTAGATTTTGAAATCAATTAAATATGTATTATTGAAAGTACTTTTATTAAGTTTTTATAGGTTACTTTAAGAATTTGTTAATATTTATGCTTTTAGCATTATTTGCCAAGCAAGTCAAGTTTTCAATAATTCAAGCATGTGTTTTTTCTTCGTTTACTCTCGAATTGCAAACCAACATGTCTGTTGGAAAAGTATCAATGGTAAAATTAAAAACATTTACTTGTTGAGCTTTGATGATAGGGGGCCCAAATCGCACATCCACTTTACAGTGAGGTGAGGAGCATTGAGTTCTCACTATTGATCTCTCACATGCATGTAATATATACACTTTTAATGCCTGACCAAGCTTTAATCTTAGTTTGTTTTTGTTGACTACCATGTTAATTACTCTTTTTAATCAACAAAAAGAAATTCAAATTAGGCATAACAGCTCACAAAAACAAAGAGTAACCATTTAGAATAATGGAAGTCCCGAAAATTAGAGTTCTATTGTAATTGTAATTTGGTTTTCTTTACCATTATCAGCATATAATATATTCTTATATACCTAACTACATTTCTGGGGTTTAGTACAATAGACTTAAAAGTCGCAGTGCTTGGCGATCTTGCCCCCCACCAAGAAAGTCATAAGTCATATATACCTAACTATGCTATATATTTGTATTTCTGCAAAGTGTATTCATTTCTGTATTTATTAAAAAAATATGTGAAATTTAGTGCTATGAATAATGAAAGCAAAGCGTTCAAAATATATTGAGGACCGACATTTTGGAAACTATTCAAATATCTAATTTTTTTTTTAAAAATTATAAATTTTTGTTTTAAGGTTTTAAAAAGGTTATTCGATAATTATTCCAGAAATCAAAGCTATTTTATTGATGTGTTTCAAAATTTTTACTATTTTATTGGTAAGACGTTGACGTAGTATTGGTAAGATAATAATATTGGTAAGACGTAATATTGGTAATAAAATTGGTAAGACGTAATAAATTTTATTTATAATAATTAAATTAAATTACTGAAATGTATCAGTTTCTGCGAACCATGTGTACTTCCTGGAAGCTGGCTCTTTCTTTGCATAGTTTCAAAACAAAAATATTTTTAAAGAGAAATCTACTGCTTTATAAAATACAAAAAAACCCTTTCAATGCTGCTAAAATTGAAAATCTCGCATTTTTGGTTCTATACAGCTTTTATAACACTAATAAAATTTAAGCTTTTATAAAATCAGCTTAAGGCCGTCTGTCCGTCACTCACTTTCATAGCCCTAACAATAAAGACTACAGACAAGTATGCGTCGAAAAAGAAAACCTCTGCGTATCGAAACTTAGAGGCCATTGGTAATCTCATTAAAACATTAAATTAAAAGTATTTCAAAATTATTTTAAGGATCTGCAATATTTAATACTAATATAAAATAGCATACAAAGGCCATTTTTTTGTGAAACCTGTTCTAAGTGGCAGTTTCTGTTACAAACTGAATTTTTTAATTTAATTATTCAATTGTATTTGTTTTAATTACTTTGTCGAATATCACTTTGAAAACCAGCATAGTAAAGAGTTTCTAGTTAACTGTAATTGTTGGCTAAAAAGTAGAAAATTTTAGTGCGGTAATATTGAATTTTCAAAACCAGTTACACTTTTTTCGGATGTGTGTGTGTGACTAAAAAAAAACTCGACCAAACAATTTATAGCCTTTGTGGTCTTAACGTCGTTACCGCTTCGCTCACTCGGATTACACACCCTGATTCAAATGTTTTCCTTTACAATTTTTATGAAATTTCTAATTTCCATAAAATGAAATTAAATAACAATTTATGGTGTTTTTATTTTAATATATTCATTAAAAATAGATAAACAATCACATAAATATATAAAATAATACTATAAACGGGATGAAAACTCGTTCTTTCTCCGATTACAGTAGCCACGTTCACATGAAAGTACGTTATCCCAATAGTATTTGTAGGAAGAAAAGTGAGAGAGAGAAAAATGGTTAATTATCTTTTCCTCTCAATTAACCAGGTACTAAACTGGCCCGTATACACATATAGATATTGTTTCAGAGTAGGGTCGGTGAAAACGACGTATTATTTAACACGCGACTTCTTGAAGAAGTGATACCACAGCTGTTTTGGAGTTACGGGATGACTTACCGTGGAATTAACCTGTTTTCCGTGGCCGAGTTGATTTGAAACCCACCTCTTGTCGAGAAGATATATCTGCAACCGTGTTACTGTATTTGTGCCAGAAATAGTTAAAATAAAAAATCCACTCACTCAATTACTGGGATCCACGAGTGCACAAAACTCCCATGCTAAGCCCATTCCTAAGCCAAGGCCTGCCTTGCCTAATTCAGCTTTCGTGATCAAGGGCTCTGGGGTGCAAGGCAAACGTCCCGGTTAGGTGGTCAGCCTCCCGCGGGACACCCAGTGTTTAGCTCCCATGTATTCTTGGTACTCATATTATCGACCCACTTAGATATGAAAGGCTGGGTCAACCTTGCCAAATTCGGGACTCAATCCCAGGACCTGTGGCGTGGCAATGCGAATCACTACAGCTAAGTCACTGGGCCTCACCGAGTAATCGGTAAAATAAAATATTAATAAAGATGGATCACGACGTTATCGGAAATTTCACATTTTTAATAATTTACGTAGCCTTTGGAAGTTGACAGATTTGAAATTTTACTATGTGAAACATAGCCTTTAAAACAAATTAAAAATTTATTATGTGTTAAATTAATGTTAAAACTTATTTTAAAACTTTTATACCGACTTTTTGTGTTTTGGTGGCAGGGGACTATCTGTTCTTCATTTGGAAAAAAACTGTATGTATCCGTCCGTAATTCATTTAACATAAAGTCAATATTTGTCACCAATCGTCCACAATAGCAGCTGTTTGTTGTCGTATAAGAAATCACAGAAAGCCATGAAATGTGATACGAAACTTACACATATAGTAAATGTACCACTGTTGCCCTTGCTGATTTTGCGAAAACAACGATAAAAACTAATGGCTTTGAACATTAAGTGGTTTGAATCAATTACAACAATATAACAAAAGAAACTATAATGTGTTAGAAGCCTCAACGTCTATGCATTTTAATGATATTATAGAGATTCGAACTTTGCCTAAAATGTAAAAAAAAAATACAAATTTTATGATTTTCGTACAAAATGAAAATATTTGTATTATTATAATTCAACTTTGAAACTTATTTTTAAAGTTATTTAGCCTTTTTTATAATTAAATGTGTGCTTAATTTTTGGCATCATAAATTGCATGAAGAATGATACTTCTGGGGATGCATTCTAATATACATTTTTTAAAAATTAAATCCAACAACAAAACTATTTTAAAAATGTTTGAAATTGTAGCACAGAAACTTTTAATAATTAAAAATAGTTAATTTTCAATGTAAGTACTTAATCTTTATTGGATTAAGACATCAAGTATTTTTGAATGATAAGCCCTCTGTTTGTGTAAATTGTGTAAAACAATCTCTTAGTAACAAGTAATTTCATTCAAATTGTTTATAGGTAAATTAAAAAAATATATTTTTTTTCAAGAGTAAAAAATTGATTAGCTTAATTTAAAGCAAATGCCTAAACCAGAGGTTCCCAACCGGTGGTACGCGTACCACTGATGGTACGCGAGAAAATTTCTGGTGGTACGCGTGAGTAATGTGAGCAACATCTCCCGGCAAGCTCAACACTATTTTTGATGATAAGTTCCATTGCTCCTAAAGTTGATATTTTAATCACAGACAAATAACAACAAGTTTTGCACTACAGTACAGACTATGAAAGTACATTTTGTACGCTGATTAATTTTTTGATGAGTTAGTACCATTTTTTTAGCTGTATGTTTTTAGACCAATAGATAGACCAATAAATAAAAATTAAAACGAATGCCATTTAATTTTTTTTAATTTCTCCTTTATTATAAGCATGTTATAAATGTACAAATATCGACACATTAAATATGAAGTTTTCTCAGCAATTTAATTTTAAAAAAATTGAAATTTTTTAAATGAGTAAATATTACACCTTTATTAAAATATTTAAGTCTGGTGGTACGCCAAAATTTCTTAAAAAGTTAAGTGGTACGCAGGTCCAAAAAGGTTGGGAACCCCTGGCCTAAACAATGAAAGAAATTTAATAAATAACTTTCATTGAAAATCACATTTACTAAATTTATTTTTTACTGCCCAATACAAAGGCTTATTTTTATATTATTCAAACAATATCTTTAATATATTCTAGGTTTTAAAAACGTATTTTGCAAACCACTCTTCTTATGACGACCTAACTATCCCCCGAAAAAATTCTCATTTCTGAAGGATCGTTCATATAGAATTTGATTTACTTATGTAATATTTGAGGAGTCTAGTTACAAAACTCTTTTTCTCCAAAGCATAACTAAGATATAGGATCCAGACCCTTCATTGGCATCTTCGTCCTATTGAGTTTACCGTTATCAAAAGTTGCCACTGAAGACCGGGGCCTATTTCATTATATTTTATAAATTGTGAGTTTTACAATTGGACCCTTCAAGTTTTTTATGCGATTAATATTTATTATTATTTATTTTGATACTTAAAGTCTACTTTTTCAACCATATTGGTGCTAATATCAAAAAGATTAATTTTTAATTCTAATTTTCCGTTAGTTAAAAAAAAGTGAAAACATTTACCTTGTTTTATCTTTCTTCGCTGAACTCCAGTCAGAGAAATGAAAATTTTCTTTCAAATTGTCTTGGAAGAGTGATTCTGATGTAGCGAAGATGATTCTAGGATCTTTGCCAGAAGACAAACAATGTACATATGTCCAAGAATTTCTTTCACAAGGTCCTTTGATAAAATTTCTAATGTTCTTTAGAGAATGTTTAGTTGGTGAACTGTATTCTTTGGCACGCAATATATGTTTTGCTTCAAAATTTGGCATTTCTTCCAATAGTTTTGGCACTTTGATACGTCTTATATGCAATGTATTTCTAGCAATTTTTCTTTAATAGAAGCCTATGCAGTCTTAAGAATCTATTTATAAAATATAATTTTTTTACGACTGTATGATTTTTAAATATTTTCAACAACATAAAAAAAAATAATTGATTTTTTTTTGTTAACGTGTCTTATCAATTTGTAATTTTTTTTGTTCGTTAAATGGTAATTGTTTTTTATATCATATAAAAGGAAAACTTAGTTTCTAATGTTTTATAATTGTTTTCCAATTTTTTTCTTTGGAGACATAAAGGCGGCAAGCCAGAGTACCAACGTGACATATGGTACCTCAATTTCACCAAAGTCAGTTGTTCTTTCTTAAAATTAAACAATTCGGCAAACAAAACAATACATGTCCACTCCACTTCTCAACTCAACCAGCATTACAAAGTTTCAAAAAAATATTCTTTCAAGTCCACCAACACACACTTAGAGACCTCTGGTCAGCACCACAGACAGAGACACGACTATGCGTCTCATCAACAGCTCGGCGCCTTATAACGGGCTCTCCCCACGTGCATCGGAGCATATACAGAAACCACGATCTTCCTTTCGCCCCAACTTCGCCTGGAGTGAGTTTCCCTGCGCCGCTCCGACACCGAAGTGGGGGCTGGCGCTGGCGTCGGATCTGCGTAATCGTCTGCGCATTGTGTGGTGCACGCCCCCACTGGCTTTTATCGTCTGACCAGGAAACCCCTCTTCCCCCCTCTCGTTCTGACGTCCCCTTGCTTTTTTGTGGCTCACTATTGGCCAACAGGTTGGTGTTGCTCCTATTATGGGGTGGTGGTGGCTTCATTTTTTTTTAAGTATGGGGAGGGGGGAGAGTTCATTAGGGATGTTTATTGCTTTTGGGCTCATAAATGGGGGAGTGAGTGATGAAGAAGATGATTATTATTTTTCTTGCTTTTTTGAAAGAAAAGGAGTGTGGTTGATGTTGAGTCAAAAGTTAAAAGAATATTAGAATTAAATAGTACAACATTTGCTAAGATCAGCCATACTTTGATAATTTCCTGAGCTCTGATACTATAGTTCACACTATCTTATCTAACCGCCTCCAAAGCATCATCCCCATCCATACACCGATGGAAACGGTTGATAATAATTACGTGAACTAAAGCTTAACTGCAAGCAATAGCTTGACGATATTTAAGGTGAAAAGACATGCTATTAGAAAAGTGCTAAAAAAAAAAGCTTCGAAAAGTGGTTGAAAGCAAAGCAAACCTCTAGGAAAGATCCCGAGCTGATATTGGTATCTCAAGCAATCTATACCAATACCCCAAAAATTACAGAGAATGCACGGACATAAAAAAAAAAGATGCAACGCCTTTTACACCAGACTAACCACGCTATTTAATCAGACGGATTTTTAGCACGGAAAGCTTTGGATAAGCGAGCTTGTTTCATTAGCTATAGTGATAATGGATAATAACATATTACACCATGCGCGGAATATAGCTGCGCCTTACATTCACTTTTGTATACCTATATCTGCTAGCAATGGACAATTATCACATTTTTTTTCTTGTTTTTAAATGATTCTAAATGACTTAAAACCCATAAAAAATTTATTCATTCTTCTTACAGATTCGTATTTTGCTTTTAATTTAAATTAATAAAAGAGCAGTTTCGGTTTTCATTCGATACAGAGAGTCACGTGATATGACGTAGTAAGGTCTTCTCCCACCGAGAAGAAGCGAACGCAGCTTTTGCTGCATTCGATTTTTCGCTTCTCTTATATCCTTTCTTCAAAGCTTATTTTTATAATATTAAGGCTTCTAAAAAGTACTGTATTGTGCCGATGTGTGGAAATACTTCCCATATTATACTCCTGAGAAACTATTTCTAAATGTACCGAGGAATAAAAAAGATAGACTGAAATGGTGCAGAGCTATGAAAAGATCTCCCAAAAAGAGCGTTCCTTTGGCCTCGTACCTTTGGAATGTATTGAAACAGAAATATCAAAGTTAGTGATTAGTATTGAAGTACTATTTAGTTTTGGTGAGGTTCTAAAAACAAATAAAGGTTTTTAATTTAAAACTAATAATATTCATCTTTAATAGAACAATCACTTCTATATAGTTTTACATTCTAATGTAGCCTTATACTGTACAGAACATTAAAATAGAAGTCTTATATTAGTAGACTACTCAAGTATACAATTCAAGTTATCTGGTAAGGTGACAAAAATTTACGTTTAAACATTAATTTTTAATGCGACAGTAACTTCTAATTTAACTAAATAGCCCCGTTAAGGGGGTTCGGTACGTTGTAGATCGGTAATGTTAAATTGGCCGATTGCAATGTACCTTTTCACAATAACTACAGATCAGATCATCTTAAAATTTTCTGTGTGTGTTATATCAACCTTATACATTAATCTGAGGCTAAAAGTTTTTTTTTTAAATAACTGTTAGAATTTTTAAAATAAAATAAGTTTTAAAGTACCAAAAAATCATGAAAATTTTCACTTTTTTGCCGCATAACTTTTTTTTTCACTTTAGTTATATTAAAATTTATAACCTCCGGTTAATCTATACTATGTATTACATCATATAAAAATTTTACGAGAAAACATAGCATAGTTTTTGAGAAAAGGTACATCGAAGTTCAAAAAATCAAGTTCTGAGAAAAACGCGTTTAAAGTTTTTGTTGTTAACCCACTTCCTTACGAAGCCATGACATTAAAATGGCTTTTAATGTCAAAAATATTTTTCCAATCGTCTTGATACTTTGTGACATTATTAATAAAGGTTGTTATAGTATTTTAAGCCAATAATTTTTGTTTCGATTTTTTCACCGATTTTGGGGTACTGAAAACCCCAAATATATTTAAATAAATATATTAAAATATATATTAAAAATATATATATTAATTAAAAATATATTTAAATAAATATATTTTATATCCCCCTCTTAAATATATTTTTAAATAGTTAAGCATGTAACTAACTATAGAGAAAAAGAATTATCTACTAGTAGGAATACCTAGTTTTGATTTAAAAAAAAGTTTTTTTTTTATCAGACTTTTACTATAACATAAATATCACATAAACTTTATTCTTAAAATATATAGTCATAAAACATATTTATGCTATTGCTATATGTAATTTTTTTGTTATTTCCTATAAAACAATAAATTAACTAAATATCTTTGAAACATCTTACTTTTCAGCTTTGATACCTTTCATTTCAGCTGACAAAAAATCCAAATTTTCTTTAAAAAAAATTATTATCATATCCTCGGAAATGTTTGGCAAAATATCTCTTTGTGCTTTGGTAAAACCCTGTTCAATAGCCATTGGAGAAAAATATTTTAAAAACTCAAAATAATACAAAAATCAACGCACGTGCAATTTCGCTGCGCTGTTCTCAAGGGGAGGAGGAACGAGAAGACCTTGCTACGTCACGACGTTCCTTAAGTGACACGCCCTCGCGCCGCGGCTCTGGTTTTTTCAAATTTGAATAACTCGGAAAATATTTTGTTAAAAAAATTTTAATGACATTTTTGGACTCCAGACATCTTAATCTACAAAATTAACCCATTTTCAACAAAATTTAAGACATGTGATAATTCTCCATTTGGTGTAGTTGATATTAAGAAAGTGGTTGTTATCGTCTGACAAGGAAACCCTCTCCCCCTAGTTCTGCGTCCCCATTTCCTAGCTTTTTTGTGGCTCTCTATTGACCAACAAGTTGGTGTTGCTCCTATTAAGTTTGGTAGGTGGCTTCATTTTTTTAGAGTATGGGGAGGGGAGAGTTCATTAGGGGTATTTATTACTTCTGGGCGTATAAATGGGGGTGTGAGGGATGAAGAAGATGATTATTTTCTTGAGCGGATTGAAGTAAGAAGTGCTGGGAAGGACTATGAGTCAAAAATAGAAGGGGTATTGAGCATGACGAAATTTGATGAAATCAACTACACTTTAATGATTACTTAAGTTACGGTATCACAGTATGCACTCTCTTATCCGACAGACGATAATCCGCCGTCCCTACCAGGGCCTTGTTTTATGAACTAAATATCTGATTTCACCAAGAGCAATGGTTTGAGGTTATTTACGAGAAAACAACATGCAATTAGAAAAGTTTTTTTTTATCGAAAAAGGGTCTAAAGCTAGATAAAACCGTCCGAAAAGATCCCTGCCCATCATCAATAACTCAATCACTCTCTCTACCAATAGCTTCGAAGAAGATGGGGAAAGCACATACATATAACAAATACGACGCATTTTGCAGCCGACCAACCACACACTTTAATCCGGCAATTTTGGGAATCCGATGGTATTTTGGCACTGAATGTGTCGCATAAGCGAGAGGTAGTATTTCATCAGATAGCTATAATGAATTGTGACATGTGGTGCCACACTATGCGTGAAGAGTGATGTGTTCGACAAATATGACTTTCAGGGGAAAAAAATAATAAGTATTTGAAATTTAAAGATGCAATGACTCAAGGAAATATTAAATTAATCGTGTTACGGCAAGTAAATGTAAACAGACGACAATTAAATGATCTAGTAAATGCAATTTTTAATTACAGAACATTGAATCTTTCGTCGTTCACACTGTTGGCCAATAGATGGGCGCTGCTGTTGTTATGCAGTGGCACCTCTTTTTAACTATGAGGGGGAGATAGAGTTCATTGGGGGTGTTTATTGCATCGGATTGTGTAAATTTGGGAGTGAGTAATGAAGATGCTATGGACTTTTCTTGTTTTTTGAATTGAAAATAACATTTTGGTTATTGATTAAAAAGTATGAAGAATATTGATCCAAATAGTTTGAAATAGTTTGAAAGATATTCAGTCAAAAGAACACGAATATTGACAACACTGACCATGTTTTGTTAAAATTCAAGCTAAGGTTTTACTTCATTAACTGTGATTTTAAGTCTTAATTAATACAATGAACGTTTCAACAGTAAAACTCCTAATAAGAATTTAAATAAAATACTCGACACTATGTATGAGACAGACTAATATATCAATAATTTTTCAAAGCACAAATCTTGCATCTTTTGTCAAACATAAAAACCTGATATGTTATTTCATTAGAATAAATAATTCTGATATATATGTTCAGAACCTTAGTGCACTAACCATAATAAATAATGTACTGGTATATCGTATCGATATCTTCTTTGGTACACCCATATTACCCTTCAGCCCGGTGTTGTTGGCATTAAGAGAGAGTAGTAGCTTGTAAGAATGGTAGGGTTCATTAGCGATTATTACCTTGGTGAGGCCTTAAATTAAGATAGAGGAGTTTGAAATTTAGAGTAAGTCATTTTGGAACTTCATAAAATACTTAGTAAAAAGTGTTTATTTTAATACATGTATATTAACAATAATATTTTTTTTAAACCCAAAATTCACATTGTACTGTTTTTAAGTTAGTTTTTAGACATATTAGTCTCTAAAAATTGAGTTTTTCATAGAAAAAGGGACAAATTTAAGATGCTGATCCAATCGACTAAAAAACTTCAAAAATGGCAACATTTCATTACTCTATGCTTTGAAGTGTAAAATAGAAGTATAAAAAAATTCTTAATCAATAGTTAGGTATAAGATTTGTCAAGAATTTAATTTTTAACTGTGACAGTTAATTTTGATAATTTTGGATCATCGGCCATCAAACACTCAAGAATCTAGTTAATAAACTAAACGCAATACAATCGGCAAAAGTAAAACCGATAGTTTCTATACATTCAATTTTTATTTAATAATGCATATTATATGTCTCATATAACTTTAACCCTCCTAAACTAGATAACAACAGAAGAATATTTTGATTTTTAAGTAGAATAAAACTGCTCAGTATCTTTTATAATAGTATTTGAAGGATATTTTTTATGCATTTAGTAAATTGTTCTCCCATCGGGAATGCAAATAAGTTTGATCAAAAATATATACACGCTAGGGAAACCATCTAGAAATCAAATTAAGGATATATAGAAAAGAGAAAAAATCTAATTCAACCGTTTGGAAATTTAAATATCCTGAGCAGACGGTACTATTGGAAAATCAAGTTTCCGCTACAAAAATTTTCACTTAGATTATTCCATATCTTGAATAATGGATCAGTTTTTGTCTCATCCTTGAAAATCGAAAGTTTTGTTTCTACAAAATAAAAATGGGATTGAATCTGAAAAAGCCCAGAGCTTCATTCTCTATAGTAAATAATGCACTATATTAGTTTAACAAAATCCAACCTACTATACGATTAATTTTTAGCAATTTGTATTCCAAAGTATACTTGCGGTAAAAGGAATATAATGTTTGTGAGAGGACGGCCAATGCGTCAAATTCAAATATTTTACAAACATGCAAAATGTTTTTTTTTTTTAGTATATCGCCTCCATGTGTGACCGATTTAGTAAAATATATTTTCAACTTGCCGCTGAAAGTTACATCGGGGTAGTTTTATGACAACAATATGTGTTCATGTTAAAATAATTAAGTATTTTTTCAATTTCACACAAACGCTTTATTGTTAATTGTTTACGGACAAGTATCTACTTCTTTTAGTTTAAAATATCATATTTGTTAGGGTCTTTTAAATTTTCATTCCGTCTCTAAGTAGTCCCGTAACGTGAAAGGTCATATCACTCAGGTCTACTTTTGTAGTTAAGTCAATTAATCTGATACAATGCTATTATTGAAATTATATGAGACAAATTGTTAAAACGACTTATCAAAGTAAATAATTTATATTAACATAAGAGCATTAAATTTGTTCTTGATCCAATGAACAACGTCGAATGCCTGCTATGTTGTAGACCTTGTCTCTTTCATTGGGAATTAAAATAGCTAAGTTTGTTGTTTGTTTTAAGACTCATTTAAAAATTCTTTTATATAATGCAAATGTATGTAAAAATTGTAATTTAATTGACTGCTTTTTTTGTGCAAAAAGTAAGCTTAGTAGTTACATAAAAGTGTAAGGTCATGCCGTAAGACGTTGTTAGTTTTGTGTATTTGTTCCTGACATCTCATTAACTATTTGTGCAAGAAGGCGAAAATATATCCGCGTATTTTTACCTGATGCTCTTACACTTCAAAAATATATGAACGCAATTCACCAAAGTCAAGATTTCTAATTGCATGTCAAATTTTGTTCTCGACACTTAAACACGGCACAAAATTGCGGAATTAACCCTGTAATGCATGTTTTTTTCATCCCGAAAAAATATATTTCTAATTTTAACACCCTTACATTATGGGAAAAATACTGAAAAAAATTAACTGCATTGGAATTTAAATAATTTCTATTTTTAAAAATTTTTCCATATAGCAAAACCAACGACAACATTCCAATTTTGACAAAAATGATTAGAAAACTACTAAATATATTTTGAAATAACCCTCTTGAACTATAATTATTTTTTCAAAATAATTCATTTATATTTAGTACTAATATTATCAATAATACTGCCAAATACGTAATTTCACAACAGTTAATAACTTCACTCATAATTTTGAATGCACTTTTACTACTGTCATCTATGAGGGCTATTTGAAACTAAAACTTCAAAATGGAATGTAATAGATGAAAAATACACAGTTTTGTCGAAAGGGAGCTCTACTTTAATGGAATAAAGTTGAATATGTTACTTTTTGCCATATGGCAGCAGTATGGTTTATGATATTTGAAATGCTACAACTTTTTAATGGTACTATGAATAAACATAAGGAACAAAAGCCTAATCTATATTAAATATAGAATCATTTTACGCACCTTAAAACGAGAAATACTTTATACAAACTTTCATACAATTTACAACCTTTTCAAACTGAAAGAATCAACAGTATACTATCCCAAAAAGGGAAGAATTACCATGATTGATTGCCTGGAAGCTAGTATTGTTTGCTGTAGAAGAATCTTTTTTTTTTTTTCGTCTTTTTGCTTACTAACCAAAGCTTTTTTATATAAAAAACCAGGAATGTTTTATTGAAATCTAAATAAAAGGCTAAAAGTTTTGAAGAAATTAAGCTTTTCAATGAAGTATAGGACGTCGAAAATCATTTAGTATGCCATTGATGGAGTTTAAAATTTTTAAGAGTGGTTCATTTAAATATAAAGTTTAAAGGGTTTTGGAATTAGCTATAAAATAATAAGAATAAAAACAAAGAGGATTTCAATATAAAATTAGAAAAAGAAAAACTTAACTGCGTTCAGCTTAAAAATTTTAAACATGACAATAAAAACAGTGTTTTAATGAGTTGTATGACAAACATATATGTATGTAAAATATGATGTTTAAAATATTTAGCTCTTCTACTTTCTTCGTAATACCTTAAAAACATAAAATGTTCTATGAAAGCTCATCTTTGCGCACGATTTTTTCGAAACCTTTATTATGACGTAAGTCAGGGATTAGGAACTAGGCATACTTAATTTGAAATCAACAACTTATTTCTTTTTTCAGCAATATCTTTAAAACCGAAAAAAGTTATAAAGCAACTATTCTTTGCGCATGCGCAATTTTGTCGAAAATTTTAGTTTGATTTTCGGCAGTTACTAGTAGCTGGCTTAACAAATTTGATGTCTCTGGCCTTTTTTCTTTTATCGGTAGGGTGCTTTCAAACAGACAGTGGATTAATCTTCACAAAAACCCATATTTTCCTAATTAGCACCCTTTAAAACGTTAAGAAAGAACAAATGCATTTCGGATTTTCTATCTCATCGCAATGCTTAGTGTCATATTTTTTCTATTATTACATTAAAAGTAAAAGAAAAAATAATAAACTCAATTATTCTTTTCCCCTTTATTCTATTACACGTCTTCCACTAACTTCTGGAACTACACTGTAAAACCTTATTTTCCTTTATAAATACACTTACATAAAGAAAACAACAGAAAGTGAGCAATCAGGTATTTATAAGCAACCCTCATGAATTAAGTAGTATGTACTAGCAAGGGGAGAATTAATTTAATACTGTTTGAAAAAATATACAATTGATTATTCCGACGTTTCATATATTATATTCAGATTACAATTTCATTTTGTATATTTTTTATGGTTGAAAGAAATCTGAAGCAAATTAAAAGAAAACTGATCTTTTTATGAAAAAACCAAATTAAAAGAAAATCTTTTTACAGATGTTTACTGAAGTGATTAAATCAATTGTAATCTTATTATGGAAAATAATCCCGTATGTTTCTCATTTGCAAGGATTTGTTTTACTTTTGTTAAGTGAATATGCCTGCCAATTATGGAAATATCTTTGATCATAAAAATTATCAGCAGAAAGCTAAGTTTATTAGCTTAAGAAAAAGTGTTGCTAAAATCCAAGTTAGCAATATTCAGCATCATGCTAATAGTTAACCAATTTATCTTAAAATGTTGTAATATTTGTAAAAGAAACTAAGTTAGAAATTTAAAGAAAAACACATTTTGATACAAATTGAAACACAAAATGTTTAACAGTTCCAGAGATTTTTTTAAAATGTATTATTGCAATTTAAAATGTATAAGTTATTTAAAAAGAAAATTGTCTTAATACAACAATAACAGACACAATTGTATGCAGCTGTGTCAAAATAAGCATTTATTAAGGTATTCTTCGATCGTCTGGCACTAACCTCTTCTTAACATTTGCACTGGTCACCTATTGAATTATTTCCGTTATTTCGTTATTTGTAATGCGTATTATGTTCGCTAGTGCTTGGTAAGTAAGCTTGCGACAAAAAAAACCCCTCAAATTTCGTTGACTATTGAACGATGTTCAGGTGTAGATTTTTAAAGAAGAAAGTTACTCGATGCGGGAAGTTACCACAAACTTCTTCCATAATGCTTGTTTGGTGTGAAGATGTTGTGAAATACTTCCAATCAATTGGTCTTTCAAATTTAAATTTTAAAGGTAGTTTAAAAAGTTGTGTTTCATGCTCGAATTTTTTAATTTAGAGCATGGTACCATCATAAAAAAACTATGATTCTGTTATACCTTCCGTGCAAATAAAAGGACCCTTTTTTAAGTAATTTCTCTCTGAAACTGAGTAAAACCAGAAACAGTAATGTTGCATTTCTGGAGACAGTTTAAACGATCGCGAGTTTTAGTGAATAACTTTCTTGCTTTATACTAACTCACTAAATATGCATTCCATAATTACCACGAAAAAAAATTATTATATTTTTTGACAACTAAATTGTATATAAAATGGGCCTTTGTCAAATATTTTGCGAAATTGTATTTGAAACAAGTCATTGCCATTACATGACTGGTGCCATTGCTCTTTAACCTTGACAACTAACCTCAAACGGAGATAATATTACAAACACAACACGCAATGCGCATTTTGAAGCGGAAACAGACAGAGACAGGCGAAAAACTAATAAAAAGGGGGCCGTGTTTCCGTTTGAATGTTGCGAGCAAACGAAGTTTGAATGATGGCTTCAGCTTGATTAAATAAGTTGTGACTACCTTTAAATAAAGTTTTGCAAATTTCAGGATGTTATATTTCCCTTTAATATAAGCAGAAAATAAATTTATAATTGCTTTAAATACTGATAACTGTTCTAGAGTTTTTTTGGTATAGAAGAAAATTAATCTTTGTATGATCTCTCATTGTAGATGGAGCTGGTTATCAAACTCAAACAAAATACGAAAATATTATGAATTACACAATTTTGAGACCATTTTTTTAAAAGTAAATGTTCAATAAACACAAGGAATTTAATAATTGTTCATGCCAATCAACCTTAATTTGGGTTTTATCTTATTTTAGATTGAAATCAGAATGTCCAATAGTTTGGTACTATTAAAATTAAACTTCTGAATCTTTTTACAAAATTATTTTTTTTTACTCTGTATAACATTTCAAATACATAATATATAGTTTATATAAGAATTTAAACAGAAAGTTTAAAAAAGTGTAGCTTGGAGAAAGAAGTCATGATACATAATATTATAATAATAAAACATCGGTATTTTATTCCAAATTATCATATCTATAAATTGTATTAAACTACAGTATTATTATGTATACAATTATTTTTTCACTGAAACAATATGTAATTGAATGAATTATTAACTAAATTTCCACCAAACTTTTGTTAATATTTTAGTAAATAAATACTCACCTACCAATTCTTTTTAATGAAACATTTGATTAACAGATATATGTAATATAAAAAAACCTCAATAATTATTGAAAAACCGGTAACAACCTTTTACATAAAATATTTTTAATTATTAACTGGCAAAGCAATTTAGCCCCCCCCCCCCCCAAGTTATTTTCTTCATCATACAGTTACAAAAAACTACTTTTTTACGACTAAGTTTGGAATGACCCTTAGGCAGTTTAATCACCATGAATATATCTGTAATAAAATATTATATACTCTCCTTTTTTGGACAATAAATTGATACCATCTTACGTGCTGATACAAATAGATACACTTTTCTTTTTTATGGGCGAAGCTGAGATTATAAAATGTGTTTATAGTCATAATAAAAATATGTAAAGAACCTAGACGCATTAATAAATACGTGCCTGATGTAAAACTTAGGAAAAATCAATGTTTTATTAACAAATATTTGTTTCAATTTGTATAAAGTAATTTTAAGTTAAACGTTTTAAATTATTATTTATTTTTTTATATAACTACATCATTCATAGAAAATATATACGTAATTATGTTCAATGATAAAAATTTGCATAAATATGCATTATGTTCTTATGCATGTTGTATCAAGGAAAGGGAATAATTATACAAATTACAACGATATTTAATTACTTATCCTTGTTTTACAATTCCCATTTGTACAAATTTGATTCAAATATTAAAACTTTGTTTTCGAAAATTGTCTTTAATTTCATTGATTAGTAAAAATACAAGATAATTGAATTTTTTTCGCTGGAACGTTTGTATATTTTATCTATGGCTCAAAATTACAAGGTACTTACAATTCTTTATCAGTTATTTGTAAAGCAATGTTTATCATAATTTGTATTGTTTGTCTGAAAAACTACAATGAGATTTCCTACAAAATATTTGTAGGAAAAATTTTCAAAAATTTTCAATCGGGAAATAAAATTCAGTACCTTTACACTATCATAATGTAGAAGCTAAGAAAAAAATTCTAAGATAAATGAAAAATATCAGCAGAGTATACCCAAGTAAAAGAAATTCGCTTTGGCAGAAAAATGAATCTCCAATCTTCACTTCTAAAAAAATAATCTGCAAAAACACATTTCTGAAAAAATTCTCCATTCTCGATTACCCGTGAGTCAACTGGCTTTGATTGAAAGTCATCAGTTGAGCATTAACCGAAGAAGAATAAATCGCACCTTCAGTGTAAAAGTGACACATCTTCCACGTTAAGACAATGGGACATGGGTCACTTTTCCACGTACGCTGCTATATGTATTTTTTTAAACAATTTTTCTCTTCAATTTTTTCTCTACGATCTAAAAATGTACTCGTCGCTTAATATTCCGTCCCGATATCTATACACGGTAACGATCGAGGAAGAAATGGGATGAGTTTAAGCTTCATTGGTTCATGTTATTTGCATACTGCATCCTTCCTATAGAAGTTTCTTAGATAATGTGTTTCGGTGATGTTCGGAAAAAAAAGAGATTGATTGGAGAAATATGAAGAAATGAAGTGTGAGATTTTTATGTTAAATTTTTTTACGAATATAAGAATTTAATGCAGCTTTAGTAAATAATTTATTTGGTATTTCTAACTAATTCATATTAATACTAAACTGTTAATTTAAAACTGATTTAACTTGTTGAACATAAATGATTGTTAAGAAACTTTACATTTCATAGAAATTCTACGTTTTGAAGAATAATAAATGAATTTGTTGAAGCTGAAGTATCAGAAGAATTAACTGTATTGTAATAATGTGCATATTATCCACTCAATTAATTCAGAAATATCTGGATATATAAAAATTCAAAATTCAAGTATTGAGATAAATGTCAAAAAAAGTTTCAACTACACAATATGATGGCGTGTTTTTTAAATGACAAATTATAAAGAATCATCATATAAAAACACTTAATGGCTAATTTTACAATTTTTCTTGTAACTCTGTCTTTCCCAAACCTCGGTCCTTCACTGAAAGATAAACGACAACTATAAGATAATTTCATTGAATATCCCCCTCATCTCGATAAATCCATTCCTTTAAATAGCAATGATGGAAAATTCTTATGATCCGAATTTATTTCATCATAACTCGTTCGTGCTCCAGAGCGTCTCTTACTTAGAATATCTGACGTTCATTTATTATACGCACACACTCACGTCTTAACCTCCGCACCACCTCTTCTCAAAACTTTAAACAATTCAATCCATCATCGAGGCTCGCCCTACCCCCACCCTTCGCAGACGAGATACATAAATACCGGGTTAGAGAAATCGTTCGGTGCTTCTGAAGAGAGCGAGGTTAAATATTGGCAAGTGCCCTAATGGGAAAACAGATATCTTTCGTTCCCTGTATTGATGTGCAAGAACAGAATTGTAAGTTTATTTTTGTCCGTTACTGTTATAATAAGGTAGGGAAGGCTGATATATAGGGTAAGGCAACTGAAATTTGATGACTAAACTCTTGAATTCTATTGAAATAGAATGACTTAACCTTTTAATAATTAACATAACCATTGAAATGCATTAAACAACTTTTATAATTAACACAATAAGCCAAACATAACTAACTCTTAAAAACATAAATTGGTTAAGGATGGTACACAGGAAAATAGTTGGCTGGTAGACATAATATTCCGGCTTGTGTGGTTGGTCAGAAACCCGCTTTTAAGCCTTAAGGCTGCTATATAAAGTAGGCTACTTACTGCAGTATTTCGGTGTTTGGACACAGCTTGAACTCAGTCAGTTAAAGCTTTGCAATTGATCTTGAACGTCGCTGCCTTACTAAATAGCTTAAGCCTTGATTTCCTCGGAGTCTGTCGCCTGAAAACTGCGACCGCTGTTATACGTGAATGACGTCACCCTACCGGCCACCGCTTCATTGGAACGTTACGTTGACACGAAACTGGAAACCTAGCGAACTCACTCAACTAAAGCCTTGGTTTCTTCGGAGTCGGTCGCCAGAACAATGCGACCGCTATTATACGTGGATGACGTCACTCTACCGTCCACCACTTCATCGGAACGTTACGTTGACACGAAACTGGAAACCTAGGGAACTCACTCAACTAACTCTGTTTTTGGTTTGGTTTTCGTCTTTGCATGTCAAAAATGGAAAATTTAGGTTCTTCATGATTTCTCACAAAATCAATTAGCATTTCTTCTTCGGCAAGCGTAAAACAACTCTCGCCTTCCGTCATTTCCTCTAATTTTTAATTTTTGGCAAGCACACCACACAACAGACAACAGCAAAAAACGTTGTCACCAGGATTTCCCCAACGCACTCAACAGCAACTCAATTGGCGGTCGTGTTGAGTTATTCGGCAGCGCTCCCGAGGAAACCACTCTAGCGTAATTAACGTCAGTAGTTTGTATGACGTCACTCGCTGCACTTTTCCGACCGCTTAAATCTGTTGACCGTCTCCGAGGAAACCGAGGCTTGACTCTGTTTTGTTTTGGTTTTCGTCTTTGCATGTCAGAAATGAAAAATTTAGGTTCTTCTTGATTTCTCACAAAATCAATTAGCATTTCTTCCTCGGCAAGCGTAAAACAACTCTCGCCTTCCCGTCATTTCCTTAAAATTTTCATTTTTGGCAAGCACTCCACTCAACAGACAACAGCGAAAAACGTTGCCATCAGGATTTCCAAAGCGCACTCAACAGCAACTCAATCTGGCGGTCGTGTTGAGTTATCCGGCAACTCTCCCGAGGAAACCACTCTAGCATAATCAATGACAGTAGTTTGTATGACGTCACTCACCGCACTTGTCCGACCGCTTAAATCTGTTGACGGCTTTATCCAACTATATGTAACGTATAATGTATGAAATGCTCATTATTAAGAAACAGCAACATATGCCAGATAACTGGAGACAACTATCGGGATTCTTCTCCAACTTTTTTCTCTGGGTTTTGGCTCCCTTAAATTATTCTTCAATGTTTTTTTAGAACATCATCACTGACGTTCAGTGATAAAGTTATAAACATGGACCCAACACTAGTTACATATCACTTTCCCTCTACGTATGTGCTTCTTCACTTTGCTGGAGTCAGCAGGTCCTACTTTTGAGATCTATTAGCACTGGAAGCAATCTGAATCAAGTATATAATGTAGATCGTCGAACTATCACACACCTGTTAGCTTATTGTGTTGTTTTACCTGCCAAAACAATAGCTATTTTTTCATTCTCCAAATACAATTCCTTTTCAATAAAAATCGCGATGTGATTTATTTTTTTATATTTTTAATTTGTAGGCAAGATAAAGATTGAAATGCTTATGAAATGGCTACGCTTCGATGGCGTATCTTTAGAAAACTTTATTGATTCAATACGCCTCATAAAATTCTTGCTAAGTCTATTTGTTAATTATCACAACTGGTAGACAATGCTAAAAGAGACCTAGATGTGCTTTAGAATTTATTTTTAATATATTTCGCAAGCCTCTCTTATCCAATATTTTGAAACATTTAAATTATACAAATGAGATAATATTGACTTTTGAAATCAGTCATTAGAGTTAGGTTCGTTTGAATTTATGTTTCTTCTGGACTCTCTGAGACAGAATTTTTTAATAAGAGTTTAAAAGAACAAACTACATCAAATCTAAAACAAACTTGCCCATTCATATTTAAAAATATTTTAAGCACAAAAAATCGTATCAATAATCAACTACTTGTTAAAAATAACGTTATTTCTTGATACCTTATTTCTTTGAGTGGAAAGGCTATCGCTCGATGCCATGTTAGGAATCTTTAATTAAGGCGAGTTACTGATATTTTTGATGGCAGTGTTTAAATTGTGGATGAAGCAAACGACGTATTTGAGAAGTAGGATTTTGCTGAGTGGAAGTTTGAAGAGCGTCTGAGATTTTCTTGGTGACGCTAGTTATGTTTGGAATTACGATGATAGACAGACGAAGAAATTTAAACAAGCAATTGATGAGTTTCGAAAACTTTCCAAAATGAAATTTTAGCAAAGTTTTAATTTTGTGAGTTTGATTGATGCATTTTTACTGATTTATTCAGTTTAATATTTTTTTTTATTTATGTACTATAATTTGAAAGCTTTGATAATCAGTTTTTTATCATTTGTGATTCTTAAGGATGCAATAACAATTTATTAACCAAGTTCATATAAAATATGTCTCATATTGTTACTTTTATAATTTTGAAGCTTAAACTATACTTAACTTAATACTTAAAACTATATGTTGATGTTTTCACATTACAAATATTTAATATTTCCAAATGGAATATTTTCAGCAGTCCAGCCACTAATGTTATGAGGGCTTGTATTTTTGTTATCTGGTTAATTTAATAACAAAATAGTTCGAAAGAAGATGTTTCATAAAAAAATATGTAAGTATGCTTATTTCGTTATTTTTGTCAACATTTTTATATCAGAAATTTGAACTTCTAATTTAAGACGTGAAACACGCTTATTAGCACCATCGAAATCACCTCCTAATAACCCCAAATTGAACCATTCAAAAATCATCGGAATCATAAAAAATGAAACAATGTTCTTTTCTTCGCGATATGTGAGAACCATGGAAGATATTTTGTTGGTTAATGTAACAGGTGGAGGGAATCACTTTTACTGATGTTAGTTTGAATTTAATAAATTTTTACTCATGCAAATTTTGTCAATTCATAACTTGCTATCAGTAATTTTTTTAGCTCCACATTGACCCATTTCAAAAATGAAATTTTACTAACGTACTTTCAATACACAATTGGCACCTTAGAAATTACCTCAAAACAACTAAAAACTGAACCATTCAAAAATACTGGAAATCATAAAACAAAAAAGAAAACCATTTCATTTTCGCCATGATATGTGAGAACCTAGAAATTATAAATTGTCGTTTAATGTAACAGCGGAAAGGGACCCCATAAATAAAAGCCTCAGCTGAAAACAGCACGTAAGATGCAGGGCCACTGATGACAGTTTCGAGAATAGGAAATTTAAGCAAGAAATTGATGAATTTCGTTAACTTTCTGAAATTTTTGCAAAACTTTAAATTTTAAGGTATAATTAATCGATTTCATTGATTTATTTAGTTTAATTTTATAAACCTCTTACTTATATAAGTTTTAAACGGTTTAAATACTTAGTTTCGATCAATTAATAATTTTAAAAGATGTTCTAAATTTGATTCTACAATTCTTAAAGAAGCTTTAAATTCGAACTTTTAACTTACTATCAGTGTCAAAAGTTTCACATTTAGGGGAGAGTGTTGTACCTTGGGACGCTTGTACCTTGGGACACTGACAATTTCTAAGAGTCTATTGGCAATATTCATACATTGTTTATTTCTAATGGTAGCCTTAACCAACAGACATCATCATAATAAAATGTAACACTAGCATCTTTGAATTGATGAATTGGTGACAAAAAATAATATTTCATTACCCCAAAGTAAATATTTTTCTCATTCTAATATAAAGTTTTACCTTTGTACTTTTACAAAAAGTCAACTGCATTTTATTTACTGCGTTCTGGCAACGATCGGCCACGTGAAGACGTACGCATTTTTTGCTCTCTGTTTTGAAAATATTTAACACTTATTTTTGCCGCTGAAATGTGATAACAAAGTAATTATACTAAATGTTTTGAAGTTTCCTAGTAAAGTACGGTAAATTAAGAAAATAATAATGTGTTAAACTTCACAAATAAGTCCTAACTAACAAGATGTCTACGAGCTGCGTAAGTTGCAAGAAGGTGGTAGCCGAAGATTCTGATAGCATTAGTTGTAAAGATTGTGAGAACACTTTTCATTACTACTGCTGCGGTTTTCGGGAGGCAAGTTTCAAAAAGGCCTCAAAAGAAACTAAAAAATCCTGGACTTGTGATGAGTGCAAATCCAGTAAAGCGTTGACAGCTGCTGATTCGAATAAATCTCTTCAAAAAGAAATACTTGACCAGCTGCAAGAGTTTAAAAGAAGCTTGGATTTCAACTCTAGGATTTTAGAAGATGTAGTAAAATCTAATAAGAATCTGCAAGAAGAATTAAAAAATATAAAAAAAGAAAATTGCCAACTTATTGAAGAAAACAAACAACTAAAAAAGCAAATAGAAGAAATTAAGAATGATGTTATTGACTTGCAACAATATTCCAGGCGACTAAATGTAGAAATCGCAAACTTACCCGAGTCTGAAAATGAAAACATAACCTCGATCATGGAAAATTTGATGGAAGCCTTGGAAACTGATCAAATGAAAGATTTGGTGACCTACCATAGAGTTCCTACTATTAGTAAAAACAAGATAAAGCCAATTGTCCTACAGTTTACCTCTATAACTACAAAGAACGATTTTCTGAAGATTGCTAAGCAGAAAAAAATAAGTGCCGACAAAATAAATTCCAGTTTATGTCCTGTTCCAATATATTTCAATGATCATCTGTGTCCGGAATTGAAAAAACTTTTGTATGAATGTAAACAGTTCAAGAAGGAAAACGACTTCAAATTTTGCTGGAATAAAGGTGGGAAACTTTTTGTTCGAAAACATGAAGGGTCCAAAATTTACAGAATAAAATCTAACTTTGATCTTTCAAGTGTTCCCAAGTGATATTACAACTGAACAAATATGTTTAACAATTGATTCGTTGGACCAACTAACTGATTTTGTAATCTCACCTGAATGTAAATTAGATCGTTTGCTAATTTTCCATTTTAATATACGTAGTCTCAGGGCAAATTTTGATGAATTGAAATCATTACTAAATAGTTACATTAAATATATTCCTATCATTGTTCTTTCTGAAATATGGATTTCTGAATGTGAAATTCAATTATATTATTTAGATGGTTACAAAGTGTTTAATTGCTGTAGAAATGAAAATAGATCTGGTGGTGTTTTAGTTTATGTAAGAGAAAGTTATGACTTTGTAAATAACCTAACATGGTCAATGCTCTCTGCTGAGGGATTAGTACTCCATAGTAAAAATTTAAATCTGTGTTTAATAGCCATGTATAGATCTCACTCATACACAATTGACTACTTTAACCAAGAACTTAGTCATTTATTAGTAAACTTGTCTTTTAAAAACTGTGTGTTAATTGGAGACCTAAACATTAATATCCTAGAAAATAGTAAATTAGTCAATGATTACCTAAATATTCTATCGGAAAATGGGTTCTTATCCATGATAAATATTCCGACAAGAGTAACAGACATATCAGAAACGTGTATTGATCATATTTTTGTCAAAGCAAATTCTGATATGACGGTTGAAACTGCTCGTTTTATTTATGATTTAACTGATCATTATCCTATTCTATGTAATATCACAATACCTAACAATAAACTTAAGCCTGTATATAATAAACAAGTCGCAGTGCGAATTGATAACAAAAAGCTAGAGAAACAAATAGCCATGTTAGAAATACCGAATATAACTGAAGATGTAAATCTTTATTATAATTTAATACAAGCAAAACTTGAAAGTTCAATAGGACTTGCCACTGTTTCGATCGATGAACGCAAGTATAAAAGTAAAAATAACTGGATCAATAATTCAATTTTAAAACTCATAAATGATAAGCAAAAACTATACATGAAAACAAAAAAGTACCCTTATGATATGAATTTAAAGTCAAAATATAAAAGTGTAGTTGCAGAAGTAAAGCAAAAAATTAAAACTGCAAAGGAAATAAAATATCGTGATGAGTTTATTGCTTGTGGTAAAGATCAGAGAAAACAGTGGAGATTTGTTAATAATCTTATTGGTAAAAACAAAAAGAAAAATATTTTACCGAGGGTTATTACTGAAAATATTGTAAATGATTTCAACTATTTTTTTATTAATTGTGCGATTGTTAATGTAAACAGTAATTTCAATAATAATATGGATTTTAATACAAATTATACAGAATGCAAATCTTTCTTTCTTTATGAGGTATCCGAAATTGAGATCTTAAATATTGTTAATGCTTTAAATGAAAAAAAAGCTGTCGGGTACGACAAAATTTCTGTAAGAGTTTTAAAAATGCTTCTTAAGTATAAACCTGAAAAAATTGTAAATTTAATAAATCTGTCTTTTAAAGAAGGAGTGTTTCCAGAAAACTTAAAAATAGCTACAGTAACGCCTATCTATAAAGCGGGAGAAATTAATTGTTTGGGAAATTATCGTCCGATTTCTGTGTTACCCATTTTTTCAAAAGTGTTTGAAACAGCAATGAAAAATAGACTGTATAATTTTTTAAATAAAAATAATTTCTTTTCTAAAAATCAATTTGGTTTTATAAAGGGACTAGGAACCGAAGATGCACTCCTAAGATTTACCAGCATAATATATAAATCCTTAAATGATAATTTAAAAACAGTTTCTATTTTTATTGATATTTCAAAGGCTTTCGACTCAGTAAATCATACTATTTTGCTTCGCAAGTTATATGCAACAGGTGTTAGAGGAAAACAGCATGAATGGTTTAAAACTTATTTAACTAATAGAAAACAATTTGTAAAGTTAAATAATATGAATAGTAATTACTTGGTTATTAAAAAGGGTGTGCCTCAGGGCTCAATTTTGGGCCCGTTGTTGTTTATAATTTTTATAAATGATTTTTGTAATTTGTCACTATTTGGAAAATTAATCACATATGCAGATGATACTGTTTTGGTATATTCAAGTAAAAACTATAACTTATTGAAAGAAATGATAAACTCTGATTTAATAAAGGTTAAAAACTGGTTTCAACAAAATGACTTAATTATCAATAGTGATAAAACTAAATATATTAATTTTAATATGATTACTGGTCATGCAGAAGATTTAATTTTTAAATATCATATTTTATGCCAAGGAAATGTTTCAAATTGTGATTGTCCTCTTATAAACCGAGTAGAAAATATAAAATATCTTGGACTATATGTCGATCAAACATTTAAATGGAAATTACATGTAAAAAAGGTAAATGATAAGCTACGTTTTGGTATTTATGCTTTTTACTACTTAAAAAATAATCTCAGTAAAACATTTTTAAAACAGTTATACTTCGCTTTTATACAATCAATAATACAATACGGCATAACCTCATGGGGCGGAGACTACCTAAGTAATATTAAACCGTTAATAAATACTCAATCCAGATTGATTCGAATATTAAACAGTGAACCAGAAAATTTTGACAACCCGATTTTAACTATAAGACAATTATATGTATACAATAGTCTTCTATATTTATATAAAAACAGATCATTCTGCACCCTTAAAGACCCTGTAAATTACAATTTAAGAAACACAACTTTTTACAATATACCTAAAGCAAATAAAGAAATTTTCCGTAAAAGTTTTATGTATTTAGTACCCAAATTTTTTAACTCTCTGCCTGAACAAATAGTAAGTTTAACTCATAAAAATGCTTTTAAAAAAGAAGTTAAGCATCACATCCTAAATACTGATGTAGACATTCTTTTCTAATCTGTGATATAATTTAAAAAAAATAAGTGACAACTAAATTTTTACACATATATTGTTATTTTATTATTATTTTTTGTAAACAATAGTGAAGTTATGTATTTTACCGTTCTGTAATATGTTTGTGTATCTCGTGTGTCCGATCATCTGCCAGATTTTGTTAGTTTTGTTAGTTTTTGTTTTGTGTTTTTGTTCATGTTTTGTTCCCCTTTTGTTTGGGTGTAATTTGAAATATTGTTAATTTTCTTCAATGGATTTTGATTGTTAATTTTATGTGTTGTCTGGAAGGGCCCGGGGGCCCCTTGACAACCAATATATTTCTGTTAAATAAAGTTTCTTCTTCTTCTTCAATTTTCTTCATAAAAGAGAAGATTTTAAAATATTTTGGTTATGGGAAAATAATGATAATGCATTTAGATTGGCCACTATCTTGCTTTTATTTAAACCATGTAGTGTGTTGTACCTTGGGACAGTAAAGCATATTGTATCATCATATAATGTTAAATAATTTGGACTTGAAATTTTGCTGTATAATTTAAATTATTCTTGAATTATGAAGTTTTATTTGTGTATTTCCTTGAAAAAACAATAAAGTTTGTTTCCTGACACAAATTAGTTCAAGTGTATGACCATTGACTGAATTATAAAGTATGTCCCAAGGTACAACATCATATTGTACCTTGGGACAGTTTGTCCTCTCTACTTTAATTGAGCGGCAATTTTTTAATTTCAAGCTGCCAGAATTAAAAAAATATATATTATAGAGGAATATATTGGTGTGTCGAAATGCTGCTTTTAAATTTTTAATTTGACTATAATTATCGAAGAAAAAAATTAAAATGTAAAAATTGTCCCAAGGTACCACACTCTCCCCTACACATTTCAATAACGTAATTTGATTAAAGTTTTTTCAATACACAATTGGCAACATCGAAATTATCTCAAAGTAACTAAAAACTGAAACATTCAAAAATCCTAGAACTCCATTTCATTTTCGCCATGATATGTGAGAACCTTGGAAGGATAAATTGTCGTTTAATGTAACAGCGGAAGGGGACCCCATAAATAAAAGCCTCAGCTGAAAACAGCACGTAAGATGCAGGGCCACTGTTGACAGTTTCTGAGGGGGTGATTTAAAGAAAAATGCTTACGAGGGTGCGTAGCAGAGATAAAGGCAGCCTCTTTTCAAATGAATAAAAGTTAGAAGGAATCTCGGAGAATTTTTCTAAAATTGCTTCGGAAAAAAATTACCCTACGCTTAGAGAAGCGCGGGGTGCGCAAAGTCTCTCAGAACGAGACAATGAGTACTTTTGTTTTCTTTTCTGTTGCCGCTGTTGAAGCAGTAATATGAGAGGAAGTTTATTTCGAAAGGAAAGTTTAGGGGGAGGGGGGGTTGAGTATGAGAGAAAATAAATAAGCGTTGGGAACCTTGGAAATGGCATTGTTTGTTAAGGCGAAGTGTAAAATCTGAAACTGTCAGCAGCGAGGCCACGAAATGAGTTTTTTATTGTTTCGTTTGGTGTGCTGAATTTCTGGTATGAATTTAGATTTGCAACAGTAAAAGATAGTTAACATTACAATTAGATATGGTATGGTATGGTATGGTATGGTATGATACATATATATTCCAGCTTGTGTACTTGTTCAGAGAACCGCTTAAACAATTTGAAGTATTTAATATCATGCGCTTAATATTATATTCTTTTGACTATGCTAGTTGCTTAGGTTAATTATCTCACATGAGACAATAGGTATTTTCATTTCAAGAATCTAATCATTAAAAAGGTTCAAGAGAAAAATTATTCGAACACAGCATATAAAATGTGTCGAGGATTTCAAAATTATATTGTACCATACCAGTAACTCTCTTATATTTTTAATTTCCTTATATATCTGTACGGTGAAATCCCTGGATTTGTTTCTTCCTGTAAAGTTTGTATTTATAACTCCGTATCCCTTTTTAAAGTATCTGTAAGCGAAAAAATTAACATTATCAAATTTTCTGTGCGTAAATAATTTAAGAACTTGTCAATGAGCTTTAGTGAAAGATATTTTCTCAAGAGTATTACAATCATGACGAATTAAGCTTATTTCCGTCAAAAAGTCGAGAAGTTATTAATTATTTTTATATCAGGCTGTAAAATGTACATCTTTGAAAATACTGTCTATACTTTTGTATCTCAATCTCTCTTTTGAATTTTTTAAAGCAATTTCTATAATTTGATACATTTCATTCATATACGCCATAACTTAATAAATTGAATTTACGTAAGTAATCATTTAACTGTAATTAGGTAAATAAAAAACTTTTTTAGTTATAATAAATAATTGTTGTTTAAAATATTAGCTATAGAAAACTAACTACAATTTCGTAAATTAAAATTATATAAACTTTTAAGTATTTTATATAGAAGCAAATTATAACGAGATACATAGTTAAATTATATTCTAATAAACTTAATTAATGCCGCTATAATATAATTTATAACGAATAATCTGCTCATTAGGTAAAATCACTAGATATTTATTATAAAGAGAATAATAATTCGAAAAATTACTTCAATAATTATAAACGAACTAAACCAACAAAATATCACATTTAACATTTAATTTATTCTTGTTACAAAAGATTTACACTTCTGTAACAACAAAGAAATTGCCTTTATCCCTATTTAAAGTTAAAAACCCAACTAATTGCGTTCGTTTATTCACAGAATAGCACTTGTAACAAACAAAAATTATGAATCTAAGCAATCAGAATTAGCAAAGCTTTTATGTTCAACAAATGCTTTTAATTGTCTTTCACCCATTTCGAACTTTTAAGTCAAAAGTCTAAGCTACCAGAGAACTTTTCAAGGAATTAAACCCCAACTAACAAGCAATTAGCGGCAAATTCCAGCGATTTCCTAAATTTTCCGGCTCGCTTGATGGGTTTTACCATGGCCTTTTACTGGTCTTTTAATTGGCACGAGTGTGTCAATGAATCAATATTTACTTGCTGCAAATTGCAGCAAATTAGAGATTTTCTACTGTTGCTAAGAGAGAGAGAGATTACACTAAAAAAATATAATCCAAATGACACTTACAAGTTGTTATGTAATTTTTATGAAAGAAATGTTTCCAAAATACCTTGCTTGAAATAAAAGATTAGATAAATATTTATATTTTATGTCAGTAATTATAGCTTAAGCGACATATTATTTAATTTGAATACAAACACAAATTTATAGTGTTCCTATTGTATATACTTCTTAAAGTTTGCTAAACTTAACTATTACTAAATGTCTCTAACCCTTATGAAACAAACTTTTCTGGCATAATAATTAAACATTATGTAAATTTAGGAAGTTTCACAGGGTACTTTAGTTTTTGTTCAGCATTTTTCTCGTTTTACACAGTTATGGTTGTAGGTACGACTTAAAAGCATAACTTAAAAAAAACTATGCTAGAGCAAATAATTTGCTCATTTTACTGATTGAGACACCAGCTCAAACGATAAAATCGGTTATTTGTTTCTCATTAAGTTGTGAATCGATAGTTGACCCCTTTCTCAGTCATCGATGAAATTATATCGATTTAAGATGAATCAATACAACCCTGTTAGTTCATGTTTATGAAGACAGTTTGGATGGGAGATTAATTTTATCTCATAAAACAAATATTTATCTTACCATTTAATGAAAGTTTGAACACGGAGCTTTGATGTCAAATTCGAACATTGATACAAATTCAATTTGTTCAAAGCAAAATAAAAGAAAAAACATGTATTTGGATGTTTGAAAAAATGCATTTGCTAAGGAATTGATAACTGAATTTGTTTTTAATAAATATTAAATGACACATATTTTATTATTTTGGACGAAAACTATTAAAATATAATAGATGCAGCATTTCAAAAATATTTTGAAAAGCACTGCCTATATGTTTTTTTTTTATCTAATTGGTTATTTCTGAATCCTGTGAATAAAGGATCCCTACTGCTAATTATTAACTATAATTATCATTATTAATCTTAAATAACTACTTACGATCCACATAGTTAATAATAGTAACAACAACAATAATAATAATTAAAGTAGCATAACTAATAATGATTCCAATATTCAGTTACTAACGAATACAAGCAAATAGTAATTGTGATAGTTTGTTCAACAACGTACTAAATATATCATCAACCAAAATACTCAGATGAAAAATTTCGTCATTTTATGAAAATTTCCGCTAAATTACGCACAATTATTTTCAGAATTCACATGTTATTCCAGCATTTACGAAACTTCTTTCAAATTGAATGCGCATTCAAAAACGGGTGATTACATCCAATTTTAGATATTCAGTCCATTTCAATGGACTTGTATAGTCCTAAGATATGGACAAAAGGCTTCATTATCCAACCCAAGTTTAGGTTGAAGGAAGTGGTATTCTCGTGAATTGCATTGCGAAATCGGATGTGTTTACTGGTTTTGGCAATAATATAAAATTGGAATTCCCATGAGTTTGTGGTGTTTATAGTTATCGTTAGGATTTTCATATACCCTCTCTGTTTGTAAAAGTATGTTATTGAATATCAACTAATTGAATATCAAATGTATGACATCATTAAAGGGTATATTATAATTTCTTAGGTGATTGGGGGATTATAAGACAGCCTGGGAGGAAACGCAAGAGGACTTTAAGTGCAATTTTATTTAAAAACAAATGGTAAAAAAATTATCTTTGTAAAAGACTTAATCATAGTTTATTTTACAAGTATGTTTCTGTAAGTATAACTAATAATTTATTTCATATTGATTTTTTCCAATAGTACATTTGAATTTTTTGATGAAAGTAAAGTGTTAAGTATTAGTAAAGTAGTCTTTAAGTTTGAATTTTACTATTTTTTACTAATTTCAATGTGTAAAATGTTCTGTTATGGAAAAAAACAGGAATGAGATTTTCCATAAAAAGTTACATCTTAAATAGCCACGAAACAAACAAAATAACAATTATCTTCATATTTTGTTGCATATACAAATTCGTCTTCTATAAGAGTTATTAATAACTTTTTGTATATTTTCTTAAAATATCCCTTAGTACTAAAATGATTAATCTAAAATATATCAGACAGTAAAAATCGATATTTTTAATACTTAGTTTAATGATTTAATAATGTTTAATCATAAAAGCGATTTAGACCTATGTCAATGTATTTTTTAAAATGTTATGTATTCTACGGAATGTCTGTAAGAATGTAATGTTTCCAATGTCTTTAAAAATTTAATGTTTCGATGTAATGTATTTTTTAAAAGCATATAGATGTTCTACCTACTACAGTTTTACTTTTTTCAGTCCAAAAAGTAGTAATAACATTAAATAAAGTTTTCGCGAACTTCTTTAAAAACCAAAAAAAAAAACCATTATACATATGCGGATCACCAAAAACGGGTAAAATTTTCATTTGACGGTCATTGCAAAAAGCTGGTTTATTTTATGGAGAGGTAAAGCAAGGTAAGCATGATATGCCTTTCTAAGACAAGACTGCATAAATAAACGTCAGTCATAAGCGAACCGTATTTCGATACAGCAATCATAGAACAATTTATTAACAAATCAATAAACAATAAAACAAACAATAAATTATAAAAGCACAAATTTTAAATGCATCAAAGCAGACTTTTATTTATCTGAAATTTGTTTTTATAAACTAACTCAACCACAAAGATGCAATTAAACCCGTTTTTTATGAATGAAAATAAGTTTTAAAAAATTATAAAAATCACACTTTATTGAACAATGTAAAATGCAATAATTTAAATAAACACTCATTTACTCATAACATTTTTATTTCCTTTTTGCTATATTACACATTTTAAGCATATTAAAATCAATGTAAACGGGCAGCAAACCATTATTAAACACTGAGCCCTATTCTTTGAACCACACGAATAAAAATATAATTAATAATTAAATCCACGAGCCTAACATGGTGTCAGTATTAAAAAACACAATTAATAATCTAGCGGAACATATGCTAATCTTTTAAGTCCTGTTGTTATGCTGGAGCCACAGTGTGTTTTGCACGTTCATTAATCAACTTACCCGGCCTTTTTTATACAGAAAAAAGTTTTATTTTTAAGGCAGGAAACAGCGTACATGAATTCGTTTAATCAGTGTGACACGCGAGTGACAATGGATTTGGGGACCGGCTTAATTCACCATCTTTAGGAAACAATTAACTTTCTTTTTAGTTGGCGCATTTTAAAAATGGAAGGATTCGAATGGAATCATTCTTAATAAAAATTGTTTGGAATTAATTGTCATTTGTGATTAAAATTGATTTGAATTATATTCCATTCATTGCATTAGATTTGTATTTATAAAAGCAATGTGATTTTTTTAAACAACACTTAGACCGCATTTTTAGATATTTAAACTAACTTATTGAGACAGAGAAGTAGTATTTTTTTACCAATGTCAAAAGCATTAATAATTTTGTGCATGTTTATGGTGTTTATTATATTATAAAATTTTTGTTTTTAATTTCCTAAAACGCTTTCTAACAAACATTGATTTGTGTAATCCATGCTTAATATTAATACAATTTTGGCTATTGGAATATCTGTCGTTATCAATTTTAAACTATTGTGCGAAGTACTATAATTTGTATTAATTACTAAAACTTCCCTGATTTCTTGATGTTTATTACTTTTTCATTCATTGAATCAAAAGGGATTCAATTCAATTGCCACTCAATGCTGGAAAAAATCAATTAAATTGTGAAACATGCGGAAAACTGCACCACGATAAAGTGTTATTTCTGAACTGAGCAACCCTGATCGTATCAATAGTATGTTGATCCCACTAAAGATTCCTTGGAGTACTTATTTCGTTTAAAGGGCTTGAATAAAAAATATTTTTTTTAGTTAATTATATTTTGCAAGGTCTTAAATTCTTCTGTATTTACTTCATTTAATCTTATTCAGATAATTAAATGCTTAAAGTTTTTGCTTAGTTTTCAAATTTTACTTGTTTTAGTAACTAAATATGGTGCTCTCTCCGATATCTATGTCAATCTATTTGATTTTTGGGTTTTAAAAACATTAAAATAAACTTTTAAATAACAAACATTTAACGAAAAAAATCGGTCCATAAAGAGAGTCTTTCAGCATAAACTGAAAAACTACCATCATATTTTCCGGAGAAACATACGAATACTAAAAAGCAGATAAGAATGTCGTTCGCATAAGCTGTTCATTTCGGAAAAAAATCTTTTATCTTCTGTTAACCTACATTCCTTGCCAACCTAACTTGAGTAAAATAAAGATTGAAAATGCAGAGGGAAAATTGCGGTTGGTCTGTTAGGTAATTGCGGTTGGTCCGTTAGTAGAAAACTCTTATAAGGTAATATTTACATACAAAATGATCTGAATACAATTTAACCAAAATACTTTTCATCTTGATAAAACTGCCAAATTTTCCCAAATAATAATCAAATATGTTAGAGCTTAAACAAAATTAATGTTTTAAACATGTTTTCTGGATGGAATCACAAATAATTTATGGAACTCTTAAATCTTAATATGCTATGGAGAAGGATGGGAGAGAAGGATCTTCTCCATAGCATATTTCTATTTACCCGACTTAGGTTGTCGCAAGGAGTGTAAGTTTAATGAAACTTCAAATCTTAGCTTAAAAATATAAAGTTAGTTTTCACTTTGCAATTTATTAAACTGCAATTCTGATTGATATATCATTGAACTCCACAGCAATACATACTGAGATTGACATTTAAGCACCTTGGTATCTGTAGCACACTCCTTTCCCTCTCCAACCCTAGGAACAAAGTCAACAGCGGGGCGTTGCGGCAAAACCCCCCTAAGCGAATGTGGCCTATCTGATTGACAGGAAGCACTTTATTACTTTCCTTCTATGGCAAAGTTTCTGGAGGGATAAATAGTGGTGGCAACGGGAGCACCCCACTACCGAAGAGAACATTCTAAAGCTGGGAATTGGAAACTGGCATCATGTGGCGTAAAAAAAGAAGAGGGGTAGGGAGGGAGTGTTGTAGGGATTCTTAGTATTCGAACATTCCCCACAACCCTTCTATTAGAAGTTACTGAGTATAGAAGTTTAATTTTAATGCTGAGTGGATACAATTTAAATGCTGCAGATTTATATAGGTTTTGGTAGATATCAGATTAAATTTGTTTTCAATTGGAACAGCTAGAAATTAAAAATTGAGGCAAGTCTAGTTTTGTTGTGTCATTCGTTTAATTTTTTTTTTGTGGGAATTATTATTATATTCAAATAAATGTGTATGTTTAAAACTATTCTATATTTTATTTGGTATTGGAGGACTTTTCTTAAATTATTTCTCTAATGCATAAAACCCTTTTAATTTACTACTTCAGTAAAATATGTTTCTTTTTACAATTGAAGAGCTTAGTGGAAAACGTGCTAAATGATATTTTCGAAAAAAGTTAGAGATTTTTGTGTCAATGAAAGTATTACTAACTCTTTTAACGACAACAAGTATTTCCCTTTTTTGTGAACTTTAAATTTAGTACATTTTTACGGTTTGCAAGTACCATTTTTAACATTTCTAAGTTCAAACGAAATACTTTAAAGCTCATTTTCTTGTTTTCACTTTTTTGTCACTTATCACGTTCTACCCATAGTCTCTTCAAATGAGGATCACCAATAGTTGAACGTTTTTGAATACTTTGAAACACTTAATTATTTCGACAAATGCAATGCTTATTTTGGATTTTCTCCAAACGCAAATTCCTTTTAATTCAACTTCCCTTCGATCTAATCGATTATCCATCGCAATCGTTCCCGAAATTGTTCAATAAATAAAGCCATTGCTTCCTCATCCGATGCGATCAGCATAAAACTCGATGCACTATTCGCGGTAGCCATAAATTCACCTCAGCGTTTGTTTTTTGCCTTCTTTCCGGCACTAAAAACCTCCTCCTGACAGTTTCCGCACTGTCATGGATTGTGAAGAAGTGTCATTATCCCACCCCTACTCAGGATGAAGTGAATTTATGTGCTCGCCTGTATATGGATAGCAAGCCAAATATTATCTGAAGCCCGATTCGGACTGTTGTTGCTAAGAATGGTCTCCATGGTAACAAGAAGAAAGATGAGATATCTTCAGAGCGACTATCATAAATTGGGGATAGCTGGACCTTTTAGGCACTATTTTTTGGGGATGTTTTTTGAAAGTGGTGTTCGGTTTCGACAATCAGTCTCAAACTATTATTTTCGACTGGGAAACTCAAATTATTTGAAAAAGAGGATGACTTATTGAATTTATTCTTGAACGATCTAGTAACTTGGTGTGGTATTTGTTTTTTTTTGTGTGAGAAAAAATGGTATGTTATTTTAATAAACTATATTTTAATAGCAATAATAAATTCAGAAAAATTTGGTTTTACTTCTCCCAGCTTTGATATACCATTTTTTATGTTTCCTATTTCATTAGTATGCATTTTAAAATTCGGGAAAACGTCGTATCTATATGACAGAAATTCACTTGTATTTGTTACATGAAAAAGTAAAAAAAAAGGGTATAATATAATTTCTTTTTAACTGTAGAACGTTGCTCCAAAATTAAAATTTTACATAATGGTAAAGGAATCGCTAATTATGGTATATATAGGACAAAGAGTCGTATAACGACTTATATTTCTCAAGTAAGAGCTTAAGTAATTCTTTCAACTTATGCTTGTAACAAAAACGTACCATGGAATCGGAGTACCACATTTCACTCATACTTATGGAGAACTAAAGTTACTATATATTTTTTAATATGATCACCAAATTAAATGCTTAAATTTATAATTACGTAGCAAGAAAGAGCTTACAGTGTGTAGTAATACAAACTTTACATTATTAATAGTATGATATGCTTTTTTGCCTGGATCTCCGAACAGGGCACTTTTGCTTTATTTCTGAATTATGCAGAAATTTATCCGTCACATGAAACATGAATACGCATTAGTTTCTTTATGCTATAAACGAAAAATGAAGCTCGTTTAATATCACCATATTATTTAAGACAACCCTGTGACCCAAAAATAATATTCCCCATTCCAATGTTAAAATATTTATAATCCCAGCGGCGAGCAAACCTCAGGAGGAGGAAATGTTCTAAGGCCCATTCGAAAAACGTCTACCTTTACTCGGCAACTGCCAGAACACATTACGCTCGCGTTTCTACCACGCTGGAGTTAATATACCGCAACGCTAACGGGGCTTAAGGTTTTCTTTCCTTCGGGCCCTGCAGGATATCTTACATAGCACGGCCGCCATGCAATATACCCGGCACGGTTTCTTCTTAACCCCGCTGAGAAAACCCAACGAGACACTTTCATATAGAACGAGGCACAAAAGCGAAAGCAGCGGCCTTTATCACTTCGGGAGCCGTAGCCTTAATTACATTGTGCCGCGCCGCCATTTCGGCAAGGTCACCCCTGTTGTTCTTTTTAAGCAAAAAGACCCGGGCTGCCAGTTCCAGGTCATGTTATTAATTATGGATTGCGGCCTCATATATATATCGTTTGAAAGGAAAATTAATTCCACTGGTGGTTATTAAAGAAAAGCGAGCGACGTGCCCCTGGGTTGCCATAAAACACACTTAAATGGAACGACGAAAGGGATGGGGTTTTTTCCCTTTTGGTCGTTCTTTATTTTTTTAAGAAGTTTTTTTTATTATTATTATGATTTTGTTTGATGTTTTTTTTTTGTTAAAACCTCGTTTGGTTAAAGTGGGGTGGGATGGGAAGGCTTCTTCTATCGTTTTTGTTAGCAAGGTTTTTGTGATAACGTTTTGGTAGATTGAATAGAGTTTGCGTGGGTGGTTGGTTACTAAATTTATTTGCGGTGTATGTAGTTAAATAAGGTTCGAAAAACAATCAAATCTTTTTTGACTTGGGATTTGGGACTGCTATGAAAATAAAGTTATTCGTTTATTTTTTCTATAATATTTTTTTCCCTATTTTTTGTATCTTGTTATTTTTTGCGACAGAAAAAAAACCCGCAAAAATTATCGACACATGAGAATTTAAAGTATTCTAAGACATTTAAGGATTGGTTTAAAAAAAAAAATATTTTAAAAATATTTTTAAGATACAAAAGAATCTAAATTTTCTTTAAAAAAATAAAATTGTTACATTACTTAGATTAAATAAATACAATTTGCAGACGGAAACATTTTTCGGGTTCCAAATATTATTTGCACAAATTGTTATATTAAATATTCAGATTTTCATTACTAAACATTGCACGAATGCAAAAAATCACAAATTGCACAAGACACTCTTCCCTCTTCGCATAAAGCATTTATTTATTTTTCAAAGATCATATTGCAATTGACAACTCTTAATTCATTTTAAGATGCACAAATTCAGCTTAATCAGTAAAAACTGCCTTAATATTTTTATTATTAATAACATAGTTTTTCCTCGTTTTTAAAACAAAATCTGAAACATTTATATACTGAAAAAAATATTACCAATCTCACCCTAATTGAAATGATCCCATATCTCAAAAAAAATATTTTTAAAAAAATAACTTGATATAAATGGACCGATAATTATTCCTTTAGATATTTGTTATCGTCGTATTATAACTTTAAGCCAAGCAAAAAAAATGAAGAGCAATTCCCCAGGCTTTAGTGATGAATAGTAGCATTAATTTTTTATAAAGACCCTGATAATTACGCTATATTTCCCCGTCATTAAAGCTGTTTGAGTAACGTATCTTGTAAATATGATATTTTTAATTTGTTTTTTCAGGGGACATGAACGATGTTTTTAAAATTTTACTCTCGTTTTAATGGGGAATATTCTTCATTTGATTTACAAGGTTAATACTAATTTCTAATTCTATATGATCCAATAATGTAAGCTTAATGATGTGAGTAGTAAATTTGCGGATTATTATTTAGTTTCTGCGATTTTATTTTCGTTTTATAAGCGATCATGTGACATGATCATTCCACGAACTCTGTATTTGCTTAATTTTTCATTCGTGGCGTTTTAGGAGTAAGTTTCATTTTTCAATGCATTTTTCATCCTCATTTTGAAATGAAGGCTTAAATGACAGAATTTGAAAGTTAAGATAAAATAAATACACGAAGGGAAGTTCATGAAAACGAAACATATTTTTTAATTATTTTTTGTTTTAATGTACGCTTCCATGACTTCAAATAATGAAAATTCAAGCACAAAAAGCATATATCCCGGACATAAATGCCAAAAAACGATTCTTAAACTTTAATATTGTAGCATAGTATGCGGCATATTTAAAATAAATTGTTTCATTTCAAAATGAAAACAGCTTTTTACTCAGGTTAGTAAAGGCAATTTTTCTCAGTACAATGTAAAATAAAAGCATTTTTAGTAAAAAAATTAACAGGAAACTAAAAATAAAATTATATACTATAAGTATAAGATATATTTTCCATTATTTGATTCGTAAGTCATCCTAAAGGTACCGAACTAAAATTTCGTCCACTACAATACTTAATTAAAACACACCCCAGATGCACTATTCCCAATCTATTACCTCAAATATCTCCTCAAAAGCCCTCAACACAATCCTCGTTGTCCACAGAAAGGAAGTTTTCAAAGGACAATTCTCTGGGTCCGAGCTTATCGCATTCGGACCTGTATTTGACACCATTCAAGTCTCTGGAGCGTATGAACCCCTATGCCTACAAGTCCTATCTCTCTCCTAGAATTCATCGAGCGGTCTACCAGACCGTAAAATAATGATCCGCTCGTTAGTAGACCAGCCAGAGAACGTGCGAAGTGCGGAATTTATATAATAGTCGCCTCGGACTTGATAATAAACGAATGGTGGGACACATGGAAGGTCCAGTGAGCCTGCTTGTTAACGTAGAAGGGCCGGTAATTACAGCCTTTAATTGCGCACTGTGTGTGTAAATGCTAAAGCGTGTATTGGGTGCTGTTTAGGAAACTATAGATAGGAGAATGGTGGTAATTTCGAAACTAAATAATTTAAGGTTCTTGTATTGTAAAACGCATTTTTCTATACCGGGCCAGAAAACGTGTGAAATGCGAAATTTATATAATAGTCGAATCGGACTTGATAATAAACGAATGGTGGGACACATGGAAGGTGCAGTGAGCTTGCTTGTTAACGCAGAAGGACCGGTAATTACAGCCTTTGTATGTGTAGATGCCAAAGCGTGTATTGGGTGCTGTTTAGGAAACTAGATCGGAGAATAATGGTAATTTCGAAAGTGAATAATTTAAGATTTTTGTGTTATAGAATTTATTTTTCTATACTGTCCAGAAAGCGTGAGAAGTGCGGAATTTATATAATAGTTGCCTCGGACTTGATAATAAACGAATGGCTGGACACATGGAAGGTCCAGTGAGCTTGCTTGTTAACGTAGAAGGGCCGGTAATTACAGCCTTTAATTGGGCGCTGTGTGTGTAAATGCTAAAGCGTGTATTGGGTGTTGTTTAGGAAACTAGATAGTAGAATAATAAGGGTAATTTCGAAACTGAATAATTTAAGGTTCTTGTATTGCATAACGCATTTTTCTATACCGGGCCAGAAAACGTGTGAAATGCGAAATATATATAATAGTCGAATTGGACCTGATAATAAACGAATGGTGGGACACATGGAAGGTGCAGTGAGCTTGCTTGTTAACGTAGAAGGACCGGTAATTACAGCCTTTGTATGTGTAGATGCTAAAGCATGTATTGGGTGCTGTTTAGGAAACTAGATAGGTGAATAATGGTAATTTCGAATGTGAATAATTTAAGATTTTGTATTATAGAATTTATTTTTCTATACTGTCCAGAAAACGTGAAAAGTGAGCAATTTGTATAATAGTCGCCTCGGACTTGATAATAAACGAATGGTGGGACACATGGAAGGTCCAGTGAGCTTGCTTGTTAACGTAGAAGGGCCGGTAATTACAGCCTTTAATTGGGCGCTGTGTGTGTAAATGCTAAAGCGTGTATTGGGTGTTGTTTAGGAAACTAGATAGTAGAATAATAAGGGTAATTTCGAAACTGAATAATTTAAGGTTCTTGTATTGCATAACGCATTTTTCTATACCGGGCCAGAAAACGTGTGAAATGCGAAATATATATAATAGTCGAATTGGACCTGATAATAAACGAATGGTGGGACACATGGAAGGTGCAGTGAGCTTGCTTGTTAACGTAGAAGGACCGGTAATTACAGCCTTTGTATGTGTAGATGCTAAAGCATGTATTGGGTGCTGTTTAGGAAACTAGATAGGTGAATAATGGTAATTTCGAATGTGAATAATTTAAGATTTTGTATTATAGAATTTATTTTTCTATACTGTCCAGAAAACGTGAAAAGTGAGCAATTTGTATAATAGTCGCCTCGGACTTGATAATAAACGAATGGTGGGACACATGGAAGGTCCAATGAGCTTGCTTATTAACGTAGAAGGACCGGTAATTACAGCCTTTAATTGCGCACCGTGTGTGTAAATGCTAAAGCGTGTATTGAGTGCTGTTTAGGAAACTAGATAGGAGAATAATGGTAATTTCGAAAGTGAATAATTTAAGGTTCTTGTATTGTGTCATTCATTTTTCTCTACCCGTCCAATAAACGTGTGAAATGCGAAATTTATATAATAGACGCCTCGGACTTGATAATAAACGAATGGTAGAGCACATAGATGGTCCAGTGAGATTGCTTGTTAACGAAGAAGAACTGGTAATTACAACCTATAATTGCGCACTGTGTGTAAATGCTAAAGCCTGTATTAAGTGCTGCTTAGGAAACTAGATAGGGGAATAATAATCGTTATTTCGAAACTGAATTAATTTAAGGTTTTTGTATTGTGTCATACATTTTTCTATACCAGTCCAGAAAACGTATGAAATGCTAAATTTACATAATAGTCGTCTCTGACTTAAACGAATGGCAAGGAAGGTCCTTGCATAGTGACAGAGAAAGGACGAGATAGAAGGTAATTACAGCCTTTAATTGCACATTGTGAGTGAATGGTAAAGGGTGTATTGAGTGTTGTTTAGGTTAGTTTGAATTATCGCCGCACTTAAGAACATGAAGAGTGTTGTTTAGTAAACTAGATAGGATAACAATAATAGTAGAACTCATGTAAATTCATGTGCGCTTCTTTGTTAATGTCTAAGATGCATGAAACAAAATTAGATGTATACATTCATACAACATTGAATTATATTTATTAAAAAATGGCAAAAAATAATTACACTTTATTTATTGAAATATCTTGTATACGTGGAAGTGCCATAATGATTTTGCACAACATGAAATTGATATTAACTTTGATTATTTTAATTTTGTCATTTTAGTTTTCTTTATTAGCTGAAATTTAAATTTTATGAAAAAATTCATTAGAGGTTTTCATCAAACAAAATTTTCAACGATTCGAATCTATAATGCATTCATGTTACTTGTCAATAGCTTTATGTATAAAGACATTACGTTAATCAAAAATGCCAAAGATTTTAGCAAATTTGCAAAACTTGTTTATTTCATGTTATGTGAATAAATACACGTATTGTACTAAAATAAGTAGTTACAAACATTTTATAAATCATAATATTTATATAATTAATTCCAATCTAAATATAATAATTGTACGTGTGTGTTTTATCTATTTTTAAATGGTAACCGAAGTATGCGTATTAAATAAATTTAAAAATTCCAAAATAGATAAACTCCGAAACAAAATAATTATTTTTAAGACATGAAATTCAAACCCAATATTTATTCTAAAACTTCTCTTCCCTCTAACTATGTTTTCAATAACACTTTAAATATTCTCGTCTTTAGCATATGAAATCAGAACAGATATCGGAGCACATTAGCATTTTATTAAAGTTAAAATCCAATAATGTGCATCACTTTATTCCCGGATTTATATCACAAGATTATTGTGGTTTGACAAAATGCCAAGATCATTTTAATGATTTTCAGTAAAATTGATTTGAAAATAGAAATTATTATGGAAAGTCATTAAAAAAGAGCCAGACAAATACAATTCCTTTTCGCTTTTTATTTGAATTTTTTTCATGGTTTGCTTTCTAAAAATATCTTGCATTTAAATTAACCTGAAAGTTTCAATAACAGGAAAGTTTTTAAGTTAGATTAAAAAACCAAATACGATGACAGAGCAACAAAAAATTCTTTGTAGCATTTTTGGAATGCACAAGAAAAATAATTATATTTTAAAAGCTGAATAATAAGGAATTTTGTGCACACATTAGTATGCAAATATACAACACCCTAATAAACTTTATTAATCCTAATAAAAATTCCATTAACAATAAAGTGATATCTATTCATATGAAAAACGATAGTTATTATCAACTAGTTAACGTTTCTTTGCAAATTTATACAAGGCAGCGACATAAATGACCAAAATAATTTATTGCCTGAATAGCATTGTCAAAATGCGTTTCGGTACAGATTGAGAAGGCTACAATTAATTATAAATCTTTTCTCATCATTTATCTGTTTGAATATATCTCAATTGTCAATTACGTTGACCGTAATTTTCATTCTAAAATCGTTCGATTTTCTCACTACGTAATCTAGTCAATTTTTAAAGAGACACAGCGAGTTGCAAATGTATTATTGGTTAACTAGACGTTTTGAAAGTGTCACAACACTTTGTGAATATTTTTCTATAAACCCTTTCCCTGTCAAGTTTAATTCCTCTAGTAAGAACCTATATTAGCTTAGAGGGGTTTTGCATAGAGTGGACACAATTCCTAATAGCAATGATCAAAGAGAGGACGTACTCTGCGTACGTCCAGGAAGTAAAGGGGTAAAATGTAACATCTTTTTTAATTTTTATTCAATTTTTCACTAAAGGAATATCTTTATTGTTTTTCAAATGGGTGGTAGCATTAAATAAAGTAACTTCCATGGTCCACATACAACCTAGTAAAAACCTTCTTACTAATTTTCCGGGGTTTACTAAGGGTTTATTACTAAAACTAGTAATAAGTTTACTAGTTAGTGACCTAGTGGCTTAGTGATAGTGCTTCGGATTGATATGCCACAGGTTCGAGAATGAATCCCAGATCGGGCAAGGTTGACTCATCCTTTATTCCTCAAGTGGGTCGATAAAATGAAGACCAGGTGTGTATGAGAACTAAACAATGGGGGTTCCGCGTGAGGTTGACCACCTAACCGGGAAATATTCCTAAAACCCCAAAGAACTTGGTTATGTAAGCAGAAATGGGCAAGTAAAGCCTTGGCTCACTAACAAGCTGTTGCTCCAATGGGTTTTTTAGAAATAAATCCTTCCTTAAAGGAAGGGGTTCAAAGTATTTTCCACTCAGAGCATTATTGCAGATAATTATGAACAGATACAATTTATTAGCAGATGCAGAAATCAAGACTTCTCATTTTATTTTGGGAATCGATTTTATTTATTCGTCTTTTAGCGGATCAGTGGCAGAGAGGTTAAACGTGTCCGCCTCGTAAGCCCAAGACCGCGGGTTCAAATCCCGGCTGAGTTGCCGGATTTTCTGGATAGGAAAATTTTGGGCACGTATGTCATATGATTATGTGGCATGTAAAAAAATCCCCGGAGGGCTCGTTTGTCATGCATGGGTTCTCTCGGCAAAATTAATTCTCGGCATACTTTAACATCGACATCGAGCTCAGACTCATTGTAATCTGTGGGTCAAAATTAGTAGCGAGTATCACCTAGATGGTGCCACAGAAAATGGCTCTCAGTGCTGGGGAATGTGCTGAGTCTGCAAAGGCTTGATCGTCGAAGTTGCAGCATCATTTAAGATAAAAAAAAGAAGAAAAATCTTCATATTTTATTGTAAAGACAGAATAATAGCAAAAATAACAAAATTATCACTTACATCTTTATTTAACTGCAGCATTCATATATATCTTCCGTGACAAGAACTATTCCCACGATATCCCAATTTATTAAGACATGGCCCCCACTTTAATAATCTCTATACGAGGAAAAGATGAAACAGAATGACATCGTTTTGTCATTTGTCAATACACAAACGAAACATTCCCGAGTCATGTTTTATTGACTTTTAGTCAAAGAGTATTAGGGGAAATTTTCAAAAGAAATTCCGCAAAATGTATCAGCATTTATTTCCATTAAAATGCTCGTTTCTACAAAGGAAAAAAAAGATCCCCAAAAATGGAACTCCCAAATTTCTTTCGAATGACATACTTTATTGAACATTTCTTAATGGTACCACAGAAGATGCTGTGCTTTAATGTGGGCGATCAATATCGATGTATGAGACGCTCCGATTGGTTGGATACTTTTACGGTTTGTTGAAAAAAGATTCCTTTTAACGTCGTTTAAATCTGAGAGAGTTCGAATTTCAATTGCTGCTATTTTCGGAACTTTTGGGAGATTTGCGATTCGCTGTTGTAAACTGATGGGAATACGGCGCATAGAAGATCTAAATGTATATTTTTAGAGTTCATTTATGTTTTAAATTATTGTAGTTATACATTTCAATGGGTATTACATTGAAATGAATCAAGCATAATGCAGGGTGTCCGTAAAAGAATGACCGAGTTTTAATGGTATATTACAGGAGTTTATTTTAAACTAAATATTACAAATCATACACGGAATTTAAGGAAAACTAACCTAGTTTTTCCTATAAGTGCTCAATGTATGCGCCTTCTGTGATACGGCACCCTTAAAAACGAAAATTCAATTCTTCCTGTACTATCTGTACTATCAGCTGCAAATCCGGAGTAATGGAATAGATGACACTGCAACTGTAAAACCGATGTAGCAGTACAAGCGCATGCGCTTTTCTGAAACTGTCGGAGTTATTATTTAGTCGTCACCTTCAACCACATAAAATAAAGTTTTATTAAAACACACAAATTCATTGAGTATACCTTTATGTGCTATGTAAGCGTCACAGCTATCATGTGAACGTATTGTGATGGGCAAACAAATTCCGCTAATAAACAGTGGTCTATACAGAACTTGTGCACATTAAATTAACGAACGATTGCGTGGGATTACAGCTTTTATTTCTACCTCTTTACCTGTGTTGGTTCTAAATTACGTAGCCCTTCACCAATACCCATACTGTAGTTATAATGCGACGTTATTTCATTCAAAACTAAATGCTAAAAAGAGAAATCTAAAAAATATATATGTTAATAAATTTAGTTTTTAAAATCTAAAGTTTTAGTTGCTTATCATACAGAAAACGTTTTTAAAAATATACGAGGTGAACAACCTTAAGTGGATTTCTATTTTAGAGAGTTACTTCATTTTTTTTTCAAATTGTGTTTATAAACTCTTCTAATTATGATGTATAAATTTATTTTTCTATAACGATGTACACAAATTTAAGAGACAGACAAATTTCAAAGTTTAAATAAGTTCTTTTTTTCATATTTTTAAAATTGGATCCATAGACTCTCTAGACAATATTAATAAAACAAGCACTTTTCTTAAAGTTATTGGGAGTTCAAAAATTGTCAGAATAAGTTACAATATGAATGTATTCTGCATCCAACGAAAACTTTTCAAATAGATTATACGTAGCATGCATATAATTCAATGTTTATTCCGACTGATTTTCAATAACAAATATTGAAACTTCATCACATGTTCAATCTTTAAAAATAATATATTCAATAAATAGAAATATAATCGATTCCATTTAAAGTGACATCCGAGAAATTATCTCTTCTGCGTTAATGGTACTGATATGAAGGACATTGAATTGACGTGGGCGGCCCGTCTTTGGCTAATGCTTGTTTTCCCCTGCTTTGCTCGCTGATGGATCTTTCACTGTGGGAGATAGATCCAGATGGATTGCCTTTAAGGTCAACCAATATGTCTGTTGCCTTCGTAGTGTGGGGAGCATTCACAAATCTAGAGACAAGCCCATTAAATAAATTTGTAAAGATATCTAAAAATTGTGTATGGAAATTCAATGTTCAAGTAGACTCGACCATTTTAATAAAGTATGTCTGTTATAAGGTACCCATATACTAGTCTACAGTAATGAAAAAAAATTTATTTAAAAATATCATTATACATTTCTTAAGAAAATGACAAATAAAATTTATAGGGGTTCACGATTTTGGTAGAAAATTGGCGAAAAAAAGATTAATGAGATTATTGTTTTGGAAGGATGAAGTAAGACCAAAATGTTACTAAGAGCGGATTTTAGTTTTATTTAAAAGGACATATTATTTCAAATAATAAAAAATATAAAGCACCTTTAATACAGTTTAACACTCATTTTTTTTCATTTACGCTAAATCTAAGATAGCACTACACAATAAGCAAAGTGTTCAAAACCGACATAAAAAAATCAAATTATAAAGATAAATTATATTACTTTTTTTCATTTATGAATTTTTTCATTTTTTATAATACATAATTTTTATTACTTGAGTGAAACGTATTCATTTTCCTAGCAGCTAAACAATAAAAAATCAATTTAAATTAGTGAAACTATTGAAAGATGAACACGATGTAAATCTACTGTACACACTTTCACTGTACACAAAGTCAAGCCGCAGGGAAACAACTTCTACAGATACCAATTAGGAAGAAGCCGACAATGAGACAGCAACCGAATAGTTATGTGTTTCAATTATGTCAAACGTTTAAATTTTCATTTCATTTTGCCGTTTGGTATTTTAGCTGGGTTTTTTATTAAGTTTTAAAAATTATTTTACCAAAAATTGCAGGTTTTCCTACCAGGTATATTAAATTTTCTTAATCTCTACTGGATTAATTGTAACACTCTTTGAATAAGATACAAAATTTAATAAAAATAATTACAAGAAATATATAATATCTATAATAAAAGTATTTCATAAAAATTTGGAATTTGGATTACTTTAAACATATCTATATGGCATTTGAATACTTTTATGGGTTCATATCATTATTTTCAAAGGAAAATACTTAAACGTTTTCTTTTAAACTTTCTAATCCAGAACTCTAACACTAAGGTTATATATAATTATAAGTACATTTGAGTTTTCCTAGCAATTTTAACTCCTAACACGTTTTGTACAAAACTAACAAAATGTTTTAGTGTATATCTTACCAAAAAAATTAGGTCTACCAATCTAGTAATTATTGCCAAACATATGCTGTAAAAAAAACCCGAACCAATATCTTGGAGATCAGCAGCCCAAAGTTTTACCAGTAATGTTCCTATAATGATTTGGTAACTTTTCCTAAGCTTTTTGAAACAATTCCATATAAAGACAGTAACTTTCTTAGAAAAACGCCAAAAAAATTTTAATATTTTTTTTAAAAAAATTGACAGGGAGACTATTCATTTTACTTCTTACTCAAATGTTTTTTTGGATTACTATCTGGCCGAATTCAATCTACCTATTCCATTTACTAATCCCCTTCAAAACTGTGAGCCACGCTACTGTTGCTTGTTGACGTTGCTTGTTGACTGCTATGTATTATATTATTTATCATAAATTATAATAACGTTGCAAATAAAAGTTGTAAATAAATAAAAGTTGTATGTTAATGATTTTATTTACGTATCTTTGAATTCCAAAAAAAAAATGTAAAATTGAAAAAAACAGAAACGTTTCCGATGTCTTAAGAGTGCCATTAAGAATTTTTTTATACTATACAACACGGAATATGCATCTCCTCTTGCATATTTTTACCCCATATCCAACCCCTGTACCACGGTCTGTCACATCGAAATGCGACTGAGAAGTGACCAAAACGACGGGGCGCTGGTAATGCCCCGTGCTCACCCAATCGAGTCGCCTTCATTTAAAACACATTCCACGTTTCGCAACAGGGCTTTCGGCGCCCCTAACTCTTTTAATGCAGGGGCGCGGTGTTGTTAACGCGATTGCACTGGAAGGGGCAGCTGGGAAGAGAAAGCAAATAACACAACATTATATTTTTCTTCCTGTTCTATTTGGTAATATTATTTGAATTTTTTTTGTAATTATTTAGCATGAGATTTAATACATCAAATCATTTCATGGGAGCGAGGTTTTTGCCCGTACATCGTAGTTACACCAACATTTGTTCTCATTAACTAAAACTCATCCCACTGTCTCCCCAAAACATGTTCAGCTACCCAGCAACCCAGGTCAAACTATTTATAGTTACAAGGAATAAAAGATATAGCTAGTTCGGAGCTATATAATACACCACCATAGACACGGCATCATCATCATCAGCAACGACAGCAACTTATATGAAATCTTGATAAAGATAAATGTTTAAATACATGATATGGTAACAAAAATATATACACTAGAGTCAACTTTGTATTAACTTACATACCACCAAAAGTCAGCATTTAATTTGTAAAAAATTTTTGTTTAGTTTTTTTGTCATCAATGATTAAACCACCATTGGCCTGTCGAGCATTACTTAAAGCAAATTTTCTAGCAATAATATTTCCTTGTATTTTCAGGTTGGGGTTAGGGGGCAGGTACATATATATTCCAGCTTGTGTGATTGATCAGATACCCGCTTATAGAAGCCTTCGTTAAGTAAAACAGACACAGAAAGAATCTCTTCTGTCACAGAGGAAGAAAGTACACACAGGGCGAAGGCAGAAATTGAACCCACTCCCGTTACAGTGCGCAAATTGCTGGCTTAATGGTCATGGCTGGCTCGGCCATCCGTGTCCCATTTTCAGGTACGCAGAGTAAAACTGTCGAACTCTGGTCTCATTAAATTAAAAAATATATATTAATATCAGTCGCAACAATCAACAAAAACATCTTTTGGAAGCAACACAAATAAATTCAATGTTTTCTAGAAGGAACACAACACCTAAATTCCCGTCTAAAGTGCACACTGGGAGTTGGAATTGGAAAAGTGGCAGAATGGAATTATCTTCATCCTAGGATTGCAGATGTAGAATGAGGTTTTTCGAGGTTACGAGTAATGCAATTTCACTGTTTAGAGGAGAATTAGTGAAGTTTGAAGATATAGTTCTTATCCAATTCGGAAGATCGCGTATTAGGGCCTTCTCACATATTTTAATGATATTGAAACGAACTTAAAATATTATTTCAGCTTTAATATTGTGTGGATTAATTTGAATTTTAAAGGCATGTATTTGAAAAGAATCCAAAATTAAATAAAGTTAATAGATATACACGTAACATCGTAAACTGTATCTCTTTAACTGAAGAAGTATTAATTGAATGTAAAACCTTCGTATAAGTAAACCAAACTATTTTTTACCTCTTTTCCTAGTGTAAAAAATTAGTTCGAATATAAAAAAAATTGAAAAAATGCTACTTTATAGGGGAGAGCAGGGGAATCCCGCCACCTCGGGTAATGCCGCCACCCCTTGTATCTCGCCAGCGGTGCGTATGGGAGGGGGGCTGTGAGCGTTGACCTGTAGCAGATAACAAAGTAATTTGTAGTATAGACGCTAACGGCCGTGCGGTTATTTGGTGTAAAGTTATTTAAATAATACGGTTTTTAGTGATATTCATCTAATCGTGAGCCTTCTGAAATTAAGCGATAAGTGACTGCCATCTCTAAGTTAGATAAATCAGTTATATATCATTTAAAAGAGTAATTATTTGGCTATTTTATCACGTTGTTAGTTTGGACGCTAGGCTAATTACCTTTCTTTAAACAACCGTGTGTGCCATTTTGTCTTACTGGGGTAATGTCGCCACATCACTCTGGGGTTATGCCGCCACATGCAAAAGGATGGCGGCATGATCCGTAAAATAGAAATTTCATATATTGACCCTACAACCTATTAGTTTTCGTTAGAGATGCCACGTATCAGAAAAAGAATAACTGAACTGGTCAAATAGACCAACGAAGCTTTAAAAAAAAAACCCGCATAGTTAGTTGCACACTGAAAGTTAATAAAAGAACTGTACCCTGTACAATTTACCATTACAAAGTTAATTAAACCTATTTTAGTTCTATATGTATTGCTTTATTATGTAATTTTTCATTATTTATAAATTATTTGCTTTGTTTATTGATGTGGCGGCATAACCCCAGTGGTGTGGCGGCATTACCCCAGATACCGGGGTAATCCCGCCACTGTGCGAGCTTTAGAAAAATACAATTTTATTCAGCTTCTATTAAAGATTTAAATTTTAAAAAATCACTACAAGATAGGTTATGAACTGTAGTATGCTATGCTCATTACAATTTACATTAATTGCAACACAATTCTGCATGAAAATTCAATTTCCCTTAAGGTGGCGCCACTCCCCTTCTCTTCCCTACAACTTTGGATGAAATAATGACATTACATTTTGAGTTTATAGTTCTTTACTAGTTTTGAGTTACTTGATGCGTTATCTTGTCGAACATTGAACACACATTTTGATTACGAATTTTTACTTTAAATTAATAACATTTATAATGAATTTTGGAAAATTATACAAAATTTATCTTCGTATCCCATGTATGTTCATCCATGATATAGGGTATGCAAATCGAATAACTAAATTAATTGTCTCGTGTTAAGCCCCAATCGCTTTAATTGAATTCCTCCAAATGTGTTAAGTTGCATAGCGTGCCGAGAATTCATTATTCTTTGTCAACCTACTCAAATTCACTTAACGCTTACGGTGCTGGTGTTAACTTTTAAGAGAAAATTTGAGTAATTCCTGGGACAAATTTAATATATTAACCCCTAAGAGAAGTGAAGATTTAATTCAAAGCATGAAAGCAATTTAGTAATAGTAGTTTTAAAGATAGATTACTAAGAAAATAATTAAAAGATTTTATAGATGATTGCGGGGCCCGGATGGCCGAGTGTTTTGCACCATTACGCCGGCAGTATGACCGCTGTAACGGGTGCAGGTTCGATTCCCGTCTTCGCTTTGGCTGCATTTTCCTTTCTTTGTGACAATAAAAATTATTCCTGTGCCTATCTTAATTGACGAAGGCTGATATAAGTGGGTCTCTGATCAAGCACAAAAGTTCGAATGTATATGTACCCCCGCCCTTCCCCTACCCCTAAATAATTGTGTTATTGTCTTAGATCTACGTAAAGGCAAATTCAACTAATTTTTTTAGCAGGTAAATTATTTTTCCCTGACAGACATACAATAGCAAAAATGTCTAAAATTAAAGCCTTCATTGCTTATTAGTAACAATTATTAAAACAAATCACACTGGTAATATTCTGCAGTGAAAATATAAAGTGAAAACTAGTTTTATGCAGCATTACCGAAGATGATTTAAATATCCAACTAGCTACAAAGAATTATGACATAAAAAAATATTTCTAAAAATGCATCATTAAATTATCTGCTATGAATAAAATGAAAGTTTCTATGTCGTATTATGTATGGTATAAAAACTTTCATTTTCTTCATTAATTCAACTAGAAAAGCTTAATCTCCATCCAGGTGTGAACAAAACACCCCGATTGGCACACTTTAATACAATATTACCAACTTACCAACAAAAAAAAATTACCAAACAAAAAGCGACCTACACTAAATTGAAAAATTATTAGTTCCATCCCCCCCCCCCCCCCCTCACAACTATGAAAATCTTATTCTAGTGCATACATTCTAAATTAACTTTTCTGCTGGATTCTTCTGGCCATCATTCCAATACATTATTCATGAGCTTGGGACGAAGATGATGTATAAGTGGCCGTTTTAATGGTGTGTTTATGGAAAGATACATCAATAGCGCTGACGATACTTAAAGGTTGGCTGGACGTCTCTTTTGGAAATGGGACACCCCCCTCCTAAGACGGTTATGGATTTGCGGTTTGGTGATCTGGAGGTTTTGGCGATCTTTGATCATTATGGGATTTATGGGGTAATGTTTCGGGGTCACTAACTGTTGAATAAAGTCAGTGGGTGGTGATTATTTTTACCGCTCAGAGAAAAGGTTATGGCCATGGGATGGCTTTGTGAGTTATTATTTGGGGTTTCGCTTGGATCGAGCGGATTAATAAATGAAAGCATTATGTCCCTGTTTATTAAACGATAGCTATGTTTGTGTGGTGATAAATTATTTATATGAAAAGAACTTTCGTGTTTAGGATACAGTTTGTTTTAAATAGTGTCTATTGTGTATAGGTAAACAAAATAGGTTCGTAATTACTAATATAGTAACATTAAGGGGACTCAACACCCCAAAATGTATGAAACTATACAGATTTTTAAAAGTTTATAAATACTTTTATACTCGCTAGTACGGTTTCCAAAATTTAAAAAAAAACAATTTCACATAAAAACCCTAGTATCTCCCATATTTAAACTTCCCAAAGAATATCCCACTAATATTAATTTCCCGATATAGATTTTACTCAGTTTGCATTATTTGGAAACAGGCCTATAATTAAAATGCTAAAACTTCAACAAATGCCTCTGGAAAACGATCATTTTTCTAATGTTCATTAGAATATATTGAATAAAATGCGGGTTCGATTAGTAAAAATATTTAATAATGTTTTAGGTATAAAACAAAAGTTTAACACTTTGTAATTTTTTTAATGAAATTTGGGCTTTTATCCACTATTTTTTTTTTCAAAACTATGTCGTGCTTCAAGAGTTCAATCCCTAAAGTTATTAAAATGAAAAAAAAAACGTTATCAATTCTGCTTAAGAAAAACTTCAATTTTTTTTATACAAAAAACTCTGTTTTCTACCTTTATAACATTTATTTATCAAAAATATGTGTGAGAATCTCAAATTTAAGCGAACCGAATTCCTTCAATGTTGATTTTTTGCATAAAGACTTGGTACTTAAGGAAAAGCGTAAACTTTGTAAAGTTACGAAATAGTTACTTTTGGTTATTATATTGACCTTTCTTGATACTTGATTTTTTTTTATTCTATTGACTTGTAGCTCGGCTGATCATGAAATACAAGTTATTTATTTTGAAGAATTCGGTTTTGAGAGTTTCGTTTTCTCCTAAGCATAAATCATTTATTTTATGCGGTGTATTCAAGTAAAATTGATTATTTTATATCAATCAAATGCTAGCTAAGTATAACCTTGACATTTAAAAAAAATTACCATTTAATCATAAAACCTAATCTATATATCTGAAAGCCCAATAAATAACTACTCAAATTCCAAGTAAGAACTCCAAACATAGAATTTAACTCTCAGAATTTCGTAAACGCCTCTGATTCTTGGAAAATCCAAAATCGAATTCAAAATAAACGTTACAAAACAAACTTACCTTGATTAGGGGCCTTCTTAGCCCCAAAGGAAGTTTAATGTTTGTGATTCAGTATTATGAGGGATGTTCCATCATTAGCTTCGTTTTAGCTCCATCCAAATAGGACTGTCATTAGTCAACTGTACTGAAATCCGACTGTAATTGCCCCTGCTACAGGATTGGATGGAGCATCGAAGTGCTACATGCTGATCTTGGATTAGGTTTGCTCTGATGTAGAAAGTTAATGTTGGACCTGGAGCTGGTTAAGTTTTAAGAATTTAAAAGGAACTTAACTAATTTATGGTTGGATAGCAATGTGCCAATATATTAAACTCTGTTTAATTGGTTGGTAGAGAAGTGTTTGAAAACTTAAATTCAAATAAGATATGGTCCTGAAGGGAGGAATTAAGACATACATTTGTTTAATACGAATATTTTGAAAATGTAATAAAATGTGTTGGGTTCATCTGAAAGACGTTGGCTACAGCTTTTCTGGAAATCAGTTGAATAAAAGTATTTTTATTTGTCAAAGCATAAAATTTTAAATTATATGTTAAATAAAGATTTTAAAAAATAACTCAAATAGTTTTCTTCGATTTGTTAAATAAGCTCTTTCATTCATTCTATATTTAATTCATATTTCCCATTTTTATGTATTTTTTACATCTATATCAATAGTGCAAAATTGTAAACGTCTTTAAACACATCGTAAAAGCACTTTACATAACTCTAAATTATTTAATCATTTTAATTTCTCCTAAAAATCCTCTTAGTCGATAGAGTAAATCAAACTAGTATTTAAAAAAAAATGTATGGAAACTTTTGAAATGATTTTCTAAATTTACTCTTAAAAATGCTGTGCAGTATTTGAGTTTTCTTATATTATAGTGATTCACGTAAATAAATAAAAATTCAATTTCCAATCTATATTAAAAATTTATAATTCAATTAGTATACATTTAACCGTAATTGCAAAAATATCATACATCTAGTTTTTCTTTTTAAATTAAGGAAGCATTTTAACACACTGTTCTTAAAATACTGAAACTCTAGCTCACTAGTTGATTAATATGATTATTTTAAATTATTAAACGACGTTAAAAATTGTTTAAAAATCAATTTCCTTGCCTATGATAAATTAACATTTAATTTATGATTGCAATTTCATCAATTGAATTGAAATTCATTGCATTAGTTAATTAATAGTTTACAGCGAAGTTTGAAAGAGAACACTTTCTCAAACTGGTTATTATCACTTATGAGTTTTAAATATTTAACTCAAGTAACAATTTATAAAAGTGCATGTTTTCAGAAAGTCTAATATTTGTAATTGAATTTCTCATTATAAGTGCTCGAATATTTCATAATTAATTATTTTTTTGCACAAACACATTATCGATAAGTATTCTTCGAAAGAGAAAAGAATGACAATTATTAAATGTTTAAGTTATTTTGACTATTTTGTGTTACTTTTTTGTGGTGTAGGAGAGCGATTTCTAGATAGTTGATTGATTTCGGCGCCAACTCTTTTTTAAAGTTTTGAGTTTCGAAATATATTAAATAGTGCAAATATAAATTAGTGTATTAAGGCTAATTAAATTGTTGTACTTTTTTTTTTTAATCTTCTACTTACTTTTACATAAAAATTTAATGTCAAATTGTAATTATTTCTTCTTGCATTCTTATTGAACTTAAAAGTAACTTCAAATTGTTAAACTTAGTTCAAAGTTTTCAAAAACATTTTCAATTGTATCGATTTATATAAGAATATCTATGTTCTATAATAATACCTTATTATTAAATATCTCTAGTCAATTATAATTTGAATTTTCTAAACTTAATTCAATTATTTTCTTACTTATTCAAGTTATTTTTTTCTCTATCCCATACAGATTTAGATATATGATTTGACTTAACAATATTTTTATTTATTCTTAAAAGTTGTAACTTACCTTATTTTGTTTACATACTATTTTTTAGAGGAGACTATTTAGATTATTTATTAAGGACTCATAAAATTACTTGAGCTATACAAACAATAAGTTTGAAATATTTCTCACTTTTTGTATAGCTGGAAACATTGTTCTGTACATATTTGTGTAAATTTTTAGATTTGATTTTTTCAATTATTCACCTGTAAATCTTACTTAAACAGATTTTCGCAATATTTTAAAAGTAGGCAAAGAACCACTTGACGCTGAAAGTGTATGCTAAAACGTTGCATCATATTTTGAATAACTTTTTTATGTTTTAATAAAAAAATATCTATGACCAAATTTTATAGTTTCATACTATTTAAGAATAAAATTTAGCATTTATTAGAAAATCACATTCTATAAGTTTCTGAATACCTTACAGAAATAACTCCAATTATTTACAAAATCATATTGAAAGGTATACTTTAAACATATTAGAAAAAATAATAATTATATTACAACTGTCAGTTCTAGCGAAATGTATCACCTATATTCCATATTTTATAAGATAATTATCGCATTAAATCTCGTTAACTGCACATTGGACATCAATGACTATAATAATTTGAATTACAATTACGACATATTACCTGGGAACATGATAATAACGTCACATTTAACATTAAATGTAGACGGTAAAGCAAGATTCATTAGTTTCCAAATATGGCCATGCAATACGACCTGATTATATGGATATATTTCTAGTCTTATTAACTTTGATCGTGATAACCTATGGGGATATCCCCTCTCGGAATAGGATATATCTTGCCAAACTTATCGAAAAACTTTGGATAACATTAAATACCTTTGTTTCGTTATTATTTATTGTGTTAGGTACCTAATATTTAGTGTCGTTTCATTGGATAGCAGTTATGAATTGAACGATGATTAAATTGCATGCAAGACCTATATGCAAATAATTATGACAATAAGATTAAAAAATAATCTTTATTGTATTTTATATTAAATTAAAATAATGATTTATCCGTTTAATAAAATATTATAAGGAATTACTTAACACTGATTGTCATTGCATGCATAACGCAGTTTAAACATTCCATTCTGAAATTCTCGAAAAAAAATGGCAATAACTACCTGAGAAATGCGTACAAATTTTGTTATGTGTGAATGTAAACTACATAAGTGAACCCTATCATTTGAGGAAAAAAATCCAATTCTTATTCTTTAAAAAAAAGATTTTGGACACCATCATTTTTTAGAAAATCAATTCAAAAAATGATTTATAGATTGTTTCTAATTCCTCAAATGTAAATTTAAAAATCATTTGTAAATCATTTCAACATATGTAAAAATTATGTCTAAATTAACAATAAACCCATTGTTTTTGCTCTAAAATACAATGGTAATAAACAAATTTAAAACATATAAAACTTAATATTGTAATGAAACGTACAAAACCATATTTCCGAATCAGGACCTTAGCATGATTCAGCCATAAAAGTACCATACCCAGTCATCCTAAAATATATTACCGCCAAAACACGATAAAAATGACACCTTTCGTGGTGTATTGCAACAGACTCCGGGCGGCTGTTTCTGACTACACCGAATGCACATAATGCCCTGGAAATGAGAATCGGTAACGGAAGAAAATGTCAATAGTCAGCCCCAAAAATAGCTGATTTTTCGCCGATGCGTCTCTATGCCCAACAAAGAGACGTCGCATCCAGAGGAGAGAAAAAATAGAAATATGAGAAATGAAATTTCTACCAGAACATATTGATAAAGTACGACTGGACTGACAAATGTCATAGGAGCAACAGAAAAAGTTTTCATTTCAAATTTTTCTGAAGTGACAACTTTGTAAGACAGGTTTGAAATAATTTGTTAGCGAGAACTTTTGGTACAAAACGAATAACCGACAAATTTAATGCTGAGTTGATGTTGAATTTTCCTATTAGTTGGTTGTTCTTAAATAAAATCACTTATTGAAAGAAAATGAGCCAACTCCTCAAATAAGTTTAGATAATTTTACCACAAATACAGTAAAGGAAATGATACCCAATCCGCATACTGATGATAAACATTCTTCATTTTTATAGAAAATTTAGACTGGTTCATGAGTTAATGGTAGCTGATAAAATATTTCAAACGCTAATGCCCATTTTATAAGTATTAAACAAGGTAGTTCGCTCTTCATACCAGTAGAATAAGGACAGCTGTTAGAAAAATATAATCCTCGAAAAGAAGTAATGCTTGTGGTGGGTTATAAGTATGAGACAAAAATATGAACATAATTCTTCTACTCCAAGAAAAGTCTTAGTGTCTATAAAGAAAAAATGCTTTTTCTGAAATTCAGTTGCATCATGAAATTCATAAATGTAATAAATTTTTAAGTTTGTTTATGAAGGAACGGGTATGGCAAATGACAGTGATTGCGCCCTCTAGATGGGAGGTGTGGGCTTTATAGCCCATTGCCCAGCTCGCCAGAAGAGACAGTTACAAGAGACACACAAAGAAGGAAGACACAAACACATAGACAAATAACAACACTTATTGACAAGCACAAACATCCATGCCTTTACCGGGATTCGTACCCGAACCCAGCATCTCCAAAGGCTAGTACACTAACCACTGCACCGACTGGCCGGCAATGAACGGGTATACTTTGTAAAAGAATGGACTTTACTTTGGGTGCTTAAAGTCTCATTAGATTAAAATTTGTAACTCGAAGTATTCTTGTAAAAATCCTAATTTGTAAATATGTTTAAAAATATTCTTTATGACAAATGAAAATCAGGCGGTTAGGTCATATCCTCATTATCTGCTAATGCTGATGAATTTTTGTCTAAAAATCATATAAGTAGTCAATCTTACTAAATTTCAATCTTATTTAATCTCAATTATAACAATATGTTTGTGGAAATCAATTATAATAGTTCAGAACGGACCTTTTTGTTAAGCATGGGTCAGTGGCGGTTGCAAGTTTCACTTTTAGTTTTTTTTTTTTTACTTTTAGCGCGATTTAGAAATTATCCTAGCTTATTCTGGAAAAAAAATAGTAAATGTGACTTCTTAGCAAAGAAAACCTTCTAGTGTTAGTAATTCTACTCAAAAAATATGTTTAGTGTAATGATGATAATGATTAATCGAGCTAAAACATATGAACATGAGTTGAGGTTTCTAATTGTTCCAAAAATTATAACATATTACCCAATTAAAGAGTGATAGGATTATGTTAGCTACTGCACAAATTTCGACTAAGGTTTCAGTGTCTCTAAGAGGGTAGGTAGGTTAATTTCTGCAGAGATACATAATTTTTTAAATAAAACCAGATTTTTTTTAAAAAAATACTTCATAACTTCATAATACTTCATTCAGATTATGCCCTATTTTCTTACTATGAAGGCCATTTTTAGTTTATAGCAGTAATTTCCACTTTTAGAACTTCATATATAATATTACATTGCTGTAGTTCAACTTAATCACAATTTATCATATTGAGTTTAGTTTATAAAACTAGCAGCACTTTTTTCTCTAGGCGTTGTTAGAATTCGTATCCCGTAAAATTTTCGTTAACCTGTTCCTTCAGTGTATTTTGACTTTCTTCGCCTTAAGGAGTAGAAGTTTGTGTTATTTGAAAAACATATACTTAGTTACCCGTAAAGAAAAGAACTCCAGTCTTCCCTATAAAAAAATGATTTAAATATAGATATTATGCAGCTTTGTCAAACCAAAACGTAAAATGTCAAATTCGCTTCTGTATGGGCTGTGTATAAAAGATCACATAAAAGGGTACGTATGTGGATGGACAGTAGAATAGGCGAACAGTTTTATCGAACACTAAGAACGGATATTATTTGTTATAAGATAATATAGTAATTGTCGAGTTAATCGCTATAATCACAAACTAATGCTGAATAGTAATGGCGTTAAAAATATTTTATGGGTGAAATTTTCCAAATGAAATAGTATAGGTATGGTTTTCATGTAATGCGTTTTTTTTTTAAATAAAAACTGTATGGTGATTATCAATTGTATCCCTCATCTGAAAATCCAAACCTCCCTGAAAATCCCACAATATTACTATCGCACTTAAAATAACAACTTGAAACCTTAGTTACAGTTTTTAAACAATCTTTAAGCAAAATTTAATTAAGTTTCCACTTAAAAAAATTTATTGAAGTTTAATTTTAACCACATCATGAAACTTAAATCTTGCAAGAATATATTTAGTTATTTGTAAGAAATATAAAATCTTTCTAAAAAGCTTTGACAATTATTTAAGATATTCTAGAATAAACCCCAAACCAAAAGAAATTTTTCAACAAACTTACAAAAAATTCATTACATTTAAAACGCCTCTCTAATAAATTTCAATAAATTGCCCGAAACCGTTTTTCACCCACCAACTCAAGACAATCATCAAAATTCATTTCCACTTTCTCAACCGCACGACGAAATCTTTCAGCTCCTTTGTTTGCATTTATCGTTCTAGAAGCAGCGAGATTCAAGAATTATGCATAAAAAAAGAACAATACTTTAAAACCGGTCTTTCAAATCCTTCGAGTTACGACTGGCAGCAATTAGGGACCCAGCATGGATCATTAGGGATGATAATACCGCAGATTCATTAGAAAAGTGGCTTATATCATATTGACTTACCATGTCGAAAGTGTCACTTTTCTACTCATAGTAAAATATCAATTTTTAATTTGACAAAGAGGCATTGAAGGAGAAGCTTACTGTAATGAAAAAGTAGGAAAGGTTAATGGAAAGTAAAATGCGGAAACGAAACTTTTTTTACAGTGATTAAGAATTGTAAGGCTGATATCTTTTTAAAAATAAGTACTCGCATTTGGAATAAAGGAAGAAAAATAATTTTTGGGAAACAATAAGAAAAAAAAGCAGATTAGGAAGATTAATCATGCAGCATGGTTCTTAGAATTTTTATTTTACATACAATTTAGTTTTAAGATTAAGAATTAAAAAGCAAAGATTGTTAGAGAGATTTTTAAAAATTGCTATTTTATTTGATTGTAGTTTAATGTTTAAGAGAGGAACTGGAAACGCTAATATTTTATAAGGGTTTTGAAATTGCAGTTAATAAATAGCTTGAAAATAATTAATTAGATTTAGGAATTCCTCACATTTTGTGATGGAAAATTATTTTGAAATTTCACATTTAAATATTTTTCTGCAACGACTAAAAATATTTTATTTTTGAATAAATTGGGTTTTGTAAAATAGTTCTTTCCTTTCCATTAGTGAGTTACCTTTCTTACCTTATTAGTGAGTTACCTACCTTAGATGAGTTACCTTTCCATTAGTGTCATAATACGATGCGTTTTAAATTTAAAAAAAGCATTTATGTAGTGATAATTGTTTTTTTTGCGTTTTATAAAAAATAAACTATTATATTGCTTAAAACTTTTAAACAAAATTTCCAAGCCACCAAATAAAATTTATTAATAGAAAAAACTCTAAATTGTTAGTATATGGGAAAGTAGTGATAGTTAACACAATTTTTAATTTGGGTTTGATTCTGAGCTGAAATAAAATCCTCAACTTTGTTCTTTGTCATATATTTGGGAGTGGGACTTGAAATTATTATACTTATTATTAAAATAAAATATACTTATTATAAATGAGAAATTAAAGAAATTAGAATATAAATAAATTAAAGATCCATAACAGAACTTCGTAAATATTATATATACTTACTTAAATTGAAAAATATTTCGACTAAATTCGAACACAGTGATGAAAAAAATCAATTCAAACCATTCATTAGTTTCATAGAGGTTGAAATTAACAAAGAAAAATACTTTAATCCACCCTTTATGCTTACATTAATAATTCATTTAAAAGTTTTATTTTATCAGCAGACAAAATGCAACAAAATCCCCCGGACATCTTGGACAAAAATTGTTTAAAAAATATTTAACACTGTTCCATGATTTTACCAAAAAATTAAACTAATCAAAAAGCAATAACAAGCACATTTTGTAAAAGCAAATGAACTTCTAGTACAACCATTAGTCAAATAATATTGAAAAAAAATATGTCTTATTCGGTAGCCTTCGCATTAAACATTAAAATTTCCAGCTTTACGCTACCCCAGAAATTTCAAACAGTTCCAAGATTAAGAAGAAAGCTCAAAGGAATATTAAATCTAAAATTGTGACTAGAGAGGAAATAACTTTAAAAAGAAACCGGATGGGAATCTAACATTGCAGAACAAAAGAATTTGTTGAAAATCTCAGAGAGAGAAGCTTTTCATTTCTTAAGTGCTTCCGCTTAATTCAGTTATCAATTTCTGGAGAGATAGAGTTTGTATTTATTTATTTTGTTGTTGTACTCACATGTCTTAATGTTCCCTTCGCGCACTGCAATGTCGGAATTTAATTATTTATTACTTCGAGTGGATATTGAAAACGATAGCTAAATCTCGGAGTAGGATTCTTTATTGTTAGATATTCTTATAATTTATCAAAAAAATAACTTTTCTTAGTTGATTCTTACATAAAGACGATTGAAAGCTGTAGGCTTTTACGAAATTATTTTTAACTGACTTGATTTGTTGTGTTTGTAAAATATATGTTCTTATCAAATATAAATGTTAAAATTGTATTTGCTAATTAACAATATTCTTGAAACTAAATCTGATATTTTTATTAATAAACATAATTAATTTTTGCTTATAAAATATTTCATCCAAACAAAATCCAGAATCGAAAAGTATATTACACTCCGTGCCAACCTAACTTGGGTAAAAACAAAGAGTTAAGAGACAGAGGTAAAAGCGATATTGATCCGTTTGTTAGAAACTCTTGTAAGGTAATATTTACATACAAAATGATTCGAATAGAATTTAACCAAAATATACTTTTCATTCCGATAAAATTGCCGAATTTTCTCATATAATATTCAAATCTGTTAGACTTTAAACGAAATCAGTGTTTAAACATGTTTTCTGGATGTATTCACAAATTATTTAGGGAACTCTTTACATACGTGGAAGGATCTACTTTCGCGTATTTCTATTTACCCAACCTAGGTTGGCAAGGAGTGTATAATGAGTTAATGTACTGTATGAATTATTTTTATATGCATTTTACATTTCCAGTTTGACATAAATTAAAGTAATCGATAGAAAAAACATGAATTATCGCAATTCCCTTTAACTGAATTACTGTCATTGTGATCATATATTTTATTTATCAATAGCAATGTTATTTTAACTGTGCAAACATTTTATAGTAGCACCGTGGGAGATAATCAAATAATAAATAGAGAGTTATGATTCTAAAACGGGACACAAATCTTAATATTAGAAAGTAAGTCAATTTTTATAATGAATAAATTAGTTTTATTTATTTTTCGTTTGCTGTTTACTTCATTGCTGTAATTTATTACCTTTGATTTAGTTAGTAAAAAAATAAGAATTATTAGCTGCTCGTCTGTACTAGTTAATAAAATTTCTAATACATGCTTAAGCCTGAATGCTAAATAGTTTTTGCGGTATAATTATTTTCAATAAAAATAGTTGAGTAACCTTGTATCCGCCAATTTACTTATAAATATCTTATTATCCTATTTTAACATGTTAGTGAAATGTTCGCATCGAATTTTTTTTTGCAAACATGTAGAATTTAGTGAAAACTCTTGAGTCAATCCGTTAAGCATTTGTTATATGAAAGTTTGATTTATTTAAATGTGATACTTTGTAATATAAGACAACTAGATAGATCTTGCTTTTTTGTAATATAAGAGAGGATGAAACATCCTTAAAGAAAAACAAAAACAGAACGCAGTATTAACAGTTTAACAAATAATTCATTATTGTTTTTCCAAGGTACCATATTTTGTTTTTGACCATTTTTGTTTGTTATTTCTACACTATAATAGTGCCAAGTACATCCGATCCCATTTTTTATGTTCTACACCAAAGATTGCGATTGAGATAAACCTTTAATTCATCATTTTGGCACAGATTAAGCTCGGATGAAATGAATATTCTTTCTTGTCTACTACTTCTTTACCCCTCTCGCGCAAATGAGAAAAATGATAGAGAATCCTAGGGAATTACCACAGCTATGAGTCTCTGACGCCTAATTAAAGAAGTTGGCGCAAAAGCTGCAACTGATAGGAAGAGGGGAATGTCACTTCGGAGTCCAAATCTAGAACGAAGCAAATAAAGGCCTCCCAACAGGGACGGGAGTGAAAAGAACATCACGAAATTTTGACCAGTTATTTGATACTAAGCTATTAAGAACCATTTACTTGCTACGTCTACTTGAACCCTAAGCTCTGTAGCGAGGTAATGGGTTTCTGTTTCAAAGGTTCAGGCGATAAAGTAGCCAAAAATGTTTAATAAGCACATAATATTTTCAATAGTAACCCTTAACTGTGTACATCGCGATCATTTGACTGTGTATAAATGTGTTCCTCTTTAACTATGTATACTGGTATGTGTCAACAGAAAATTAATTCCTTTCGTCACCAAAGATTTCATATGGTGGAGAGATTGCTTCCCCAAGAAATAAGAGCAGGGGACTCTCCCCCTCCCCCACCCCACCCCCAAAATAAAAAACACTCAGTGGTAGTTATGACAAAATAACTTAAGCCAAAATTATTAGATTTGCTCACAGCTAATATAGTATTTGTCAATGAGAACATATCTGATTCTACAACAGCTTATGTATCCTTTAGTAAAAAAGTATGAAGATCGATAAATGTTTTCAACACACTCGGCAATAATTAAAATACTAGTAGAAGATGCATTACAAAATATTACATAAACTAGAACTTTGAAAAAATTTCATTGCATATAGACTAGTTTCATTATTTCATAAACTGTGTATTGAAATTTTGTTGAAATGTTATACAGGAAAACAGGACATATCAAAAACTAATATTGTAACAAAATTAACTAAAGTTATTTGTTTATAGTTTTTTTGTTTATAAATATAATTACTATATCAGGAAATTAAACTTAGTAACCTCCCAAATCCAGGGATGGAATTTCTAGATTTAATTGAATTTTAATGCCTTCAACTCATCGTACTCCAAAATATAATAGTTACCATAGAATGAGGTAACGATGGTCCAAATTTTTTTATACTTATATTATCTCATTAAATGTACTCTTTTGAAGTCAGCTTGTCTTTTTTAGATAGTGGCAACACTTCCTCACCTATAAATTGCCATAAAACCCTATGGTGAAGAAAAAAAATCAAATTTTTTCTTCCCTATGCTATAGCACTGCACTGCCTATGTTAAGCCTAGTGACCCCGTACTAATCCAATGGGAGACAATGTAACCCTATGGGAATTGAGTTTCGCTTTTAAAGAATTTTTAAGACAAGGGATATGCCTTGCAAAGACTTATCATCGTAGCTGAATGAAACTTAGATCATGGTATGGTATAATGACCGAGATTTAGACCGCTATTGCAATTACAAGTGCCAATGAGGAAAAAAAATTAATGATAAAACCAGTACTAAGGTTTCATGCTTGGGCTATGGTTACTCCACAAGGCCAAAGTTTTCCCATTCAACGGTTCTGAAAATCATTCAATAAACAATAACGAAGTACAACTGTTTCCTAAAACATCGCAAACCCGACATCTTACAGACGAGACGAATGACGAAATAAACGGAACAAAAAATATAACCTCCCATCCCCGAAGCCCGGGCTAATATCGGGCAACCGGACTGCGATACTTCAGTGGCGTTACCCAATTATAGCCGCCGAGACAGATAACTGAGACGAGCTCATAAAGTAAAGCAACGATTGCCTGGTACGGGGACCTAATGATAAAAAAGGAGATGCGTACAAATGCAAGATCTGGCGAAACGTTTGGAGTCAATTTACTGAATACACTGTAAGTAAATCTATATGTTACTGCTAAAACCCGAAATCAGCTTGAACTGGGATTAACTAGTGAAAACTAGTTTTAACTGATTTGCCTTTGATGATTGCCTGGTAAGGGGATCTAATGATAAAAAAGGAGATGCGTACAACTGCAAGATCTGGCGAAACGTTTGGAGTCATTTTATTGAATACACTGTAAGTAAATCTATAGGTTACTGTTATAACCCGAAATTAGCTTGAACTGGAATTAACTAGTGAAAACTAGTTTTTACTGATTTGCCTTTGACGATTACCTGGTACGGGGACCTAATGATAAAAAAAAGAGATACGTACAGCTGCAAGATCTGGCGAAACGTTTGGAGTCGATTTGCTGAATACACTGAAAGTAAATCTATATGTTACTGTTAGAGCCCGAAATCAGCTTGAACTGGAATTAACTAGTGAAAACTAGTTTTAACTGATTTGCCTTTGACGATTGAATGGTACGGGGACCTAATGATAAAAAAAAGTAATGTGTACAAATGCATGGTCTGGCAAAACGTTTGGTGACGATTTGCTGAATAAATAAATCTATATGTTACTGTTAAAGCCGAAATCAGCTTAAACAGGAATTAAGTAGGGAAAACTGTTGTTGTTGTTGTTGTTGTTACATATGGCATTTATTGGAAATTCAATCCATAATTACAGGCAACCCACGTGACAGAAGGTAAGACAAACAACTTTAGATATAACAGAACAGAAAATATAACAGAAACATTAACAAGAGAAATATGCAAAAAAAAAAAAAAAAAAAAAAAGAACGATTAGAAAATAACAACTTCGCAGTAACAATTGAAGCATGGAACTATAGAGAAAACAAGTGCCGAACACAAAACAAAATGATATCTTTAAAAGTGTCATTAGTTCATTAGGTCCCTTGCGTTCCAGTATAGTTTACAGATGTCTCCACGGTTCTGGGATTCTTGGTCAAGGCCGGGGCAAAGGAGAAGATGCTCAGCATTCATAGTGCCCTCTCCGCAGATTTGGCACACGTCTGTCGCAAGGATACCTATTCTTTTTAGGTGTTCTGCAAGGCAATCATGCCTGGTCCGAATTCTGAAATTAGCCACAGCTTCCTTACGAGGCCTGTGGCTGAAAGAATCCCAGTAAGTTTGAATGCCCCCCCAGGGTTTATCTGCAGTCAGAGCAGCTTGCTCAGCATTATGCGAATCCATGATTTTTACATGCATGAATTTGCAAAGGGATTTTGGAGGAACGAGCTGAAAGTCTTGATGTTCCATTGTTCCTCTCTTAGCTAGAGAATCTGCTTGCTCGTTTCCAAAGATACCAACATGTGAGGGGATCCACTGGAAAACGATAGTTTTATTCTGGTTTTGGAGATACTTGATGGCCTGTTTAATTATGTCCACCATTGGGGTTTCAGAAGGATGGTTTATAGTGGCTGCTTGAATGGCTGCCAAAGAATCCACTAGGATGACCACCCTGGAGAAGCATCCAATGTTAGACTTTAGGTTGTCTAAAGCCAGGGAAATGGCAAAGATTTCGGCGTCAAAGTTTGACATAAGTTGTCCAACAGGAGCAGATACTGAGAACAGACTGCTGTAGACGCCGGCTCCAGCTGTGTCTCCAATCTTTGAACCATCTGTAAAAATTCTTAACCAATCGGGTTCTGGGTAAAGTTCTTCCAAAATGCATAAAGAGTTGGTTTTTAAAATATTGTCGGAAATATCTTTCTTGCCTAAGTTGTTGACGTCAAGGCGGCTTGCAATGTCTATATAATTTAGAGGGTTTACAATATTGTTTGGAGGGGCCATTTGTTTGTCGGCTTCCATGTCCCGAAGTAGATCACAGCAAGTTTTTATGGGCGAAACTTGAGTTTTTAACGAACTTGGGATGCATTCATTTATCCAAGTTGCTTTCTGGGAAGATTTGAGCCTGACGAATGTACTCACTGCTTGTTTTTTAATCTCAATGGCTATAGGAGGATTTTTTGTGTAAAGCTGCATTGCCACAATTGGGGTTGTTTTAACAGCGCCTGTGATAATCCGAAGAGCCTTATTTTGAGCCCTCTCTAGGATATCGAATTTTCCTTTTGAAATGTTGATTAAAACCTCACTACCATACATAATAATAGGCTTTATATATGTATTATATGTTTTGTTTAAAGTTGTTTGGGTACAACCCCATTTAGCACCAGCTAATCTCTTCATGAGTGGGATTCGATTTTCTACTTTGGTTTTAACTGCGCTTACATGGTCAGTAAAATTTAGCTTGTTATCCAGTACCACACCTAAGTAAGTAGTACTAGTACTTTTCTGAAGTGCTACATTGTCTACCTTCAATTCAAAACTTATGTTGACCTTTCTTAGGGAGAAAAATTGGTAGACTGTTTTGGCTTTATTTATGATCATATTGTTATCAGAGGACCAGCTTGACAGTGCCTGAATTGCTTTATTCATAGTACTTTCAAGAATTCGCTTTTGGTCCTGGTAATTTCTTACGTTTTTTGCCTCCGTCCAAATGACAACGTCGTCTGCAAATATGGAGACATTTATGCCTTCGATATTTCTTAAAGTATGGACAAGGTCGTTAATGTAAATGTTGAAGAGGGTGCAGCTACTAACGGCACCTTGTGGGAGACCTATTTTGCTTTGCTTGAAGCGTGAATCCACTTCGTTCCACTTAGTTTGCACCCATCTCTGGGAAAGGAACCTTTCATACCATTTACTCATTTTACCTGTAATTCCCTGTTTGTATAATTTGTTAATGAGTTTACTTCTCCATACAGTATCATAAGCTCCCTGGAAATCTACAAAAACTGCCAATGAGCTGGCCTTGGAATTGAAACCCGATTTAACTTTGTGGACAAGCTTCAAAATTGAATTTGTAGTAGACATATTGTTACGAAAACCAGCTTGCTCTTCCACTAGTATTTCTTCAGAGTTCAGGTAAAAGTTTAATCTGGATATCAGCATTCTTTCAAAAGTCTTTATCAAAGATGATGTCAATGCAATAGGTCTATAAGAATCAATTCGATCACGTGGTTTTCCTTGTTTTAGTATGGGGATGACCTTTGCCTTCACCCAATCGGTTGGAAGACTGCAATTAGAGTTCCAGAACATGTTGTAAATAGATAGAAGATAGGTTTTTGCAGTGTGGCTCAAATTTTTAATAAATTCTGGAAAAACCATATCTGGACCAGGTTTTTTGCCTTTTTGCAGGTTCAAAATGGCACAATTTAATTCAGCAATAGAGAAGTCTTCCATAAAGAGATTATTTGTGTGGGTGTCATCGATCAGATTACCACGTTGGTCTTTTAGGATTTTTCGAGCTTTTTTCTCTTGTTCCTTCTGCTCTCTACTTAGGATGTATCGACCCAAGTAAAAATCGTTAAATTGCTTGGCAATTAATTTTGGGTCGCTGACCTCTCTACCTCTTGTGATAATGGGATGATTTGGTTTATTCACTCCTTTATTGTTCAGAGTATTGATTAGTCGGTAAGCCTTTTTACCGTCAGTACGGTAGTCCATCTCATTTAAGAGATTATCCCAAGTCTGTCTCTTGGCTTCTAAGATTTTTCTTTTCATAATAGCGCATTCTCTACGCCATTTGATCACATCTTGTTTGCATTGCTCTTGTGTTTTACCCTCAGTTATTTCCGCTTCCTGTCTTGCTCCGTCTCTAATTAATTTCTGGTCTTCTAATTCGGTAGTCCAGAAAGGTTTATAGTGATACATTTTCCCTCTCGGAATGTGCTTTTTGGCACTAGCCAATAGGGCGGAAGTGAAGGCTGAAGCGGATTGGTGTGGTGATACCTCACAAGGGATTTTAGAAATTAGGAGATCAACTTCATCTGCAAAGGATTTCCAATTTGCCTTCCTAAAGTTCCATTTTATACTAGTAGTGCTTACGATAGGTTTCTGGTTTGTTGAGATCACCGTTTTAATCATTCGGTGTCCACTCCCTGGATCCCCAAACACAACTTTTTTGCACGAGTCAACCAAGTTGGATGAAACTATAGTCATATCAGGGTTTGTTGAGCTTCCAGAATAGTGGATGAACGTTTTAGGGTCATCTTTTTCGTATAAGACTGACAAAGCTCTACCTTCTACAAAATCTTCGACAACGTGTCCCACCCTGTTATGATAATTGTATCCCCAACATGTGGAAGCAGCGTTGAGATCACCAACAATAATTAAATTTCTACTTGGTGATAGAAGGTCAAGGTTCAAATTTTTATTATTTGGCGGGCTGTAGATGCCATAGATTTTAAACTTCTTATTATTATTCCAAACGTTTATAGCCACAATTTCTGATGTGTCATGGTTATTCATTGTTTTAACAATCTCGAAGGTTGATGTGAGCTTGTCTCGAATAGCTACAAGAATACCACTTGCAATCTGCCTACTTTTAAAGAGTCCGTACATAGAGAAGTCTTTCAACTTGAAGAACTTCATTCGGCCTTCAGAAATATTTGCCTCGAGAATGACAAGTATATCAACACTCTCTTCATCAATAATCTTCTCAATCTCAGCGAATTTAGCAGTGGATAAGCCTCCGGCATTCCACTGCAGAATTGAGAAACTAAAACTCTTCATCCCACTCAAGCTATCACCAAGTTGCCTGTTGCCAACACCGTTACTCATTTAGCACTACCCAGGAGGCACGTGTGATTTAAGAATATCACGGACGCGAGTAACATTACCTCCCAAGTAGGGAAAACTAGTTTTAACTGATTTGCCTTTGACGATTTCCTGGTACGGGGGGGCACGTGTGATTTAAGAATATCACGGACGCGAGTAACATTACCTCCCAAGTAGGGAAAACTAGTTTTAACTGATTTGCCTTTGACGATTTCCTGGTACGGGGACCTAATGATAAAAAAATGGATGAGTATAACTGCAGGATCTGGCGAAACGTTTGGAATCAATTTGCTGAATACACTGCAAATAAATCTATATGTTACTGTACGATCCCGAAATCAGCTTGAAATGGAATTAACTAGTGCAAACTAGTTTCAACTGATGCCATTAGTTAAAACTGGTTTCCACTAGCTAAAACCAGTTATTGCCAGTTAGTGCATTTTTGATGAAATAGATCGGTTTAATGTAGTTAGTTTTAACTATAACACACTTATATTAGAAAATACTACAATTAACGGAAAGTAGCACTATTTATGATCTTAGGTTTGGATTAGTTTAGTTAATTACTGGGCTGAAATGCAATGAAAGCGTTTGGATATTGGAAGACACTCCATTAAGAACCGTAATCTGGTTTTTAAGGTTTCCATTGTCGTAATAACTTTATAAAATTAAGGTTCATAATAAATAAAAAGTCAAGCACATTGGCAGTTAATCCTGGTTTTACCTAAAACTTCTAGTTTTAGCTAATTACAAACTAGTTTTAACCAAAGCATTTGGTCAAAACGGTATTAACTAGGGAACTCTAGTTTCAAAAAGAGGAAACCAGTTTTCACCAATAGCTACAGTTAAAACTGGCTCTCACTAGTTAATTCTAGTTTTAGCTGATTCCGGGCTATACATAACAGTAGCATATACATCACAGTGTTATAGTAAAAGTACTGTGAATTTACATATGATGTAAAATTTAATGTGTGGTATCGACTAAAATGTGTTTGGTTCATTGGCAGCGATTGGCTGTACTCATATACTCTGTTTAAACTTGATAGGGTTAAGTTGTTCATGGGACTCAGTAGGTCCAGAAACATCTAGTTGTCGTAAAACAAACATTACAGAGTGATGATGTAATAATAACCGCAAAATATGCTGTGGTATTTTAAAGTGTTCATAATTTTGTAAAAAGTTTCACTCCGACATTGGATTTTTAGCTAAAAACAAGCAAATTTATCAGTTTCTTGTATTCGGCACAGAGTGGCGCCCAGATGGTTCCACGAAAAAGAAGCTCACAGTTCTGGGGAATATGCCGATTCTTCAAAGTTTTAACCGCCTATAAAGCAGTCTCGTTGGAAAAAAAAAATTTGTAATTTCAAACAGATCGAAAGCAGGCATTTTAAATTTCCTTTACTTACTGGTTTTGAATTACCTAATAAAACCTAGAATTGTCATCCAACTAAGAATGCAGTTTTTTAAATGTTTTATTACAGTTCGAAAATATTTAGATAAATATATAAGAAAGCTAGCAGTCGATTTTCAAATAGAAATAATTTTTTTCTTTTTAAATTCTACATCTTTCACCGAAAGTAACTTTAAATATTCAAAGATAAATTTACTAAAATATATTGCAAAAAACAATTGCTTTAAAATATTTAACTGAAACAAGCAGCCTTTTATATCCATATAGTCTATTAATCATACAGAGTAAACAAACGTATGTAAATATAAGTTTATTGTAAATCAACCTAGTATTTAATAAATGTTGTTTTGTATAATATTGTACATTACTTACACGCACTAAACTATTGTTTCAAGTAAACAAAATACTCAATTATCATAAGAAAAATTTACAATGTCGAAACAAAGAAAAACATTGTTTCTACTCACCCAAGCGAAGTCGAATACACTGCAGCCTTTACCCATAACAAAGCAGTGTCGCCCACGAAATGCATAGAAATACACAACAAAAGGGTTACAACACCCTACAAAAAAATACCACAAAGTTCATAAAAAACAACACCTGAGCACAGTCTTCCTTTAGTTCCCGCCACCATTATTTGAAATACTTTAGGGATGGAAAACTGAAACCGTTTTTTCTTTTTGCCCTCAGTTTTGACCGAAAAACCGGTTTTTTAAGATGTCCAGTCTCAACTGGAAACCGGTTTTTAGCAGTAAAAACCGGAAATCGGTTTTTTTTTTCAAAAACCGCCATCCCTACCGTTTCTTATTTGGTTGGCGGCGAGTATAGACCAATGTCTCAAGGTAAAATATAAATCTTTCATGGAATTTTTTTAAAAAAAATCTGTTCCTTAAAGTTATTGATAGAGAGCTTTAAGAAAGGATAGATCTCTTTCTTTAGATAGTGTTGGAAGAAAAAAAATGGAACATAAGGGAGTTGAGTTGTAGAATTGTGTTAGGAACAGCTGCTGTTCTGTTTTGCTGTTCGATATATTCTGACCGGATCATACGGCCACCCGTAGGGATAGCCTCTTGTGACAGATTCGATATTTTTTAAAAAAGTGTTCGATTTGGAAGCGACAGCTGTTTTGTTGCGACGTAAGAAGGGCGTCTGGATTGAATAAAATGGATAAATGCCAAGATATTTATGTAATTGTTGAAATCATAGTTGTAAACTCTTGAAATCAGATGAATGATACACGTGATACTACTAAATCTTTGTAAAACTAGTTTGAAATGTATTTTTCGAATAATGTTATAGCAGTATTTAAAAAAAAAGCGTAATGTATGAAATAAAAGTTATTAAAAAGAAATAAAGATGCTACATTAGATATTGCACAGGCAGCGTACGTACAAAAGAAAAACTAAACCTCCATTGAATTAATATTCTTGATCCTTAACTTCTTCACGCAATGTGTATGTGTATTCAAATATAAATGCAAAGATCTCAGAATGCATAAAAACATTTTTAAAACATATTTTTATGCTCATGATACATTTATATCAAAGGAAAAATCTTACTTAAAACTAAAAATACCACAATTCCAAAGATAATTATATAGCATTTAACTCAGTTAATCAACAACAAAAAAATTTATTCCGTATTATTCAGAAAACGTCCAATTAACAATCCATTAAAAAAATTGTGTCTTCTTAAGTTACATTTCTTCAAAATTTTTTAACAACCTTAAGAATATTTATTTCGAGAATTCTCATAATCATTCGAAACTGGGTCCCCTGAAGAATTTCGCTGATATTTCTTCCGCAACAGTCGACGGATGTAAGTGAAAATTCCAGTTTTTAATGCTTCGATGAACTTAACACCGCAGGATAAAGATAAATCGTTGTTTGTAGCAAAGGTTAGATAATTATTCGTTTCCTCCAGATAATTGTCCTTTAGAGCTTGTAAAATGTTTTTATGAGCAAAAGGTGAAATTTTAATGGCATTCAATGTTGTATTTGCGCTAGACCTCATCCTTTTTCAATGATTCGATTACATAATGCCTCTTTTTTAAGGATTTTAAGATATAAAGCTAGCTCAAAATGCTAAAGTTATCTTGTTTTTATAATATTCAATGATTTTAAGTTTCCAAAATGCTTATTATTTCATATTTTTAAATTAATAAAATGCTTTGGTTAACTTTTTCACTTTTTCCATGTAACTATACATTTTTGTATTTTATTAAATTTAAAGAAAAATATGACAGTTAAAATGTGAGAATAATGCGCTTCAAACTAGTTTTATTTGCAAATAAAAGATTTTTTTTAAATATTAAAAGTTTTCATATTGCCTAAAAAACTATTTTATTATTATTTATTATTATAATTATATTATTTTACTATAATTTAAAGAAAATGTAAAGGATTCACTTATGCGTGTGTGTTGTGTCTGTCTTACTTGGCGAAGGTCTATAAGTGGGTCTCTGACCAAGCACACAAACCTGAATATATATGTCTACTAACCAACTATTGAAGGAAGTTGAATTCCTGCACAACTGTCTTGAGAAACTGAAACTGAAGAGTATATTTAAGCCCTCTTATGAATGTCTTAAATAGTAAGCCGACATAGATTTATATATTATTTCTCAATAATAACCATATCAAAAGAAGCCAACGAACTACTTTTAAAATGGCCAACCAGAATTTTATCCAGACATCACGTGACTAACCATGTTAATTGACATAGTATTTTTTCATTCAAAATATACAACGTATGTTCATTAACTTTTCTAACTTCGTTTGCGTCAACTTCTGAATTTTTGTCTTCGTAATGTGAGTTGAATTAATGATTGGGGATTTTTAATTAATGATTTTCTATCTTAAAGAGACTTTCATTTCAAAATTAAAATACCATACTTAAATCATTTAAAAGTTTGGACTATTGGAAATTCGATACAACACAGTTTAATTACTTAAAAATCAAAACCATTTAAATTGCATGTCACTTGACATTCAGGTTGTCGTAAGTTAAGTTTTAATAATTTTTTAAAAATTACATATTTTAAATTTTACTAAATTTTAAAATTTTGAGCATAGATAATAATTTATAATTATCTACTACAGAAATATAATTTTATAAAATTATAAAGAATTAATAGAAACAATTAATATTTTAATTTTATTTTCATGCATTAAATAATTTACACTGAAGCTCCCAGACGGTTAAAATCGGAAACTAGCCTAATTATTTCTTCCTAAATCAAAACTGAATTTAATTTACGCATAATTACAGTCATTTGAAATACATTAGAAAAGTGCAGTGTTTGCAAACTTTCCAACCTGTCAAAAGTGCTGTGATTACTTCAAATATTGCTTCAATCGATAAATGAGACGAAAGGGTTAGATTAGATTAGAAATTAGTGACCCTTTTAATTATACACCCTTTGGTAAGCGGGAGCGGCTTCTGGTGGATATACACAGTTTGACAAAACTCTGATAAACAAATTGATCAGGATAAAACGGATTTTAAAATGAAATATGAATGACGGAGTAGATATAATAAAAAGTTGAAGTTTGAAATGGTTGGGAAAATATAGTTAAGTAAGATATCAAAGTTTATTTTTTGTTTAGTGTGGCTGGATGAGATGGTATTTTGTTTTACCAAAAAGTATGTTAGTAATTATGACTTTCTTGGTGGGAGGCAAGTTCGCCGAACACTGCGCCCTTAGGTCGATTGTATTCAACCATAAAAATGACACAAGCATAAGATACACACAAAGAAAGAGACGGCACAAACACATCGACAAATAACAACATTTATTGAAAGACACACACATCCATGCCTTATCAGGATTCAAACCCAAATACACAGCTCCAAAGGCAAGCTCCTAACCATTGCGCCGCCGGTGCGGCATGTTAGAACACTTTTAAAACGAACGAGCGATTTTAACTCAGTCTGATTGATTTTCACTCCTCCAGTCTGGAAAATGCACTTCTCCTTTTGGAGTGGATCCTTTGTGTGTTAAACCTCCGACAGGATCCCTCCAAACGAGTGATTTTAATTCAGTCTGAGATAATATTCACTCCTTACCAGTGCCGAAAATGCACTTCTCCAACTGGAGTAGAATTCACTCTTTTGTTTTAAGAGTGTAAGTAATTCCTTAGGATGCATTTTGTACATATGATCTATTTTGCACTTCATCGAGACACGTATAGATAGTTTTGACCTCAATTCATTTATTTTTTTTATTTCTCTAACACATTAACATAAAATTAATTTCCTCCGAACAAACCTCCCCCCCCCCCTTTTTTTTTAAAGAAAGTTTACGCCAAATCACTATGCATCCTTACTCTGTAAATGATATCTCCATAAGATTGGGATGGGTAACAGTTCAAGAGTTGGCCTCATCACTTGACTGCGGTTCTAAATTGCGAGGTCCGCTGGCTCTAGTCTTCGTATATCTGATACGCTATATTAATTAAAGAAAAAAAACAGAATTCCCTAAGCTCTTCATAGCCAGTAAAGTGTTTGATTTTTTTTTTTTTTTTTTTTTTTTTTTTTGCAAAACAATAAAACAATTATGAAAATTTAATTATTCAAAATAAAAACTTTAACAATACGGTTTTAACTTTAAAACAAATTTGTTTAATAAATTTTACTTTACATCTTTATCAAATCCTACTTAAAGAATTTAGTATTTCCGAAACATTGGGCGTTGTAATGGGGGTGGCGAAAGCACGTCACTCGTGTCATGAGATTGAATCATGAAGAATTGTTTGAGTAACGAGTTGATGGTTCTTGATTAAACGTCGAGTTTTAACATTGAAGGTAGAGTATCTAATAAGTTTCGTAGAGAAATTATGTTTTTAATGACTAACAATATTTTTATTCAGTTTCCACATTTAACTTTTTTTTTAGTTCATATAGTTTAGAATTACACAATTTAAGTTAACTAATTGTTCTTGTTTTTGCATATTTCTCTTGTAAATGTTTTTTTATACTTTTTTGTCTTACCTTTTATCACGTGGGTTGCATGTATTATTTATAGATTGAATTCCTGATAAATGCCATATAAAACAACAACACAATTTAAGTAAAATCAATAATGCAAATGCAAATCATTGTGAATATACAAATCACCATAAATTTTCAATTTAAAGCATGGTCACGTAAATTACTTTTTATTCATTTTTTTTATTTGAATCTCTTCAAAGCGGTAATTCCACAACTGAATACGCCGGCCATTTACTATTAATTATATCTTATTCTGTTTTCTACAAAGATCTAAAACAGTAAACTACTTTGTCCGTATATTGTAAGTTACAAAAGTTAGAATGGTATTCAATCTTAAGAACAACAAAGTTTTCTAAATAGATATAATAAAACATTCAACTAATTTAACATCGCGCCGCCTCGGTGGCTGAATGGTTAGTGTACTGGCCTTTGGAGCTGCTGAGGTCGGGCTCGAATCCCGGTCAGGCATGGATATTTGTACTTATCAATAAATGTTGTTATTTGTCTATGTGTTTGTGTCGTCCTTTCTTTGTGTGTCCCCTGTGACTGTCCCTTCTGGCGAGTGGGGTAATGGGCTACATAGCCTACGCCCTTCCCTTCTAGAGGGCGCATTTGCATTCCATTCCAATTTAACATCGCATGATTCAACAGTAACTTCACTACTATTCCATTATAAAATGAATTTTAATGTTTACCTTGAGTTTTATATGTGTAATTCAAATTTTTTTTTAAAAAATAATACTGCACTGGTAAAAATGAATTTAAAAGAGTTGAGTTTGCAAATTAGTACGTTTATTTCATTAAATATTCAGTAGATAACGAAAATTAAATTTTAAAATTCAATTATATCTCCTTACAAAAAAGTAAATTCAAAAACTAAAGCAACAAACGAGATGCTCACATCTCCCCAAAATAAAACCTTAAAAACTAAAATTTATTGAAACTAATATTTGAAAGTACCGACATGTTTTAAACAAATCTTAGAATTTAAAACACGTTCAAACATTTATAATAACCAAATTAATGTATTTGTAGATAAATTCATAAATTCTTTTAATTCAAAATTATAAATAGATTAATTTTTTTCTATATCCAAGCCCTGAAACTAAATTTTAAACACCCATTTTACTTTAAGTATTGGACATTTATTTCAACCAGAGCTTTGTTATCATTAATGACAGTAGCTTTTGGCTAATTTCCAAACTGTGACACTTTTCAAAAAGCTTTATCTAAATATAAGTAATGATCTTAGGCACATTAGTATTGTATCACTTTTCCAATACATTTTATGCACATCATGCACAGCTTGCATTCTGAAAATAATAGGGATTTGTTTTTATTTTATAGCATGGTAAATGGAAATTAATGGTTAAGCTTTGAAAAATATATAGAGTGTATACATTTATGGTTTATTTTACTTGGATACCTAGATAGTAAAATAAAAAAAAATTCTTATACACGTGTTTTTTTTTAAGTTTTTTCTACAATTTGTAACCATTGCTAACTGAGAAATGCAAACAAACTGAGAAATGCTAACTTATGTGCCCCTTGGATGACTATCATTTTCAAACGTTTATAAATGTTTAAATTTCAATAAATTTTAAATTTTTAATCATCAAAATTTTGATCCTCAATAAAAATTTTGAAATTTTAAAAAAAATTAAAAATTAAATTAATAAGTAAAATTGAAATTCATAACGTATATGCTGTTTAATTTTAGCAGTTTGAATACTACGTCAGGTAAGGCTGGGAACATTATTAGTAAGGAATATAAGCACCATTGCAATAATTATACAATCTTTAGTGCATATTTTTACACAATGCAAATTCAGTGTATATTTAAATGACAGTTCAAAGCAAATGCGAAAACACAAAATTGTTTAAACTTTAAGATTAAGGATTTTGTTTTGTATTTTATTTGTTCTAATGCAATTAAAACGTTCTGAACTTATATAACTAGCATAACTTTTATTGTTACTTTATAATTTAAATCTTAACTATCTTCAGCAATTAAACATTGTTTCTTTCTATTCATTACTTTAGTTGGCTGCGTAGCATCACGCATGCCTGCAACGTTAGATGATATTGCTTTGTCAGCATTTTCAATATGGCCGTAAAAGTTAAGCGTTAAAAAAAAAGCAATGCCCCCATTTAATTACCTTTATTTACATTTCCTTTCTGCCTTTTATGTAAGCTACAACAAAGCTTTATGAGGCAGTTTTACCTTCACGCTTCAAAAAGGCCCTGGCCAGGAGCCAGGTAGTTTAATCTTAATGGTAAACCTATCATGTGTAGCTGGCCAACGGTGTCCTATATTGAATTTTCTACAGAGGAACCCCTGGCGAGCTCACATCACCGTAAACATTCCATAAAAGCGGCCAGCTCAACATTGCATATTCAGTGGAGGTTTTTGTTGTTGTTATCTTTTTAATAAAATGATATTTGTGTGATTCCAATAACGACCAAAGGAAGACTTGTTTGGATGGTTGCCAGTCGCTTGGGCTAGAAATACAAAGAGCGAAAAGTTGGTAGAAAGTTTTAATATAGTGTAATGTGCTATTCTCAGCTTGAGGTGCTCATAATATCATAATGCATATTTTTGCATGTACAAAATATTGTGTTTTTCATTAGGTTGGGATATAAAGGAGTAATATTAACTGTGAATGTGTACTAAACAATCTGAATATTTATGTGTAACAGGCTTAGGGATAAAAATATTATCATATATGTATGTAAATAAACCATCTAAGAAACTTATTGATGTCAAGTTTAAAATAAAGTTAAGTGAAGCAGTAGAGAAAGGAAGCTGACTGTGTTTCCAAAAATTAAACACGACACAAGCTACTATTTCAAATCTACATTACAATCGGCATTTCAATTAAAAGGATAAAATTTAAAGCGTTGTAATGCCTGTAATTATGATAGAAATCAAGTAATTTTAAGCGTTAACTAGTAACTTACTTAAGTGTTGTTGCTTTTTAACATAATGTTAAAAATTTTAAGATAAGAAAACATACAGTTTATTTTAATCACTGTAGTTTTGGGAGATGGGTCTTTTACATTAAAAACAGGTGAACTAAATATAATCGCATGATAGTTAAATTCAGAAAATTTAGCATTTAACTTGCATTTTACTGTTGAAATCGAAAATTAATGAAAAAAGTGTTTAGTAATTTATAGTATTGACACATTACTAGTAGTATATTATTTAGATAATATCACAATTCAGTTTTTGAAAATAACAAGTTCTTGTATTTTGAGAATTTGGATAGTAACAAGCAATAAGACAAAGATAGAAGAATCTACAACGTTTAAAATCATAAAAAAAACCGTATTAACCCATTAACGTCGGTTTAGAAGAAAATGCCACTTGAAAATTGTTTCTTTGTATGTTTATAAAACTTCAAGACAAGTGAAAACCATAGTCCTAAACAATGTTTGTAGTTTTAATTACTTATATTAAGATAAATTGAAAATTACCGTTTTTATTAAATGGAGGCGTAAATGGTATTTAAAAAAATTTAAGCTATTGGGTTAACATTTAGCTATTAAATCGTATGGCACTCCATTTTAATTATGAAGGGTTGATAAAATATTATTTAATGTCATTTTTAACGTTGAATTCTCTTAAAAATATTATTTTTAGAGTCATAAAAATAAATTCTAATGCATACATTCCTTTAAAAAAACTACTCTTAGAATAATAAAATATTCAAGAGAGAAACGTCAACAAAATCTCAAATACCCGATAGTCTCAACACGGAAAGTCATTAGCATATTCTTTGAAAGACAACTAGGCAAAGTCAAACAAGAATAAAGTCATCGGATACTTAGGCAATTTCAAAGTATTTTTTTTTTACTTAGCAGAAAAAAAAGCATAGCATATAATAAAATAAAGAGCATTTATTACTTTATTGAACTACAATTATAAGAAAACGTGAGAATACAGTGAAACTTTAATTTATTATATCGATAAGAATGAAAAAGTTTTATAGAATGCTGAGTTTAGGACTCCTGATAGGAATTTTAGTGATGAAATAATATTAGAAATAAGTTTATCAATTAAATTTAAAGCTTCCTGGGATTGAAATTTCACGTTAAAAATCAAGTTTAAAAATATATTTTCTTCTCTTTTTCGATTTTAAATATAGGAAAAAATGTAGTATTTTGCTCATGGTCAAAGATTTTGCAATTCTGCATATTTTGCACTATTATTAATTGTTGTCAAGATACTAGAGCATAATTTATATTTAGGTGTTTAATCCGGACTAACAAAACGTAATACGAATTCATTTGTCATTCATTCAATCTAACAGAAGAAATTCAGCTGTAAAAATAAAGGCGTATAGAAACTGTTCTTCAAATTAAGAGGCTTTAGAAAGTTTTTATCTCTATGATATTATACTAAACAATAATTAATTGAAACGTAATGTTACTCAAAAGTTTTCTGAGAAAAGAAAAATGTTTTTGAACTTTAGAAAATTAATTTACTTCTAGACCGAGTAGAATAGAAAATTATTATAAAAAACATTCTTATAATTAAAGTCCCCTGTCTCTTAAGTTTAAAAAAATTAATTCGACAATTGTTTCTTAAAAATTACTTCTCGATAAAAAGAAATACTTTCCAGAAAGTGGCATGGAAAGGTAAAAGACGTTCTAAGAAAATTTTCACAGCTCTCCATTAAATCCCCATTTGTGCTCTTCTATCAACCTCCATTAAATTCTCATTAAACCCAACTGACAATACGCTGCTGTCGTTGCCACCGCACCCACAGTAATTCCGAAATGGAAATGCCTAAAGATATGAGCTCGAAAAAAACTCGCAGTTTGTCGCGAGATCTCGTTATATTTACTTACCGGAGATATTAGAAATTAATTAGGCTGGAGAAATTATTCCGACCGGGTACAGTTTAAAATGCGTCAGTTAGTAGATTTGAATTGCTAATTTTCTAGTAGCATGTTTCTCTGAGAGGTGTTCAACATGTGATTAATTGTAGTAAATTCGGGAGATTTAGTGTGTATAATATTAGATATGGTAGGGGTATTAATGTAATATAGTTTATCCTTGCTAGCGAGAAATTCGGCTGAGGATGAACCCAAATTATTCGACTATCTAACAAAACTCTGAATTAAAATTAAAACAAATCTAATATACATATGATTTCATTAAATTTAGAGTTGCTTTAAGGTTTTCAAATGAAAATAACGATAAAGTATTTTTTAGAAATACATTCATTTGAAGAAAAACATATTTGGCATTACTAGGTTTTATAAATTTTCATAACATTAAGTTTATGGTAATTTTTGTTTAAATATGCCAATAAGCTTTTCTAGACAATTGAAAACTGAAAACTTATTAGTAGACCTTGTATTATAAATTTCTTGACAAGATACCCGATAAAAAACTTATATATTTTACTAAATGAATCCCAGTGAGTTACTCAGCGATTGTCAAGGGCTTGGGTTCTGGTTTGGACAAAACTTAACCTCTTATTTTTTTTCAATGGGGCAGTACAATTAGAGCCCAACTATCTGAGAAACAAAACTATGGAGGTTCTGTGTTTAAACAGCAGACAGGAACCAAAATTCACTCAATTTACCAAGTCTCATAAACTGAATAGAGCAAAGTAGCCATTGCTCAATTGCTCATATCTGCCGTGGGCAGGTAAACTGCAGTAATTTCAACAATGAGTTGTACCATTTTTTAAACGGAAATAAAAAAAATCCGGTTCATTTTCTTAATTGTTCGAAGAATTGAGTGCTTGCAACAATGGTCCAAGTTATTATGGAAGTTACTGCAGTTTATCTGCCCACGGCAGATGTATAAGCTATACCACTTCTCAACTCAATTTTTAATTTGCCAGTTTATTTAAAAGATAAATTTATGTTAAATTAAGTTAAAAGAAATTCAATATCTAGTACACTCATTTCTTACCTATCTGATTATTACAAAACCATTACTAATACCATCAAAATATGATCACGAGATAAACTCATTTTAGAATAAATTTAACCAACATTACATAGAATAATAAAATTATATGCACAATATCATGTACACAAATTTCTTACCTATCTGATTAATACGAAGCCATCACTAATGCCATCTAAATATGATCACCAGATAAACTCATTTTAAATTTAACCAAACAACATTACATAGAATAATAAAACTGTTCTAAGGAAAATCTCAAAAGCGCCCAATTTAAACAATTCTCATATTTCGTTCAATTCTCATACGCCATATAATTTTATTTAAAGCCTCAAACCAACGTTTCGTGGTTTTACTTAATGCATACATACACCATTAAATGCGAGTGCAGCTCTATATAACAACACATCAATGGATAGAGATAATGCATGTATAATTCAATTGCCTACAGAAAATGGAGCATGACTTGTGGGTATTATACAGCATTTAAACTTCCCTCGTGATAGAAAATGTTGAGTTTAATTTCGAAATTGAGTTATAAATGGAGTTTTGGTAAGCGTTTTTGAGTTCAGTTTATTTTACTATCATACTTAAGATTCCAATTTAATCATGCATATCTGTCTAAACATTCACTTTAAATTTATGCAAATAAACTTTGAAATCAAATTCAATTAAATAAACTGATTTGTGCCCAAGATTTCAAATATTGTAAAACTTATTCATAAATAAACAAGACATTATTTTGTAAAAATAAAATGCTGAATTTGACTCTAATAACGATTGGAGAGAAAAGATTTCTCTTTTTGTTTATCTAAATAAAATAATGTAAGACAAATAAGGACAATAGCACTGAACAATTTATGAAATACAAATAAAACTACACAAAAAATTGAGCTCTTTTAAAACTCCAAGTTCATGTTTTCATTCGGTAGCGAAAGTGTTAAAGGTATTCGCAATAGGGTAGTTGGTAGATTAATATGACGACTTTACTATAGTTTATTAAAAGCACTTACACTTTTCATACTCATTTCATTAAATACTTTTTATTATTGTTACATTTTTGATTAGCTTCATTTTTACATTAATTTAACTTATATAAAAAGACAATTTCTCCACAACCGCATAACAACTAAACAATTGAAAAAATTTAAGAGTTCTATTACTGGAAATTTGTCGCGCACGTTACATTTTAAACCGAACTAATTCATTACATTTTCAGTAACATTACAGTTTTTACATGCTTCTATTTGTGTAACATTACAGTTTTTACATGCTTCTATTTGTATTAACTTTCCAAATAATATAGCTGGATTGTTTTAAAACAACATAATGATTAATGCGTTGAAAATTCAATTACAACTTTAATTAACGCTGTGCTTTTACAGATAGACATATTGTTAAAGAAAAAAAGTAACCATATTGTTTCCATATCAGGCAAGCCATTTTGTTTTAAAATGTTAAAAATACTGCATTAACAGTTTCAGTTGTTATTAATGCACGTAGGAATTGAGTAAAAAAATATTAATTTTCTTATTTTACTCTTACCAAATGTTTAAACTGTTAACTGGAATACAAATTCTGACTGCTTAAGAAAGTTTTTTTTTCATTTTACACTAATCGTGATTGTAATACAATATTGTTTTATCTCTTAATGTCTTTTCTTGAATAAAAAAGAAATAAATACTTATTACGATTTTAAGAACGAAACTTGTCGTTATATACACGTCCGACTTTTGATATTTGTTTTTCGAGCCTTTGATTGAGAAAAATGTATTCGATTTTTTAAAAAAAAGTGTTGCATTTATTCTAATAAATAATCGCCACCAGATAAAATATATGTATTCATAAAAATATATAAACTAACTAGAACTAAAAATCAGTAGTAGTTTAAAGCTCAAGAAACGAATTAAGAGCCACAAAAAACTTTGGAAAAAGATCCTATCGAATTTCTACTTTTCGACCTTCTTTGTACACTTAACTCTTTATTCAACCAACCCATAGCGGTTAGTCTTGCATTAATTCTAATAAACATTCGCCTTCAGATAAAATCTCTGCCTTCATAAAAATAGATTTTAACTTGCAAGAACTAAAAATCAGTTTTAGTTTAAAGCCCAAGAAACGAAGTAAAAGCCACAAAAAACTTCCGAAAAAGATCCTATCGAATTTCTACTTTTCGACCTTCTTTGTAGGCTTAAATCATTATTCAACCTACCCATAGCGGTAAGGAAGGAAGAAAGACCCTTAAACGAAACTCCCAAGCGGTTGAACCTTCAAATGAGATCTATTTCACCAAAGAATGAGACTTTTACTGTGATAGGAAATCGGCAATTTTGCTCCAGTTTGATCGAATCTCTTCCTGGTTACCTTCTTGGGACCATCAATGGAGAAATTGGACGAAGCAATTTCTTTCTTTATTTGTCATTTCTTTTTGGGATTATTTTCTTTTTGAGGTACACCTTTACAATTTGGACTTAGTTTGTATCAAAGTGTATTGTAATTTATAGCTTTAAGCTTATCTTTATGTGTTACTGAGCTATAACTAAATTGGTTGTGGTACATAATCATAACTTTGATTGTGATTTTCATAATATACATTTAAAAAAAGCATCATACACAATTTTATAGAGGAAGAACTAGTTATAAGAAGGCCGTTTAAACAAATTCAGTATGCGTTTTTCCACAAACAAAAAAAATTAGTGGCAGAAAACATAAAACAATCGATTTAGAGTCTTAAAAGGAAAGGATTTAAAATATATGTTTTGGAAATACCTCGTAAGGTAATGAAAAATAGTTTCTTTGCATTAGAGTGCTGAGTAATACGTAAAGCTCAATAACACTTCTAAGATACGCAACAACTTTTGAGTTCATTTTAAAAGTTATTGTTTAACGCATTGTTAACTCCCTAACATTTGCTACACATAATTACCACTACAATTGCAAACAGTGTTTGTATGACTTTCTTAAATAGATGCAAGTTGCAAACAGCTTTCTTGTTATCATTTCGTTATCTAAATGAGAACAATTAACTAATTAGAGAACAGAACTCAAGCAATTTGTATAAATGTTTAATAAATAAAGAACTCATAAATAGTTATGATAAAAAAATTTCTTAATGGAATACGTGAGCTGATATATGCGTAGTAAAAAGGTACATAATATTGCACAACTACATAATTCAACTTACAATTCAAATATACAATTTTGTTAAGCACATTAAAAACAATTGTATAAAGTGATTCCATTTAGTGTTTTATATCATTAAATTATCATAACTAGACAAATTTTCGCCATATAAAGTGATCGTAAGATTTTTCAGATTTTGATAGTATGATAGTGTGGCAATTATAAATGAATTTACACATAAATTAAATATTTGATGTAATTTACAGTTAAGAATTGAAGATTCTTAAATTATTCGTAAACCATCATTATCGTTACAATGTTAAGTAAACTCTTTAATTCATTTTTAAAAAAGTAGTTTTTTTAATCATTTTTTAAAATAAAGTCTCAAATAGTAACAAGTTACTGTTACTATATATATTTTTTTAGGTGCAGATAGTCACGTTTCTTACTTTTTGTTCAGTTCATACGCAGTGCTTCATTTCCCCCAATAATATAATTCATACATTTTAGTACTAACACATGATTACCCGTTCTTTGCGAGAACTAAAAAAAGTCAGCAAATCCCAAATGAATACGCAAGGCATAAAAAAAAAGTGACACTAAAATTATATTCAAGTATAATCGTACTATTTAGTCAGCTAGTATTCAGTAAAGCCTCTGATACTTTTATACCTAGCCCAAGTTGAGATAATTGAATCATAACTCAAAACTGAGGCCCGGATGGCCGAGTGGTTAGGACCATTATGCTAGAAGTCTGCACTCTGTAACGGGTGCGTGTTCAACTAACACATTCACCCTGAGTGTACTTCCGTTCTATTTGACAGTTAAAATTCTTTCTGTGTCTGTCTTACTTGACGAAGGCTCATAAAGCAGGTCTCTGATCAAGCACACAAGCTGGAATATATATGTATCTACCAATATCCCCTACCACAACTCAAAGTCAAATCTCAATTAAAAAAAAAGCTACTGAAAACTCTTTTCTGCCCCATAGCATATATAAAATGATTTAGATTCAGAGTTCTAGCAAATACTTACTCCTCTTCATCAATACGAAGCAATCAGTATTACTCTGTGCCTATAAGTAACAAACTGATTCGACATGTGTACCTACCATTTGCTGTGCATGTATTCGCCTGATTGTCAATAATAATTTAATAGGAATTAATTTACATGCTACTGCATTGACAATGTCAATGTAGAACGCGTGTTGGTTAATTCATGGAGCTTCAAGCTCCGGAATGTTTAGTGTCAAATAAACGTAGGTTTCATGTTTAAGGGAATGTATAGCTGAGGTAAATGTAGCCAATATTTTAACGTATGTATGTCAAAAAAGATGTCTTGGTTCATATAATTTATATTCAATTTATATTGTATATGCATTTTTATGTGGTTCACAATATCATTTGTAAAACTTTTTTTAACACATTCGGAGATCGATGCAGTAATCATATTCCATTTAACTAAGCAATGTGTTTAAGAATATCTGGGTATGCATTTAAATGCAAACGAAATTAAAAATAAGTATCAGTTATTTAAATTAATGTACTAATAAAGTCAGTTAAATGTGTCTCAAGTACATTCATCTGACTTAGATATAAACACAAAATCTAGTTGTTCATTTTTAATTTAATAGATAATTGCTCCAAAAAATATACCTTGAGTTTTATCATTATAATAACTAACCCTTTGACTATTTGTTTTGGCTATTAGAAATTAATAGATGATTGAACTTTCCTAAGTACTTTTTGTTATTTTTGCATTTAAACAATAAATATTTCGAAGATGAAAACCATAACTTTTTGGTGAGTAAATTAGTTTCCTCATTAAGTATCATACTTCTGGCAAAAGTTTAAAAGTTAAAAACGTTAAAAGTTCAGACTTTCATAGGAAACAGATTTATAAAATGATTATGATGATACAATATGTTGTAGTAATTTGCATTGCAACTCTCTTTTAGACGAGATCTTTTATTTCAAGACAACACAAAACATACCACATATACAACAGAAATTTCATTTTTTTGCTTATTTTATTTTTTTTTTATAGTTTTTACATTTTTGTCGTTCTGTCAAAAAAAAAAACGAAACGAACGAATATTTCAACACTTTTTTCAGTTCAGTTTTTGGCTAAAAAAAAATAAATCATAACAAAAAATAATTATGTACAAGAAATGTACACGTCACTACAATGTAAATGGCAGGTGTTATTTTCAGTTATTTTAATTGTATCCACGAAAATTTGTAGGCTTAGATATTCCTAATAAAATTGCTTCCTATTAAAATAAATATCATTAAAAATCCGATGTCTAATTTTTCGAATGAAAACGGTGTCTTCTTTCTCAGTAGATTGTGCTTGAATTTATGTTATTTCAAAACTTAAGTATGAGAGATTTATTTAAACACTCACAATTGAAACACAATAAAAAATAACATAATTGTCTGGAATCATATAAACAAGATGAAAGACAATTGTAGTAACTAGCACAAAACTATTTATGAAATAAAGTAATATTCTTAAAATAGTAATTTAAGGTTTCGTAAATATATTTAACAAGAAAAATACAATAAATAATTTAGGATTAAAAATTAAAACGTGAAATATTTTACTTGAATTGTCAATTTTTTAAAAAGTATTTTGAAAATGAAATTGATGTGATTCAATGTTAGTTTTTCGATTTTTCCTTAAAAAACATACTTTCTATTTTTCAAATATGAAAAACCTAAATAAAACAAAATTCACTGAAGCAAATAAAAGTCAATGGCCTGAAGTTTTTCCCCAAACAGTCAATACTTTAAAATGTAGCATCATTAATTAAACAGTTTAATTTCATTCCCAAAAAACAAATATAATGAATTATTTTTTTACTCAATCCCCTTATTACCTATTATTTATGGTCTTACTTCCAGAAAAGGCATCTCCACACCTGCCTATCTCACAAGGGACCATTACCGTGAAACCCGAGGCAAAGACGGCTCTTACATAAGCACATATCTAGGATCATCCGGGCCACGCTCTGACACGCAATTCATCATTCCCCCATAAAAAGAAAAATAAATTTCCAATCTCACGCCGCGACCCAATAAAAGAAACCTCTTAAAAACCCCGGCAACAACAACAAAAGGGAGGAAATTTACTTCCACAATCACTGTCTCTTCAGATACCCTGACAAACCACCCCCAAGAGGAAACCGTTCGATGTTCTTAAAACCGTGGCAGATTTCCCCAAGCGACCCCTGACTAAGATTAATTTCAAGTGCGGAGGAATATTTGTTGAGCGTTTTCCTAGAGAACGGTCCCACGTGTGACGCTCTAGTGACAGCCATCGCCGAGTTTGCCAGCGTGTAGGGGACTAATTAACACGTGCTAAAGATTCGGTTTGAATGTGTCCCGAGGGCGCTACTAAGGCTCGAAGACAATCGCTTTGATTATCGTGCACAGGTGAAAACGGTTTGTCGGAATGGCGCTCGGAAAAGTGCCCTGGAGTTTGGCGTTGTCGTAAAACATCCGTGTTCGCTGTTACGGAAAAGGCATTAGCGAATGGGGATGTGTCATTAGATTGGGTTTTAAAGTGATGATTAGTGTCAGTGCACCAGAGGAGATTTTGGAAGTTTGTTTTTTATGAGGGTCGTCGTATTGATGAGCGTTTTGTTTCCGAGTTGTTTTATCGTCAAATAAAAATGTCTACAAGAGTTTATCGTCAGTATAAATAATTGTATTTCAACGGTTAACTCCTCTCCGCGGCGCAACAGCCCGTTAGAGGACCAGGGCCGGCCGTGCCCATTTCAGCTTTCGTGACGTAGGGCTCTGAGGTGCTAGGCAAATGTCCCGGTAAGGTGGTCAATCTCTCGCGGAACCCCTAGTGTTTAGTTCCCAAGCATGCTTGGTACCCATTTTATCTACCCACTCAAGGAATGAAAGGATGGGCCAACCTCGCCCAATCCGATATTTGTTCCCCGGATCTGTGGCATGGCTAGCGAAGCATTACCACTAAACCACTGGGCCTCTAAGCATTTCGTTACCGAGTTGTTTTATCGTCAAATAAAAATGGCTACAAGAGTTTATCGTAGGTATGAATAATTGAAATCCAAAGCTTAACTATCACATAAAAATATTAACGTTTTCAAATAACCAGCATAATTTTTTTTAAAACGCAAATATGCAAAACTTAAAACTATTTTGCTACTTTTTCCGTAAAGCATTTAAACATTATAAAAAAACATAATACTTAAACCCTTGTAGCAACGATTCATTTACTTAAATAGGGATTACTTTGCAAATATTAAAATTTTGTTTTTAATACCTAACAGAAAAAAATAGAAGTAGCATTGAAACTAAGTCTTACAAAACGTAAAATAAGAAAAGAAGAAAATATCAGCTTACTGCGTTTTTAATTCTTATACATTCTGACTTTGTGTGAGAATTGATTGTTTTAAAAGTCTCCTTATTATTTTTTTATTTCGATTAAATTTCAGAAGAGTAAACGTAGATATCCCAACCACACCATGCATTACTCTGACAGTAGATGAAAGAATAATCTGTTTGTCATGACCAAGCAGCTTTATCTTTTTTTTTGTTAAAAATCCATAGCCTTTATACGTGATACATTACTTTCATTTGTCATTCAGTGAGTTATTTGCTTTTCAAACAGAATTGTCGTTCCTTATGTAAGTTTTCAGCAAAAGAAAACATTTTCTTATTTTTGTGATTTACTCCGAAGACATTTGTATGAATCGTATATTCCAAAGAAAAATTGCTGAAATGGCATTGAGTTATATTTTATGACATCGTGAAGTTTATTTTATTACGTTTTGGTAAGTTTGTTACTTTTAAAATCCTTTGAAATACATTTCATTTGATTAAAAAAAGCTACTTTCAATAATTTATTATTATTTTTGAGCTTATCTTACAATAAATTCTTAGAAAAACTTTGTGCTCTATATTTAATTCTTAAATAAAAATTGCTATAGAATTTTAAATTAGGTATACAATCTCTAAATACAAACTCATTACTTTACTAAAATAGAAATATTGCCTATTATTTTTTAAATATTACTAAATTCTTTTTTATTAATAATTTACTTTACAAGCAATATTTGAATATTTATAGAAATATTTTGCGTGTTTCACCGATAGTTAGTTGTTTCTTAAATTAAAGAATCAGGTTAATTAATAATGGTTTATGTTTATTAAACTTAAATGTTTCAAAATTTAGTATTTAAAATAATTAAATAATTAAACAATAAAGTTTTAGCATATTAGTGATTAATATTAAACATTTGTAATAATTTATTTGAACATTTGCAATAGTTTGTGTAAACATTTGCAACAATTTATTTAAACATTTTTACTAGACTATTTTGAAGTTCAAATTTTACTTTGTTGTGAGTTTTGAATAGTTTTGTAGTTCCTAGTTTATTTAATTTTAAAGTGAAGTTAAAATTTACTAAATATTTCTATAGCCAGCACCATACAAATGATTCTTGCCGTGAACAAGTTAACCATAAATATTCATGTATAAAGTGCTATCCTTATGTGGAATTTAACAGCAGTAAACAATATTCTGTGTTGCCTTGTCAACTTTAACTATTAAAAATGGGTTTAAAGTAAACGTGTTACATTGTTTCATAAAATTCGGAGAGTGCTCCCTTTAAATTTTATACTTTCCATTTGCACATCTTTCTACTATATCCATTCATTTATTTCATCCCATGAATACTTAAAGCTTACTAAACATAAATCTACATGGTTTTTTTTTCTTTGGGGAAGAATTATCTAGTGCGGCGCAAAAAATGTGAAGTATCATTTAAAAAGGCATTTTTAAGAGACAATTCTTTAATGTTGCTCTCTGTTACATTTCATCTGTAGAAAGTGATGGATCTGTTTGTGATTCCAACTATTTTATTTATGAATTTACCACTTAAGTTTGTCTATAGATGTACACTGTTACAAATTTGGCACATGATTTTTCCAAAGTATGTTTCTTAGGAGCTGAAATGGCTGAGTTTCTTTATAAGTTTCACAAATTTTTTTGGTATTCAGTTGAACCATTTCTCAGGATTTTGTTAAAAACTTAAAAAATGGTTCAATCTAATAATGGAAAATATGGTAAAACATTTCTTCCCACAGCCATTGATTGCAGATACAAGGAACTATTATTATGGTGTACAAAGCAAATAATTTTAAACAGTGTAAAATACTTGATGTATTAAATCTCTTAACACAAAAAGTTCGTCTAGCCAGTAAAATCACTTTTGTGAACACAGAAATTTATTAAGCCCCTTCGCCTTCCGAGCCAATCCAGCATATGTCATATACTATGAACTGTTCCCATGGGGAAACAAAGCATTAAATTTTATATTGTAGAAAATGTTAAATGTATCAGTTACTAGAAAAGTTAAGTTATTTTATGCACAAATAGCAATTTTAAGTTCCTCTCGTCGTTGTAATCATTCCAGCATCTATGCAACCTTTTCAACGAGTATCAATATAAAACTTTTCCATCCATCGCATATAAGTCTATCCAAAAAGCAATTCGACATCCTATGAGTATGGCAATAACCAGAGGAAGACACTAAGACCCAGAAACAAAAGAAGCGAACTTTTCTACGAGACTTTTCTTATTACTGTTGATCAAATCCGGTCCCCTGTAATTTCGCAACTTCGGGGGGCTCAAACCGGATATTGCAGTAATGGCCAGCGTCCTGTTGATACCAAGACCTCCGAAATGCTTTTAGCGCTCAGATGGTGGTATTTTTAACGTATTATTCAACTTAGCCGGGTAATGCGGTTTCGATATTACTTTTTGCGGGAGTGCTGTTTATGATTAGAGGTTTTGGTTGATGTAATAATGTAAAAGAATATACTTTATCAGTTCTACAAGTATACTCTTAACACAAAAGAGTGAAATCCACTCCAGTAGGAGAAGTGGATTTCGACACTGGAAATGAGTGTTATTAAATCCTTCTGAGTTAAAATCGCTAGTTTGGAGTGATCCTGTCGGAGGTTTAACACACAAAGGATCCACTCCTCAATGAGAAGTGCTTTGTCTAAACTGGAGCAGTGAATATTAACTCAGGCTGAGTTAAAATCGCTCGTTCGTTTTAAGAGTGTATATTCTATTTTTAATACATTTTAAAAATGTACTTAATTTTGTTTGGCGAAAGTATACAACTATGGTTTTGAATTTATTTACAGTACTCTAGGTTGGTTTGAAGCCGAAAAAACTCAATGTTTTTCAGAATCTGCCAAGGGATGTTTGTATGAAAGTATAAGATATAATGGATCTAGTCATTAAGTTTCTACTACGAAATAAAACTTTTAATATAGTCTACAATTTCAAAAAGTCTTTTTATAAACGCCTACTTTTCAAGCATTATACCTGAAAAACTCACTTCATACGTAAGGACGAACCTTCAAACGTAAAACAGAATTTTATATTGATAGTATAGTATGAAGATTGTATAAGTTTTCAATTCATTAAGAAAAAGAAACAACTGATGGATGAGAATTTTAACAATATTTATGAGTGCAAAAAAATTATCGATCCTAAATATCATAATTATGCCTGGAGAAAACTTAAAAAATTTATGTAATTGTAATGATTAATTTTAAAGTGAAAAATCATCATTATATACTTTTCCTTTGTAATTTAATTGATATTACATTTTCTTTATTTTAAAGAATGTCTGAGTAATACATGTAAACAAAAAATATGGAGAACTTGTTTATAAGAAAATCTTTATTCATATAATTGTACAACTCCAGTATCCACCCAAACCAGAATTTCTCTCACATACAGCACTCCAGCTTCCATTTCACAGAAACCACTTATAATTTATTGTAATAAAACTATTCTACCACTGATCACCCTATTCCACAAACCCTCCACCACAACCGTAATCAAAGCTCAAAACCAACCCTCATTTAGCAACACAGAAACTAAATCTCGGCCCTAACTGAATCTCTCATAAGCCCATGTTACTCCTCCCACCACCACCCAACTCTTGTAGCCGACATTACTGCCGTTTGCCGGTAAACTGCAGTAACTAACCTTATGACTTAGACCATTGTTGCAAAAACTCAATGACTCTAGCCCATAGTAAAACAATGGGAATAACTAAATATTTCCAAGCAAAAGTGGTCTAATCCATTGTTGTAGTTACTGCATTTTACCCGCCTATGGCAGATTACAACTCGAAAGGCCATTTCCCTTAATGTCCCCACCCCAACGGTTCTCGGTGTCTCTGGCCTTCCCTAATCCGATCACATACATTCTTAACCTTGCGCCGGGATTCCTGGGGTCTGGGTGTAATAGTCCGGGGGTCTTTATTGGGGATGGAGGAATACTTCGCCCAGGATGGCCATTTTGTGTGTCCCCCCCTCCCCCTTTGTCTTCTGCCGCGCTGTTGGGTCATCAGGGGTCAGATGTTGCCGGCAGATGGCGGAAAAGACCTATAGGGGAGACTTTTAACATTTGCGGGAAGGCAGAATTGTAGGTGCTATAATTTGTGAAGTTTTAAATGCTGAAAATATGTTGATTTGAATAAATTAAAGCCAAGTATTCGAATTATTCACCCACGCTTAAAAATTGAAAAATGCTCCCGACGCTTAAAAATTAAAATTAAACGTTTTGAATATTTTCACTGTGACACTTAAATTTAAAATCTGTTAATAGATATCATACAAAGAATATATCATCGATCCAATAAGAGGCTCACGAATATGCAAATTTACAGGGATGGGAAACCGAAAACTCTTAAACCCACCGTTTTCAAAAACCTTGAAATGCTAGAATTCGGTATATTCGTAGTTTTCTTATTTGGACTAACAAAACCTTAGGAATAATCTCAATTAATGTTTTTAGCTTCAGGAACATCCTCATAGGATAGGGTTTTGGAAATCTAAGGAGGACCATATATATCGATAAGGAACTCTGAATTCTGACCGCTGTGATGTATTTATGGACCACTCCATGATCCCTAGAAAAAGGCTACCTGTACCAGCAGTACTGGGAAGCTGGGGCTCGTCTTCTCGACCAGCAGTCTGTTCCTAACTGAACATTATAAGGTAACCTTGTTTATTTGATGTATGCGCTCCTTGAATGTGTCCTACTCGTTTCTTCATTTGCAATGGGCCACATTTTTAATATAATTTTATGTAAAAAAATCATTTGAAGAAGTATCCCAAATTATTAGTTATTACAAGTTTCTAAAGAAAAACTGTAATTATAATAATCCCGCCACATTACAAATTCAAAACTGTATGCTATTGACACTAACATATCCCAAACACATTAATACCCTCCTAGTCTTTCAAAAGCTAGTGCAAGGATCCACCGAAATCTCTAATGCCATTCTCGCATGAAGAAGACAAGCCTCCCTGACATGCCGGATTAACCCGACGCGAACAAGTGGCGTTGACGCTGATACTCTTAATCCAGTCCGGGAGAAACAACAGCTGTACTGCGTCGTCTGATTGCAGTACCGGACTAGTGACGAGTCCGGATCCGACCCGGATGATTGACCAAGCGAACTTGAAGATTGGGGGAAGGGGTTTGTCTGAAGGATTTGCGTGGTAGTGATGATATGCATGGGGTTGCATTAATGAAAGTGTCCGAAAGTATTAATTAGCTACAATGATTTTTAAGTGTGTGTAAGTTTGAATTGTATGTGTTAATAAATTTGTTAAATGTATAAGAAATTTGTTTTTTAAATTTTCATATAAAAATATATTTGGATTTAAATCAGAAAAATAATATCTTGGTCTTTATATAAAAATATTTTATGTGAAATATTATTTTTCAGATAAAATAAAATTTCTATATTATTTTTCAGATAAAATGAAATCTCTAATCAAAAAAAAAAAAAAATACCTGATCGATAAAAATACAAATACCACTTAAAAATATATCAATTTTTTTAATTAAATAATAATGATAGACAGTCAATAATTGCATGGCAAATAGTATTGTTTCGTAAAACTAGATATAAATTTTGAAATCTGTTTTTCATTAAAAAATATTTTATATAAAAACGATTGTCAAAATTATAGTAAAATTGTCTATAAATATAATGTTAAAAGCAAATAAAATCAAATTTAAAAATTAAGTTATTCACGCAGTTACTTGAAACTATCAAATTTAAAAAATACAGAATTATATATTTAAAAAGAAATTAATGAGAGGTTAAAAAAGTAAATTCATTGTAAATTGTTTAAATACAACTATTGAATAGCTTTATACGCACTTTTGGCAATAATTCAACGTTCATAAATTTATTATGTCCATTTATAAAAAACATTATATCCAAAAATTCTTTGTAAACAACTCAATTTCGAAAGCAAACATCTTATTTCCTAAATTGATTTTTGTAGCAATTTCCTGACCTAGCAATTCATTGAAGTCTCTACAGATCACAAACTCAATCACCTAATTAAAAAAAATAGGAGAAAAAGTAGAAATCTCTCAGTAAATTCCCTTCACATACCGAATTAGTGTCTGAAGCAATTGTCTTCCCACCGCTATGGGTCCTTCTACAGCAGAACAGTACAACTGCAGAAGTTCCAGTCTTGCTATACTTCCAAGGGGACTTGCACAGAAACCCATGTCGCTTCATGCACCAGGGAACATTGGACACAATCCTAGAGTCCACCTAATCGAGTTCAATCAATGTATGCCCGAATGAATTGGTGTGAAAATAATGTAACTGATATTTGTCAAAAATATCTCTGTTATTATATTTTTTAAAAAAATAAGATGTTAGTTGACATTGACTAGAAATTACGCAAGTAAGTATTAGCAAGATGAACATATTGAAGTCGATGGAATTTTTTTAATAAGATTATAAAGAGTTTAAAACACATGTGGCATCTGACTGCTTACCATATTGACGTAACATTTGTAACTCAGAACTACTTCATAAGCATAAATATAGAATTTTCATATTCAACATTATCAATTTTTACAGAATTCATTGTTCTGGTAATATAAACTTGGTAATTTTGTCATTTCCTTAAGTGAAATAGGCATAATAACATCGAACTATCTAAAGATTTAACCAACACTAGGTTCCTATGTACGGATCATAGAATATTCTCTTTTTTTTGTGAGTACTATCTACTTGTTAATAAATTGAGATAAATTTATGAAAATGACTTCTTATGACTACTACAGCCATCATAAAATATGGTAGTTTCCAAAAAAAATCTTAAGTTAGCATAATTTCATTTTTAGCTCTTTACAAGCAGCTTTACTTTTTCTTTATACTAGCTCCAGCAGCTCACACACAATACCGCTTGAAATATTTTAAATATATATTCAACAACTATTTTAATTGATACTACATCAATATGTAATTGGACCATAAAGTGTGCTACTACAAAATAGCTTATTAACATTATTATTTCTAAAACTCATTTCACTCAAACTCAATACAAGCAATGTTATCAAACCAAACCAACGACAACCAGAGACCATCAAGGGGGAGTTTGATTCGAACCCCACAAGTGCAAGATAATCAAACAAGAAAGAAAAACGAGGTCCTGCAACAAGATGGCTGCCGGTCCTCAAGAGAAGTATCTCGTTGAATCTCGCGGTGTCCGGTGAGATAGTTCTGGACATGCCATCCGACGTGCTTCGTTTCGCTGATGGATCCTGGTCATCGCAACTCTCTGGAGATGACTGGATACTGGTGTCCAGTATCGACTGGTGTGAATCGCAAGTCTAATTAGAAGACGTCAGTGTTCGTCGTTCGTGAAGCAGAAGTGGTATGGGCTCGATTCCTTTGGGAGTTTCGAGAGAGCGAGTGGGTGTAGTGGAATTGTCAGCTTGGTATGATGTGTGAAGGGTTTTATTATATCACATTGTATCTGGAATGGTGAAGGATTTTATATATTGAGTTAGCATAGAAGAAACGTCACTTTTAATAATAACCAGTTAAAATTTAAGTCACTCAAATACCTTTTATAAATCTAGGCATTGTGGTTAGAAGGAGAAAATCCTGCAAAAATTATATTTAGATGCTGTACAAAATTTACTTTTGGAACTCGTTTTGCATAGTGAAACCATAGAGTATAGTTGATACCAATAAAAATTATCATTCTTACAGAAGGCAGAAAATGAATACAAGCGAATTCCAAAAAACATGAAATGCTATAGATTAGGTAGAAAGAGGCCGAAAAATACCATACAATAATTATTCCAATATTTTTACTGATTAAATAAATCACATTAAAATGGCAATACTAAATTTAGTCTTAAAAACGGAATTAGAAACTCTGGTAAAACTCAGCTCGTCATTCGATTGCGGTTCTAAAATATTACATCCGAGGCCAATAGCCTTAATGCAGCTCTCTTGCAAGATCAATTCAACTAAACTACATACATAATTGCTAACTTTGACAACAATAATACTTCCATAGGGACCCGGATGGCCAAGGGGTTTGGACCATTACGCTAGCAGTCTGCCCGCTGTAACGGTGCGGGTTTGATTCCCGTCTTCGCCCTGGTTGTATATTCCTTTTCTGTAACAGTAAAAATTCTTTCTGTGTGTGTCTTACTTGCCGAAGGGTCTCTGATCAAACACATAAACCGGAATATATATGTACCTAACCCCTACTTCCATACGTCTTGTTTATTAAAACCTAAGGTGACGATTTCTAAAACAAACTTTCTCTGACATTTTCGCCCATTTCTCCAAATATCCCGAGTAGGAAATTACGGAGCTAGAAAAATAAGCCTTCAAGGGAGTTGTAATTTTTGGATTTTAAAAAAGAAGATCCAATCAATATCTCATTTGACACACTAAGTGCAGGACCGGGTCGAACCAGTTATTGATTGTTTCTTTTTCATATGCGTTTGCTTTCGTTTCCCTCATCTTTTTTCATGATTGCTCTCACTTTGGTTTGAAAAAAATTCAACTGCCAGAGTCTGTTAATAAAATGTGAGTAACATATGAATCGGTGAGATCAGAAACCACTTCAGTCAAAAAAATCCGAAAACTCGTTTTCAATGAAAATAAGCGTAGAAAGGCAAGATGGGTGTTGGGTGCAAAAACTACGTTACAAGACGTTTGTTTCGAGTGTTGAGTGCAGAAATAGAGGAGGAGTATTACGTTTGTTCTCCCTCCTGAAAAATTTGAAATTTGTGACTGACATTGTTTCTGCACTAACCGATTCATATGTTATAAATAGATATATTTGAGAAAGTTTTGTAAAAGTTTTTACATTTTTTTATATAGATCATCTACTTTTGTTTAAAATATCCATCTAAAGTCACGTTTTTTTTGAAGAACATAATAAGAAGAATGACAAATAACTTGAATCGTGTCCAGGAGCAAAAACATCATTGTTCACTAGAAAGACCACAGTAACTCAGTGGTAGCATATCATAAAGCATGCAAATACAGAGACAGCGGTGGAAAAAACCATTGTACATCTAATTGGATAAACACGTTAGTTAGAATCCATAGTTATAGGTAGTACGACCAATAAACTACCAATTGAACTTACAAACCAGTCCCAATTCTAATTTTCTCGTTTGTAATTTAACATTTGAAGGTTTTTTTTAAAGATTTTTTTTAATGGAATTGATGGCTAGCTATCTGGTCCAAATTCTATTATATATGTACAAAATTTATTAATTTTGACTCATAGTTATTCTTTAAACACTTCATAAAACAAAATATAATAAATCACGATTTTCTAAAATACTCATAAATACTTTTTGTCATCTTTTGAGACTCTGCAAAAGATGACTAAAAGAAAACATCGAAGCAATTTGACTGATGCAAACATCATATATGCATGCCTTATATTCTTAGTCAACACAAATTTCGCATAAAATAACCTTTGTAAGTGTGTCAAACTAACATTTAGTTTTTGTCTCCTCCTGTAAGTGCGGCGTCACCTCAAGCCCTTTTGAGAAATTCATTTCTCGCCGAAAGGATATTTTCTTTGTCTTCTCTGCGGATATACCTTTTGTGTTATTAGACATTTTCTTTTCTTTTCTCTGGAATCCAATTGGAATTGCGGGGAACAAAGGACGATTTTTTTTATAATTCAACCCTTCAGGTTAAGGGGGAGGGAGGGCAATTGCTTCTTTATGTTCTTCTGGGAATCCTTATTTCTCTAATAGAGGGCGATTTAAATGAAAATTATGAAGATGTCGTTACACTAAGCGGGTAACGTTAGGGCAAAAAAGTAAATTACTGTTGGAATTTTTTTCTGTGATTAATAGTTTTTGTGTGTAAGGTTTCGCTTATGGAAACTATGAAATGCTTTTTTTTTGTCTCTCGCTTCAAATACGGCAATTGCAAACGTATTTTGCCTTTTTTATGCGGAATTAATTTGTGCTAATGAAAGTGCAAATGACGTTTTTAGTAGGTTGATATCCCTAAGAAAAGTATTTTTATAGATTGTTCTTAATTGGACTTAAAAAATTGGGTATTAGCCAAATTCTTTCTACAAAATTTTAATTATGAAAATATCAATTAATGATAAGTAATTAATTTGCTTGATAAATTGATTAGAAAATAACTTATCCACTATATTGAAAAATATAACACTTAATTTGCGTAAATCTATAAGCAATATAATTTCATGTGATAAATGTTAATATTTCTAATTTTGCAATTTGAATATAATTATTTATATTGTTTGAAAAGTACGTTACTTTTTGAATTTCCCTGATCAACTGCAAACTAGAAATGTTATCTTTCATAAATTAGACTTAACTTTGAAAGTTATTAGCTTATTAAAAAATAAATGATATATATTTGCTATAGTTACACCTGGAAATGTTAGTACATTCGGTGTAAATAGTTCTGAGTTAACACTAAAAGCCACATTTCTAGTCCTTTAATATCTCGTTTAAAATGAAGCTGTATATTCAGGCACGGAAATATTTAACGACTCTTTAATGTTACATATTTGTTAGATTGTAAACGCTTTCAACAAGTATATCCCTGTTAATATTTTACTCCTAGCTTTTTCCATTACGCTACAGGAAATGGGAAAAGTTATCTAGATTTTATTTGACACGTTAGTTTATGGGATAAGTCTTTTCCTATCTTTCCAAAGATATTTCTTCCTATGGGAACCTTTTTTTTTGCTGCCGCGAAGGCAAGAAAAACAAAGAAAATATTTCTCCGGCGGATTTTCTCTGGATATTGGTCGAAATCTGACGGGGTGGGAAAATTATAAAAAAAATAACAAGAGACCAAAAAAGAGGCTTAAAAAAGCGTGAAGAAAATGTCAGGAAATCAGTTCTAAAAATCCATTATTGATCGTAGGTTTTTTTTTGTTTTACAAAACAAGGCGTGAAGTTAGAGGATAGTTTTTTTTTCATTCCATAGTTTGAGCATTATAAATGAAATTGAGTTCGGTATGGGATATTGAATAATTTTTTTAAACAAAAATAATAAACTTATTTTTTTAATGAAAAATAAATGGTTTCTATAGTCTGAACTTCCTGCATTTTGTAAAAAAAAAAGTGTTTTTAACAACTGCAATTTATTGCCAGTCATTTATTTTGTAGAAAAAGAATAACTACAACTTTTATTTAGGAGTTTAATTGATTTTTTTATTTAGGAGTTTAATTGAAAATTGGTAATTTATCGTAATTGGTTAACTATTTGATGTATTTTAATGATGTTACAATCCTAAAACAACATTCCAATTTTCAAATAAAAAATTTTATGAAATATTTTATTTTAAATGCATTTTAATATAGTATTAATAAAATATATGCCGAGAGTTTTTTTAATATTTTAACAACTGGCATTTTTTAATAACGATTAAATTGTTTATACATAAACTAAAAGCATGCATGAATTAAAATACATAAATTTTGTTAATAAAAGATGTATCAGTAATTACTGAGTTCTGTTTAGACTTTAAGTAAAGCGATAAATATCTGCTGGAATTTTTTTCCAAGTATTATAACAAACAACAATTTTTACTTTAAAATCAATTTCACAAACTTTAAAGAAATATAGCCGAGAATAACAACAACCTACTGCAGGATTTTTCAAAATGCTTAATTTTTTTGTAAAAAATAACTGCAATTTCATAAAACTGTGCATTCAACTATAAACTTAAAATTTGTGCCTGTTTTGATAAACGCACTTTCCTGTTTCATATTATGTGATTTATAAGGAGAACTGTTGTTCTATTATAAAACTTCAGAGTATATTACGCGGGTTAATGGTTTCAATGCCAACAATCGTTTTTCAAAAATACACTAACAAATTCTGAAATTCCAGCACATTTTGCGGTTATTTTTTTTTATAACATTGCTGTTATATTTGTTTTACAGCAAATTGATATTTTTTTGACTTACAGAGTAACCTAAACAACTTACCCTAAATCCTTTTAAACCGAGAAGATTGGTCCATACAATCACTACCGGTAATACGAACATTTTCAGCAGTACAACAAAATAAGTTTTACATTATATGTAAATTCGCAAAACATAGTGATAGAAGCACTCTTATCATGATGATAACTTAGAATTTTTTTTACAGTGTATACCAAAAATGCTTTCCAAAAAAAGTTTTAAAAAAATATGAATAATATTATTACCAATACGTGATATTACGTTATTTTTCTTAAGATAAATGCGATTTGAAGAGCTTCCTTTGGTGAAATGGGTTTTTGAAAATACTATCATAGCAATTTTTTGAAGGGAGTGATATTTTATTGGCGAATGGCTCAGTATCGTATAAAAGAGTGCAGGACTTTCAACTCTGTTTGAAAAAAGCCTTTTGGGTGAGAGGATTTCACTGAAAATCTCTCTGACGCATCTCAACCGGATTTAAAATACATGACGCTGTAAAGAAAAATGGCATAATGTGTAATAGTAAGACCTATAAGATTTATATTTAGATATACTTTGATAAAATTAGGATAAAATTCGAAGTTACAACCCTAAATAAGTAAGTGCAGAATAGTTTAAAATAAATTTTGATTTTGGAACTTATATTATAAATATTTTTAAATAATAATTAAAAAATGAATGAGGTTGTTTGAAAGGTATATCCATTAATAACTAGTATGACACTAACATTTGTAACCGATTACACACTTTTAATGAAAGTATACTTGTGTCGTGTGTGTTATAATTAATACATTATAGAACTTAAGAATTCACGATATATTTACTATTATTTGATTAGGCCTGTCGGAGATCGGAATTGTTCTTGCACCAGATCTACAGGAAGGCTATTTGCCTTGGATGTAATAGTTCAGTAACACAGTCGAGTGAAGAGCCGTTACCTTAGTAGGCACTCAACATAACTGTTATGAGGACATTATATGCAGCATTTTGAGTTTTAAAATTTTAACGTACAATCCCTCTACACGGAGACTTTTCGTTGGACATTTTAGCCAGCACAGACTTAACAATACTTATCAAAAAATTCAAACTTTTAATTTATTAAATTTAACCATGCGTTAAAATTTATTCAAATTCACAGGATAGTCTCCTTACATAAAAATCATGTTCTTACTTACTTAAAATCTAATGTGCAAATCTAATAGTAAATAAAGGTTGAAAACAATAAATAATTTTCTAGCAATTAAATTACCATAAAAACTCTTAAATAAATTCAAATCATAATTCCATTTTTGAAACTGAACCGCCCGTCTTATTTTAAGGAATTAAACTTCTAAATTGTTGAAAAACATATCACAAAGTTGAATTAAACATAAATAAAAGCATATTCATAAAGTATTTAAAAATTTTATAAAAAATAAAAGAAAGATTTGCTAAACTTAGTCCCTTTTTTCAAATGAATAAAAAATCTCTATTATAAAGCAATTTATTCATGAAGTCTTGAAGTTTTGAATTTTATAATATTAACTTTAAGGTTTTGCATATGATAATTTATTATACCAGCTACACGCAAAATTAAATCTAATCAATTGCAATCGTGAATGGTATAGAAACATTTTATAGTATTTAAAAGGTTGTGCTACCAAAATTTGCTCACTTTTCAACTGCGAAAAATTAAGTGTAAATTTCTTACGATATTTTAAACAAAACTTTAATTTTATTAAATCTAGACATCGTACTACAATTATTGCAGTCTATCAAAACTTTATAAGAATGGTTGACATCAAAAAAATTGTTAAGTCATTTGTTTAAACAAAAATGAAGTTGGCATGAACAATTTCTAAAAATATATAATTTAGAAAGGAAAAATTATAAAAGCAGACTATTGCTTGAATATCATTTAAATACCATGAAAATTTTGTCAATATTTTAAACACTTGATAGAATTTAGACATGCATTTGTCTTATATTAAGCAGAAATTAGTTTGCTTCAATATAATTGTATTTATCAAAACATTGAGATTTAAAATTGCAAATTTTACACTGCATAAAATTTAAATTAAATATATGTCACATAACATATTTAATTTAAAAATCAGACCTAGGTTTACTTCTGAAGAAATAAATTTAAAATGATTTCCAAATTATAAAAAAATAAACGATCTACAAATTGCATTCCAACTGAAAAAAGTATATTATTAACAGTTAAAAGGTCAATATTTTGAATTTTTTTAATAAATTCAAGTAAACGTTGGACTTCTAAGAAAGCTTTACAAGCGTCAAATTTCACAATTGAAATCTTATACATCTAAGAAGTTTATTTTAGGAAAAAATCTCCTGAGTTTCTTTCGTCTCACAATTTTGAAATTCAAGTAATTCTCTCTCTAAAATAAAGACATTTTCTTCCTTGGTAGTCATTGAACTTCCCCATACTTAACCCATACATTCCTCACATCTACGTAAAGGGGATAACTTCTCTATATATTTCTGTTTAATTTTTATTGAACTACAAACTTTTTTGTTATAAGTGTTAAAATGTTTACATTTTGATTAAAAAAATATGATAAATTCATGTAAATGTTGACTTTCTAAAAATTCTTAACGGACATCAAAATTCAAAAACTAAAATTTTTCTCACAATTGGAATTCACGAGATTCTCTGTGTAAGCTAAAGAAATTTTCTTCCTTAGTATTCATTGAACTTAACCATACTTCACCTAGACACACACACAAAGTACTCAAAACGGTTAAAATCAGCAATTTTGTTTTAAAAATGTGATAATGTAGGTAAATATTGGACTCTTGAAGAACTTTTACAAAGATCAAAAATTGAAATTTTATATGCCGAATAACTTTACTCAGAAAAACTCCTCAGTTTCTTTCAGCTCCTAATTAAAGTTCCCACGTTTCTTTCTGAAAAAAAAGAAATTGTCGCACTTAGTATACATCGAACTTCCCCATACTTCAACTAGACATCTCTAGCATGTAGGTAAATTGGATAATCTCTTTGTGTATTTCTGTTTAACAATTTTAGTGTAACTCACAATTTACTTTTTTCTCATATCTACTAAAATTTCTACATTTTTTACTTAAAAAAAATAATAAATTCAAATAAATATTGAACGTTTAGACAATCTTTACATACGTCGAAATTTAAAAATTGAAATTTTATACACCAAAGAAGTTCATTAAAAAAACACTCCCTACACTTTTTCTTCCAGCTCTCAATTGAAATTCACGCGATTCTCACTGTAAAATAAAGAAATTTTCTTCCTTGGTATTCATCGAACTTCCCCATACTTCACCTAGACATCCCTCGCATCTAGGTAAAGGGGATCATCTCTTTGTGTATTTCTGTTTAATAGCTTCCTCTTTGCATATCACTGTCAATTTTAAGCACATAGTTATTTTAAAATGTCTACATTTTGATTTTTAAAAATAATATCAATGAATTTAAGTAAATATTTTGCTGCCAAAAAAAACGTCATAAATATTAAAAAAATTTAAATTTCTTACATCTATAAAGCTCATTTTAAAAAAACCCTCTCCTGCGCAGTTTCTTTCAGCTCTCAATTGAAATTCACGCGATTCTCGCTGTAAAATAAAGAAATTTTCTTCCTTGGTATTCATCGAACTTCCCCATACTTCACCTAGACATCCCTCGCATCTAGGTAAAGGGGATCATCTCTTTGTGTATTTTCTTTTAGCACCAGCTGGTCCTGCTTCTCCCGGATCAATCGTTGCGAGCCGGAGTGCCTTCGTTTATTGGGTCTTGTTTCTGACGTTTCCAATAAATATTATTGCTGTTCCAAAATATATTGGCATGGTAACATGGGGGCAGAGGTTGGGCGGAGAATGGTATGAGGTAATGTTTGGATGGATAAAAGTAGATACAAGAATTTCTACTATTATTGTCTTTTTCGGTCTTTGAAAATTATGAATTTTAAGTTATTACAAATTTTGACTGGTTTTGATAATAACGAAAATTCTTAGAGTTTCTTTTTAGTTATTCGGAAGCTAAGTGTCTGAACAATTTACTTGTCATCTACTAAAGTCTTTTACATGTTATAAATAAGTTCACACCTAAATAATTGTTTTATTCATTTTCATAAATAAATGTTTGTAGTAGTGCTGTTTAAATTAATGTATAAGAAAATTGATGGCCATAAATTTCTATTAAATTAAAAATGAACACGTTTTTTTTTAACTTAATAGAAACAGATTTAAAATAACGAGCTACAGTGTAAAAGTGTGTCTACTACACCTTTTTGTTTAAAATTTAAAATTATGCATACATAAATAAAATTCATCAAATAAAAAAATAATCTTAAATGATAACTATAACCACTAAATTATTTCATACAAGGTATTTAGATATTTTTAACTGTTTATTTAGATATTTTATTCGTAAGTGTAATAAAAAAAATTATGCCTCGAAACTTTAAAACCACAATAAAATAACCAGTGCACGGCACCAGCACATACGTTATAATAGATGTCAAAACTTAAAAACAGCTTTAACAAAATTAAAACACATTTTTCTGTATGAATGCATTGTTGTAAGAAACATTTTACTCAACTTTAACCTTACATTTTTAACCTTTCGATTCTCGTCACTTGACCAGGGTTCTAAATTACGAGGCGTTATTGGCTGTGTTAGAGCTCCTAATAGAGGCTAGAAATAGGAAGCCGGAAACGATTGCACCATACTACACTGAACCTTTCCATTAGAACTACTTATACGGTGCAATACAATCTACTTCATCTAGAGCTGCCCTAAGTGTTGTTTACCTAAAACGAATGTATATGCAAGGAAAAGATAGTTCTACAGAATTTCTTCTTGCATCGTATAATTCTCATAATGATGTTTGAGTAACGATTAACTATTACGATTGCTAAAATGAAGATGGAACCTGCGAATGTATTTCTTACACTCTCAGAAAAAACACTTTCGGTTTTGACGTTTCATGAATCCTCAATTCTCATTTCGTTAATTTTGAGGATTGTTTCGTCGAACTATTACGTGACTTTTGAGTTAGCGCGAATCCTCACTTTTACGATCGTGATTTGACACGATTCTGTATCTTGATTTTGAGGAAACTGAATCTCATTGTTGTACTCACATGCTCAAAAATGACGAAATATTTCTTTAGATTAGACGACATTCAAATCCTCATAAAAATGACGATTCAAATTTCCTCACTTTGAGGAAACGAAAACTCTTAGCATTTGCCAGTAAGCGAATCATTAAAATTAAGGAAAATTTCGTCGTTTTTGAGCATTCATTTTTAAGAGTGTACCTTTGGAATAGCTACCTTAGGCCATTTTTACTCTTAATATTATATTCTCTTAAACTAACTCGACGGGAGTATATAGAAGAATGATTTTTACTTTTTAGTTATGTTCGAGTCCTGCTAAAGGCAGGGAGATCGAAAATACTGAGTTGATTAGGAGTTGAGACGATGCTAAAAGTATGTGCAAGGAAAATGTTATTATTTGCCGAAGAACGGGAGATCAGTTTGGCTGCCTCTTTTTATTGAAGGTTATAAAAAGTGGCTTTAAAATATATCGTGTGCTTTGAAAACACTCAATATTTGTTTGCTTTTATTAGGGTTTAAAAGAAAAATAGAGTGCGCGTATGATGGTATATAAAAATTATTAAGAGTACGTAACCTCCAATTTATCGCAGAAATGCTTTTAAAATTTCATTTTTTTTGGATAGTGAAGCATTACATTATTTTTGAATAAAATTTAATATCGGTAAAAGCTTTATGTTTTTTATAACATAAAAGATGGCTGTAAATGGAAATTTTTATCTAATCACAGCTTTTATCAAATCAAGTTCAAATTGAATTTATGTATTTGTTTTATCTTTAAATGATTAAATAACTGACAGTTGATTAATAATAAAACTGTGTCAACTCACCCTAATAAAAATTATTAAGAGTACGTAACCTCCAATTTATCACAGAAATGCTTTTAAAATTTAAGTATTTTGGATAGTGAAGCATTACATTATTTTTTGAATAAAATTAAATATCGGTAAAAGCTTTATGTTTTTTACAACATAAAAGATGGCTGTAAATGGAAATTTTTATCTAATCACAGCTTTTATCAAATGAAGTTCAGATTGAATTTATGTATTTGTTCTATCTTTAAATGATTAAATAACTGACAGTTGATTAATTATAAACTGTGTCAACACACCTAAATAAAAAGGACAGTTAATAGTTGTTAAAATTTTATTAAACTTGCTTCGATATAGTATGTACAAATAAACTTAATCATTCAGCACTGCATACAATATTCTCAAAACTGAAAAAAACTTGAATTTCAATGCTTTAATTACAATTTCAATTGAAACATATTGTAACACACAAATATAATGTAATATATTATAAGAGCGATCTTAATATTACATCTTATAAGGAAACAAAATATTTGTTTTATTTTAATGCAGATGCATTTTTCAAAACTACTTCCATTGACTGTAAAATTAGGGGTAAGTGGTGTACCTTGGACATATGTGTACCTCAAACCTATGCTGATTTTAGCTCGATTTGCTTATATATTGAAACAACATCACATGCAGTTAAAGTATTTGTTACCAGGGGTCTCAGTGAAGTTCTATCTGTTTGTTTAAAAGGTCAATTTATTAAAGAGGTTTCGAAAAACTAAATTCACAGTTCAAAAGTAAATTTTTGTCAGATACTTTAGTGTATTTTTATACTCAAAGATGTAGTTTTTATTCAGAAACGATGGTTATGCAATATAAAGCAAAGTTTTAGCTATAAAACAGTGAGCTTGAAATTAAGTTAAGTCTAACCTTAACATGGTGATTAACTATTTTGTTTTTAATATCCAAGTGGTGTACCTCGAACCTACTACATGTGGTGTACCTTGGACTGGTCCAAGGTACACTACTATAGGTCTTATGTGCTTCAGATTGTTGAAAACCCTTTATAAAATTCAAGTAAATTTTTTCCTTTGAAATATTAAGTATTTTAAGCTATTAATATGCATCCCTGATTTGTAAAATTATGTAGATTGGAAATTTGTAAGAAATTTTTATATGGTGTGATAAATAATTTTTCTGTAGTTAATTATTTAGATTTATGGTAGGCCTATAAAATTTTAACCATATTGAGATAATATAGAAAATAATTATTGCATGCACATCTAAAAATATGTTTTTTATAATAAATATCTAAGCAGAGCATCCTTTTTACGTTGAGGCCTAGTTGTATAAACATAGGGGGAAATATTTGAGTTAGTTTCAAATTTATGACAGAAAGATAGCCAAATGTTTTTCTATGGCATGAAATGACAGTTTAATTTTATGCTTCATTTTAACGGATACACCTGAGAAAGATCGCATTACAGCTGACAAAGCCAAAAGGACATTAAAAAAAACTAAGGCAATAAAACCCCTTACTAAGCCAATTAACCTAACATTACCAATTACTACAATCTTGGCTAGAAATAAGAGTAGGTTTTAAAATGTATTTTTGAATTTTATGTGGCTAAAAAATATTGGTTTTCGGACTGTAAATCGAGTCTCTCTACCTGTAAATAATTGGTCCAAGGTACACTACCGGTTGGACCAAGGTACACCGCCGGTGGTGTACCTTGGTCCTAATTACAGTGTTCTGTATTTATTTTTTTAATAGTTGAAATCATTTAAATAACGTGTTAAAATAAATATATGTTGTATATAACAACATAAAGTATTTAGTAAAAATATTTTCATTCACTTTTTGCAAGTAATTAAGAAATTAAAAATTGAAAAGTCAAAATAGGTCCGAGGGAGCCCACCTTCCCCTACATATTTAGTGGTCAAAATACATATTTTCTCGGTAAACATGCGAAATGCTCAACCCCTTACTTAAAAACAGATTATTTACTAGTTTTATTCTGAAAATTATTGTGGAATTTACTATCTTCATTATGGGGTAAGTGTCAACAAGTCCGCCTCCTTTACCATATATGGATCAGGGATTCAATTTTTCTTTTTTACTTACTCTTAGCTACAGAAAATATGTATCTCGAATGTTTTCTGTATTGCTTTGCTGCTGGAAAATTCTGTAAACATATTTTCCCGGTAAACATATTAACATTACGTATTTTCTAGCATTTTCCCACCAGGAATTTTTCTGTAACATAAGACGATATTTTTGCAGTTCACTTTTTGTATATGGAAAAATTTATTCAATTTCAGAAAAGTGCTTACAATAACTAAACTACAATAACTAACTAAATGTCAACTAGAAAATGGGTTATACATTGTATAACCCATTTTCTAGTTGACATTTAGTTAATTTACTCCATCAAATACCACACTTTGTTCAAATACCACTCACTAACAACAATAACACTTCCTTTCAACGACATTTAAAAACGAAACCGAACCATCGACACAAATCACAAAAGTCAACCCCATTACAGAACGATCCATCTAATCCCAATCGCAAACTGACAAAATAACCCTAAGAATGAATGAAGATAAAAATGTCTATAAACCATACCCAATAATCCCCTGTATTGTGGTGTTTTAATTAAAGAAAGAATCTGAGATTAAGGGGATTCCACGACAACAGATTTATTATTTTCATTCGCAGAAGGGAAAAGTCCCCAGAGATGGTACTCTTTCACAATTATGGGATATCGGGGAGGATCTTTGGTAATTACTCGGAGAATTAATTGTACATTGGTGTATTAATACCGTGATGAAATGGCGATATGATGGCTTACTTGATAAGGATTGTCTTTTGATAACTCTTTAAGAGGTAAATAAAACACGTATATTTTTCAATACTTCTTCAATTCTTAATTTTTATGCAAAATGCCGTTTGCAGGTTATTCACTTTTAAATTTTTAACTATGCATTGAACTCTATGAAATTCATTTAATTTGATTTCTCATAGCATAATCTGTTTAATTATTATTTCAATATTTTAATATTAGATTCATTTTCTTACATGAATAAACTAACGTTATTACCTTCAAATAGCGTCATATGACTTTCAATATAATACAAATTATAATAATAATAAATTATAAAACATATAAACACATACATTTTGTTATGTTACTTCAACAGTTTATTGTGTCACTTTCTGCATAAAGTCTAAAAATTTACTTGTTTATCAAAATATTCAGATATAACTAATGAAAATCTGCGATAAACTTTTAATTGGAAATTAACAAGAAATTATTAGGCAGAAAATAAATTTTGTTATGTGTTTTAATAAAAAAATGGATAGAATTTCGAGTTTTAACTTCTTTTAAATCTTTATACCAATAAGATTAACTCAAAATAATCGAAAGTCCAAATAATTCATCTCATTAGTCACCATTTTTTATAGAAGAAGTCTTATTTAATCTGCCTCTAGTGAATAAATACACAATATATCATCCCACATAAAAATCCCATCTCATGAACGAATTTCTTCCCAGCTGAAAACTATTCCTAGTTGTTTCGCTTTTTGGCTCTTCATAAAATGAAGCAGATCTTCCAGAGTTCTTTATAGATAGAGAAAGACATGTTATATTTAACAAAGCTAAAGTACCATCACCCCCTAGAGCCAAAAGAAACTCGCCAAATAACTCCAGCCAGCCACATAATCTTCTGCTTTCAGGAGAAAAAAAAAGAACGAAATCCAGCATTAAATGAGGTACCCGATCCAGATTATTGAGATAGAGATACTCCCTCCTTATTTATTTTTTTCTTTCATCAAAAAAAAATTTTTAGCAAAAAAAAAATGGGAGTGAATTTTTGGTTCGACACGACTTGACAAAAGACCTTATTCAATGAACCGTTCCCCGTAAGCCATCGCCTGGAACGAACCTCCACAAAGGAGCAAAAGAAATCGCATAGAAGAATAAAAAAATTCTGAAAAGGTGCGAACCTGATTGTAGCATTGGTTTGACTAAATTGTTAGTAAAAATTTTGGTCAAATGCCAGGTTCAATTTTGTATTGTCATTCTTTGAAATAAACTAACTTTAATAACAAAGCATAATCAAAAACCTAAGATACACGTACAGAATCCAAGAAAATGAAGATATCTTTCAAAATAAGCGGCTTAGTAAATTCAAAATTAACGTAATCAAAATATTACTATGCTTCTAAAAAATATATTTTTAAGAATATTGTAAATGCTCGTCATTAGGTGGAGAAACAAAGCCGAAAAATAGCACATAAAACAAGGATGTCGGTGGTGATTATTCTTTTATTGTAATTTTAACTTAGTTTAAATATTCATCAATATAAAACAAACATTGTATAAAGGAACTTTCATAAAACACACATTTCCTTTCTGCCATCCGCTTACCACAACAACCATCGACACAGTCACAGTTAGTTTTCTTCTTTGTTTTTAAGCTAACTTGACGCTCATCGCGCCCTCTGGCGATCAAGATGCGTGCGATAAAGTCTGATCTTTACAAATATATCAATTTTTTTATAGATTCATGAATGATTTCTACCTTATTTAATGATAATTTTCTTCATATTTTTCCATGTATTCCTTTACCTTTGAAAATAATGTCATTGAAAGTCATCAAGCATATTTGAAAGATACAGAAATTGGACTAAACATATGAACATGTGTACGTGAAAACGGGTCATACTTTGAATGTACTTGTATAAGTGTTCATTAGTCTTTCAGTACTATTTTTCAGTATTTTAACTTGTTTTTATATAATACGACAATAAAACAAAAAAATATCCTATGTATATAACACAACTATAAAGCCGAGGCTTGTACTGGCAGTGTTCCAGTTTCCAATTTCATTCTTTTTGCATTACTTTGCAACAATGTTCATTATTCTTTCACTGCTTTTGTAAGAGTTACTTTTCTATTCCATTCTTACTTGTAATACTTTCTTGCAATGTACATTATTCCTTCAGTGTTGTTACTTACATAAATAAATATTTTATTGGTTTTTATTTTTAGTACTTTGTAACAATGTGCAGTGCATTCTTCTTTCAGTGTTACATATCAGTATAGTTGCTTTCTTTATTTCGTTCTTTTTTGCAATACTGTGCAAAAAAAAGTCATTATCTTTTCGGTGAGGTTATTCCATTCTTACTTATAATACTTTAAAACAATGTTCATTATTCTTTCAGTGTTTCTTTTCAGAATAGTCAATTTTCCCTTCATTTCTAATTTATAATAATTTGCAACAATGTCCATGATTCTATCAGTGTTGTTCCTCAGAATAGTCACCTCTTTAATTTCCTTCTTATTTGCAGTCCTTCACAACAACGCTCGTTATTTTTCAATTTTGCTCTTCAAATACAAATACAATTAAAAAATTGCCGACCAACAACAGGCCAGAGGTCCATCAAGGTCGTTCCAAAATATACCTAATTCCTTACCAGTTTCCAATAGCAATCGAGATTCTTCTTAAAATCTTCCACTCTCTTCGAATACACAACGTATTCTGGTAAATCATTCCACTGGCTCGATTGTAAAAATTATAAGAAAAAGCCTCTTTCTAAAACATGATTAATTTAGTTTCTGATCATGTCCTCTGGTCCGGATATTTAATGTAAAACCTAAGCCCTCCAAGTCTAACTGTTTTACGAACTTAAATAACTGAATTATATTCATTCTGAATACTAGAATTTCATATTACTTTCTCTTCCACTATCTATTTGTATTTAAATTCACACATGAATCTTTTAATATATTTATGACCTATGTATTTCGTTTTATATTATTAATTTGTGGTAACCCTTATGCCCAACACATTTTATCAAACACAATTCAATCAAAATATACGTCCATGACAAGTTGCAGCTCTATCAAAACGAGGCCCCGTGATTCTTTCATCATCGGGGTTTTCTAAACGGGAGTTTTCAAGTTTTTAAGGGTCTTTTCTCCTTCTTGCTATTTTTTGGAATCTCTATATACTGAGTGATAATCTGGATCCATCGCTTCGAGGGCGCTTTCCTAAGTGCGAGGCTTTAGGGGGTTTTGCAACCTTTTGAGTAAACTTGACGGAATTTTCCCGCTTCAAGTTAAATCTATAGAAAAGTGTTGTTAGTGAATAAAGTCACGAATGTAGTTTAGTCGGAATACTTTTTAAAGGAAGAAGATGTAATTATTTTTAGTGTAGTTTGGTGTTTTTAGTATTATTTTTTTTTTGTTGGTGCATTTTAAATTTCTTACGAACAACTTAAAACATTTATATTTCTTTTAAAAACAAATTTTAATACTTTGAGCAATGCAATCAGCATCATTTTTAATTCATTTAAACGTTTCACTGGAGCTGTAAACATAAAAGAAAGTTAAACCTACAGAAAATCTGTGTAATAATTAAAAAAAGTTTTGCCCTTACAATCTAGAAAATAGAAAATTAGAAATCCGGAAAATAGAAAATTAGAAAAAAGAAGAAAAATTATAGTGAAGGTAATGTGACTTGAGTGTAATGGCAGTTCATAATGTATGAACTATTGTCACGTGACTATCAAGACAAATTTTTCTTATAAAAAAACCATGAGGATAAACTTGAGGAAAACATGTGGATAAACTGTAACATGTTTCGATATTTTTAGTGTTTTGATTAATTACAATAACATTTATACAAAAAAGAAAAGAAAATTATGTTTTTTTTTATAAATAACCACGATTTTTTTTTTCAAAAAAGACAATTGTTTTTTACTTCAAGATGTATATTCAAATGGTGCTAGTTGGCTTGGTGATTATTAAATTTATAGTGGTTACAACTATCAACTACACCAACAGTTTTAATTGCCAATAAATCGTACTTATTAACCAAAAAAGCTCTTGTGACATACGCACAGATTCAATATCAAACCTCAAAAAAGTATGGACAAACTTAAAACTAATGAAACAAATTCTACTACTCGACATCTTGTGGCCATGCCTGCATTTTTTTTCTCAATGAGATAATAAACATTCTGGGTGTCTGCCAGTCTGATATCTATTTATCAGTTCAGACACTAGATACCTAGGAAGCGAAGCAAACCTGTCATCAGAATGGATATGTCTAGACGATTAATCGAGTTTTTTTCCAATTCGGGTGGTTGTTTATATTTGGTTTCGTATATTTTCTTTTGATTTGGTTGTCATTATTTCAATATTTGGTAACATTTTATTACTTTGGTTGTGGATTAAACATTCAAAGTCGCTTAGTATGGTATTATTAAAAATACATATGTAGGCTACGTTTGCTGTAGGGTTATTTTTAAATTGAAAATATTTCTTAGTTACATGAGATAGGTTCAATTTTTTGTAATTTGCACTTTTGAAAAAATTACATTGGGCGTAAATAAATTTCGATTAAGGTTTATTTGAGTATTTCTAAAATAAATTACCAAAATTAATTAGCATATTTGCTTTATATTAATAATACTATTATACAAATTGATATCGATGCAATATATATAATTAAATCCCAGTTTACCCTATTGAAAAAAATTGATCGAAAAGAAAACTTCACATAAAAATTCATTCATCAATTTATTTAATTTATATAAATCTGTGCTTGTTTATGCCCATACAAAAATATATGATAAAAACTATTAATTTCGTTATTTGCTAAACTGTGAAAGCCATCAATTTGTACCACTATTTTATTTAAGTGTTTAAAATATTTGTTTAAAATGCATATTATATTAAAATATCTAAATGAGATACATATTACATTAACGGCCTCTGCTTTACATGTTAGCTGCATGCATGCAACTCCATAAGCTGGAGGCCAAATCTAATGCCATTGATCCATAAATTAACCAAGCAATTTTTAGCCCCAGAACAGAAAACTCCCTATATTCACTCCATCATTTGTATTATTAAATTCCTCCCCGATATGCGTTAACTGAAGCGTGGCGAACAGCAGATCTAGGTACTGCTGGGGTCGTTAGGAAAGGGAATAAACTTGGCATAACATCAGCTTCAACTCGTTAAATTGAATCGATGATTCCCTGTGATAAATTCGAGAAACAAAGAAAAATGGCGTCGCCACGTTTAACAAAGTGAAGGGTATAAAAGTCATAACAGAATAAATAGCAAAGGATTCGTAGATGATAAGATTAGTAACAATGCTATGAGGCTGGAGATTTGCCAGCGTTGAGCAGAAGTGACATATTTTTCGGGATTTATTGGACATGCAGATTATTATGCGCGGAGAAGTTGATTGATTGATAAGGAATGGTGTGACCCGTAAAAATGCAGCCATTTACATAGCTGATGATGTTTTATTTTATTAATCAGTGTGAGTGGTAAAATGCTTCAAGATCGATTGTGAAATTTATGTAAAGATAATTTTTTTATGTACAGTTTTGAAAAAATATAGATAAAAAATTAAGAATTTAATATTTCTTTTAAATTAAAATTCATGTCAAAAAAGACTTAAAGTTAAGAAAATGTTAAACAAGTAAATGTAGAACACACAGGTTAGGAAAAAAACCATCTTACATAAAGTTATATTCAATGAAATTTAATAAAACTTCTTACCAATACTGACTAAACTAAACAGTGTCCTAAGTAAGGATTGCATTGCTTTTCAGCAGGTGCACTCTTAAAACAAAAGAGTGAAATCCACTCCTATATGTGACATCTTTCGATATATATTTCAACACTGGAAAGGAGTGAAATTAACTTCTAAATCACTTTTAATCGCCCTAAATCGCTTCTAATCGTCTTAAAATCGCTCATTTGTTGTTAAAATTGTTGGAGGTTTAACAAAACAAGAGAGTGGAATCCACTCCTATAAGGGAAGTGCATTTTCGTCACCGAAAATAGTGACGATTAAATCAGAGTTAAAATTGCTCGTTTGTTTTAAGAGTGCAGATGTGAAATAAACAATCGTTAATGATATTTTTTTAAGATAATTTCAGTAAAACATCTTCTAAAAAATGCCCCATTGGATAATATCCAGTTAGCATGAGAGCTTTCCATACTTCTGTGAAAAGGATTTGCATTATCTTTATTAAACACACTTTTAACTCTAGTTCCTAAAAATATAAACATATATTTGACAAAAAGCGAGAAAAATACGTATACGAGTGAAAATACAAAGTGTACGAGTCCTTTCACTAAGCTTCCAAGAGACTTACTCCTTGAAATAATTTTTCTGTGACACCTTTATAACCTTTTAAAATATATCCAAACTCTTCTGGAAAAATACAATACTTATCTTCGATTGCAGAGGAGTACAATGATGAATAGTGCATACGTTAAGTAACTGCAAGTAAAAAAATATGTGTAAATTTATAACCTTTTGGTGATAAAATTATATTTTACACTATGTACATGTAGGGGGAAGTACATTTAACTTCTCATGTCTCCAACACAAATTTCTCAACTTACAAAAATATAAATTCATAAAAATTGTGTAACAGAGATAAATTCATTAATAAAATTAATGTACATACATTCATTAACAGGAAACACTCAACATTGCATTATATTACGATTCAGCTGCTAAATAATGTCTTCTAAAATCTATAAAGCTTTAATTTAAACTAAGAATATCTTCTGAAAGAGAGAGAGAGAAGCGGGGTCCTAATGTTTCGCAATTATCTCATTTCAAAATGCACAATTCCTTTCACTAAGCTTCTAAAAGACTTACTCCTTCAAATAATTTTTCCGCAACATCCTCTTACAAAACCACTCCAGAAATAACACCCGCCATCTTATGGGCAAGACGATCCTTATCTTCGATCGTCGAGGAGTAAAATGATGAAGAGGACAATCTTCTGGAAAGCAGGCGATAAATTCTTGCCTGCCCCCTTAAAGGCCCTTTGGAGGGAGAGAACTACAAGGAACGGGCTAATTGCTCGTAAAGGCATCATTTTTACACTTAACAAGCTTAATAGCAGGGGAGACGCTTGTGACCAGGGCTTTTGTAGGGGTTGGGATTGAGAATAAGGGTTTCTTGGGGGTTGGGATTGCCCATTTTAGCCTGTCATTGAGGGTGTCACGTCTTCGGAGGGTTCGGAGTCGGGTCACCCAAAAAATATATTAGATTCAATTATATAAAATATTGTTAACAGGTTGTGGAAGTTCTATATATTTTAACATGCACTCCATTCTTAGTTTAGGATACTATAGAAACTAAATGTTCAACTAAGAAAAGAAAGAAATGAAAAATTGTCGAAATGGAGCATGGTAAGAATATGGAAAAGGTTTAAATGTTTGTTGGTATATGTTATATTTAGCATTTTTATCGGTTGTTTTCATATTTGATAAAGTGAATTGTGCAATGTATCGAAATGTTTGAATCAAAAATATTTATTTATTACAATTACTAGTGGAAAATATAGGAGAAATATCTTAATTACTCTTAACAACCTTATAGTAGGGTAGACCCTTGTGACCAGGGCTTTTCTTGGGGTTAGACTGGAGAATAAAGGTTGCTCATTTCAGCCTGTCATTGAAGATGTCACTTCTTTGGAGGGTACGGAGTTGGGTCCCAAAAAATATATTAGATTCAATTAAATAAAATATTGTTACAGGATATGTAAGTGCTATACTAACATGCACTTGAAGTTAGTTTACAATGCTACATAAAATTAATGTTCAATTAAAAAAAGGAAAAAAATTGAAGGAATTGGTCAAAACAAAAATGTGTTTATTTCAAAACAAATATGTGTCTAATAATATTATATATTAAATTAAAATATTTGGTTAAATGAGCTATGGGATGTATTAAAATATTGGATTAAAATAATTACTGTTTTATCGCAACTACTGGGCGAGATAAGAGAAGCATTTTTATTACAATTAACAAGCTTAATGTCATTAAAGATACTTATGACCAGGTTTTTTTCCCAGTATTTGGACATATGAATAATATGGAATTGGTCAATGGGTTGGCAATATATTGGTAATATGGGATTGGTGATGTGAGATTGACCAATTTAACTGCCTGTGAGGGTTCCTTATTATTTGGGTAGTTATTATTATTTATTTATACAGAAGAATTTTTTTCAGACACTTTCACAAGAATGTATTGTGGTATAGATCGCTATTTTGGCATCTTTAGTATTAATGTGCCATTAAGAAGATTGTTGAAGAAGACCTCCTAATAGGTATGGGGATAAAAATTTAATTTTTATATTCAGTAAGAAAAAAATTTCAAATATGTCTTAAAGGTGTAAAGGAATGGGGATGTGAAATAATAACTGCGCTTAAAACTATAATAAATTTAGAATGTCATAGTTATTTGTTTTAGTTAAGATGATTATCAAAAGGAAGCAACATTAAAATTTAAGGACATATGCACCAAGTAAAAAATTAACTTACATATATACTCATTACTCATTCAATGTGAAGTATTTAATTATGTTAAATATGGAAATCTTCAGAAATTTAACATTCTAACGGTTGCATAAAATATTAACAAGTAGTAACATTAAAAAGTTGTAATAATGTCTAATTTAACTGCTTTTAACCCTCGTATTTTATAATAATTTATTAAAAGATCTATAAACATAAATATTATTAAAACAAATAGTAATTTCTAACTTTGCCTCCTACTTTTAACTTCAACGCTCATGCAAATATGTAAATATAAACTTATGCCTATGCTAAGTTTATATTTACATATTAAAATATATGCTTATGCTTATGTAAATATAAACCTATATGCTTTTGATTGCTATAGTTTCCAATAACTATTCCCAACTATTTCAAAATCTTAAACTGGTAGTACGAATACGTAGAACAGAACAGTTGGAACGCGTTTTATATGCTAATGAAAAAGGTAATTTAAGGAAACCTGGCAATTTTAAATGAGAAATCTGATTTATATCGAAAGATCCTTTGACTTCGGTTCAGGGATCAAAACTGCTTTATTCACTCTTTAATGTATATTTTTCTTATCTGATGTTGCATGTTACTATTCAACGAAAACTTTAGTTATAAGTAGCAATAATAAGCATTTTGACAAGGAGATTTTCAATTATTTTTCTTCAATGGAGGCTCAAAATAACGTTTCCTAGTGTAGAACATTCAGTTTTATCACTCTGCAGTGTAAGGCTTTTGTGTAAATATTTGCTATGGCCGTTTATCGAAATTTAAGTAATGTGTAAAAATTTTCAAAGTGTCAGTGCCTGAGTGTCGGCGTGGAACTCCCTCTACGTGAATTTCTGAGGTAGCGATAGATTTCGTATTTTCACTTACGACGTTTTCACAAGTGTGCCATGATTATAAGAAATCAAGTGAAATAGAATATGTACGATAAAGCAGAAGCTTTTCAACATACTTATTGTCGCTACTGTGTACATTAAATATGTAATTCAAACACATTCTACATAGACTAAAATATAGTAAATATTTAAATGGAAATGTTCATAAAAGAACTTTATCACAATTAATGTAGGTTTTTTTGCAGTCTGATTTTATAACATTTTAGAAAACTATTAACTACTTCGTTATTTATTTTTTCAATAATTTCCGAAGTTATATAAAACCTCTACTTTAAAAAATATATATATTAAATGTTGGCGTAATAAAATTTCCAAATTTACTGATAGAAATTTCTCCAAAGAAAGAATAAATTCAGTTCTAAAAAATTCACTGGAAAGAAATTTGGCAATATTTAGTAATGCATACTTAAGACAAACAACTTCTACTCGATATCCGTCATTATGAGTGCTTTCTTTTAAAATGACTGTGTTTAAAACTTGAAAAATGGCAAGGTACTTGGAGTCTTTTTAACCCAATTCAAATTCAAAACAATTTTAAGAGACCGCAAAAATATGAATCTTAAATATTGGTTATTGGGACACTTTAAAAACCTTAAATTTGACAAAATATGCAGAATTATTTATATGAGAAAAGAGGTTGAGAAATGAATTTATTTTAAAATATTAAATATATAACCATTAGTTTTTTATAGTGAAATATTTTAGGATGACAATTGTTGTATAAAATCATGTTTGAATTTTTATACTTATATGGAAATTTTCTCGATGTAGGTTTATAAAACTAAGTATGCGTGACCCAATATCATTTTGACAAGAATAAAAAGTAATATCTGTTGAAACAGCACATTTATCCTTTTAGGCGTATAATTATTTATAAACAGACTAACGCTTTACGTATTGAAAATAACTGAATTTGTTTTGTCAGTTGCTCTTTTTATCTTTTCCCTATAGATTTATTTCCCAAACAAGCATTGTTAAAGTAGTGAATCGAACATCCGACTGAAAAATTAATTCAATTGAGAAAAACCTGCATTTTGCCGATAAAAACTAACTCGTTTCCCTTTATTTTTAAGAAGAAAAAACGAAAACAAAGGTTCCCCTGGCAGTGTTAAAGAAGAGGGGCATTAGTCGGGATTCCCAGTCACTTATTTATGTAGGTCCCAATCGATAAGGAGCTTTCTAATTGGTCCAACCCGTGTAGGATATCCGGATCTCCAAAGGGTTTCTATGGACCTATAGGCTCTAATTGTCTGCCTGCCATTCTTTTTGTGGTTGCCTTGACGACCGGAGTGACGGCTGCAGAAAGGACGGAAATGCAGCTCCGCTCTCTAGAAAGGGGTCTCTTTTTCGGTCACTTTCACAAAGAATTGAAGAGGTTAGTGGAAGAACGTTCTAAGTAACAAAAAGATGAAACCTAAAAATTATCTTTGAAGTTTTTCGTTTACACTTAAATACGCTAAAAAAATATATTTTCTAACGATAAAAAAAATGTACTGAACTTATTATGAAATCGAGAAAACTTGTTATCTTTAACGGAGGTAATAACATGTTCCATTGGAACAAAAATCTAATTTTTTCGAAAATGTCAGTTAGCACGTTCTTCCACTAAGCTCGTCAATTATTGTGGTCTCGGTCTCTATTTCGGCATCTTTAGTATTATTGTGCTATTGACGAGAGTGTTGCAGAAGACCTTCTAACAGGCACGGGGGTCTTTTGTGTTGGAGCAGGGAGCTTGCGGGGTTTCGCGCCATTCGGAACCTGGTTGGAAGTTTTGTTAGGGATCGCTTTGTTCCTTGAGAACTGTTTGTTGTAGGGATTCTTTTATTGCCGTATATTTGAAATTGCATTGTTGTTATATTGCAATTTATTGCAATGGGGCATTTTACAGAAATTCATTATATTGTTTAGTGAGAACTTCAAGGATTCTTCAATTATTGTCTATAAAAAAGACTTTGAAGGTATCATAGGTAAAATAAAGGTTTAATTAGAATTCATTTTTAAGGCTGCACATTCTAGCCATCATTTTTCGTTACAAAATTAAATCATATAGAAGTTAAAGCCAGATTTTTAGACATCTCTGTATAATAGTTAAGGTAGGCGAATACCCAAAATTCAAAAATTTTTACTATTGCTTTAATCTTTTCCAAATTTGGCATAGTGATTTCAAATATAATAAACAATGCTTTAGGGGCAATTTTTTTTATTTAAATATAATTGATTTATTTTAAACGGTATTTTTCAACTTAAAAAAGGGGTTTACGCCAACACTTCTAGCACAAAAAGTTTTACATTAATTTACCTGAAATTTTTCACAGATGCTATTTCAATATATATCTGTGTCATGAACCTCTAACATTTGGTGTAAGTATACAAGTTTTTTTTTAAAAAAATGTCCAAGTGTAAGTTAATCGAAAAAAATCCTTTTTTTGTGGCTAATTTATGACATTTTTCTTAATAACTTCTTTTCTTGTAATTTGTATGTAACTGTAGAGGGTCATTGCACGTATCAGTTCAAAACGAAGAATTTAACACATAATAAATGTTCATAGGATGAAAATTCAATGTGGTAGACTTGTTGGCGCAAACCTCTTTTTTTAGTCGAAAAACACCGTTTAAAATAAATAAGTTATATTTAAGTAAAAACAGAAGTCTAAATAGTATTATTCATTATATTTGAAATCACTATGCCAAATTTGGAAAAGATTAAAGCAATAGTAAAAATTTTAGAATTTTGGGAAATTTTGGGTATTCGCCTACCTTAAGACATTTGACATGTTCGTTTTCCGTAATTTCCGGAGAAATTTTTTTATTCATATTTTGCATTCCATTTTTAATATTTTTTTTTAAATCTCTGAGGTATACACTCCAATAGACTTGACTGTCAAGTTTTCCAGCAACATAAATAATTTTAGAAATATTGCAAATTTTATAAGTTTTTGTATTGTGATACTTTTAAAGTATGGAGACCATCACCATTACCATTTTATCCATTCACCATTACCATGGATATCAACATTCACTATTACAATGGCCCTCAACATTCTAATTTTAATTTCTTGAAGTGAAAACAACTTTAACTTCAGTCAATTCGTTCATCCCTCGGAGGTTTTAAAAATTAAAGTGCCCAAACTGTTTTTGATAATTACTATTGACACAAATTTGTAACCCTTTGGTTCCAATGACAATTTGGCATAATCATATTAGAATTATTTTTTCTGATCGCCTCTAACCATTTATGATATCAAAAACCACATCATTCGATTCTTCAAACTTTTTCTATTCGAAACTATTTTTTAATAATCCCAATAGATGTCAGCAAAATATTATTTTTTTTATAAAATTTTGATAAGAAAAATGATGATGCCGAATGGCATCACTGGTACTGAAAGGGTTAATCATTTATAACTATCATACATATTCAAGTAAAAAATTTAGTGTTCCTTTTAAATTTCACTCCTATCTCGAACTAACTTTATTAGCAATCCAGTCACCTGTTCTTTCAGCATTCACAACATCTACAAAAAAAACTGACTAAGCAAGCTCTACTTCTTTATTTACCCCCCAAATAGCAATAACATCGATCTCAAGAAAACAAAGAACTTTTTTTCTTTATGTCTTTCTTGAAGAAGAAGAGACCCTAGTTGATTAGTATCGACAATCCGATTTAGGCAACGTAGCGCATAACACCGCCATATCTGACATCCAGCGTTAAATGGAAAAAAGGTCCATCGCTATCTCCACTGTATTACGTTTCTGGCTCGTGTATCGCTAATATTTTCGGGCAGAAGGCCAGTTCGAACAAGCGTTAATGGTGGTAGGATCTCGCAGATGGCGCCGAATCAACGGATATTAAAGATTCTGCACCGTGATATATCTCTTTTCTGAGATTGGGGGAAAGGAGGAGGAGGCGTGAATAGCATTAAGTTGTTTGGCGCGAATGAATATGAGGCTGGCTGCAAGTCGCCAAAACATTGGGATTAACCTCAAAAACTGCAGTTTTAATAAAGCGGCTCAGAGGCTAAGAGGTTGAACGAGTCCGCCTCGTAAGCTCAAGATCACTTATTCGATCCCTGGGTGAGTCGTCAGATTTTCTGGAAGGGCAAGAAAAATCAAGGCACACGTGTCATATGATTATGTGGAACGTAAAAGACCCCCTAGAGTGCCCATTGGGCTCGGGTTCTCTCGGCTAAATTAAATCTCGTCTGACTTTATCATCTACAGAGTGCTCAGATTCATTGCAATCTGAGGGTCAAAATTAGTAGCGAGATCGCCTATATGGTGCCACAAAAAATGGTTCTCAGTTCTGGGGAATATGCCGAGTGGGCAAAAGCTAGACCGCCAATGTTGCAGCCCCATTAGAGAAAAAACAGTTTTAATGATATTTCAACAAAAAAAGTTTAAACTTTATTTTTTTGACTTATTAATTAAAATAAAAATAAATAAAAATTGCGTAGTTGTAGGCTATAGCATGGGATCTGACTTAACTCAAGGTTCATATATTTTTAAAATAATTTTATTTCAAATATCATTAATTTTTGTATTGTTTGCAGAAGTAAACTTAAATATCATTTAGCATTGAAAAAAATTACGTAAATACACCGTGGATTGAGGATTTCCTGTACTATTTTGTAGTAAATTTTGTTCCCGCGGGAGAATGCAAAGATTTGCGCAAGAGGTCAAAACCACACAGAATTTTACAATTCACGTATTAGGTACCTGACTCTCTTAGGCTGGTTTGACGTCTTCAACAAAATAATTGTAATGCAGTTTAAGAACAGATGAAGTTTGCACTACACTGTGTATTTAGCTTAGATATTAAAAAAATATTTACTAAAACACTGATTTTGCAAATCTTGTGAAATTCTACCAAACTAAACTAACAAACACACCTCTTCATCAACACGAGAAATTGTTGCCTTAATATGAGTAACCCAACCACAACCAAAAATGCTAACATTTAGTAGGCTACTTTTTTGGTGGTCAATACCACCATTGCACCCCTTCAATAAGCATCTCTCCTGACTTACCATTAGCTTTTAACAAAGCAACATCTAAATTTATTTGGTTGGGTTTTTTTTTCGGTCAATAACCAATATCAACAGTGGCCGGAATAGCCTGGTCAATAAGGTCTGTGACTGGTATCCCTAAAGTTGCGAATTCAAGCCCCGCTGCTTTAAGAAGACCATCGTGTACGCTAATGGTAACTGGTGCACGTTAAATCCATCGTGGTCACAAAGTCCTCCAAGTTCCCGTACGAAATCAATGCCTCTGGTGGTGACAAGTCAATTCTGGTGATCCTCTAGTTAGCATCTGTCTCTAAAAACTAGATGGAACACTTATGTATGTGTCGTGTCTGTCTTACTTGACGAAGGTTTATAGGCAGGTATCTGACCAAGCACACAAACCTGAATATGTGTCTACCAACCAACCAATATCACCAACACACCACATCAATAAAAGCCCCAGCTGGTTTACCATTAGCTTCTAACAACTCTCTTAAAACAAAAGCGTGAATTCCACTCCAGTTGGAGAAGTGCATTTTCGACACTGGAAAGGAGTGAATATTCACTCAGACCGAGTTAAAATCACTCGTTTGGAGTGATCCTGCCGGAGGTTTAACACAAAGGATCCACTCCAAAAGGAGAAGTGCATTTTCCAGACTGGAGGAGTGAAAATCAATCAGACTGAGTTAAAATCGCTCGTTCGTTTTAAGAGTGAAGGCAGCATCTAAATTCCATTCTAGCCTCCAAGGGGTGAAGGATTGTCTTCTTCGGACGATTTCGAAGGGACCTCGTAGACTCGCGGAAAGCGGAACCAGGATATTGGGAGATTGGACAGGAATTAATGTTGGCCCCTCTCCGCTGATATTGCGTACGATTGTGTGTCGTCTTATTAGCATCTAAATGTCAGTGGGTTGTGTAATTGGATCTGACTTTGCAAGATGTCGAGATCCGGGTGAAATTAATAGATAACGTAATTTTCTGGAATGGCTCATATTTTCCTGATTTCAAGCACTCTTTGGCTTTAATATTTAAATAGTGGATAAGGATTATTATTACCATTCATATAATGTGCAATTATCGACGATTGTGCCAGTGGACTGGAACTCTTAATTACATCAGTAAGTTTGAAATAATAAATTCGCAAAATATACCAACAAATGATGCCTATAGAAAAATTTATTTACATTAGAGAGTTTGTATTGAACTTTAAGTAAAAAAAAATTTAAAAGCCTATATTTATATCGGTTATTGGTTTTAACGGTATATTGTACTGTACCAGTAGGCTGGTTTGAATACACCAATAAACCTAAGATAATAAACTTGTAAAACTTACCGAATAAATGGCTCTTACAAAATCAATCAGAGTGAGAGTTTGCATTGAAAATTATGTAAAAAAGTTTTAAAGCCTATCTTAGGCTAGATATCAGTTACATGTTTCTTACAGCAATATGCATGTGTGAATATATTTAATTTATCTCCGGTAAAAAAATATATATACATTTGGTATCCATACAAAATAACTATACAGAAGAAAACGAATGACGAATCGCTTACTACTTCAAACTCTTCCTTGTTTTAATCATTTATACCTTTGCTCAAACAACAAACTATCAATTACCATCTAACTCTCGTTTATTAAATTCCGAGGAATCCTTAGAGGAGCTTTTCTGCCTCACAAAACCCCATAACCGAACACCGGAATTAGTTGAAACAACACAAGCGCCCCCGAAACAACGACATAGCGCGCATTCAAGGAGGCCATTTCATCAATTATTCCAGTATGGCACCATACTTCGAAAACATGCCGAACAAATAGTTCTTACAAAAAATTGCTTACATTAGGTTAAGTTTTTTTATTGAAAATTCCTTAGAATTTTTAAATGCCTATGCTACTTTTGATATCAGCAATAGGATTTAAACAGCTAAAAATTATATCGATGAATATTTTTAAATTACCTATATGAAAAATGTTATATATGTTTTATATCCATACAAGAAAAAGTATAGCGCAAAATAAAACATTGAAGAACAGTTTACTACTTCAAACTATTTCTTATACCTTCGCTCAAACAATAAACGATCAATTACCATCTACTGCTCGTTTATTAAATTCCGAGGAATCCTTAGAGAAGCTTTTCTGCCTCACAAAACCCCACAACCGAACACCGGAATTAGTTGAAACAACACAAGCGCCCCCGAAACAACGACAAAGCGCGCATTCAAGGAGGCCATTTCATCAATTATTCCAGTACGGCCCCTGGAGACTTGTTATGTTTAGAAACATGCCACGGCCGAATCGGTAATTGGTTTCAATCGAATACAACCTGTGAAGTTGGATGCGTTTCCTGTTGGTTGCTACCGATACGCAGACGAACTTAAATTGGCTTACACCGCGACTGTAACTGTCGCGTTCAATGGAACGACTCGTGTCATTTGGAATATTTAATTACGTCCTAAAATGCGAAGAAGTTGGTTTGGTTTAATGCGTAGGTTGGGTTAGGTGTATGTTTTAGACGATGGAATGAGAAAATATGTATGGATATAATTCAGATATCAATTATCGAAAGAATATAGATAATTTAATTCATGTTTTGAAAATAACTAAAGCTTGTACCCAATTTGTAAAGATAAAAAAATTATTAATGTTCAGATCTCTTGTTATAGGATCCATCCTATTTTGTGTCAATGTTCCTGAAAATTGTCAGATAAAAAGACGAATGGTGGCGGATGAACAAAAACAAATATTGTTCCAACACTTAATACAAAAATACATTATATTGCTTTTGTTGTGTAAATGCCTAAGCTTTTTGTAAATGAAGTAAAATCGAACGAGGTTATTGATGGTCAACTGATAATATAACCATCTAATTATCAATTAAGTTCATATTGGTGAATATAGCAGTTTTATTTTAAACTCATTTTTTTGATTTTAGTCAAGTTGCGCAAGCATAGCTTCATACAACAACTTATTTACTTACGCCGTAACGCTGTCGTTATTAATTGAAATCGAAATTCGTTCTTACACGAACATTTTGGGATAACATTACTTCACGGAAGTAAGATTGATTTGAAACGGAACATTTTTCATTATTAATGAAAGAGATCGCACATAAACTTATTCCTCGAAATGTACAGTGATGAAATGTTATGTCTGAATTACTTCTCTACTTGACAATCGTAAGAATATTTCTAACAGGCAAATGTTCATTGTACGAGTTATACGTGCAATTTAAATTTCGGAATTGTTCATCACGCGATATACATTTACTTCCAGAAAATGATAATTATTTGGCCTTTGTTGCTTTATAATTAAGTGCGTGAACTGCATTCTGGTTTACTCTTTTCCACATATTTTTCATTTTAATCATTTGGTTAAAGACATATACTTTAATACACATAAGATATCCTATACATTGTTATTTTATCTAGCACATTTATTAGAACATCAAAAATATAAGTAGGATGATAAAAAGTAAGCTAATTTTAATTTTTTCAAACTCTCCACTCTAACATATATACAACATCTTAAAAGTAATTGAAATTGTGATAGAGTGTAATGTTACGTGTGTTTGTAAAGAGCTTATGTATAGCTCTAGAACTACTTAAATTCATCGAAATCAATTCTTAGCATTTCTCTTTGATGGCTAAGAATCGAGATTATGATAATTACCAAAATATTTCATTAGTAATTTTAGTAGTTAAATGTAAACAACTAAATTTTTAAGTGAATCAAAACAAGACTTTCTTCTGCGAGTATTATTTCAGAATCATGCGTTCATTTGCACCTTGTAATACCTATTACACTTTTTAATATAATTTTAGCTGAAACTTTAAATCACTGTAATATATGAGAAATGAAAGCATGTAACTGTCAAACCCATCAAACTCTTTAACCATCACCCAATTAACGCTAGGTCCAAACCTCCCCGATTAATATTCGCAAATCATCCAAAGTTTTCAACATTCATTCCAAATCCAATCCCCTTCCAGAACATTCAAGTCCTCTTCAATTACTATAAGACCCATGTACTAAGCAGTCGTTTAGTTTACCAACAACTTTGACGAGCCCGCTGTTTCTAAGTATAAATTCTGAGGGAAAACCATAGTCATTGTTGACAGATATATCAATTACACTTGGAAACATTCTATCAAAACATAAATTTTAAATATTTTAACTCCACTCTCACTTCCTTGTACAGATTCTTCAATTGATTTTAAAGCGAGATAAAGTTTAATTTTATGTGTGTTTGTAGAGCTTGAGAATAACTCTAGAAATACCTTGATCCAACCATACCGATTCTGAGTATTGCCCTTTTGATGACTTTAACTATCAAAAATTCTGATGATTATCACAAGTATAAAATTAGGTACTTTTAGTTGGAAAATGTAAAGAACTAAATTTTCAAATGAAGAATCAATTAAATATAATGATGTTTCTTCAAAAATTATAAATGCAGATTTTAGAATCATGTATTTATTTGCACCTTTAAATACTTATTTCATTTATTATTATTATTTTCTATGAATAAATTTAAGCGATTGGTATATTTAGTTTGAAAGGGATATAAATATCAAACCCAGCAAACCCTATACCCATCACCCCAATCAACCCCAAATCCAAACCACGTCGATTTATATTCGCAAATCGTCCCAAGTTTTCACCATTCATTCCCAACCCAATCTTAAACTAAACCCCTTCCAGAACATTCAAGTCCCTCTTCAATTACCAAGACCCATATACAAGGCAGTCGTTCAGTCCTCCACCAACAGCCCCGCTATTTCAAAGTCTAAATTCTGGGTTAAAACCGTGGTCATTGTTGAGAGCCCGGCGGCGGCGTTGGAACTACCAACTGTCTAATTCCGGTTGAACCTTGCTGCAAGCTGCTGTTGGTAATCTAATTTTATTAGCGCCATTTTGTCCGACTTCGCTCCTGTGCTAATGGGAAAGGGCTTGGAGAGCGAAGACGTGTGGGGCTTTAGTTTACCTTAAATGATGAATTTCACGTCAGCTCTCTCGCGCTATTGAATTAACACGCTTCGTTCTTGTTTGCGAAATAATTCGGATTGCCGGCTTTGAAAGAGGTAGTAAACGAAATGGAAGTTGACACAAAATTACTCGTTTGATCAAGCAATTCGAAATAATCAAATTTGGTTAAACATTTATGATGGACTGAAAATTTGACAGTTAAGAACTGAACTGTGCAACATTCTATAAAATATAAGTCTGTATCATCTCGCTTTTTTTAATTATTTTCCTGAATTTGTTATAATCGACAGTAGTAATAAAGCTTTTAAAATGCAAAAGTCAAATGTAATTAGAGACAATACATGTTTTTCTTATCCAATAATCATTTTTTGATTTATTTATCCCTCAAATCACGCTTTAAGCGTATCAAGTCAAGTTTTATGCAATATTTAAGGGGTATTTATTTTTTTTATTCTTTATAAACTTAAGAAGTATTTCTAATTTATCGTAGTAGAAATGAAAACATATTTATGTACATAATTTAAAATTCACTTAACATTATATTTCAGAATACAAATTAACATAAGATTTATCATTAAAACACAAAATAACCTAAATTTTAACACTCAGTTTTTAACTTAACACAAATAATAATTTAAAAGTTACTTTATAATTATCACAAAATTTCATCACGAACCCATATTTTTTTCTCCATAAATAGCTAATATATTTTTTTTTCTTTTTCTTATTCATCATAGTCAAAAGTTTGATGAACACATCCTTCTGCTACAAGAAAAACAGCCAGACCAATAACATAAAACAGAAAGCACAACCATCGTTTGTCGCGTCCGATCATAAAGAAAATCATCGTAAAATTCAGTGTCCAATATCCGTGTAATCTGTCCCTACGACTCGTCCCAAGTTATAAACTAAAAAAGGCCGACTAGGACTAATATGCGGGGAGACACATAAAACCAACTGCGATTGGCGTGTGACAAGATTATTGGATTCTCGATGTCTCTTGTCAAAGAGGAGCTTTGAAGTTCGAATGTTATTGCTGACTTTTGCAGAAGGGTTCGTAAGTGTTGTTGAGCGCTTCACAGAAAAAGAAGGTTTTTCATTCGGGGACAGAAATAAAACGTGGTTTAAGAGCAAGTTTAATTATGTGCTTTAGTGGTAAAAAGACCTATGGTCAATGGTATTGTGCTTGGCATTGGCTTTTTTTTCTAATATGGTTAGGAATTGGATAGGACGTTTGATTAGATGTTTACTGACGTAATAACAAGAAATAGTTAAAGTTCATGGAGTTTATAACGTTTTTATGTCTCCAGTTACAATTGTAGTTTATTGGAATGCTTTGAATTTTATTTTTCCTGTGAAGAACTTTTTAATAACTTACTTATGAAATACGTATTAAATGCAGCAGCAAACAGAAAGATAATTCAGCATTTAGTTTATTCAATTGGTATTTTTAAATTAATCGAAAGTATGTGAGTCAAGAGACTAAAAGTTTAAGTGTATTTCTGAATTGTACTTTATACGAAATAACAATACGAAGAAAAACAAAACAAAAATTTCTAAGGTGAATAAAAACCAAACTTGCATTCATATAGATAACTAATTCAATATACGAGGGAAAAAACACCTCTACTGAAATTGTCAATATACCCAAGTTAAATTTTAAATTTTTTTAATTGAAATTCAGATATAGAAAGTTACGTCAAACTTCTAAAAGAAGTTGAAAGATAGATATAACAAATAGCTGAGAGAGTTTAAGTCAAATAGCTAAAGATTAACCTATTGATCCCATAAGCTTAAAAAAAGCAAAATATTTTATTTTATTATTATTATTTTTTTTTTTTTTTTTTTTTTTTTTTTTGAAAATGCAGCTTTGGTAACATTACTTTCTTCACTTATCGCAGTATATCACAAAGCAAGAAATCAAATGGTTTTTTTAGAGAAGCTAACTATGTATTCCATTCCAACATCTATTACTTCAAACAAATAAGATATTGTATCAATTTAACGTGATAACATATCCACTCAAATTACAACCTCGATGCAATCCTAGGCTTCAACCCTGCGACTTCTCGCTAGTTTTCATCGATTGCTCATCGGCCAAGCATCGGCTCCCGGGGAAGAATAGGATATAGGAAAATCCATTAGTGAAAACTAAGTTGATAAAAAGGAAGAGTTCTTTCGTTCCTTAAAGGGTCAAATGCATTAGAGATACTTTGAATTATTTCTCTTCTTAATCATGGAATGTGCTTGGGGATGGGTTCTTTGATTCGATTTCATCAGGGGCAGGGAAGATGGAGTAATTGTATTGACAGTCACATTTAGTGGCTGATTGTTGCAAGAAATAGAATTTTTAAAATGTATTTTGTTGAAATTTTTGATGGAAGTGGAAGTTTATGTTTTGGGGAAAATAAGTTGTTTATGAATGGATTGGATTTTATGAATTACCTATTCGAGAGAAGAGTGCTTATATTATCGTTCGAAATAACCGAAGTTTATGTTTTGGGGGAAATAAGTTGTTTAAGAATGGATCGAATTTTATGAAATACCTATACAAGGGAAGAGTGGTTATATTATCGTTCAAAATAACCGGATTAGTAATCAAGTTCAGTGCATCTGAAAAACAAAAGAAAAACTCTTCTTTTGCCCTTCATGCAAGCATTATCATAGGATTTATCCTTTAAATAACACCTATATTATTATTAAGAATAATATAATAACATAGAAATGCTTACAAGTAAAATGAAATAATATATCCATTTCGAATTACCTGGTAAACCATATAGTTGTTTACGGCTAACTTGAATTAGGTATTCCACTGTGTATTATGTTTTGCTAGTTTTAAGATTTTGGGATCTCATATATTTAAAAATATATCTAAACTTACTTAAGAAAAAGAGCAATAAAGGGTTCCATTTTAGCTTTTGAACTAGCCTAAATAAGTTTTAACGTAAATTAGATTTAATATTTTTTAGGTATTAAAAATACTCACTTCTTTAAATTATTCCTGGATGTTGCATGAGGTTTCATTTTCAATAAGAAATAATGTTGTTCCTCTGTATTGTTTCTAAGGTGATATAATGAAAACCATTTAAATAGCGTGAAATATTTTGTTTACATATTTAAAAGTTGAAGTACCTTGAACAAATAACAAGACAAGTACTTATTGCTTCAGAACTATTTCAAAAAATTCTTAATTTAAAAAAAAAATATTTTCCTTAAAACTTCTTTAGGTTCGTTCAAAAGATAAAATGGAACCGTTTATTACTTTTTAAATCAGTTTATATCTATTTTCAAATTCATAGGATCATGGCTATTTTTAAGATAAATTATCGATTTTATTGATTTACTTTTTTCTCCTTGCACTTAATTTAAAAGGTTTTCAATTATTTAGCAGCACAAAATTGTTTTCAAAATAGATTCGTGTATCTTCCATACCTCCAATTAGACGTTATTTTGTAGATTTGAGCCCAAACTCATTTTACGCATAATTACATAGATGCCTCGTGTGATTATGTTGACTTCTTTCCATAATTGCAGCGGATTAAAGCCTCTAATTTGAATGCCAATTACTTTAGCGTTGAAAGCATGAACGCGTACTTTGATTTTAATGGAGACAAATTATGCTATAATTATGTTTCCCGCATAAAAATTGAAATTTAATTTTTTTAAGGTCTTCATTCATTGGAAATAATTTTGTCTTATTTTTTTATTGCATACTTCTACTACCACAAAATCATTTTAAAAAGTGAAAGTTGATGATCAGAATAAATTTATATCAAAAATGGTTGATAGGGAAATATATAGTAAGCTGGCGAAGGTAAACTTTAAACACTTATCCTCCGTTTAGTACAAAGAGTGAAAAATACGTTTTGATTACACACCTATTTGGACCTTATGAACCTCTGAACTTCACTGCAAAATACAAAAATATTTCAAAAAAGTCATAACTCTTCACAAATTATGAAATATGTTGATTTAAAAATAAGGAGTAGATATCATCACGTCACCCTACTTAGTGGGTAAGATGGGTAGGATTTATTATTTTCTGCTGCTGAAATAATATTTAAAACAATTAAAATAATTTATAAACGTTCAGTTAGACTTTAAAATTTAATCTCATGTAGTAAAAACAATATTACACTTCAATTGAATTTCGTATACCTCAGAGGATTACTCGTAGAAATTGTAACTAACACTGTGTGAAACTAAATACAATCAAAATTTCACAAAATATACATTTAAATATATTATCCTTACAACAAACACACACTTAGATTAACACTTAATTGCAAAACCATATATTATTATAAAATATTTTTTTAATTATTTTTTATCAACAAAACTCACCATAAACCAAAATCCAATACAGCTTCAGTTATATATACATCTGAGCTCGACTCCTTAAAGCAAATGGACATCCCATCGAATCCCAGCACCAAATATCTTTTCCCTTGGGACAGTACAACCAGCATTGGAATTTATGATCAGCGAAGATCTGATAAATATTAGTTTCTCTCCAACCAAATCGAAGTAATAAATTATTGAGGAATCGCACGGTTTGATGAGCGTATCGACCAAGAGGTTTGTCAACCTGGAGGCGATTGCGAAGCAGCAGTCGGGACCGTTTGGTTTGAAGGTGATGAGAAAGATGTAACGGAAGGATCTTGTTCAATGTTCAATGCAGAACTCTAACCCTATTCAGGGACATGTCTAAATTGTGGAGGTGGAGCGTGATAGATGGCAGCATCTGTCACGTATTCGTGTGAGTGTGTGTTGTGACTGTCTTACTTGACGAAGGTTTATAAGCGGCTCTCTGAGCAAGCACACAAGCCTGAAAATATATGTATACCAACCAACCAATCTAACCCTCTAAAGGAAATAGATATAAACCCTCACCACACTGTTGGGGCCAGGATGGACGAGGGGTTTGGGCCCTTACGCTAGCAGTCTTGTGTTGTAACGTGTGCGGGTTCGAGTCCCGCCATCACCCTGGGTGTACTTCCTTTCTTTGTGACAGTAAAAATTCTTTCTTTGCGAAACAGTTGTCGGGACCGTTTGGTTTGAAGGTGATGGGGAAGATGTAACGTAAAGGTTCTTGTTCAATGTTAAATTTTTCTCGGATGGCCGAGTAGTTTGGACTATTACGCTAGCAAAATGTGCTTTGTAATGGGTGCGGGTTCAATTCTCACCTTCGTCCTGGATGTACTTCCTTTCTTTGTGGCAGTTAAAACTCTTTCTTTGTCTGTCTTACTTGACGAAGGCTTATATAAGCGGGTCTCTGATCAAGAGCACAAGTCGAAATATATGTGTAACTACCCCTACCCCTCAATGTTAAATGCAGAACTCTAACCCGTAAAGAAAATAGATATAAATCCTCGCCATTTGTCACGTTTACCAGTATAACATCCCTATTTTTTAATTAATAAATTGTATATTTTTTATTAATTTTAAAATATGGATGAATTATTTGTAATCACCTTCTAATGTACAATCATTTTTTTTATTAAAGAATTTAATTTTTATGGTAAAAAATTTAATTTTAACAGTGAAAAAAAAGCAGTGAAAAAAAATTACACTTTATTATTTCTCAGAGGGTTAAAATTAAAGCTATTACTTTCGAAATGGGATAAGTTATTTTTGTTAATTGTCTGTTAAAAATATGTGTATGTAAAACTGTTTATGTATGGTGATTTAAAACATCTTTTCATTACATTTATTATTTCATTTTTGTGCATTAATATGGTTTGTTTTAATATTTAGAAACTGTTTTTATATTTAGAAACTGCCGGGCAAGCCTTTGCAGACTCGGCATATTCCCCCGAACTGAGAGCCATCAATTTTTTGTGGCACCATCTGGGCGAATCTCGCTACCGATTTTAACGCTCAGATTACAATGAATCTGAGCTCTCTGTGGATGTTAAGGCACGCCGAGATTCAATTTTGCCGAGAGAACCCAAACCAAATGGATACTCCAGGGATCTTTTACATGCCCCATAATCAAATGACAAGTGGTCCTAAAATTTTCCCATCCAAAAATCCGACGACTCAGCCTGGGTTCGAACCCACGATCTTTGTTTAGAAACTGTTAAAAGTTTGCAAATTAATTTTTAAAAAAAAAACTCATTTTCCGTAACACTGTTCCTTAATGTATCAATATTTAAGAAATGTTTTTTGAAAATATCTTAATTTCAAGTTATCAGTTGTTAATATATAGAACATGCAACAATAGATTTAGATTTTGCCAATAAAACTTTTTTTACCCACATATTTTTAATTATAGAACATATACTTCCATCATAAGGTGTTGTAAAAATAATGCTATTGAAACCATTAAAATACAAATATGATCTTCTTCTATATAATAAACAAAATATTTGGATGGATTCGTATCAGAAACTGCATGCCATCCAATTTATTATTCTAAAGTTTAATTAGTTAGGTTTCTTAAAATGGCCATAGTCATTTCGTTTACTTCATATATAGCAGTAAAATTCAAAATACTTCAATTAACAGTTTTTAAACCTTATTATCTGCATTAATTTCTTTCTCTTTTTTTAAAAATTTCTGCACATATATGTGATTAAGTATATCATCTTATTGCCAGCATTATTGAATATTATAAAAACGTTAACTAATATGTTTAACGCCTACCTTTAGCAATTTTAGTATTTGAATATAACTGTATTTTTTTACTTCAAAAAAAATATATATACTTTTTCTACACCAAATCTGCAAGTTAAACACCAATAGGGTAACTGCGACCACCCTGACTAGATTAAGGACAGCCCACTTCAAAAGGATGAAAGTCCAAAAATATGGAACAAGGAGATGCTCAAGCTGCAGAAACTGCCCCGACTCGGAACTGGATCCAAACATCTATAACTTGTCCAGCTATCCTGGTAAAATTGCAGCAAATTACCAACTCGCCCTACGAAAACCTGTATGTGGACCAATGTCTGCAGATCGCTGAAGCTGTCTATGAGATCTTTGTTCCCTCATAATCTCTATCCATGTACACGACATCATCATCATCATCTACTTTTTCTTTCTTATGTTTTGATTAATTTTCAAAAATTAGTTCAATGAAAATTCATCATTATTTTCTGTGTAAATACTATTTGTTACCCAGACTCACGATTGTTCCATGCAGCAAGAAAACGCGACAACTATTTTCCTAAAATCCCCGTCATTGTACCCCTTTGTGACCCTAGAGGCCTTCATCAGGACTGTTCGCCGTAACCCGTAGCCTGAATAAAGCTTCGCCTGTTTGTTCACTAACCGCCATCGGGGCTTCTGCGAATGTTTATTCGATTTGACTGTTATGTATGCGTTTGATCAGCCATGGGCATATGGAATGGGAGCTGAGAGTTGGGGAATTTTATATAAAGAACTTGTTTAAAATGGTCCAAGTTCATTCTTCAAAATCGAAATTAAATATTTCTTTAACCAACAGTTTAATGTCGAATGATAGTATAACATTAGATGGCTTTTACTACCACCAAGGATCACAAGTAAAATATTCTGTGACGATGTATCTTTGTCATTCGATTATATTAAGATAATGTTTCTCTATATGATTTAAAGATGTTCTATACCACTACTACTATAAACGTTCCTATACTGAGAAATAGTTTGGTATTCATGTGTGTTAGATTTCATGGTTTTCGAATTGTTTAGTCTTGAAGTGAGAATGAAATTGAAAATAGTGTTTTTTTTCCAAGCATTGGTATAACTTGGCAGTAGTATTGGTATAACTTTGAAGAAGTCAAGTGACTTGCTTTTTCTCTTACTCGCATTTTTTCTCTTCTTCAAGCTGCTATTTTCTACTTGAAACATGAGCCCAGCTTTACTCGTCAAATTTACTTGTATCAACCTTAACTACAAGTTTGATAGAAATCCCTCGTAACATTTTTACTCGAAAAGCAAAAATAAAAACACAATTTTAACAATAATATTTATTTTATCAATCCCAAGTCCACTCTCTAACTACAACAAAACTCAACAACAATCTTGGAAGACCTTCACCTTTCTACTTCCTATTCCGAAGCAAGAACAAACCAAAAACATCACAGCATACTAGGGTGACTTGAAGCAACGTTGAACAAACACTCGTCCCTGACTCTAATTCACATAGCGGAGCCCGTGCATGAGCGGGACATGCCAGAGTATTAAATTAATTTAGCATGACGTAAGAGCAATGAAAGATGATGAGACAGATCTAGTGTAAAATAGTTTGGTATTCATGTGTGTTAGATTTTATGGTTTTCCAATACTTCAGTCTTGAAGTGAGAATGAAATTGAAAATATTGTGTGTGTTTTTTCTTAGTGTTTAAATAACTTGGCAGTAGTATAACTTTGAAAAAGGGGACAAGAGACCTGATTTTCTTGTGACTCGCGTTCTTTCTGCTTCAAGGTGTTTATTCCAAGAATTCTAAAACAAGACCCCAGCTCAACTCGTCAAACTAACTTTCATCAAACTTTACTACACAAAATTGATCAAATTCATAATAACATTTTTACTAGGAAAGTAAAAAGAACAACAGAGTTCTTCTCAAAAATACGTATTTTATCAGCGACAAGTAATTTGACGTTGTTTATATACTAACAACTACTAAACCCAATCCCGAGTTAGTCACAACACACACAAAAAATCATTCTCATCATCCTACTAAAAACAATCTAGGAAGCCCAACACCTTTCCTCTTCCTATTCCGACCAAAAATAACAACTGAGTTGAAGCAGCGTTGAGCAAACACTCGTCCCTGACGCTAATTCACATAGCAGAGCCCGTGCACGAGCGGGACATGCCAGAGTATTAAATTAATTTAGCGTGACGTAAGAGCAATGAAAGTTGATGAGACAAAAACTAGTGTTTAATAGTTTGGTATTCATGTGTGTTAGATATTATGGTTTACCAGCGAATGAAATCGAAAACATTGTTTTTTTATATCTTAGTGTTGATATAACTTTACAGTAATATGACTTTGAAGAAGGGAACAAGTGACTTGCCTTTCTTGTGGCTTGTATTTTTTCTCTTCTTCAAGCAGCTTTATTCTAAAATCCTAAAACATGAGCCCAGGACTCGTCAAATTTACTTGTATCAACCTTAACTACATGTTTGACAAAAATCCTTCGTAACATTTTTACTAGAAAGCCAAAATAACAACACAATTCTTATCAAAAATATTTATTTTATGAATCCCAAGTAATTTAACGTCACTTTCTAACTACAACAAAACCCATCCCGAAATTCATTACAACAAAAAAAAATCATTATCATCATCCTACTAAAAACAATCTAGGAAGCCCTACACCTTTCCACTTCCTATTCCGGAGCAAAGGCAAACCAAAAACAACACAGCATCCTAGGCTGAGTTGAAGCAGCGTTGAACAAACACTCGTCCCTGACGCTAATTCACATAGCAGAGAGTATTAAATTAATTTAGCGTGACGTAAGAGCAATGAGGGGTGGTGAGACGAAATCTCCAGACAGCCCCCCCCCCCCCCCCCTTCCCTGAGGAAGAAAAGATATGTTGACACAGGGCGGTTTTAATTTTCCAGGCCGTTAGGTTTTCTCACTCGAGAGCCTGGATGGTCCACGGATAAGAGCAGAATTTTTATACAGTGACACTGTTACTTCTGGGGGTTAGGGGAGGGGGGGTCTGATAAGGAGGGTGTGTTGGAATTTGTCCCGGGCAAACTGGGATTTGATTGCTTGGATTTAATCATGTCTCGGAAGCTAAGTGTGTTTTGTGTCTTCCGGTGGTGTTGATGAAAAAGGGATTGTTAGATTAATTTAAAGGAGGGGAAAAAATTAGGTTGGGGTTTTTTTGTTTAATGGAATATGTGGTGTTTTCTTGGGGATTTCTCGGTATTAATTTACACTGGACTTGGTTTAATCGGATTAGCTAAAAATTGCTTGTGTCGTTATCGATCCACCAACAATTTGATGCTGATGCAATCAAATGTGCACATTTTACATTTATTGTGTACAGTTATTGCAATCAAATGTGCATCCAAATCTTAGAAATTAATTTTACTCCTCCTGTTTAACCAGGTTTTCGCTTGACCACCTTGTCCTCGGTTCCTTTAAGCCAGTTAAGAGGGTGTCTTCTGTAACTGTAAATGTTTCACAAATATTTATCTAACTAGTATTGATTGTTTATTCTGCAATTTATTTTATTTTATTATGCAATTAGGTTAAATAACTTTTTAAATTACGAGACTTAAAAGTGGACACATTAGTTCTCTGCGTTACACCAATGGGGAAAAAAACCTTACCTATCAGCCCAAAGTGTTTCAGTGAACAGGCGACGCTTGATCACATCCTGAACTGGCTGGGACATTACAGACTCGGTCTTTACAGAAATCCAGTCATGGTTCTTTACTTTTTGAGAGTGACTAACATCATAGACCTGGTTTAGCTCTGCTAAACCTAGGAGATAAGCAACAACAACAACAACAACAACATGACTTTATAAAAAAGGTATTTATGATAAACCTAGATACATTTATCACGAAATCATAACTTTATAAATAGCAAACTACAATCTTCTCCATTATATTGCGACAAGATTTATGACGCAAGTAACTAAACTAAAATAAAGAAACGCATAAATAAATAAAAATTCTAAGACATTACTATCAAAAGTATGCATCTAATATGATTGATGATATTGAATTCTTTGAGATAAATCGTTGGTAATCATGTTTGAAGTATCATGAATCGGCAAATGCTTTCTTTTTGTTTCTATACATCTCTGGAATTTATAAAATATAATATATAATCCGATTTGATTTTAAAAATTCCTACAAATTCTAGCAAATTCAATAACCAGACTTCACAGAAGAAGGATGAAGAAAAGAACAAAGTAATTCAATTTTGATTCTATCTCTTTATCACTTCCCTTCTTAAAGGGATTTCCAGGAAGAAAGTAAACAAGCCCAAATACTGAGCTCGATTCTGAAGTCGTTTAAAACAACACAAAGAACTGTGAGTGGCATGAGCCGACATTCTTCGATAGTTCTTCCAGACTAAATAAACATTTTTAAATTAAAATCGACTCTTCGAAATTAACTTTTCTTGTCGAGATATTATTACATTTTTTCCATTGATTCACTAAGGTAATTCAATTATTAATAGTTTTATCAAATAGTTATTCTGCAAGAATAGAGCTTTAGGATTTATATTTATTATATAACGAAAATTCTTCAGCTACATTCACAACTGGAATATAATACAATCTTTCATTAAATTTTTTGTGGTAGAATAACACCTCAACATTATTTTAATAGCTACGCAGCTTTTCTACCAAGCTTATTTTTATATGTAAGAATAGATTACAGGTTAGTAATCTGCTCTTTTCAACCTTTTTCCAACTTCCAAAGAAAATATACCAGCTAAAGAAGCTGAAATAGAAGGAGTTTATATTAGCGATAAATATAGACACAGAAGTCGTTTGAAATTAACAAAAATTTTTGACATGGTATTTATGAGCCAACGGGAAATATTTAACAGTTTTTCAAGGATCTCTAAAGAACTATATTCCTTCAATTAAACAAGTTCTCTAAAAATATTTTTTGTGAATTTGTTATACTGTGACAAATGCAGTGGCATAACTATCAACAACTTCTTTTAGTAATTTGAAAACAACACATTTAAAACATCCATATTCAAATCATAGTAATCACACTTATCTCTTACTATTTCGTAAATATTTTAGTTACCCCTGTCTAGGTGCTTCAGTCAGCCATTCAAGTTATACTTCATTATCACATATTAGCTAGAAAAGTGAAGTACCTGCAAAGGGATTTTTAAGAAGAATCATTTTAAATTCCGTGCTTTACTGCATTCCATCCTACTAAAGTAATTTATCTGCTTATCATTGTGGTCTAAACACATTACAACAGTCAATTTGATAATCCTATCAATCGATAGATTTTGACAATTTACATAATTTAACGCTTAAATCAAAACGACAGATTTCGTCACTTACGCCACTATTCTGGGTTCAACACAAAATGTCAGTGCCTCAAGTCCTAACACACAGACTGCAATAACGATACATATAAATTCACATATCACTTCATTAATTCACACCCAGAAGGAATATCACGTGATGCCATGTGCCATTTATTGAATTTTCCGTAAGCGGACGTTGATAATGTACGGACATTTCTAATCTGCGACCCAGTTTGAGAGTAGTTATTGCCTTTGTTTAATACATGGCCCTGGTTTAATGTAGGGCATAATCTCGCTTTCTACGATAACATCACATTTGCTGTAGCACAAGCTTCATAACAATAGATTTGAATAAAAGTGGCAATAATGGGTTTTGTATGACATGAGTACCGCATTATGTGCCTTTTGGGATTGAAATGGATTAACAAATAAATAATTAAAGGCGGATAATAGTATGTCGTTATATGAAAGTATGTGATTTTTCATTATTAAAGGCATTAATATTTATTAAACGTAGTTTGTTATTTAGTAAACAATATTGTTATGTATACTTTGATTGTGTCATAAATTTTTTTAGATTGGAGACATAGGCAAGTTTTCCGGGGGCTTTATTTGTAGTTTTTTTTATGTGTTTTGACGAAAACAAGATAGTTTTATCTGCATTACTATGTCATCTAGCATTACTACTTTTCCACACAAACATAGATACTATTTTGACATTAAATAGCTAAATCCCAGCATGCTGAGGAGGAAAAACATGCTAAGTATATGAGGAACGTTATCCTGCCCTCTATTTCCCAAATTTATTTTATGGTTTAACCCATGTAGATTGTGACAAGGCATTTTTTTTCTATACTTGCCACATAAAATATTAAACTTACCTCATTGCCATTTTTTAAATTTATATTACTGTTAGAAGAAAGTTTTAAACTATTATGAAAACAATTAAATTCTTACGAAAGGAAAGATAAACTATCTTTTAGTTCTCAAAAAATTAAAACAGCCTGATAAATATTAGCTTAATGTAAATTTAAGTTTAATAGTAAAAATATAATCAAAGTCGCGAAAGTTAAAAGTTGTTGTATTGGGGTAACACATTTTTTAGTGTTTAAAAATACTAATATAATTATTTTATATTAATTTGGGAAAAGTCTTTATATTACGTATTTTTTTTAAATTTAATATCTGTTTTAATTCCTAGCATTTGAAACATTTGTCAAACTTAATTACATCGATTAAAATACATCAATTAACGTAGAAAATTTTGAAAACTAAAATTTTATAGCATAAACATTTTGTAAAACTAATTACAAACAAACGAATCGTACACATTTCTAATATCATATCTAATAACAACCCAAACGCACATACCATATATTTCCCATTCCTTGAGAGGCATAAATTTGTGTTGCATTTTCATAATGCAACCAACTAGAAACTTTGAATAAATAAAGCTTCCGGTACGCTGGTTGCAGTTAATATACGCTTCCAGTAACGATTAAAAATGCGCTGTCATCGCAGGCGCTGGGAGATTTTGCGTAAATGCAGGGTTTCATGAGCTATTTTTTTCTTCAGAGATTGGGAAGTCTTGGAGAAAATTAATAAAGCATCCTTGTCAACGTCAAAACTAATCTTGTTGTTTCGTGACAAAATCCAATGGTTTTAGTGGTTGGTATTAAGCCTGGAACTTTTGTTCACGAAGCAAATATTCACTGTTAAAAATGTAGTTATAGGTTTAAAAAATATTGTTACTATTGGCTTCAACAGCTGTTTGGAGAAATATTTCATTGCGTTTTTGGTATTTGGTTAAACCATATTTCACTTTTAGAAACCGTAACTTGAGAAACTTGTCAAATTAATACCGAAAATAAGGTGAAAAAATTGGTGAAAAAATAACCGGCGCAATGGTTAGAGTGCTGTCCTTTGGAGCTGCTGGGTTCGGGCTCGAGTCCCGGTAAGGCATGGATGTTTGAGCTTGTCAATAAATGTTGTTATTTGTCTATGTGTTTGTATCGTTATTCTTTGTGTGACTCTTGTGACTGCCTCTTCTGGTGAGCTGTGTAATGGGCTCTTAAAGCCTTCACTCTCCCTTCTAGAGGGCGCAACCACTGTCATTTTTTGTCAATGTGAAAAAATTCACCAACATAGCATCACATCTTTAACAGTGTGTTGTTTGCTTGTGAATTCTACAGTTTGTCGTTTTCCCGGCTACATTGTTAGTTTTCCATGATATTTTTCTTGTTAATGTTTTATTTTTTAAAAAATTTTGAAAATCAGGTTATCATTATTTTTCTTACTCGAGAATGTATATAAATGAACCATCTTTTAGTATACCCGACGATGCACAGTTTGTTAAAGGATATTACGTTTAATTCAAAATTTTATATATACATAAAAAATTACTCAATGTTGAAAATTTCACAAAAATAGCGCTACTGACGATGTGACAACAACTCCGAAACTTACTAAGATTTGTATGAATGATGTCTTGCGTGTTCCTCCTGAAACCAAGCAACCATTTGGAGCCCTCTATACCATATCTAGTCCGAATGCGAGCTTCGAAAACACTTTCTTCCCCCGTCCCTTCGCTTGGATTTCTTCAAGACGGCGTGAGCGTGTTTCCCCCCACCCTACTTGGATTTAAACTGCACGGATTGTTAACCCCACAACAGAACCTCAATCACGTAAATTTAGAATAGCGATTATCCCCCCCCCCCTTTCCTAGAAAACCAAGCGAAGGAATGGGGGAAGAAAGACTTTTCGAAGCTCGCATTCTGGCTAGACAAGGTATAATGGCCCCCAATTAAGGCCTGTTGGGAAGCTTGCATCATTGGAACACAATCCCTATATTGTGAGAAAGTTACTTTAAATATTTAGGATCTTATCTTTACAAATCTGCGTCAAACTTCCAAAATAGATACTGTAGCAAATTTTGTTTAGATATTATCATTCTGCAAAATATGTTAATAATTATTTAAGTTCTCCCTATCCTATTAAAATCAATTTACAATGTATCCACTAACACTTTTAAGGAAATTGATACTTTAAAACGTTAATCTCCTGATGCAATAATTAGCGTTGATAGGTATGTAATGTGCAATTTCTGTCAACGAAATTTAGGATTTTAAATGTTTATTTCCTAATTGTATGCTTCAAAGTGTAGTATACAAGCCAAACTATAAAACTTCTTAGAAAATTATTGATATTAGAAACCGTATTTAATGTTGGATTAGCTTGAATTAATTTATTTTTAGTAACAATAATAAAATATTTACTCAATGAACACATTTTTGCAACATAAAGATATTCATATTATGACGTTTATGTTTGATTGAACAAAAAAAATATTTTTGTAATTTCATTTATAAATTTAAAAAATTAAAAATTGTTAATAATACCTGTGTTATTAATCTACGCAAAACAACTGTAACTTAAACCCAATACATATTATGTAAAATGTGTTTATTAAAAACTGAGATAATTCCTTCGGTTTCTGGCATACTAAAGAAGAACATTCTTGCTACTATAGCAATTGAAATAAAACGTTCACCTATTATTTTTACTTATAGATATTTTTGTGCTAAACAATTCAATATCTAAGCATAAACTAATAAAAGTTTATAGCAGTTTTCAAGACATTTACGTAATATTTATCTAATGAGATGTGTTCTAACGTTTATTGTCTATGTAAGCCATAGATAATCATTACTCTATCCAAAGTTATAATTAACGAGTTTTTGATAAATTTGACGCATTTTTCTTAGAGTTACATACTTTTTTTACATTTCATCATTTAACTATGGTCGAAATTTGAGAATTACAGATTGCTGTTGTTGTTGTTGTTGCTGTTGTTGTTGCTGATGTTGTTGTTGTTGCTGATGTTGTTGTTGTTATTATTATTATTATTATTATTATTATTATTATTATTATTATTATTATCATTATATTAGTTATAGTTATTATCATTATATTAGTTATAGTTATTATTATTATATTAGTTATAGTTATTATTATTATATTAGTTATAGTTATTATTATTATATTAGTTATAGTTATTAGTTATAAATGTCTACCAATTAATGTAACTAATGAAGTGGTCCGAACTATCTTTAGACCTCAAAGAAAAGATGAATATACGAATAAATTGAAACAGAAAAGCAAGTTTTCTGACGATATTCTCTTGAAAAATAGCCATTTTGCAGTTACTTCACTATTCCGCATAGAGTTCCCGATGTACAGTGAGTCCTTGTGCAAGAGCCCCATTTCCACGGGAGAATCCATTAAGGAACTTTTCCTCTCGCAAACAGAAAGATGGACCGACAACATCGCCGTATCTGTTTGCACCAAATGGAAAGCACTCTTTTTCTCTGTCCATATCGATTGGTCTTTAAGGACTCCGTTTCAATCGATGTGAAATAATCGATGAAAATTCCCGTCCCCTTTCAAAAATATTCTTCCTCAAACGGAATTCCACTCTCCCATTGTTCGAAAAGCTGAATTGAGTTGGGAAACTTCTGAGAACGAAATATCGTTTGGTGAAATTCCAAATTTGTTAACTGCTTTCTATTGCGATAATTAAGTTTAATGAAAGCTCGTGTGAATTTGTTTCGCAAGGGCGACGTAATGTGTTTTGTTCAAAAAGAACGTTTCCTTGGGTAAATAATACTGGTATTTCGCTGCATAAACGAGCCCGGTTTTCTATTGTCCTATCCAAAGTGTTTATGTTCTCTTTCTTTTCATTAAATAAGCTGTAGGAAATAAAGTTATCTCATTTTAGCTTGCAAAAATAATTTAATTACCCATGAAAGAAGGCGCATTAATAATGCCCCTAATTAAATTCCTTCTAGGAAATTTTCATTAATAAGAAGCCATAGAAAAGTGTTAATTAAATTGAATCTTTCAGAATAGTCGTTGTGAGTTCCTTGCATTTTAGTTATGGCATTGTTTTATAATATTTGAAAAAAAAATAATATCTATAGAGGAATTCTGTGCTATTCGTTTTTTTTTTAATATTTGAAAGCTTTTCGTATTAATTAAATCGATAAAGTAAAAACGTCCGTTCTTCATCGCAGAAGGTCTAATAAAACAGCACTTAAACAAAATGGAAACCATGTTTTGTCTTGAAATAAACATGTATCCCTAGTGCATACTGTTGCCATTCGCTTTAATAAACTTTATCACTATAAAATATTGTTGACGTTAGTCATCTTTAGAAATTTGTTAAACTTTTAAAGCTAGATCAATGTTTTAAAATAGAATATTCATTTCAAGAAAATATGATTTTATGTTGTATGCAATTGAAAATATACAATTTCTCGAAATGTTATGCATCATTTCAATGCAAAGTCTATGACGATTCCAACTTATTTAAATTTTAAAATATTAAGTTCCAAAGCGAAGATATTTTTTAAATAATATTCCTTATTCTATGACCATCAAAGACAGAAATAGATTTTTTGAAATAAAAATAAAATTACGTACTAGAAGTTAAAAAGAAGTTTACAAAGTTGTTCCATATAGAAAACTTATCCTAAAAAATAATTCTATAACAAACAATTTTTCGCTGAAAGTAAACCATTCTTCTTGATACTCCACCCCAGCTAAGCCTCACAAACATATTTAGTTTCTCGGGGTGGCGTCTTATGTGGATGTGACAAAGTGTTGTTGCCAGGACTCTCGCCAACTATCGTTAATTCCGAGATATCATGGCTCTGAGTAGAGAAATCACTTTCGTACTATAGGAGAAGGTGAGATTATTCTTACTATAGGAGAAGGTGAGATTATTCTTACTATAGGAGAAGGTGAGATTATTCTACAGGCCCCGGGGTTTAGCGGATGTACTTTTATCTTTCTGCTGCAGGTAATTATGAGGAGTAAGGGGATTGGGGGAATTTAAGGGTGCGTATATTAACTTAATTTTCATTTTGGTTGACTATAACGGATCGTTAAGCCCTGGAAATGTTGTTTTCTTAGGAAATATTTAGGTACTAGTAAGTGTAGGGATTAGGGATGCTAAAGTTTAGTTAAAGTGGCATGAATGGTGTGTTTTTTTTCTTAGTTAGTCTGCATGGGATTTTAAACTTCTCCAGCGATGAAAACTAGCAGTAAGTTTCTGCATGTTAAACAAGTAATTTAGAGGAGTTCTACTCTTTAAATGTATGTTGTAGTTGCTGTTTACGTTCAAGGATGACACGATATGTTGAAATAACTTTAGGGACATGAGATGACAAACTTTATACTGTTTTTAACTATTTATATTTTAGTTAAAAATCAAATGATTTACCTCTCTAACAATTTTTCAAGAATTGCCCTTTTCATTTCCTTCCGTTTAAGGTTATTTTCAGCTTATACGAAAAAATATCTATATTTGGTAACAATAGTTTTTAAAAGTTATTCCTACTGTAAATAAAATAAACTCCACTTTCACTTTGAAGGAAAAATTTTTGCAAGTACTATTTGGTAAAAACTTCCTATCATATGCATTTAATGTAAAAAAAAATTTAATATTTCTATTTGAATTAGAAAACTAAGATATTTTAATAAATTTTTAATGTTGATTGTTTCTGTACAACAAAAAATTTTTTTATCCAAGACGATCTTTAATAAGGTACTAACTTGATTAACCCTCCGTTTTATGTCAAGATGATAAAGTAAATTGAGCTCTATTTTTTAAAAGCTTAGTGACAAAATTATAAAAGTTTTTTTTTTTATTATTTTGATAAGCTTATTCCATAAAACACTTTAAATTAAGCCTCTTTTCAGGATTATAAATTAAATATTCATAGTGAATGTCTTTCTCAAACTTAGATCATTAAGCTAATGCAACTTTTATGTTTTTATTGTACATTTTTTTTTTAATTATAGAGGAAACGGCATACAAACTTTCTTTAAAACGCTCTCAATTATTTTAGATTAAATTTTCATGGTCTTTTATTAAATTATTTATATTAAAATAAAAATATATTATTCCAAAAAAGATTAAAATCCCTAACCTTCCAAACTTTCAAGCACATATTAAATTAAAAAAAAAAATTTGAAAATTTTTAATAAATTAATGGATAATTTTTTAATTTAAAAAGAAATTGTAAAGAGATAATAAATTTTGATAATGAATGTCCTGATAAAATAACTGCTGATTACAGTTAATATTTAGAATTTTTTTGTAACAATTTTTATAGATGAATACGATTTTGGGGTACAATAGTTTGTAATAAATCATTTAAAAATTTTAAAAACGTCCTTTGTTTGTTTTAAAAAGTATTTTTTATATCTATAAATAGTATTACAAATGCCGGTCCACTGGCGCAATGGTTAGTGTACTAGCCTTTGGAGCTGCTGGGTTCGGGTTCGAGTCCCGGTTAAGGCATGTATGTATGTGTTTGTCCATAATTGTTGTTATTTGTCTATGTGTTTGTGGCGTCCTTCTTTGTGTGTCTCTTGTGACTGTCTCTTCTGGCGAACGGGGTAATGGACTATATAGCCTACGCCCTTCCCTTCTAGAGCGCGCAATCACTGTCATTTGTTATAGTATTACAAATATTCAAAACTTATACTACAAGAAGACAAATATTTTTTAAGACATTCAAGGAATATTTCTGAAAGCATAATTGAAATGTTGCATATACATCTGAAGTATGTTGTATCACAACTCATATTCTCCAAAGTTAAATAGTCCCGGATGGCCGAGTTGTCTGGATAGAATATCATTTCTCTAGCAGTCTGAAACGGGTGCGGGTTTGATTCCCGCCTTAGAACTGGAGAACTTCTCCTCTATTCCTTGAAAAAAAAAAAAATCTTTCTGTCTCTTCTTAGACGAAAAGGCTTATAAGTGGATCTTCTCTCATGCCACACAAGCCGGAATATAATATATGTACTTACCTACCTACTCCCCCTCCATTTTTTTAAAACTGTGTATTGCCATTATATCTTATAAAAAAATTTTGAATATTTATATCTATTTGAGTATTATATCCTATTATTATCTTATCCCATTATTTATTATTATCTTATACCTTATCCTCTTATCTTACCTATCTTATACCTTATCCTCTTATCTTACCTATCTTATACCTTATCTTATCCTATCTTATCCTCCTATACCTTATCCTATCTTATACCTTATCCTATTATTATCTTATACCTTATTATTTATATCCTATTATTATCCTATTGAGAAAATTATATCCAATTTAGAATATTAAGACCTGAAAAACCGAATGACAAACCCACATTAAACACATTAACATTCCAGTTGCGCGAAACTCACATTATCCAAGATATAACTAAGGGATAAAGCATTTCAATGGCGACTTGACGATCGTAAATTCAATTGTACGAAGTCGCCAACGAGCGGACTCTATATCCTAGCTATGCTTTGGAGAAAAACTTAGATAAAAACAAATTAATCAACGAAAATAAAATAAATATTTTTAAATTATTCTCTTAAAACTCATTTCTTTTCTTCATTGCATGTATCGAGAAGCGTCTGTGGGTGTTGTGCATTGCATTCCATGCAATATGGTAAAATTTAGCAACATCTTACGTTAGAAAAATATACATGTTTTTACAAGCGCAAATTATTAGCCACATAGTTTATTGCTTTTAAAAAAAATACTATTACCTTGTTACAATCAATAAGGATGAAATTTTTAAAACACAATTAAAATAAAAATATTTGCAATCTTAGATAAAAGATTTGTGTTTCGTTTTTAAATGTTTGTAATGCAGAAAAATTTTATATTTTCTACATAATATATTTTAAGTACAAAAAATTAATTTATTTATTCAAATACACTAGAATTATTAACTAAACTTCCTTCAAAGACATTATATCAAATGCGTAAGTTCAGGTTATTAATATCGCTATTGCTATTAATATATAATGGGTAAAAAAAAAAATTTTATTTTCTCTTCCACTTCACTTAAATTTCTATAAAGCAATTCGAATGTTAATGCTAAAAATCTAAAATAGTTTTAATTTTGAAACCTTAAAATACGTAATAATTTTCAGAATAAGTTTTTTTTTTCAATATCATTTGAATTCATCTTTAAAAAAAACAAATGGTAGTATTTTATGAATTAACTAAATATTCATGAATGCAAATTTTCATAATTTAATATCACATTAAAAAGTATTATAAATTCTTAAATCACCTCTAGAAAATAGCAAAAAAATGAGCGAATTATACTTTAAAATGGAAGAAAGGCGTTTCGGATAATTTTACCACGCCATGTTATTCCAATGAAAATATTTCAAGATATTAGTGGAAGAACGTGCTAAGTGACAAAAAGGTGAAAACGAGAAATTAAACTTTCAATCACTAATTTGCACTTATATCCAGTAAAAATAGTACTCGCAAACGGTGAAATATATATTTAACTTTAAATTTATGAAAAGAGTGAAACTTGTGATAGTTAAAGATTGCATAAAGCGCTCCTTTAAAACAAAAATCTAATTTTTTCAAAAAAAAGTCGCATAGCACTTTTTTCTACTAAGCTCTTCATTTTTCAGTCACAGATTAGAAAAAGGTGGGAATGGAGCTTTTTTTTTTAAATGAGGAAATGAATAATGCAGTATTTTTAGGTTAGTTAAAATTCATGAGTGAGAAATCCGTTAGAATGTGTGCGAGAGAGGCGACAGAAAACAAAGCCCTTTATCCTTAGCTTCTCTCCGCTTGGTCAACAAAGTTTAGGAAAAGTGCGGTGATGTATAGCTTTTTTTATGGGTAGAGTTTTAAGGAAAAAAATCGTTTAGATTTGAATGTTTTATATTCGTGTAATAAATAACACTCAAAAAAATTTCAATGTTTTAAAATTTTGTACATCCTGGAGCCTCAATGTTTTGAACTATAAGACCTAAATTGGAATTATAGTTCATTATTTAAGTCAAAGTGTATTTATTTCATAGCCTACAGTTCAAGTTCAGTTCATTTCAAATATTAATGCTAAAAAACTAAAATATTATTTACTTTGAAACTTAAAAATAAGTAATATTTTTAAGCAGTTGTCTGAACAAGCACACAAGCTGGAATACATATGTACCATACCATACCATACCATAAGTAATATTTTTCGTGATAATAAGATCCTTTTCAACATAATTTAAATTCATCTTTACAAAAAGTGGTAGTACTGTACGAATTAACTAAATATGCATAAATGAAAATTTTCATAATTTAATATCACATAAAAAAATATTATAAATTCTTAAATCACCTAGAGAGAATAATAACAAAAATCATTATACTTTAAATTGGAAGAAATGCGTTTCGGATAACTTTTTCACGACATGTTATTCCAATTAAAATATGTTCAGTCACAGATTAGAAAAAGGTGGGAATGAGGCTTTTTTATGGGGAAATGAATAATACATTATTTTTCGATTAGTTAAAATTCATGAGTGGGAAATTCGTTAGAATGTATGCGAGAGAAAAGCGACAGAAAGCAAAGCCCTTTATCTTTAGCTTCTCTCCACTTGGTCAACAAAGTTTAGGAAAAGTGCGGTGATCTATTATTATTTTTATTTCTTGAGTTTTAGGAAAAAATATCATTTAGATTTTAATTTTTTATAGTCATGTAATAAATAACATTAAATGGGCATTGTATTTTATTAATTAAAGTTCTTAGAACTTTAAATGTATGATAATCATGTTATAGATAACTCCTAAAAAACGTAAGTGTATTGAAAATATTTTATAACCAAAAACATCCTTTTTTGTAATGTAAGACTAAAATGGACATTATATTTTATTATCTACCAACAAAAAATACCCGTTCTTTGCACGGTATGAAAAGATATCAAATCGATCCAAGTATACGTACCATTTAATTTGCTACACTTAATAAGGCTATGTTGATGTTTCCGTTAGGTATATAAGTTTACATCCAATTAGTTACATAAACTTATAATTTCACATCTACAATAATGTATTCAATTTGCACTCTCATAACAAGAAAATCCTCCTCAATGGAAATTCACTGTGTCCACGTTATTTCCCTCTTATATACCACTTAAACCCCCAATTGTACACTTATGTGTTATTTTTCAAATCAAAATCACTCTAGTAAAAACTTCACTTATGTATGAAATACACATTTGTGGCAAGTTGCGATAAACGGATGTCTAGTTTAAGGGGACGCATTACCCAAAATATTATTTCTAGAAACAATAACATAAACTTGTAAATTATATTGGTTTTGTATAATGTTCACTCTAAATAAAAAAAATTCTAGCAATAAAAATGAATATTTACAAGTAGTTTTTTATTTATTCAAAAAAAAAGTCAAAATTTTAACCTTTTTAGTTAAACCCTACTCCTCCTTCAATTTTAGAATAACTTCACCAAACTTTTATGATTTCTTTTTAGTACTATTTGTTCAAGAACTGTGCAAGGATTTTGAAATGTGAGCGACAGTTAAAGGGAACTTAGGGATTTATTAAACACAAGAATTGAAAAACGTGAAACAGAGGGAAAAAAAAGGTTGAAAGCAGACGAAATAAGTATTCAAACTTATAGGAATGACTCCAGAAAATATTAAATATAACTTTTTTTCTACAAAAGATATCATTATGAAACTTTCAGTAAATGTTCAGAAAGATAATGTAAATAATAAGAAGTAAAAACTGAAAATTTTATATTTTGACCAATTTTTGGGTACTGTGTCCCAGCAGACGAAATACGTATTCAAACGTATAGGAATGACTCCAGAAAATATTTAATAACTTTTTTTTCTACACAAGATATCATTATGAAACTTTCAGTAAATGTTTAGAGGGATATTGTAAATAATAAAAAGTAAAAACTGAAAAGTCGACATTTTGACTAATTTTTGGGTAATGCGTCCCCTTAAACGTCTATAAGAAACACAAACACAAAACATTTCATTTTCACTATTAAAAACGTCAAAAAAATTATTCATGACCTTTAGATCTAAGAACTTGAAGAAATATAATATTTTTATCCTAAAACACATATGTGAAATGAAAAATTCAATGTTTTTCAAAAACAATTACTATCTTATGTATGTTCAATGTAGGTTCACTCAAATATAATAAATATTTTGCATTTTAGATGTAAAACAAAAAAATTTGTATTACCAGAAATAAAGATTTTGCTCTTCCCTAATAGTTCACCAATGCCTAAAGTAATGATGAATTGTAATTTTTCAGAAAGATATTTTCTAAACCGCAAATAAAATACGTCTGTTCAACGTTTTATCTTTATAAAAGTCTTAATATTTGAAAAAATTAAAGACATAGGCTTTTATACTTTTGACTTGAGGTTATAGATATAAGGTTAAAGCTTAAATATAAGTTGGAGTCTGGAACATTGAAGTAAGCCTGTACAGATTAGTAAAAACTAATTAGCAAACTTATATTGATTTTAACTTTTTATAAATTTTATTTTGAACCAATAATTCATCTATATTTATAAAATAGCTAAAATAGAAGGATCTTCGATTAGAACTTTTTTATGAAACTGATTTTCGTCTGTATTTTCATTTAGTATGGGAATTAACAGAACAATTTTACATTTCAAAAATATACTTTTTGATTTAAAGTTTTTAATAAGCACGTACAAAGTATTCTCAAGCAGCTATGCATAAAACTTCGAATTTGTTTAAAAAAGCATACTTCTAGCGACATTAATTATTTCCTTACTAGTTTAATAATAAATCTATATTCTATAATTTGCTTTAATAGCCCGACAAATCTCTGAAAAAGTATATTTCTTATTTATAACTTGGCACTTTCAAGCAAAATTCCAAACTGGAAAGAACACAAACGAATACATCTTTGGCTCCCTTGGGTACTAAAAAAATGCCCAAACCATAAAAACAAACAACTGCCACGTATTTCAACCATAAACATTTGTCAAATTTCCAAGTGCTAGTTCCCCATACAGGAGTCATAAACATATCTCATAGCTGATGACTAGTAGAAAGCATTGTTGTCGTGAGACATAGACATTCCAAAAACTTCAAAAAATTCATCGCGTCAATAAAAATAACCGCCAAGAAATTCAACTTTAACGTAGAAAGAGTTCAGAATCGATTCTTTACAGTGATATAACTTAGTTTGACAAAACTGTATGAAAAATATTAATTGAATGTAAATTTATGCATGTGTATGACTAACCTATGAAACTTTTTAAAAAATACGAACTTCATTATATATTTAAGCTCTTAATTTGTGGTTTATTACGTCATGGGTATTGAACTAGTTCACGGCCAACTTCAATAACAAGGCCGGAGAAGCTTTCCCAAACATGAGCTAGACGGAATTGTTGACGTCACTTTTCCGAGTGCCGAAGATTGAGAAACTAGTTCGGACACATTCGTAACCCTAAAAATGTGGTCAGCCGTGAACGAGTGTTTTCGAACAGATTTCGAGACCAGTTATCTTCACTTTCGGAACAACGTCACTCGGAACTATGACGTCAAAAGTTCCGTCCCCGAGCGTGTTTAGGAGAACTTCTTTGGCCTTAGTATTTGAGTAGGCCGTGACTAGTTTTGTATTTCTGAAACCTGCAAAAATTCCAAGCCTTACATGGGTTACATTTCATCAATGGCCCACTAAAAATGGAAAATGAGAAGAAGTAAGCTTACCCGGTCCTCAACAGCCAAGCAATTTTAGAAACGCAGCCATCTTTTTGGTTTTAAATCGCAACAAGAAAGCAAAGAACTCATTCCCGTTTAGAACGAAATTTATGACAGGCATATTTGAAGAAAAGCTTGTATTTAAACAGTACTAATGAAACACAAGTATTGTGAAAAATAGCAACATTACAATATTATGTGTTTCAAAATAAGAATTACGTTGATGACATACGAACACATATTTGAATTGTTCCAACACTTCTGACGATCGCAAGAAAAAGACGAGTAATATATCCATGCACGATTAACAAAAAAAAACCTCGAAAATATATTGTTTTCAAACATTTGTAGGACCAAATTATAAAATTTATTTCAAAGTGAGTATACAACATTTTTGTTTAGCTACTTATCCGAAGCAGTAAAGAGCACAGATGATGAACTACATTTTGAAAGAATGCATGCGTGCTGCGCATTTTACGCAATATTTAAACTAACAATGCATTAGTATTTGGTTTTAATAAAAAAAAATTGTATTGTTTCAACACACTAGTAATAAGTATAGAGTATAAGTAACATAGAGTAGTAATAAGAATAGAGTAACTAGTATAAGTAACTGGTAAAAAAATTAGTATTAAAAGTCCACGCAAGTTTTTTTACAGACTGCATATTCAATGCAGAGGCCCAGTGGCTTAGTGGTAGGGCTTCGCTTTGCCACGCCACAGGTCCGGGGATCGAATCCCGGATTGGGTGAGGTTGACCCATCCTTTCATCCCTTGAGTGGGTCGATAAAATGGGTACCAAGCATGCTTGGGAACTAAACACTGGGGGTTCAGCGTGAGGCTGACCACCTTACCGGGACATATGCCTAGCACCCCAGAGCCCTAGGTCACGAAAGAGCTGAAATGGGCACGGCAGGCCTTGGCCCAGTAATGGGCTGTTGCGTCGGGGAGTTAAGTTTTAAGCATATTCAATGCAAAAGACAACTTAGTAAAGGGCATGACCACAACTCCTTATTTCTCTAGTATCTAGACCACAGTTATTTAATTTTGGGGTTTTGGTTGTCTATTTTTTCGTTGTTTTTGTGTTTTTCCATTGTGACAGCATTGGTTTCTAAATTTCCATTTTTCTTTTCAGTAGTTTCTTGCTCGATTTTTCTGCAGTTCATTCATTCGTCTAGTTTTATGCGCTGAACATAGGACCTAGTTAAGGTCCCGAAAAGGATGAATGGTTTTTAAATGTCTTTTCATTTGGCTAGAATATTACTTCGATTTTAATCTTACATTTGAGCTCGAATATTACGTTGCTGTTTTAAGAATCTTAATAACATCACAAAGTCTTTATACCTTTTTGTATAACAGGGAACTTATAAACCCAGCCTATTTGCTGTTACAATTTTAACAAACTCATAGAACAAGTGCCAGTCTGGCCCAACATCGATTCCGGCGTTGAGACATGGTCCCTTGTCTCTTACAGCTGCTCCCAATCTTTTTTGGCCATCCCTCTATTCTTTGATCCGATTGACATGGCCATTCATAAGGGGATGCTTTCAATAGACGACTTTTGGCGTAGTCTATTTTTGAAGGTTCAATGATATTTGTTCTGCGTCAAACTGATATAGTCATCCAGAAAGGGGATTTGATTTTCGGCTGCGGAAGGGATTTATAGAGTGCTAATGCGATTATTGCTTGAGATAAGTTTGAGAAATTGAATAGCTTTTTTTCACTAGGTTAAGGTATTATTCTTGTTACTTTTCAAAAGAAATTTCTATTAAAGTTTTATTTTTAAATATATAGATCAGCAGTGTATGATCGCGTTCCTCTTCTCTGATAACGTTCAAATTTTGCAAAATAATGTCAGCACGAGCATTAAATGTTGAATATGGATTTTCTGACGGGTATACTTTGTATCATTGTGCTTGTTGAAAATTCAATTGGCTTTTTTCAGAAGACGAATTTCGTTCCAGACTTTATTCCTGAGATTCCTTGGATGGTGCTATGATTCGTGCTCTTTTCTAACGTAACATTGGTTCACGAATCGAGGCTAGAGAAGGAACTTATTTTCATTTGCATTTATGTTGCCATTCAAAGCCGGAAACGTGTCCTTTACCCTTTTATTTAACGATTACTTGTGACTCTTGAAGGAAAATAATGTTTAAGGTTTAGTTGTCTAGTTTATAAGAACATTTATTAATTTTTAATCACATTTATTCGAAAAATAAGCTTTTCATATTCTAACACCAAATTCAGCCAACATTTATACCCATATGTAAACCTAAAATTAAAGTTACATGTGGATATATTAGAAATATTACTGTCGACACTTTGTTGATTATAAATATGAAAAAAATAAAGGGTTTTTTAGAAATATCATTGTAGTTTAGCAGCATAATATACATTATAATTATAGTTATACTTTTGATAAATAAATTGTTGATTTTAAGTTATGTTTTTAAAAAATTATGAAGAAGAAAAGTTACTATTAAATGAAATGTTTGTCTCTCATAGTAATGAGCAAAGCGAGCCATGATTTAAAACATAATCGGAAAATCAAAGAGTGAATTATCTTAGCAAAACAGCGTTATACAATGCATAAGTTCTAACTAATATTTTACTAAGCTAAATAAATAAAAAAAAAACCTGATGCTGCTATTTCCAATCCCTCAATATCTAGCAACAGCTAGGTCAAATTCGTTATGCCATAAACTCGAGCAAAGTCGAAAAAACAGTAGTGTACGCCACTAAAATCACAAATAGTGCAACCTGTGTGATAGTAAACTACATTTATTGTTAAACAAATAATTGAAATTTATCTGTACTTTTGTATTGGTTACAAGTTGAGAAAACAATGACATAAATTTAAAGTTAAGATATATATGATGACACTGTTTCGACGTTGAAAACAATTTATGCTAGTTTTGAGGCACGACTTGTTTCATTTAATACAAGTTAATATTTTATTAAATACTACAAATACATAAGATACTACTCAAATTCATTTATTGTAGGCAATGAAAAGAATCATCAGAAATATTACAAAATCCATTGAATAAACTTGAAAACATATATTTTTTTAATAAAATATAAGCTAAAAATGTGTTCTTGCCAGATTCAAGTGAAGTAGAATAGGGTTAGATAATATTCAAAGAGAGTACCATTCTTCCTTCATCTCATAAATATGTCTGGCTGGTCAAATGCAGCATAGTGAGTGCTGGTATAAACATGAAAGTTTAATGACTAGAGAAACATATCGGAAAGCCGATGATGGCTTTGGTAGTTAAATATAAAGAGTGATTACGTGGGTAACTTATATATAATACAATTGTGGAAAAAATACTTCGACATCGTTTCCTTTAGCTTCAAAAAATTTTGTTTAAAAAATCATGTGATAAAAAGTAACGGAATTTCAGTAACTAAATTTTAAAAGGCTTTAATCAAGGGGTACAGGAATGGCAATTCAGATTGTTAGAAATTGGAGGATTAGAAATAGGGTGTTAGCTGGCTTTATGAAGCAAGGGAAATCGTATATGTTCCACAAAAAACCAGTAGAACGGGACACCAAAGAGTCGTTCACGCAAGTGAAGTATATTAGTCGGAAGATAACATTGTAGCCTGGAAGTTTCATAGAAAAGAATGGAGTATATGTTGTGTATCTTTTGGCCACAAAGCAGGATTTGATTTCTATTAAAGCAGATGTTACATTGAAAATTGAAAAAACTTAATTTTGCTGTGTAGCCGCAGAGAGGAACTGCAAAAGAGAGTTGATTAAGATTTCAACCAATCTGAGAAATCGGTAGCAGAATCTTATAGGAATTAAATGATTCAGCCCAAATACTCGGATTTTTGTAGGAGGGATTTGAAGTTTTAAAATCCTGAAAATGTTAGAGTAGGGAGAAAAATTTAGAAAATTCAAGGAAAAGTTAACATACCTCTCTTCATGGCTAGAATTGTACCGTTGAAGGTGCGATGCTTTATTTTATTTTTAGTTATCAAGGATAATTATTGTAAGACTTCAACAACGATTGCGTCAACATTCGATGGATTAAAATTCATGGTGCCTTCAACATTAAAAGTAAACAAAACCGTGTGAAAAAAATATCCAGTGTAGAAATGTTTGGATGTGACGAAATTTTGAACATGCACCCATCAACGTGATAAAAAAAAACTTCATGGCTGATGCGAGCAAATGAGAGTTGATAATATCTCAATTTCCCAACTATCTCAAATAACTTGCTATCAACTATCTCAAATTAATAGAGTATTAGGTTTACTAATTTTAAAAATGTATAAACCAGAAATCTTTTGAGAACTTTTAACAGCAATTTTAATTAATTATTAATAGCTTGGGATTTTAGAAAATTATTGTGAAATGTTAGTTAGTTATTTAATAAGTATGAAATCCTTAAGATTAAATACAAGTTTAAGTACTAGTAAACTGATGGCTATGTCCTTTAGGTTTCGCCAAATGAAAGAGGTCAGATGCCAAATATTCGCTTAATCTTTAAATGTTGTGTAAGAGTTATTGATTTAGTGATTGTGATTTATTGTTCTAGATTGGCTATTTATTGTAAAATTATATATAAATTAAATGAAACACCAAACTATTTTTCAAAAACGCTTAAGCAAATATATAATACAAATGTATATTATGTTATCGAAAGTGAATCGAGATTGTATAGTAAAAGGGTTATATGTGTAACTTCGTGAGTTAAATTTATAAAATGTTTTTTTTTTTTGTAACTAATCTAAATTGTCTTTCCTTCGTGTATTTTCTTGTGTTCTATAAATCTTGTTTATTTGGCACCGTGAAAGTTTCTGGGTGTACTAATACTACTACTTTAACTAAAAATGACCAATTATGATGGTTATTTATGTATTTAAAATCAGGATTAGAAGCACCCCACATAATTAAAAAGAAGAAGAAAGAAATGTAGCATCTCTTAAACACCTAAATTACTGATATATCAATACCATACACGATAATATATTGATGTTTGTGTATTTTCAAGTTCAAATGCTACTTCATTAAGCATTTATTTACATAAAATAAAACCCCCAAAACCTAAAAGACAACAACATTAAAAAGTACTATTAAAAAAACACTTTAAGTCCTTTTATATAGAAAGTGCTCATACTTGTACAAGCAGGATATTAACAACTCAACACAACCAGTGACAGGCAAAGGACAGCCATCTTTGCAGACGCCATTATTAATTCAAGGGGGGCCATTCTGATAGTGTCACGGTGCAATTATCGGTGATGGGTGCATTATAGAACCGACAATGGTACACCTGCGGCCCATAAAATCGAACAATCTGTGGAATCCCGCTTTTGTAAAGCATCTCTCTACCGGATTTGCCCTTTAGGGAGATTAGGGTTGAGGAAAATGAATGGTAAAATGTAAAAAGGATAAAAGTTTTGATTCTAAATATTTATTAAGGGATATTATAGCTATGTATTGCCGATAAACTATTAACATTAAAATTGAGGGAAAATTCAAAAGCAATTGTAAATATTTCAGTTTTAAAAAATGCTTTTAATCGTTATGAAGCCATGCAATTTTACTCTATAAAAAAGTTCTAGCATACGACACACAAACAAATATACGCTTATAGTAACAAAAGTTATCTACAATATTATTAATGTAAACGCATGGTCTGCAATTTTTAATTAACCAGTGTTATGCAATTTTATTATAACTTATTTTTAAATGTGTATTATCTCTTGTTTTTATCCCATGTGATAGTTTGACGCCTCTACTCTTATATCTTTTTTTCTCTAAAAATACCTTCAAAGTTTCTTTGTTTTGTTTATAGTATTCTTAAATGCAATCTCAACTTAAGTAAACTTTCAGTAATCATACGGCAGTTGGAGATGAAATTCAATATCTTCATTCGTTTAGGGTTATTTGCAGGAACAAATATCATATCGCTTATACACTCTTAAACAAAAGAGTGAAATCCACTCCAGTTGGAGAAGTGCATTTTCGACACCCTAAAGGCATGCATATTTTCTCAGACTGAGTTAAAATCACTCGTTTGGAGTGATCCTGTCGGAGGTTTAACGCACAAAGGATCCACTCCAAAAGGAGAAGTGCATTTTCCAGTCTGGGGGAGTGAAATCCACTCAGACTGAGGTAAATTCTGAGTGTTTGTTTTAAGAGTGTATGAAATAACCTCCTTTTGATTGTAATTGATATTATCCTGTCTCGTTCCTGAGAAAGATTAAAACCATACTGATATCAACACACTTATATTTGCATTACAGAGTTTGACTTTTTGAAAGAGTTAAACCACATTTATTAAATAAAATCACTACAATGATACCAAATTACTTACAAAAACAATTCATTTCAATTATATAAACACAATAAAACAAAACTGACTTTTCTTTATTCATATTTTAAAAATAATGTTTTTAAGAAAAATATTAAGACATAATTAAACGGACTTGATGGATAAATATCCCATGTAAAATTTATTAACACTAAATCGCTCTTTATTCTCCCGAACGATTTTTTTTTCGTATATGTTTTATGTGTTTTACAAGGGAATTATGTATTACATTTTAAAGGGGAATAACTTAACTTGTGTTTACATAATTACAACTCACGTACAGATTTTCAAATAAATTTTATTTAATAGCTTATCCTTCAAAACCCGAATGCATTTATTATCCTCCTTGCTTCCAAGGTTTAAACTAAAAGAGCACGTTTATTTATTTATTTATTTATTTATTTATTTATTTATTTATTTATTTATTTATTTATTTATTTATTTATTTATTTATTTATTTATTTATTTATTTATTTATTTATTTATTTATTTATTTATTTATTTATTTATTTATTTATTTATTTATTTATTTATTTATTTATTTATTTATTTATTTATTTATTTATTTATTTATTTATTTATTTATTTATTTATTTATTTATTTATTTATTTATTTATTTATTTATTTATTTTGAGTTATCAAATTATAGCATTTATAAATTTGAAAGTCTATAGTTTTAATCCTACTTTTATTTTTAATTATTCAAACATTTCATGTTTTCGAATCACTATTCGTCAAATAAATAACTGCTAGTTTATATTTTTTTGTTTATGTGTTAATAAAGTAAAATAAAGGCACCAAGAAAACTGTGTGGTTAAAAAAAGATGATATACATGTATGATTGTTTTTTACAAAATATAGTTATGTAGCCAGACAAGTTTAATAATGTAGTTATTAAATAATAATAAACAAATTCCATAGAAGCTAAAATAAATTAGTCTTGTGATCTGCGTTTTGAAAACACTTACTGAAATCACTGCAATTTATACCATTCGCATTATTTCTACACTGCTTTATTTTATGTTCCCCTCATAATTATTACCTCCCATTTCCTTATTGGAATAAAATGAAGCAGACGAAAACAACAGAAAAACATGATGTCTTACATCAACCTCAATCCAAAAAAAGAAACCATAATTGAAAACTGAATTTGTCTGGGCAAAAAAAAAACTCCACTTCGAATGAAAGAAAGGGAAAAAAACCAATAAAAACATCCCTTTCAAACAAATCTTTCAACCTCCCCAATCATTTAATATAAACCGCCGCCATTTTATTTTTCCTCTTTCAACACAGAGGTGATTCGGAGGCATGAAGAAATGATTGCCCCCACACTTAGCCAAACGCCATAAAATTACTCAAAGAAGCTTAAGTGAAAAACGACATTGTTTCCCGGCGTACGGCGCACCCATAAATCTCAGCGGACAGTTTTTGGTAGGAAGATGAATAATAAAATCGAAAAAGAAAATTAATATTCTTTCCTCTCGTTTTTGTTCCCCGGGCATTATTCTAAAAAATTGGAATAATAAATCGCCAATCTCGGGAGGGGAATCTCAATCAATGGCGTATCATTTTGAGGTTTGATCGAAATGCGGATTTCGAAGTATGATTACGGAACGTCTGGGAAATTGTTCTACGATGTTTGGATTCCTTGACGTTAGTTTGTGATTCCCAAAAGTGATTTATGTTATTTTATTGCAATCCCAAATTCTACATAACGTCTCGGACTTCGTTCAATTCTCCGTGGTGTTGTAATAGAAATAATGGATAATGTAGAGCTGTTGTTTTGCAATGCAATAGAAAGTATCTAATTGGATTGTTTTGTTATTTTAATGCAAATGTTTCATAACATAAATATTATAAAAATCTGATCGTACTTAATTTGTTGTGCCATAATCGTAGTCATATATTATGTAAAGTTATACTAAGAGATAAATATTTTCATAAATTTTAATAATTTCAATAAAAATTTAAAATATCCGGTGATTAACAACGAAACAAATTAAAAGGTTCCCATAGCATTTCGAAATGAACTAAGTAATGCATCTTTAAACGTCTTAAAAAGGACTTTAAAACTTAAAAAATTACGAAATTGAGATTTCTGGCTAGAGATCCTGGAACTCAATATTGTGGAAGGCAAGAGCCGTTGTCAGACCATTAAAAAGTCTAAGAAGAAACGTCTTAATCCAAACAAAGTTCAACCAACACGGTTTTATTTCAAATGAGTAGAACTTGCAAATCATTACATCATTAACATGATTTTCAAGTTTCGTGGTTATGAAATTTTTAACTTTTTTCTTAAAAGTATTTACAAAAATTTACTTTGAAAGTTATTATGACTTGTGACTTTCTTGGTGGGGGGGGGGCAAGTTCGCCGAACACTGCGACCTTAGGTTAAAAGTTATTAAGTAAACATTTAAAAAAGAGCAAGAAGATGTCTTGTTTTTTAATCATACACTTGCATGGCACGCAATAGTTTAGTGAAGCAATAGTTTAAACATAAAAATGACTTATATTAATATAATAGTGAACAATTTTCAAATATCATACATATAGAAAACATTCTGAAAAATTTCCAAGAAACCTTCATGAGCATTATTCATGAGCCAGTTGCATACGTTTTCCATACGTATTAGCATGCCAATGTATGCACATGAAGAATTTTTCCTCGTCTCTAGCACTGACTATGCATAATGCGGCTGCAAATGGAAATATTTACATGGAGAAGAAGACGTTATACATGGCATTACCCAACAAAGAAATTATTTTTCAGTGCACTTGAAATAAATTTGATTTTCTTCCCCGAAGAATGTCTTGCACTTGAGAGCATTGTAGAGAATAGAAATGTCAGTGGTTATTGGTATTTTCAATCATATTCGCTCTGCCAATAACACTTGTGAATATAAAGAAGAATTATCTGTTTTGGTTGAATGAGACTGAATTAAATATGAGAAAATAGATAGTGTATAAAGTATATGTTTGTAGACAGAAGGGGAAAATATATATATTTCACGAGCTTTATTAGACCTTTTCCGACATTATTTTTTATTTACTTTAAAACAAAGAACACACTCTTCGCTAATTGTAATTTAATAGTTATTTAATTTTAAAAAAACATTGTGTATTAAGTTGTTTGGAGAAATTTAGAGACAATATTCAATTTTATACGTCCTCTAAAGTACAATGATGAAAAATGACAAAAAATTACAAATGACAAAAGATTTGGATAGAATTAAATTGCATGTTAGAAAAAGTGGTATGGAAATGTAAAATTAAAGATATGCTTTAAAAAGTCAATTTTTTTATATTTTTTAAAATAAAAGTTTATAACTTATTTTAAAAAAAGACAACAATTAAGATTGTATCTAAATATAATTTATTTTAAGCTCAAATACCTTGAATTTTAAACTAAGAAATAGGATACTATTTTCTCATAGCATCATATGCAAAATCATAACAAAAGTAAAAACACTATCACAAATAGCTTAATTAATTTAAAATATTTTCCAATGATGTCAAAGTCTAAAAGTCAAGTTTTGTAAAAGGCATAAGTCAATGAAAAAATATTTGAAACACATAAATCATACTGTAAATGAAGAAAATTAGAAAATGCTTTAAAAATCTAAAAGTATTAAGAATATTGTTAAATTTTATTCTAAAACCTTATTTTTGTTAGCTAAACGTACTTTTAATTACAACCAAAATGTTACTTTAATCTAAAAAGAAATAATACATACGAAACAGTTTCCTATATTTAAAAAAATAATTCAAACTAAGAACTTACTACTTATTAAAAACATAATTACTAAAAATACTAATTGCCCAGGCTTAAGAAACGACCAAAGTTTCTCAATCATTGTTAACATAAAAAAGCAATGTTATTTTTTAATCCCTTGTCTTCACCTTAACAACAACGATGTTTTTCACCAAACCACAATTTTTCCCTCTTTCATAATGAACAGCACTGCATTCGTCCTCATTTTTTGAGTGGATTTTTAAAGAACACGTTTCAAAGAATTTTATAAAGTTAACTTCTGTTAGACATAATTATATTTTTTCCGCATAGTATAACAGGGAGAAGGAGAGTTCGAAAGCACTTAATTTTTTTGTTCTTTTAGAAGACTTAATTTTCTTCGTTAGGGCGCTTAAATTCTATACTTCGTTACCCATTTTCTCATGCGTCAATAAAGGAATTAAGAAAAATACTTCTTTTACTTTAAATTGCAATCTTAAAGTGAAAGTTCTTTCGTTTTTAGGAATTCCTCAACAGTAATAAATTAGTAATAAAAGACAAAAAAAAACCTTAAATAAGGTTAAATTAAAAGTTTTTGAATTAAATTTTCTTTAGATAGAGATTACTTCTGTATATAAATGAGTTTATTTATGTTTTGAAGTATCTTCACTTGTGCAAGATAAATCTATGTATGCTTATTCCATTAATTTCAAATGATAACATATGTCTGACTTCAAATGTTAACTTTTCAATGATCTTTATAAATATATTAAAATATAACTCAAAATAAAACCATTTTAAATTTATGTAAAGTCGACAATTTAGGCACAAAAAACATTGACTGCCTGTTTTACCAAAAACTTGGTTACAATATTCAATAATATTCTGAATGAGCTAAAAAAAAAACTGGAAAAAATGTGATACGTCTGGCACCAAATTTCATAAATATGTTTTACAAATAAAGAAACAATTTGGACAAACAAAATTCTGAAATTTTCCAACTGTAACTTCGACTGATACAGAAGATATAGTTTTTTATTAAATAATGTCCAATAAGTACAATGAAAGAACCGAAAAACTCTTCGATACATCTTTTCACTAGTACGACCATAGGTACACAAAATTCGTCAACCACAAGACTCCAGTTCAATATCGTTTCAACCCAAAACGGTCCACTTGAATGGCTTCAAGGGGATGGATGGCTTGACTATACACACAAAGATTCATGTTATCAGTGTTTACCTTTCGCGGTATTATCTTCAAGATATTTCTTCCCCTTTTTTTTTACTACAAATCGAACGTGTTTCGTTTTTTCTTTTCCTTTCATGGATTGATCTTGAGCAAGAAAGCTTCAAGCTCAGACCAAAGACGACGTACTAAGCGTTTGAGATTTTCCCCCTCACTTTTATTCTTCTTAGTTTTAAACTTTTTTCTTCCTTATTTTTCAACTGAGAAATATTTTCATCAATTCCCACAGAATCCTCTATCCTGATGAATTTTGGAATCTCCAAGAGAAGAAGAAGAAAAAAGTTCTTCGATTCCTTTTTTCTTCCAGAATTCTTTATTCGACTTTTATTCTTTTCTTGTTCTTTATTTCCATCGTGTGCTTTCCCATTCCTGGTTCGATTCTGGATGGGGTCTCCACTCTTAGATTCCAACCAATCAAGGTGCTCGAATGTGACCTGGGGACCTAAACAGCGTATTACGTTAAAACACGCCGCCTTCATGGGTTGGTCCCATAAAATTTTTATTCCTTCTTTTTTTTAGACCCTCATCTTTATTTGTCCCTCTTTATCCCCCGGCCCACTTCACAGAAAAATTGAGGGTTTGCGTAATTTGGGAGATGCCCTTTCAAAACAAAAAATAAAAGAATTTCCTTCGAAGATTTTCGAACTTTTTTCGGTGGAATCTTTTGTTCTATCTCTTGAATTCCTTGGGAATTTCGGCATGAATTTCACACGGCCGTTTGTCTTCATTCTCGTCTCCGAAATTCGCTGGCTTGTGAGAAATAATCCTCATAAACCCCCTTGCGGAAAATATAAATGGAATTTACGCTGCTGGAGATTTGCCAGTATGATGGCTTGGAATGTGAATTTGTTCTCAGTGATAAATTTCGATTTCAGATTTGATAAATTGTTGAAGTGTCAATGTATTTGTTGCCTTATTTCAACTTTATTTTTACGTTTGATTACATTTTCAATTATGATAATTTCTTTGATTACCTTTAATGCGACATCATTGCAAACTAAATTTATAGACATTTTATTGAAAAAATTAATAAAATAATTTTTGATTTAATATCTATTTTTGCATTTTTAAGATAAAATTGACGAAAAATACTTTTATTAATGCAATCCTTACATTTAATGCGATTTGGAAAATTATCGTAAAAATTCTTATTGGTTTCAAGCAACCATTTAAAAAAAAATTTAATTAAAATCATCATGTATAAGCAATATCGTATTTTTGCAAAATAGCTTAACATACCATCTAATTCTTTTTAAATATGGATTTTGCCAAACACATGAATATAAGTAATTTTGGAAATATTTAGTTTAATTTATGAACTAATACTTAAATTATATAGCATTTTTTACTGTTTTTGTTAGATAGCATGCCAGTTTTTGTGTATAATGTTATATATAATATTATAATTTTTAATTTGATGTGATGAAAAAATAATGTTTGTTTACTCCTATGCCCTAACATTTATTTTATTTACTTTACGCTTAGTACTTTTATTTAATAATCTGCATATAAGTACATCCTTTTTTTTTCAGATACATTAATACTTAACATATGAATATGCTGTTACTTTATACTTTACATACTTTTGAATATATTTATAAATGTAATGTACATATATAAATACTTTTTTAATTAGATTTATCAATCCAGATTACACTCAATTCCCTTTAGGTTATTTCTTGAAATAGCTGCTTCTGTAGAGCATAGAAGTATTTAAATAAATGAAGTATTGAAAATGTTTCTACAATCTGATTGCAAAAATGTTGCAATAATTATTACTTAGTAGTTCTTAGAAAATCTTCTATGAAGAAAAATCCTTCAAATTCTATGTAGAAGTGATAATTTTTGAACTTTCTTTAAGCAGACTTCGACTAACTATTATGAATTTGGTTTAACTAACTGGATTAATTTACCAATGGTACTGATTAGTACTAATTCTGAATAAATAATTAACGGATCTACCCAAGTTTAATGTTGTGATTTTGCAAGAGAAACTACCCAAACTTTATCAGACAAGCGCAATTATTAACATTTCAGGGTTATTGTTAAACATCTGACAATGAATAAATAGTGGTGATAACTCCCAATTTCTAAGCAACTCACAACAAGCTAGCACTTCCTAGGTAGTTTACAACAAACCTAAATTTAAATTTGAAAGTAAACTCAATATATAACTGCTCACGGTCCCATTCTTTTGAAAACACAGTTCAATTACTTATTTTAAGTATTGTAATTACGAAACCATATTCATAAGCAGTAATTCACCTCTAATTGCGAAATTACACGTCATTCTAGAACCCAGTGAAAAACGTCCTACTAACTAGCTCCCATTGTCAAAGGCAATCAGCAGCATTGGATTTCGGCTCCTAAACAAGGCTCCATTAATCAAGCTGCAATCAATCCTGTATCAATTAAATTGAAATACCAATCCGTCCCAAATGCACTCCTCAAAATACAATAATTGAGCCATTTGGGCATTTAGAATAATCGCAGCCGAAACATAATTCGAGCACGTAATCATGGGGGTTAGAATCGGACAGAAGTGCTGCCTGAACAAAAAACAATGCGAAAACCGATTGCTTAATGAAGCCAGTAATTGCCATGCTGGTATGTCACATAATTGCTTTGGTTGAATTAACGTTACACAAGATAGCTATTGGAGACGGGCCTTATAATTGGAAAAATGGTCAAGTGACGAGCGGATATCTGAACTGACACCCAACGAAATTTTATATCAACATCGTACACAGGACATTAGACAGATTTAACGAGCACGATCGTCACTTGACCAGGGTTCTGAATTATGAAGCGCTATTAACTGTGTTAAAGCTTCTAAATTAGGCTAGAAATAGGCATTCGGAAACGATTACCTTACGAGCATGAGTGTTCCAGTGTACTCGGAGTATTTTTGTTCGATTACGAATGCATATTTAATGTATATTAAAGCAGTGAAGGACAACTGGGTATCGATCCGAGGTCAACGGATGGACGACCATTTCCGATTACCAAAACAATCCCTTGAAGAAATATTTGTAACTTATTTTTACATGAAACCAAGCTATGGTGCATACATTGAAAATAATACATGACAGTTTCAATTCCGAGATTTTTAGTTTCAATTTTGAAAATGATACATTATGTTCAAGACATATTGGAGGGGAAAATTAAAACTTCCTTTAATTTTAGTCACTTACTACAGTTAACACTTAAATTTATTTTTGTACTTCAATCACTGATTAGGACAACCAAGAAAGATTTTTTTAACTAAAAGTGAAAGAAAAATATGACTTGGCGCCTTTTGGATGGATCCACTTCTTTGTCGCCAAGCACCTTCATCATATTCTAAGCACAATGTAGTTTCAGTGAATTGCATTCGCTATTTAGAGGGTAATTTTGCCCTACCCCTCTCTTATCGCCTTAATCTATTGGTTCCTTGCATTAGGGAAAGTGACAATTATACTCCGACATATTACGTGCTGGGATTAGCTTTGTATGATTTCTTAAAGGAAATGTAAGATTTCACTTACCGAAAATTGAACTTCGAGGCTTGCAATTTACATCCTCAATTTATTTCTTATGTATCCGGAGCATTTTGAAAATAATGCATTTGATGATTGTACTGAAAACGTAATGCATGTTACCACATGTTAGAAGTTTGGGATAAATTGCGATAATATTTTTCATATATGTAATTTGTTGGAATTGTTGGGATTTAGAGTAGTTGTACAATGAAGAATTATTGATGGTGGACAACAGAAAGCAATATCTAACGGATAGTGGACTAAGTGGATAAAAATTAATTCAGAATCATTATATATTAGTCTTATATTACTCTATAGTGGTGTGTTTAATACAGTTGTGCCATTTTATGGACATTGAAATTTTTCCACTTGAATAAATAGTGACCACAAAGTGCATAGCACCACCCTCTCTCTCTCTCTCACACACACACACACATACACACAACACACAATACAACAATTCATAGGAATTATATACTAAACTAATATGTAGCAAAAGAGAATCAAAGTTTTATTAATAAAAAAATTCTGATGTATATGACGTTTTTTATGTAATGACGTTTGGAAGTGTTCAAATCAAAATATTTCCCTTATAAAATCACGTTTTTTTTTTGCATCTGTACGATAATAGCCTCTAACTTTTATAAAGCACAATATTCATAAAAAAAAGCATCTGTGTATATAGATAAATATTTTTTTTTATAAAAAGAACCAATCAATGTGCCAAAATCATTTATGCTGAATAACACATCTAAATAAGACAAATCAATAATCTGGACATTTAGAGCCTTATCCTTTCCTTTTTTTAAAAACTATCTACAGTCATTTCAAAAATAGTTCTATTACCTTTGCTTCTTTACTCTAGACTCCCTAACAACCTACACATTAATTTAAATATCCAGTAAAAATTTAATTACACCAAACTCCAAAGCGTCCCAAACTTTAATGAAAATAACAAAACTATTTTCTTTTAACTTCCCAAACAACGAAAATATTTCTTTTGCGACGGAAGTGCAACTGTCCCTTCACAACTAAATACGCACTTTAAATATTCCTTTGCGTTCCTCTAATGTTGATTCGGTTGAAATAGCGCAACTATTCACTCTCAAATGAATTGCAAAAAAAGAATAGGTAATTTTCCCACCACGCATTTACTTTTCACTATTTTAGTTAAAGAAAAAGCTGTATGGAAATTCTCCCGCAAACTTGATTTCTTTTTATAGTTGACGATTTAAATATTTACCGTTTTGAATATTAATGAGACTAAGGCATAAAAGCTTAATGATTCTCTCAAGAGTTACGGTCGAGACATTCTCTAATGGAAACTGCTTAGCAGGAATAGATATCTTTTTTTCTGGGGAATTCGTTTTTTCAATGGGCCATTCCGTGCAATATTTGCGCGGTTAAAGATTAAGTCGAATTGTTTTTATTTTGAAGTAAATTAAACTAATGGCGTATTTTTAAGATGATTTTATTCTCCATTTTATTGTTGCTTACGAAATTGAAACCTTAAAAGTTTTTTCATGCTTTGTATATTTTACTTTGTTAACACTTGTAGTTGTACGATGCTTTCAACACCTTATATCATTATGATGCTTACTAAGATTATGTACGTAAATGTGCTGTGTTTCAAAAATTACTAGTTTTGAAACACGTCGACAAACTTTGCACTTTAATATAAAATATTTCAATCAGTTCTCATGTTTATTCCAACAAAAAACATTTCTTTCACTTATCTATTAAGCTCGAATATAAGTGTAAGCATTTGCATAAGGCTGAAGCATTTTTCATGTTTAGATTATTTTTTGGCAGACACATTTAAATACAATTTTTAAGAATGAATCGTTTAAGTTTAGGTGCGGTAAATGAAATTGGGACCATTCAAGATGTCTTGTATATAGAGTAGAAGCTTACATTACTTAAAATATGCTTCAAACATACAGCATATTATACTACCAGAAAACATACTCAAGTGTTAAGTTTAAACAATCAATTTTAAAATAACTTATCATGTATGTATGGCAGTTGTTTTACTATACATATGAATACAATAATGTATGCAAAGTATGTCTGCTGCAGATCTGCTAAGAATAATAGCTACATTTACCTATATTTTATAACAAAAATGTTATTGTGTTTAAGGCAAAACATTTATCTTTTCTCTACGTTCCAATTTACCCTAATTAAATCTTAAAGTTTGTGTTAATTTAAAAATACCTTCTCCCGCGATGGTTTCCGATTTTTTAATTGAATTTTTGTAATTCCGGGTTACCTTAAAAATTAAAAATATTTTATAATAAAACCCTTTACCATACTTTAATATCGATTAATCCATAATGGGTTTAAAGTCATTTCGTGCATATTATCTAAATTGCATTTAAAAACTTATCCATTTTAAAAAAGGAAACTATGTGATATACTTTATTTAACAATAACGAAAATGATCAGTCGTTTCCTTTTTGCTACCGTCATTAACGAATGAAAAATTGTGGTAATTAACAGTTTTAAGCAACGAATTTGAAAGTTGGGTGATAAAATATTTAACCATAATTGTTATCACGAATAATTAATAATCAAAACTTTCAGCAGATTCTATTTAATTTTTTAACACAAATGAATCACTAAATATCTTTTTAATTATCAGGAATGGTAATATTATTCTAGACCCAAAATATAATATATTTTATCAGATACTTCTTTACTTCAACTATACCTAGTTAGTCTTCAATGGAATGATACTTAATACTTTCATTTGTAACAGTTTGCTTTTTTGTTTGCAAATAAAATAAAAATTATTTATTTATGTTATAAATATTATAAATAAATTACATTTAATCACTTTTTCATTGAAACCAAAATGAAAAAGTTTGATATTCAATTTATTGTTAAAAAAAATAAAAAGGTAATAAGATGTCACCTAGTTTCTTAACCAAAATGTTACAATTCTTCAAATGCTAATAAATTAAACTTAATACTCTATAATTTTAATATTATTCTTATAAAAGTATACTTAAAATATTTAACAGTTAAAACAGAAAATTAACTTATTAATTGCAAAATATAAGTTGAAAATAAATAAGTGCTTGCTCTTATTTTGCAAAAAAATATTTTAAGTACTAAATAGAATGTAAAGGAAATTCTTTTCTGTTAATGCCTGTGTATTTTAGATAATTTCTAAAGATGTGAAATACAATGAACTTATAAACTAATTTTTAGTTGTCACTGACTGGCATTTTAACATATTTAATTTTTATTAACGTTAAGTATTTAGCTAATGCCTACCTCAGTAATCCCAAAATTCTTTAACGTTCTATTCTTAATAATTGTTTAAATGACATTTGCTCAAATGTGTCGAAATTTTTTATCATTTTTAAAAACATCTGTGAAAAAGATTTGAGATTAAACCATTCGTCAAATTAACGAAGTTCTTTTCGTTAGAAATTGGATGAAATGAGTTTTGTCACGTAAATAAAAACTTCATTTCTATATTAACAGAGTTGCGTGTTTGTATTAAATATTGATTTATTTATCAAAGTAAACTGGTAAATAACATTAAATATTGTAATTTTTTTATACTCATCTCTCTCTCTCTCCTCCCAATAAAGGATAATAGTTATTGGAATATCTACAAAGAATTTCAATGTATTAGTTTTATATAACTGTAACTACTCATTTTGTAAATATATGAATTTCCATTACTATTTCATTAAACGTATTCTTTGTGATGATCAGTTGGTTAAACACTAAACTGACTGTAGGTTAACATTTAAGGTTGATTATTATTATCAATAAATAACAATTGCTCATAATTTGTAAGTATTTTCTTAAAAATAAACTAGCAATTAATAAATATTGATATAACTTAACCACATACCATACATATATTCATTTCATTTTGGGGGAACTCGTTCTATTATGTTTTAAAGATATGTGTGGTAGGTTGTGGCTTTTACCCTATAATTTACAGTTTGAATAATGCCACAACGAGTTTCAGTTCTTGTTTTTTTGTCTTATTGAAGATTACTTGTATATTATGTTAACTTCTACTCTATTACAATCGATTCCCTTTCTATCATTGGGCAGAGATAGAGAAAGAAACCCATTAGAATAATAAAAGTAACCATACTGTTCTTCCGGGCTGTTTCAGAATTATTTTTTATTGTATGTCCACCTGCATACCGACTCTTCTTTTTATTATGGGGGTTCAGTATGTTGTATATCGGTATTGTTAAATTGGCCAATTGCAATGTACCTTTTCACAATAACTACTAATCAGATCATCTTAAAATTTTCTCTGTGTGCTATACCAACCTTATATATTAATCTGAGGTTAAAAGTTTTTTCTAAGTAACTGTTAGATTTTTTTAAATAAAATAAGTTTTAAAGTACCCAAAAAATCATGAAATTTTTCACTTTTTTGCCACATAAAATTTTTTCACTTTAGTTTTATTAAAATTTATAACCTCAGATTAATCTATACTATGTATTACATCATATAAAAAAAAGTTTACGAGAAAACATAGCATAGTTTTTGAGAAAAGGTACATCGAAATTAAAAAAATCAATTTCTGATAAAAACGCATTTAAAGTTTTTATTGTTAACCCATTTCCTTACGAAGCCATAACATTAAAATGGCTTTTAATGTCAAAAATATTTTTCCAATTGTCTTGATACTTTGTGACATTATTAATAAAGGTTGTAATAGTATTTTAAGCCAGTAATTTTTGTTTTGATTTTTTCACCGATTTTTGGGTATTGAACCCCCTTAAGCATAAACTATACATTTGTACAGAAATTTTTCACAATATTCCAATTTCTTTCCATTTGTAAAACGCAAAATTAAACAACAATGTATAGAATTATATCAAACTTGGAAATATTTTTAAAATTGAGAAGAGTAAATTTTGAGAAAGCAATAAAATTCCAATGCAAATTATTTTTTAAAAAATTTCTCTTATGGGGCTACAACAAAGGCGGTCAAACCTTTTCAGACTTGGCATATTCCAAAGAACTGAGAGCCATTTTTGTGGCACCATCTAGGCGACTCTCGCTACCAATTTTGAAGCCCAGATTACAATGAATCTGAGCTCTCTGTGGATGTTAAAGTATGCCGAGATTTTTTAATTTTGCAGAGAGATCCCAGGCCAAATGCCCCCCGCCCCCCCCCCCCAGGGATCTTTCACCATAATCATATGACAAGCGCGCCCAGAATTTTCCCATCCAAAAGAATTAATAATAATGTTCAAATTACAAGCTTACATCAAAAGCTTTTTCGTAATTCTAATTAGTTTAAGCTCGCGTTGAAATTTCTTACAAATTAAAAATTGCCATAAATCCTAAACTTACAAATATGCACAATGTTATTCCTATGGGAGAAATCGGTTCACGCTTTTTCCTCTAGAATTGTTCAGGGTCAATTTTTTTTAAAAGGCGCTTTTTAGATGATTCCTTCAGCACAAAAAGAATAAGCTACTGAAATTTAGAATCTGTACTTAAGGAGTGAATTAAGATTATTCCTTCATGATATAGATTGACATTTTAAAAAAATCGTGTTGTCTCAGGGTTACATTTTCCCGACAACTTGAGTCTCTATTCAATGTTTGATATCGAAAAAGAGCATTTAATTAAAAAATGAGTGCAGAACACTACATACAACTTTTACAACCCCAATCAGAAAAATGTAAATATGCGAAGTGATTAATGATTCAATCAAAATGGTTGGTTAAAATAAAAAAAGAAATGTTTTATCTTAGTTGCGTAAGCAAAAATCGACACTTTTTGCGATTGAGTTAGTTGAAAAAAGATTCTGCATTGGTTTTATCACAATTTTTATTTGCTTTAATATGTATATATGTTTATTCTTTTATATTTTAAATGATTGATTGTATGTGATAATAGCGATTATGCACTCTTATCTTAAAAATAACTAACGTGTTCAGAAAAGTAAATTAGTGGTTATCAAATGTTTATTTATTCAATGAGTGAATTTAGAAAAATTATTTAAAACAAAAACATTTTTTCGTAAGAATTTCTCTCATTTAAATGTTGAAACTTATAAATTTGTTTTTGTATAAATATTTTAATCATTTTCTAAAAACTACAGTTTTTCTTCTTTTTTGTACTGAAGGCCGAACATTATTATTGGGAATAGATTATTGCATAAAATTTAGTTACATAAATCCTAAAATGTGATGAAATTTAAAACAGAACTGAATAAGGTGTTTCATAAGTTTTCATAATGATGCGCCATTATTGTTGTTTGTTTTAAATTTAGGGCCGTTGTTTGACTTTTTTTTTATTTGAAATCTAATGAGAATTGTTTCATAATGATGATGAACAAATAACTCATAGTTTTAATTAATTTGGAATGATGTAATCTTGCATCTCTCATGGAAAACTACAAACTTCCAAAATTGATATTTAAAATTAAATTACAGAAATAAGCCAAAATTCAGGATAATTTTACCACGTTCTTTTGAATATTTTAGGGTATAATAAACATCTAGTTTATTTTACAACTGCAATATGATAAAAATCTTAAAACTTAAGAGGATTCTCTGGAGGCATTTTATTTTTGCCAACATATCACAGTTACTCGAAAGTAGCGATACCTATAAAGTAAGTAACAGAAATATATTTAATACTAATTTCATTAATATCAACCAAGAAAATATAAATAAAATACAAAAACAAATCATATTAGTTGCTTTGAGGAACATTCCCGTTCAAGCAGCCCATAAATTTAAATTAAATAAGTTTTAACAAAGTGCAAATAATAATAATAAATAATAATAAATTACAGCAACACAGTATTTGGCAAGAGACTGGTTTTTTAAGTTAATGTTTAGCTTAAGTTATATTTCTCAAACCAAAAAATATGTTTAAACATTAAATTACAAAATACTTAAATATCAAATTATTTACTTTAATACACACAATTTTCGATATTTATTCATCCTTTTCCACACAAACCGTACCTTTTAAATAACAAACACTTTAAAACCACCCACAAACAACACAAAAAAAAATGAACGTATTGCAAACACACAAAAAAACGTGCACCCCTTTCAACCAATGAGAATCAATAACTCGATCCCAGATTCACACCACGTCCGGAAGTGTTATGAGAAATCCTTCCAGTGCCAAACTCAATCATCATGCAATAACGGACTTGGCAACGGGGCAGGGGGACGTCGAAAAGAAATGAAATAAAATAACAGACGCGCGGAATTGCGTCCCTAAAACAGTTATTAGGTTTCTTACAGTTCCGAAAAAGATTTCTCTCTTATGAAAGAGCCCTGCCTACTCTGTATGGAGGTTTGCTTACGGTGAAAATGGCGGGATTTTAAGAAACTGAAGGTGTTTGAAGATCGCCAAAATTATGGGATACGCCCAAAGAAATTGAATAACTAAATTCAAAAAATATTCAAATCCTCAAGAACATTTCTTTTTAAGCTTTTTCTTCAACTAAAATGTTAAGGAAAATAATTAGTAGTAAATTATCGTGCACTATCATTTAGATTTATTTACGAAAATGTTTACATTAATCTTTAAGAAACAAGAACTATTGAAGTCCACATGAAGATTTATTTACGAAATTGAAACAAGAACTATTCAAGTCCACATGAAGATTTCTTTACTAAACTGTTTACAATATTCTTTAAGAAACAAGAATTGTTCAAGTCCAAATGAAGATTTCCTTACAAGGTTCGTCTTTCACTAAAATAATGAGAGGCAGAATCCTAGTTGGAGATTATGTGCACGCTCATAGAGATTTCATAACGAAACTATTTACTTCATTATTTAAATGTCGAGAATAAGAAGTTAAATACACATTTTTGATAACAGTCAAAGAAGATTTGAAATTATTTATTTATTTATAAAAACACACACAACAGGTTATAACCAAATTATAGTAGTGGGGAAAAGGACAGACATTCAATTACATAAAACAACTAGCCAAGCGTGTGTTTGGGCGTATTTCAGAAACGATCGTAGCTTCATTTAGCAAAGATGACTTTGCATTGATTTCAACCTGACAGCATCACAATCTTATTCTAACATCCATACGTCTCCATCCGTATCGATATGTACGTCTTTTTTTAACGTTTTATTTATTATAGGTTTGTAAAAAAATGTCGTTGTCGATATCGCTTTTTACTACTAACTCGTTAAATTGGTGGGTATGTGTAAAAGGTTGCTGGAAATGGTTTATTTTTATTGGAGATGGGTTTTCTTGTTGTCTGATGAGTTAAAAGGAAAAGTTTGATAACATACTATTGTTAGTGGTAAATGATTTCAAAAAAGTATCGTTATGATAGGAAAGCAAAAACCCTGGAAAACAGTTTTTGAAGATAAATATGGATTTCTAATAATATATTTTTACTTTACCAAAAATCTACACAAATCTAGGAATTTTATGCTTAGTTCCGCATTTTATTGATAGATAATTTGTTTTGGTTATGAATTTATAAATAGATATTTCTTTACAAATTTTTTTATCAAAACTGCCTAAAAAAACTATTCATTATCTGAAATAAATCTAAATATTATTGAGCGTAGTTCCATATTTGATTGATTTATAGTTTGTTTTAGTAATGATTATAGTTTAATAATTGGTATTTATTAACCAAATATGTTTTAATTGTTAAGCAAAAGCATTTTGTTTCATTCGCTGTAATAACATTTTGCAACAGAAAAAAAAATTGATTGATTTCATCGAAAACAAAATATGCCTGTTCACTATTTTTAAAAGCTTTCATATTTCGATATTCACTCACAATTTTTTTTAAGTTTGTTGTTTCTTAAACCGATGTGAAGGTTTCAGTTTTTAACACTGTACGCTACTTTCTATAGATTTGTGTTAAATAACCAGATCATTACGATCGCCTGGCAAATACTGGTGTGGCTTGGTTCAAATCTCACATAAGGCATCGATGCATCGTTTTGGAGCAACAGTAAACTATTTTTCTAAACTTGGATCCCTGTCTCGAAAAGATAGCAGCAATCTTGCTTAATATTTTCTGTAGTCATATTTCTTAAATAAAAATTATTTTCTCGTCTGTCTTGTATACTTTTCATATGCATTTAAATAAGAAACTACAGCCACCAGCCAATTATTATGAGCAAAATTCCAATCATTTCTTATAAAGTGATTAATCCTTAGTTTCCCAATGTCTCTTCAAAAACATTAATGATTACTTAAAACGTTGTTTAACCATAAATCAAGTGTTTTGTCACAACAAACACTTAAATTCTCAAAGTATTCCTCCTTGCGTACAACTACTGAAACCTATTTCCCTTCTAACAAATCCTATTAAACCTGCACCAACTTACAATCCCTTCTTTCCCCTTTGTTTCATCGTTGGAAGAATAAATCAAAGGGGTGCAAATACTAAATTCCCAGGGAGTATTTTCCTCCGACCTTTGTGTGCATCAAGCAAGGCTAAGGCAAAGACTTCTAATAAGAACAGACTGCCCAATAGCAAACGAACCTAATAGGTGACCAACATCACAACCCAAGTCACGTTGATGTGACGCATTCCTTTTGCATATCAAGACGCTAAAATAAATGATGATGGTGGTTTCGTTCAAATACAAATGTTGAAGAACCAACAGCAGGGTCAGCAAGGTTGTTCCAAAAGTTTACTAAATTTTTACCAATCTCCAGTAACTATCACGATTCGAAGTATTCTTCGGTTTTCGAATATACAACATTATATTAAAATTGGGACTCAGCTGTCTGCTAGCTGTAACGCGTGCGGGTTCGATTCCCGCCGTCGCCCTGGATGTACTTTCCCTTCTCAAAATTATGTATGTGTCTGTCCTAATTGACGAAGGCTTGTATAAGCGGTTCCCTGATCAAGCACACAGGCCTTAATATATATGTACCTACCCCTACTCCATTCTACTAATTGACAACTCCATTGCAAAAATAAATTATATAAATATAAGTTTGAATGAATTTCATGCAACTTTGTTAAATATTCAAAAATCAATGTTTATCGCTTACAGTCCATTTAAATACGCTCTTAATTTTCGTTCAATATAACAATGTTTATGCCAAGGCAATGTAGAAGAGATTGACAACAGTAACAGCCTTCAGTAACACATCTTGGTCCCCTACCCAACCTATTTTACTATGATCCTCTCAGACTACTTTATTCATGTCTTTGTTCTCTGGGCTCAGTGATGACACCTGATAGGGTAATGATGAATACTCGGGTGATGAATGAAGGCTTGAGCACAGAATGGAAATTCGATCCTTTGTCGCGTGCGGAGATGGATGGGCGTACAATGAAGGCCTTCAGGCAAAGCGTAAGCTGTGTCCGGGGAATGGGTTAAGGAAACGGTTCTGAAAGACAAAGTGTTGGAATTTGCATGAAGTGGAGGAAATTTAGGTTTGATTTGTTGAGTTTATTTGAAAGGTCTAGACCTGTTCAGTTTAAAAGTAATGTTAAGAATTCGCTTTAATTGAAATAACGCAACGTTCAGCATACGTTAAAAATTCAATAGTTTATCGTTTTTATACACACAATTTTGCAATCTTTTTTACACCAATATTATTGAATTTGTAATATCAATGCAAATATATAAATATTAGTGTTAAAATTCCATCCTTTTTCGGGTATGGAGATGGATGGGCGTACAATGAAAGCCCTCAGGCAAACCATAAGCTGTGTCCGGAAAATAGGTTAAGGAAAGGACTCTCAAAGACAAAGTGTTGGAATTTGCATGAAGTGGAGGAAATTTAGGTTTGATTTGTTGTCTGCATACCGTTGAGTTTATTTGAAAGGCCAGTTTCTAAACCTGTTCAGTTTAAAAGTAATGTTAAGAATTTGCTTTACGTGAAATAGAGTAACGTTCAGCATGCGAAGTTCAATAGTTTATCGTTGTTATACACACAATGTTGCAATCTTTTTTACACCAATATTATTAAATTTGTAATATCAATGCAAATATACAAATATTAGCGTTAAAATTCCATCCTTTTTCGGGTATGGAGATGGATGGGCGTACAATGAAGGCCTTCAGGCAAAGCGTAAGCTGTGTCCGGAGAATGGGTTAAGGAAAGGACTCTGAAAGACAAAGTGATTGAATTTGCATGAATTGGAGGAAATTTAGGTTGCGTTTGATTTGTTGTGTGTACAGATTTGAACCTCGTCTAACTTGCTTATTGAGAAATTTTGGTTTAGTTTATTTGAAAGCAGTGTAATGTCGATTAGCATGAACTCCGTTTACGAAAAATTCTTTAGCAATTTAAAGTAGTAATCGTAAAAGGTCAGTCCAACTGCTATTAAAATTATTCAAATAACAAATACTTAATAAAACATTAAATACAGAATTTAAATGTTAAATTTTTTGCAAGAAAAACGAAAGAAACCCATTATTTTTCTTTGATTAAAATTGGTTCCCCTGTGTTTTAGAAGAAAAGTGTTCTCCTTCAAAGTGAACTTAGCACCGTCTTGCTCCAGAACACTCATAAAAAGTTTCGATACATTTGGTCAGTTTTGCAAATACAAGAATAATGAAAACCCATTTTTTTAATTAAATATTAATGAAAAAAGTGTTTTAAGGAAATTAAACATTAGTGACCTACCTAATATGTGTGGTTTTAGGTTTGAAGATAGTCATAGAGTAAAATGACAATAGCTTCGCTACTATAAATGTACTATAAAGGAAAAACACGTTTTACAGATCCCTTAATTTATTTTTGTTTTCGTTTCATTTTGAACAATATTTATAAAGCATTAGTAATTTTGTTAAGCTGTCTGTAAGTATATTGTTAATCCATTACATTATTATTCAGATAAGTAAAATCTTAAATAATATGACAAACATTTTTCATTGAAACACAACGACTCGCAATGAAAACGACTTTAAGAATTCAAAAGAATTTTTTTTAAAATTAATTATGGATACTTTTATTTTGTTTAAACAATTAAATATAACATTATCACATAATATTTATTCTCTTTATATTCTATACAATATGTTAGCTCATTCAAAAAGGAAAACACAAATAAAACTTTCTATAATACTTTTTAGCTATATGTTGTAACGAAAGTTTTATTAATAGTTAGTATATTTTGCTTTTTCAATAAGAAAATAATCCTTTTTTTTCTTACTATGAAGCTTCAATCTTTCGAGTGTTGTTTAAAGTCAAAGAATAATATGATTTAAATAAGGGCTTACATTCTCTCTGTTTACTATTACAGTTCTTTTTGAATATATGCCGTATTATTCTTAGAAAGGCACAGTATCAAAATTATTCTAAGAAAAGCACGTAGCTCTGCTCCACGTCCGTCTACTTTCAATATTATTTTACGGGGAGGAAAACATTTTGAAAATTGCTTCAAAATCTTTTCTTTCGCCCAATATCTTTTGGTATCGAATCCTGATCTGAAAGTAAAGTTAGGATTCGGAAATATATGACAACAATTCTCAGATTGTATTAAAATACGCTTCGGCAAATATTTTGAAAAGATAGTATAACTATGAGATGCACAAAGTTTTAGTGTTATTTTTAAAAATATATCCCATACTTATTTCAGTGCATTATATAAATTAAGTTAATATTAAGTTAAATTAAGTTAACAAATATAGAACACTTTCCAACTTAACTAATTTTGGAAATGTCAGTTGGATTAAGTTTCTTTCCATAAAGGGTGTACTTGCAAAAACACTATCACCAGCTTTTTTAAGTTAAAATCTATGACTTTAGAGGTAAACAATAATACCAGTATATGTAGTAAATAAAACGAAAATGCAGTTTTTTGTATGCTACTAGGTTAGGTGTATTTTGTTTCTAAGTAGTATGGTAATTATTTTTTAGTGTCTAGAGGTTTGTTTGTTTGTTTGTTTGTTTGTTTTTTTGTTTTTGTTTGTTTGTTTGCTAGCTAGCTCGTTCGTTCTTTTGTATGTCTTCTGGTTTGTTTGCCTTCTGGTTTCATTAGTTGTTATTTAAATTAAGCACTACCAAGATGTTAAAAACACACAATTATTTTGTTTGAAACTCTTGACCTTCCTATTGGCTCTGCAACTTATAAAATCAAAAATACAGCCCAAAATCATTTCAATTCATTGAATATAATATGCAATTTTTTCAAAGGGCGTTGGGAATTTATAACAAATATACAAAATTTTGGCCAGTCTCAAAGCTTCTTACATAAATAACATTCAAATTCAGCCCTTTTTTTCTACAAAAGTAAGCATACCAATCATGAAAAGATCACAAAACCATTCACTAAAGTAAAACATTCAAAAGCTTTTATAAGGAAAATGCTTTTCCGAATAATAATCATTTTCACAAACAAGACTCAGTAGAAAAAATTTATGTAGTCACTATAAGACCCACACACAATATGTAGGCGTTTTTTTTTTCTTTCATTTTTAAGCTTTACATTTTATTATGTGTTTTGGTTGAAATGTTTTATGGTTTTGAAAGCCCATTGCATGAGTTTATTGCTATATTTGAAAAGGAAAATAATGATGGATTCACTATTGTTACTGTTTTTGGTACTAATGCCGCAACCTTTAGGAAGATTATGAAAAATATTCATTTTTTTATGACTCGCTTGGAAAAAGCAGCAGCATTTTCTTCGTAACCATCGTTTAAAAAAATTACCGTAATTTTGTATTATATTTTGTTGTGTGTTTTTAATATACCCCTATGTAGTTGGTTGATGTTATTTTTATATCCTTATTATAACAAATTATATATGTTTAATGTGGTTTATGAGTGAGCTTGTCTTTTCCCACTAACTATGCTTTGGGAATTTAAAGTACATAGTTTAATAATTGTGAGATATAATTGTCGTCTTATTTCATGTGACGTAAATCATCCCTGTTTTCATTCCTGTATTAAATTTTTGGCTCCGGTGTTTGGTGGTTTAACGTGGTAAGCTTCATCCACAATTTATTAACCAATAGAAGAAGAGACCAATAGAATCCCGTATTTATTAACCAATAGAACCTTATTTTCATTCCAGTGTAACTGTTTCCACTGAAGTCGTGAAACATGCTCATTCACTGATTTGGTTTATTGAATGTTTTAAGAACAATCTACTACACATTCAGCTCAAATGTAGTTTTAATGTCATCAGAATTACAACACTAAGAAATTTTCTTTAAGGCAACAATTACTTTACGACACAATTCATTTGTAAGTAAGCAGTTACATAAACCCTTAAAATATAATTTACAAACATCTTTCTGAAAAACATCCAAACGTCTCTTTCACGCAATACAAACATACATTAACAAACTAATTTCATAACAAGATTTCGTCCTTTTAAATAAATTATCTTTTCGAAACACATGTTGTCCCCACTTACACCACTTTTCTCTGGCCTTGGTCTCCAAGAGTCCCTTTAAAGCTATCCCCAGCTGTTGCAAGGGTTGTCCCATCCGCTACAAAGCCCCGGCGCGAAATCAGTGCAAAAGTATCAAGCTCGAAACCCTCTCTCGCCTCGATGACTTTTCAGCGAGGCTCCTCTTGAAGACAGCAACCGGGCCTTGGTTTGACGAAATGATAGTGTCGTCATTTGGGGGAATTTCGATGAAATATTGTCATCAACTCAGTCCTGTTAGATTTAGGTTCAATTATCGTGGCACTAGAGCTACAAGAGGGCTATTGAAGACGGACGTCGTAATTTTTAACCACAGTCAACTTCAGGACAGGATGTCAACTTCAGGACTTCGGTGTTTGATGTTTTAATTTGATTACCTAGCCTTATACTCGGGTAAACTCACTGAGACGTTTTTGAAAAAGACTGACATCAAAAAGTATTCAGTTATCCCATAAGTGAAATTTAGTTATGTGTTGAGAAAATTTTGCATATCGAATTCAAAGACAAATACGGCTATCACTATCATGGTAACGTCAACATCATCATTAACTATTGAAAATCGCGCGACGGAGAGATCGCGTGTTTGTTCACTGTAAGACATTTTCCTGCCATCCTCTTGTACGTATAAATCCTTTTATTTTATCATCGGGTTCAATTATTTCAAACGGATGTTTTATATAATCTCTAATTCCTGTGTATATGGAAGAAAAGTTTACGATAATACAATGTCATTTTCTCGATACATAATGCTGATATTTTTGTTGTAATGTCATATGTTCGATAGTAACAGCCTCTTCAAACCAACGAATCAAAAATTCACTGATGCACAAATGCGAGAAAAAGGGGGGATGGCGAAGAAAGAAAAGAATTTGTACCAGTAAATAAAAGCAAAGCAAATCTTACAACGGCAGCCCCAGATAAATAACAAAAAAAAAGGTGAAAACGGTTTCCATTGTTCCCAAGTTTAGAATTTCGGGTGAATTGATCCGGTTTTTCGCTTCCTCGAGAGCAAGGCTGGTAACCACAGACCCGCCCCTGGTATTGACTGATGAGAGAACATCTTGTGCCACCGCCTTTTGCCTGGATATATCGGGTTGGATCTTTTATTTGGACTTTAAAACGAATCGATGGATGGGATCAATGATTTCTTCTTTTTCTTCCTCTTGGTTGATGTCTGTCTCGACTTAACGACTATGATGTGTGAGGTTTTTCGGAGGGTGGTATGGGGGTTGATGTCTTATTTTGATGGAGAATGTAGTTTGACGAGTAGAAATTATCTCTTTGGGAAAGCGGTGTGACAAGTAAAGAGTATAATAATATATTTTTTTATTCGTGACAAAAACTTTTCAGTGTCATATATGCAGTTGACGTTTATTAAAACATTTTTTTTTCATTCGTATGTATTTCTCCTATTTCAACAAGAAATTTCGCATGGGAAACTTTCAGTGAAATGTAATTTATGATTTCATTAATAATTTATAAGTGAGGTCTAAGTGTGTATCAATATTAAATATGCATTCAAAATGGCCAGTAAAGCTATTGAGTTTGTCAAAAATGTAATGTTAAAAGATAGTATTAAAATTAAATAGTTATTCCTTTGTTACTCGTTACTAGTTTCCTGCAGAATCTCTTATTCGTATCGATCGTAGTTAATTAAAAAAAAATACATTATTGCTTAATTTTTTGACCACAAAAATTAAGCAACAATGTATTTTAAGCACTAATGTATTTAAAATTAATTTTCTTAATTTAATATAGTGAACGTCTTCGATCTTAACCCTGTGGTGTTCAGCACAAATACCCAAAACTAGCGCCCGCGACCCGAGTAATTGCTTTGTTGCAGACAGTTCAGTGTTGAGCTCGCCTGCAAGAGGTGCCGAGATCACAACCGGGTCGCTCCGCACCTCTTCAATCCCCATCAATTGAAAAAACTAATCTTACGATTGCATTCACCTCTAGCACACCAACCACAAATCGCTATAAACTAACAATATTAACGAAACATGTTAACTAAATGCAATTAATCACATCATACAACAGCTCTGCCCCTTAGCTATTCGCTCATCCCAGTCTTATGCATACATGCCCATAATCAACTTCGTCGCCCAAGTCCACTAATGAATATTCAAAATTTTACGATCCGACTAACTTTAATCAGAAATAGAAGTGGTAAAGAAATAACAAAAGGTTACTTTGGCTTGTTTTTTTTTTAATAAGTGTCAAAAGTGTGCAGATGTTTTTGTGTTAAGATGGTTTCATAAGTGAATACTTATAACACACTTGTTTTTTAACATCTTATTATATGTTTACAAAATCATCCACACTTTGGAATTTATATTTGGTTACAAAAGCTGCTTTTTTTGCATTTATTTGGTAAAAAAGGGGGGAAAACTTTGATTTTGTCAAAGTTATGGCTTGAGTTTTATAAAAGTATTTCTTAGTTTTAATTATCTGTTAAATGAAAAGAGCTTTTGATGTATACTGTCCAGTCGGAAATGGAGGTTCCAAACCTTACTTGCCTACTACTGGAAATCAAAGCATCACCTTTTGTCCATGTCGGGGGTCAAATTGTATTTGTAAATGAAAATAAATTACACGTTTAGTAATAATGATATGATATATAAAAGTATGCCTCGAATATTTTTTATATATGCTCAGAAAAAGATACGCGGTACCAACGAAATTTTGTATTCATCACGGTGAATGACTAATTTCACCCTCTGAATGATACAGACTTATAAATACATCACCTGACTTTCAAGTTTTCCAGAAATACACATAATTATTAAAAATTAAGAAATTTTACTAAATTTTAAAGTATGGATGAGTCTTTTAAAAACTTTTGCTACAAAATGTAATTAAAAAAATTAAGATAAATTAAATTATTCCGTATAAAAAATCAGTTTTATTTTTTTGCAGTGAAATCAAGTTTACAATTCTGCTAATTCTCTTATCTCTTATTGGGTAATTTTGTTATAAAAAAGCCTACAATTTTAAAACCAGATAAACCACACACAAAACCCCCAAGAACTATTTCCATCAAATACCCAATACTTCAAAGATTTTAATCATCACAATCTCAACCTAGCATGATGCTCAACCGGAAAGCATAACATCGATTATGCTGCGGTGTGGCAAAGATGGGGGGGGGCAGTATTCTTCGGAACAATCCTCTGTTACAAGAGCCAGAATTTAAGCTTTTAGCCCCCCCCCCCCCCCTCCATTTCCACTTACGACTAAACTTTTGCTGCGGGCTATGGTACTTGCCCTCCCTCTCCCCCTTTTCTTCATATCCTCGCTTTCCTATTTAATTGATCGATATAATTGTATTGATTTTGTCTAGCTCTGGGTTTCTGGGATGTGTTGACTCTGTGAAGGCAGTGCTAAAAGTATATGTATCGGGGCTTATTAAATTTGTCTTTTACTCTTTCGCGTCAGATGGGCAGTGAAGCAGTTGTCGGATTGGAATGAAGAAATTCTGAGAAGTAAAATGGTGTGGTTTGTATTGAGAGAATATTATTGTAAAATATGTTCGGTTGTTGTGCAAAAATTAGATAAATTCGAAACTGTCGTAGTCAACTTTACGTTCGCAACTTCAAGTGCTTTTTTCAGAAAAAATTAAAACTTATGGTTATTTTATAATTCTATCCCCTATTCTATAATCAAACCTCTTAAGAGGGACTGTCAGTCCCATAGAGCTAATGCATTAGTTTTAAAATCACATCTTTTTGCAAAAAAAAAATATTGTTTTGCCCTGTAATCCCATTTTCTCCAGGTTTGTTAATCATCAAAACACCAATTTAAAGGACAATTAAAAAGAAAATAGCATACGGTTGTTTAATTATTAAACAACCGGACGTATTAATTGATAAAGTTTTAAAAAAGTGTCGCCATCTGCTGTATAATTTTGGCATTTTAAAACTTCAAGAATATATAATTAAATATCTATATAAAATTTTCGTTTTCAAATTTGTTTCATTGCGATTTTGCGTTGATTCCCATATCTTGGTAAAAAGGGCTAACATAGGAAAGCAATACTTCTGCGAAAGTTGTGATTCCAAAATTAATGCATTAGCTCTATGGGACTGACAATCCATCTTAACCGATTAAAGCTTCAATACTTAACTTGAATATTGGATCCGTTAAAAGTGAGAATATAAACTTGAGATTTTTTGGGACTAAGATTTATCATAATAAGATTGCATACTGTTACTAAGTAAAGCATGAAGTGAAGTAATACCCTTTTAGTTTTTAAATAGACAAAAATGATTAAAGTATGAACCTTCATACCACTACCAGATTAGGCTGCACACTCTTATTTATAGTCTTCTCAGTCACATACATGATTTGAAAATTGCTACCAAAGAGTTCCGTTTAATCAAATATAGCCCTGATATAATGCTTAATTTGAATTGTACTTAATCTATGAATTTTGTAAAAAATAATTTTTAAAAATATTTAAAAGCCAATTATTGTTTATAATAAAATTACTAATTTAAGTTTATTATTACTAACATAAGGAATATTAACTGTCAGAAGGCAAAATTAAGTTATAACCAAGAGTAATAAATCTTCATCTGGTTCCAAATGTCAAGATAAAAAGAAACGTAAAAAAATTAAACTCTATACATTAAATAATGCATTACACCTACTTTATTTTTAAGTCGTCTGCTCATGACTTTAATCGATAAAAATAAAGAGTTAACTACTTGAAAAATGATATCTTCATCGTTTAGTTTTTCGAACTAAGATGTTTTTAATAATAAAAGTACAATTTAAGAAGTAAAATTTTGTGCTGTGTAATGTAGCATCAAGGCAAAGAAAAATATAAGTAAAAACATTTTTTTTATCCTAATATTTCCTATTAATAAACTAAAGCAGTGTTTAGAAATGACTTTCTTTAGTTTATACTTTACCTCTCATTATTTTTTATTTACTTTCGAATAGGTACTTAAAATAATGGTTCTATTTTCTCGAAGTGTCCTTAGATATTTGAAAACAAACTGATGCCATTTTATAAAATGATCATAACCTCTGGATAACAAGTTCATCTTAAATGATTTCGTGTTTGACTTTCAGATTAATATAACCACACTACAACTAAGCAAATAATCATTTTTTTTATATCCACTGATATTTGGTGAAATTTCAAGATGAAAGGATTACATTTTTTTTCTTGGTTAGGTTTGAATTATCGTCGCACTAGACCTACACGAGGGCTATTGGCGACGGGCGTCGTATTTCAGAACCACAGTCATGTGACGAGCCCACACCTGAATAGTCACCCAACGCAACCGTTAATTTTTTTTCTAGAGAAAGTGGAACGTTAAGCTATCTTATTGCACAGTATTATTAGTCTAGAATCAATGAGGACTCAAATGACAGAGCTACTACTAGACCTTAATGTCTGAATCTTTAACACCTACAAAACTTAAAATAATAAGAAGTTAGCAATGAGTTATATTACTTTTTTTTAAACTTTTTCTTGTTAAAAATTAGTTTTTAATTTGTCTTTACAACAAATCCTTATATTTTTAGAGCAAGGGTTTTTTTTGTTTTAAAAGGAAAAATCTAAAATTGTGTTCTCAAAAATGTTCAGATCTTATAATAAGTGTTCAGTATTTTAAGAAGAATGCAGCTGCTCAAGAGCATCAAGCAGCCCCAGATGTACGAAAGAAAATATGAAAATTATCAGTTACTGCTGAAAAATAAATATTCAATTTAAGTTAATATTTTGTAAACTAACAATTTATCATGATCCATCCGAATATTCAGTATTCGAAAAAACCAGACAACTTTATTCATAACTGAAACCATAGTTTGCGTATCTCAGCTGACGAAATTCCTTCCAGCTTTCATTTCTGAACTTTCTTTAATCGGTTCTCCAATTGGTGCTATGTTCCCAAGCGAAATCGATTTACTAATCAAAACGCATGAAAGAATTCCGGTTCATTCCGAATTTCTGCCATTAAACACCTACAAAAAGCTCCTATAGTAAAGTTGTAATGCTTTACTTGTAAGTAAATACAGGAAAAACTTTGAAGTATGAGTTTTTTTATTAGTTCCAAAACCAGTCAGCAAAATAATAGAATACGTATAAAATAATTTCGGGGACAGTATAACATCTACGATATTATAATTAAACCTCCCCAAAAGTCTTAAATTGTAACTTCTTTTATCTCTAATGGTATAGCAACTTAACAGCAGAAAAAAAAAGAAATAGGTGATGATCCTAGATGAAAAATTAGGAATTACCACAGTTTAAAATAAAAAAAATGAATTATTAATATTTTCTATGAAACCCTATTCATTAATAAAATACCCTTATGCTGCCTAAAACGACTTTCCATACCTGCATGATGATGGTAATGAAGTAAGTGTTAATATAATCCCTATGTAAAAATTATATTAAATGTAAGTATCTAAAGAGTAAAATGCAGAAATGACTTACTTTAACCAATAAAAAACTTATTAACTTATTTTTTAAAAAAACAAATATCACCAGAATTGTCGACTTTCTTCCTAATTAGAGGACCTATTAACTCTTTCCGACTATTAAGAATTCAATTTGGGACTAATCATTTGAGCCACAGAAAAAGATAATAGCTCTTAGACGCGTTATTTGATCACTAAGTTCCCTGCTATTTTCCACATGGGAAAATTACCATAAGTAATTTTCCTAAGTTCTTCTATTACTTGGAATCTACAGTCGTCTATATTTTTTTCATTTTAATTTGCATGAGGAATTCATTTAACAAAGTAATTGTAACCAGCATTGTCGGCTAGTGTAAGTGTAATGCCCAGTGGAGACACATGTAAAATAAAAGTTATTATAAAAATTACAAAGCCGTAATAAATATAAAATAAATTGTAATTGTAAAAAAAGATGCCCAAGTAAAAAAACTCAAGTACATAGAAAAAATACTATTTAACTAAAAACTTAAACACCTTTAGTTGAACATAATATGCTTCAAAATTATAATTATCTATCTTAAAAGTGGACTTTTAGTTTTCAGTTTTAAGCTTATTAAACAACGAAAGTAATACTGAAACATAACATAATTTATTAAATATAATTATTTATGATGAAATCAATTATGCATTTTATTATCTAAACACACGATTAATATTATACTAACATTAAGTACAAAATATAATTTATAAACAGAACACTTATAAATGATTATCGTGTGACTTAAATGCATGTTTCTCAAAAACTAAAAAAGAAAACTAACTAAATAACAAAAGCTTTAAGACAACACTGGATTGATTTTGAAATAATTAAAATAAGTTTCATTAATTCTCAATCAGTTTTCCGTGATATTTTTATACTTATATAATTCCGTAGCTTCTTAAAAACTTATTTATATTCTTTTAAAAACGATCTTTTAGTCTTAAAAAGTAATAAACAAAAAAGTTTTTGATTTTCAGAAACGTTTTTTTCATTACAGGAAGCAATTAAAATTGAGTATTTGAAAAAGCTTTACAAGTTATTTGCAAAAATGCAAATGAGGAACTGGTGAATATTTTTTTGAAAAATGCAGGATTACACAACTGCTAAATTAGTACAAACAGTTCAATCTACTTGTTCTAAAACAATTAAATTCAAACGCACTTTTTCTTGACCATCATACTGTATTTAGGGGTTATTATAAATTAAACCATAATCTAGGAAGAGTAAATGTCTTACGAGATGAGCAATTGAAATGTTCGCATTTTTTCAGCTCTATTACAGCGTAAATTTGGGTCAACTCCTGTTCAACACCCTAATCTGTGTTATAGATGTTTTTTGCAGTAGTAGGGTCACTTGGGTTCTTTTCCCAAGATCAAATCAAATTTGATGAGAAATATTAAATTAAAATTGCTACTTACTAATGTAGAAGCAAGATCTTTTAACGTAAAAACTTTATTTGAATTCTACATCAATATCGATTATTTTATTTTAATAATTTTACTTGTGTGTCACTACGCCCGCTGTTGAATTGAAATTCGAGCTTTGACAGACAGATTTGGTTCAAAAATAATATTTGAACAAATTTTTGGTTCAGAGAAAATATAAATATATACATATACAATTTTCCAATAAAACTTTTTATGTATCACACATTCGCAAAACAAGTTATGCTGTTCCTTTTAGAATTCTTCAGAACTCTCTTCTTCTGAATTTTCTTCGAAAATTCTTTTAGCATTTCAAGTTTAGTATGCACATTTGTTGCAAACATTTTATGTCCACCTACGAGTTAGAAAAGCACGGAACAATATAACTGACCCGGGAAAGAAATCCAGCGGCAGGAAGAATTCAATTTTAAGAAGTGAGTGACAGTAACAACAATTCCCCGTGATCTTCCTAACAGTCATGGAGAATAGAAAAAAGTAGAGATGGTTGGCGACGAATAAAATGAAGCCGTCTGATAGTCGCCAAACAGTGGCGGGATAACCCAAATGAAGTACACTCATTTTTTCACAATAGGAAACTTCTAGTTAGACTTTTAAGAATTTGTAATACACTGTTTAAAATTTTGGCACACGATTCCACCGGAACTCTGGAACATTCTAGCTGCCACCACTATTTGGAGCATAAAATAACAATAATTTATTTTTTCCGAAACAAAATTTAAAGAATCACTGATAGTGTTGAGGAATCGCGGGTAATTTTTACAATTGTTTAGTAAGAAAAATTAAGTTTGACATACAATTTTTTTCCCTGAATAGAAATAGAACTATAAAAAAAACCTTTTTCATGATCTACGTCTACACATATTACAAAAAAAAAATAATAGCCATAGACTCTTATAGAAGCATGTTTTAACAAAAAAGCGCAACATAGACTGTTTTATTCTACACAATTCTCTGTAACCAACACTCCAAATAGGACGGACTCTATGACGTCAGGCTTTAGAGTTGAGTAGGCCGTGGTCGTATGGAAAATAATAGCGCCAAATCATTCGCCAAACACTTTAGCGCCTAACGAAAGTGAAAAATGACTTCACTTGGCAAACTAATTCTTGCATTGTTTTTAACCGTATAGCACACCCACCCTATTTTTACCTTCATTGCAATGGTAGGTCAAAAGAACAAAAACAGAAAAACGTACTCCAGGGTTTTGCTTCGGTTGCTCCTTCTTTTTTCCATGTCCCTCTTTGACTTTTTACGTTGGGAAAAAAATCACCTACAAAAAAAAAACATACAATCAAACGGAAGAATTTGAAACAAAATCTACAGAAGAATTCGGCCATTTTTTCAGGAATGTTTTTAAGGGAAAGAAATAGAACAAATAGGATCACTTAAGCTTCCTCTTCTTTTATGCTTAATTCAAATGTTTTAGATTTTGAAGACATTCTTTTTTTTTCAATTGTCATTCCAAGAAATACAAATAGAAGTATAAAAAAACATTCTTAGTATTTTTTTTTATAGAAAGGGAAAGCACTATAAAAGGAAATTTCATTAACTAAATAACTTTTATTCCGAAATGTTGATTAACAAAGTGGTATCTTTATTTAACACTCTGGTAAGTCTTTACTAAAGATATTTCTTTTGGAAATATACTTTTTTGAACAATTTTTTTACTTCACACAAAATACTAAAACTTGTTTACTGTTGTTAGTTGCTATGTTCGTAAACAATATCTTTTTTAATACAACTGTTTGCAGTTTTATTTTCCTTTGACGATTTTAAAATTTTCAATCTGTGATTCAAGGTGTTTTTTGTACTATCCGTTGTTAACCAATTGTGGAAATTAAATTTAATTAGGTTGTATAAACATGAAAACTAAGGATATTTTACACAAATGAAATGAAGCTGTATTCCCTCTGAAAAAATTTATTAACACAATTCTTCAGTTTCAATAACCTATCACCAAAACTCAATATCTACTTAAATACATTAGATTGATAAACAATACTAATCTATCAACATGAAAAATGAAAGATGTCGTATACATTTGAAATGAAGCTGTAACTCCAGTGAAACATTGATTAAAGCAATTCTTTTGTTTTTTAAAATCCAATCAGTAAAGCTCCACGTCCTACTGAAAAACGTTAGATTAATAAACAATACTACAGAAGATCCCAAGCGAGAAGCTTTATCTCGATTAGTGATCCTGAATAGAATGTCATTATTCCAGTATATTCCAGTGCAATAGTGATTATTTCAGTGTCAAGAGTAATCACTAATGGCTTTTTCTTCATTCGAAAAGCGTTACAAAAACAATTAGGTAGCCTTTGCCACAGAACGAAAGCGTGGACTTTTTGTTTGCTGAATTTCCAAATCTCGCGACTTCGCTCTGTTAATCCCATTGTAAAGTAAATTGCCGCATTTTATAAATACATTTCCCTCCCTTAAATCGACTGCTTTCTTCTCCATTCATCATCGTTTGGTTTGTTTTCTTTAAAATGTCTTTTTAAAACCCGAAAAATCCAAAGCGATGGAAACAAATGGTAGATCTGTAGATGCGTCTTTATCTCCCCAATTCTTATAGAGGGCTTTGGGGGGGATATGTTGACAAAGAAATACTCTTCCCATATTGGTTATTCCATATTATTACTTCCCATATTATTATGTCCAACGAAGTCATTTAAAACTGGATAGAACACTGGGTACCAAGTCACTTTTATTCGAACGGCGCTTTGTCATGGGAGTGTTTGGATAAGTCCCAATGTGCTTCCGAGATTCAAAATTGATCAAATAACAACCATTTTTATAGTTGAAATTGTCTTGATCATGCATAATACTGGAGTTGTTCCAAGGAACTATCACAAAAATGTATCGATATGGAATAAAGGAACGGCATAACAGTTTGTGCGGGAAGAGTGGCTAGACCTGACATTAAATATAATACATTATATCATGTGGCAAACGTTCTTCCCATGTATCCTGATTGACAACCATTTTTAGACTTGAAATTGTCTTGATCATGCATAATACTGGAGTTGTTCCAAAGAACTATCACAAAAATTTATCGATATGGAATAAAGGAAGGGCATAACAGTTTGTGTGCGAACAATGGCTAGACCTGACATTAAATACAATACATTGGAATGTTATCCTGTGGCAAACGTTCTTCTAATGTATCCTGATTGAAAATCATTTTTAAATTTAAAATTGTCTTGATCATGCAAAATACTGGAAATGTTCCAAAGAACTATCACAAAAATTTAACGATAAATTAAGAGCATAACAGTTTATGCGGGAATAGTGGCTAGACCTACCATTAAATATAATACATTGTACCCTGTGGCAAACGTTCTTCTAATGTAACCAGAATGAAGAAACACCATTGGCATCATTGCAGTCTGAGCAATTATTTTTAATTTTTGAGATTTTAGTGTCATCTTACCTCTGATAAGTTATTATTTTAATAAATACCAGCTTTATATACACTGAGTTGCATTATTTTGCCATTAATATCCTTGCCTTGTATAAAATGTTAACCTTTATTTTGGTGCAAATCAATAACGCTCTCTACAACCATTAAAACATTATAATCCCCTCCCCCATGCTAATGCCAACATAATTTTTTTTTAATTTGGATTTCTGACTGGATCCAGGCCGAATGTGCATAGTTCAGCACTATAATAATTATTTACATTCCTGACATGGGGCATTGCAGAAAATCTCGCCCAATTCTTTGAAAAAATTATATCAAAATAAATTCCCGGGCATCTACACTGTATGATTGAGTTTAAATCAAATTGAAGCAAAATATTTTATAATTAAAGTGTTCATTAAGTTGTGATATTTTTTGTAAATTAAACAAAATTGCTCGCGTGCTTTACTTGAGATAAAATTGCCTACCAAACTTTTTTTTACTTTTATATTTTATTTATATTATTTAGAAATTGAATCTGGCAATTTTACATTTTAAGTAAAATAAAATATTAAATACATCTGGCAGCTTGAAGAATTTTTCTAAAGCAAAATTCCTCCTTCATATAAAAAAAAATTGAAGCTATTTATAGTTATATTTTCCTAAACAGCATTTTAAAATTTTATTTTGCAAGAGTTTTTGTTCTAAGTTATCATGTCTGGATCTGGAAAAGAAATCTTCGATGTATTTCCAACGCCAATGGCCAAACAACTCATGAAAACTCGAATGAACACAGCTAAAAAAGGACACGATGTTCTGGAAAAGAAAGCCCATGTCCTCAAAATGAAATACCAGAAGATTGCCAAAGAGATCATCCAGACCAAATCTTTGCTTGGCGACATTTTCAAGGACGCGGCCATCTTACTCGCCGAAGCAAGGTACATCAGTGGAGATTTCAACCAAATGGTTCTAAATGGCGTCGGAAAACCTCGCATTACAGTCTACCACAAAACTGAAAACGTGGCGGGAATAAAATTGTCCAACTTCAAAATAATAAAAGAGGGCACTGACATGTTTTCCTTGACCGGATTGGCGAAGGGTGGCGCGAAACTTCAGGCACTGAAGAAGACTTATGCCCATGCAGTCGAGCTCTTGGTGGATTTGGCGAGCTTGCAAACCTCTTTCAAGCTTCTGGACGAGCAGATCAAGAGCATAAATAGAAGGGTCAATGCTCTGGACCAGTTTTATATTCCAAAGTGTAAGAGAACCATGGAATACATCGTGGAAGAGATGGATGACCGAGAAAGACAGGATTTTTTTAGACTGAAGAAGATCAAAGACATCAAGAAGCGAATAGCAGATGAGAAAGAAGAGAAAAAGCAAGATGACGGAGGTGAAGAAAATTGGATGGAAGATTTAAAACATATAGACTCCTACGACTCAGATTTCGAGGACTTTGTTAAGAAAAAGATTAAAAAATGCTGTAAACTTTAGTGCAAATCTCCCAAAACTGAATCTTTGGCGACAAATGTAAGTTTCTGGAGACAAAAACACAGTATACAGAATTAATTTGGCGGCGATTAAATTTTTGGTGACTTTATCATTTGTACCCTCGAAATTGAAAAATACCTTTTGAGAATTTATGTTTTATTATAAAAAAATGTGCTTTTAAGAATAGCTAAATTTTTAAGAATATTAACTGCTTTTAGAGAGAGTATTATATACTTCATCATTTGTTACACTTTTTTTTGAACTTTAGGTTTACATTCTCGTCGTATTGAATTATTTATATTAAATACTTAAAAGTAATTTTTTATTTATATTATTCGTTAAGTATGATTGGGAATTTTATAATTACCGTGCACCACAACTTCAAACTTTTTGTATTTAGTTATGGTTTTCGTAATTGTACCGCTCGTGTTTACATTTACGAAATGTTTAAAATTTAAAGTTTTCGTCACAAAAGCCCAAGAAACTATATTTAAATCCTAGCATTCGTTCCGGTGTCATTTGGTGCGTTAAAAATGTCGCTAAAACCTAAAAGACGCAGGTTACTTATTATTCAATATAAGTAAGAACATGAAAATGTAGGATGAGCTTTTATAAGAAACAAATTGATACTGAAGTTACTATAAATACAATATTCGAACTCACATGGTGCTATTTACAACATTTTAATTCATTTGTTTTTCTTTTATATTTTGTCTCTTAACTGAGTGATCCGGAAAATTAAGCTAATACAAAATTGAACAGTTTGTTATTTATCTAGCCATTCTAAACTGTCATTTTCAAGATTAATTCTCTAGCCATCTTTTATCTAAACTCATAATAGGAAGTTAATCACTAACAAATTTCCTTTATAAACCTCAAACTTAAAGTATAATTCTGAGGATAGTTAAATGACTTTAGACACTTAGGGAATACACGACAAATCTTAAAGGAACATTTCTTCATTGTAAATGGATTTACTCACGCTCCCTCTTGAGAATCGAGTGATTCCACTAAATTAACATACATTAAGATTGAGAGTAACACACATAATTATGCACAGTGAAAGTGAGTTTTGAGACATTAGTCTTGTACCATTTCCCAAGCGGAATAACATTGCAATTTGTCTTCAAGTTTGCTGGAACGAAAAGCAACAATGTATATAGAATTGTTATTAACTAACTTAATATGAACGGTGTTGCAAGGGTGTATCTTTATTAATATCTTCTGGCGTGTAATTAAATATTCAATTCATGTCTGAAATATTACTTAACTTTGAAATAATGTCAAAAACAGGACTACCGACAATTTCGTAGTATAATAAAGGCACTAGTTGGAGATCTTTAGTCGATCCTTTCTAAGCTAAGGCATGTTTGAAAACATGGCTCATTGGAAAACCTTGCACCGTTTTCCACTACTAGCAACTTGCATTTTGATATATTTGCAGAATTAAGTGATTTCTGTCGCAAATAATCAATTTATTTTGGATAAATAGTGTTTGGCTTGTAAAACAAGAAGTTTTATTGACAGTTACTACACATAATAATAGTCCTTTTCCAGTCCTTTTCGGATAATACTCCACATGCCCTGCATCATAAAACCCCTTTACATTCCCATATGTTGTAAACATTTATTTTACAATGTTAAAGGAAAAAAGAGAGTACAAATTTATTAAATGAAAGATTTACTCAGTTTAAAATAATTATTAATTGCTAGATGTAAACTCCAATAAACAATAATTGATTTTTCTGCATTTATTTTCAATTTCAGCACACTCTTGTGGTTTTTGATATGCAAATATTAGGTACTAAATGTTACCTCACTCTTTTGCAATTTCTATTTTAATTTAGCCAATGAATGTATTAATATATTTTTGAAATATATAGTAATTATTTCCTTTCATCTAAGTTTCATAATATATCACAAAGAGTCCTTAGAATTTTTTCACTTGATTTAAAAAAAAACAGCCATTCTTGTAATTTTTATTCCACGCCTATTTTTTTCAAGATTCTAAAAATTCTTTAAAGTCATTTTTTAGATGATGGAAACCAAAACCTGAACGATTTAATTATTAGAAAAAATCAATTCCACCCAATACATCGAATACGTCTTAGCAACCAGAAAAATTCATCGTTAGCAAAAATCTCGCTTAAAAACCAGATTAAAAAACATTTTCTTTAAATTGCCTCATCTCACTAATAGCCCCTATAAAACGTGAGCAATAAAAACACATCTTAGAATCTCTAAAAAAAAATGAGAGAAATACTTCAGCAATTCTTCGGCCTTTTTATTGAAAATACAATACTCTCGCTTTACATACTTAAAAGAAAAACCGCTGCTCTGAATTATGTATAAAAAACACTCCTGGAGTAATTACTACTCGCCGAAGAATTTTTAAGATTCCTTAAATAAAACTATTCTATCCATCGTATCCCCGGATACAAAACCACCTCCCGCATTCCATTCTCGAATTCTCAAGAGAGAGAATCGGAAAATGAGAAGTTCAGAAAAACGAATGCGGGAATCAAAATGACCCATTTGTGAACTCATTTAGCCTAAAAGAAAACACACAATGTCTAAGAAAGAGCGCGCTTGGGATCGATTCGAAGAAGCCCTTTGCATAAACACAGGGTGGTTTGATAGATTAGTTTGAAAAAACTGCAAATAACATCTCAACCGAAATGAGGTTTTGGATATTCTGATCCTCTTATATGAAGGCTCTAACTGCAAAAGTAACAGTCTTTATACGCAGTTTTGGGAACGTATGCACTCTCAGAAATAACACTTTCATTTTTGACGATTCATAAATTCTCAAGCCTCATTTCGCTAATTTTGAGGATTGTTTCGTCAATCTATCACGTGACTTTTGAGTAAACGCGAATCCTCACTTTTACGATCGTGATTTGACGATTCTGTATCTTGATTTTGAGGAAACTGAATCTCATTGTTGTACTCACATGCTCAAAAATGACGAAATATTTCTTTAGATTGGACGGCATTCAAATCCTCATAAAAATGACGATTCAAATTTTCTCACTTTGAGGAAACGAAAACTCGGATCATTTGCCAGTAACAGAATCGTCAAAATTAAGGAAAATTTCGTCGTTTTTGAGCATTAATTTATAAGAGTGTGAGTTAAAATTCTGTTACATTGCAGCAAGTTGCCAGAAAATATCTGTAATGCTACAGACAACATCCGTTGCCAGATTTTCCCCGTAGCCAAGCAACACAAAAAAGATTTGTGTCTTACAAATAATACTTTCTATATTGCTGGATACTTTAGAAAAAGCATGAACCGTAAACGAATCCTCGTCAATAGCATAGGAGCCAGGCACAATTATAACTACGACATCACGACCACAGAAATACTTTTTAACTATCAAATTTTCTTTTCGCAATTAAACAGAAAAATCTTTTCTCAAACAGGTGCAAACTGTATCAGTGGTTGCAGATTTTATCTGTTTACAGAGCTGAAATGGAAAATTTCTGTTGAAAAACTACATAAATATTCTAGGTTTTTATTTGATTTTCTTGCAGTGTATGCTCTGTTTTTATTTGACATTTTCTATGATGTCTCTAAATAACTAAAGCATGATAGTTCCGGAAAACATTCAAGCTTAACTTCAATTTAACTATATAGGTATAGCGATTCTACGTTAGATTTTACAATCACCAAAAGTAAAAAAAATGAACGGACCGCGAGGAGGAGAGGGGGGGGCATTATATCACTGCTTTACCGGCAATAAAATGTGAATAATGTTACTTTTACTGTTAGAGCCCTCATCAATATATAACTTTATTAGTATGCGGCTTTTGCTGTAAAATTCTCTGAGTGTTGATTGCAAATTATGATTATTTTTTAGAATTTGCATGAAACAAGAAATATTTTATGTCTTGTTTACAGTAATAATTGAAGGCTAGAGTGTCAAATGTTCTGTTAACCATGTACAACTCTGCCAAAACCACTAAAAGTATCTTGAGTTTATCGCTGCATTTACCCAAAAGAATATTGTAAGACAAACTCTGACAATAGTATCGATTGCAATACGGAAATAATTTTTTATCCAAATAAATAGAATTATAAAGAAAATTTGCATGATGCACGCAGAACTGTTTTGATGAAAAATAGATTATCTAGAGTACATTCTAATTGTTAATATTTTCACATCCATCTTCCACATCTTTTTCAAATTTTGAAAGTGATTATCAAAATCAGGATTTTGCTTATATTCTTCAAATTTTAAAATTTAGTGTTCGAACATCTTAGCGAAAGAAGAGAACTAGTTGAAGAAGTCACATACCTATATTAAAATAATTGCTTTCAATATAACTTTACGTTAAAGTATACAATAATACTGTATAATAATAAAATTAAGTACACTTTTACGTTCACAAATTTTAAGTATCACTAGTAAAATACTACCAAGGATTACAGTATTGTTTAAAATATGAAACGATTACATCAAGTGTAAGTTACACCTATGTCAAGCCCTATTCATCTCATTTATTCGTTTAAATTGAGTGAGATACTCCAAGAAAAGCAATTTTAATTTTAAAATATATCCCAATGATATATTTGAAATGGCTTTTAAATATCAGGCAATATTACATGAAAAATATTTTTTGAGATGAATTTTATGTGCTTTAAGAAGATCTTATGAAATACTTTTTCAATCAGTGAATATTGGTTTGTAGAATTTTTGATGTGGAAATCTCGAATTTCAGAAAACAATTACTGCAGATCAGTTGACCAAAATTTACAAAATGCTAAAAAGGGATAGCTTTTTCAACAGATTCATAAATAGATATATTATTAACAATGATGCAAGGGTTTTTTTACGTGAATTAATTAATAGTATTTTATGTTGACTTAAACATTGTTCATAAATATTTTTTTTCTGATAATGTATTACAATACCAAAAATTGAAAATATTATCTTCTGTGTCGGAAACATTTTTTTTGCTGTACATTTTTATTCTTCTATTGTTTGCAACTACCATTAACTTTACCCTGAATGTTAGATACCACACATGCATCTTCTAAATATAACTGATCCCTCCTGTAGCTCTCTTGCCAGGATAATTCCAACAAAAAATCAATTCAAATATAATTAAAAACATAAAACAAAGTTTTACGAAAGACAGATTGTTTAAAAATCAATTTTTTAAACTTATTTTTTTTAAATGTATTCTGGATTAAAGAAATAAACATTCTAAAAAATGAATGCTCAAAATCGACGAAATTTTTCTTAATTTTGACGATTCCGTTACTGGCAAATGCTCCGAGTTTTCGTTTCCTCAAAGTGAGGAAATTTGAATTGGCATTTTTATGAGGATTTGAATGTAGTCTATTCTAAAGAAATATTTCGTAATATTTGAGCATGTAAGTACAACAATGAGATTCAGTTTCCTCAAAATCAAGATACAGAATCGTCAAATCACGATCGTAAAAGTGAGGATACGCGTTTACTCAAAAGTCACGCGAAAGTTTGACGAAACAATCCTCAAAATTAACGAAATGAGGCTTGAGGATTCATGAATCGTCAAAAAAAAGTGTTATTTCTGAGTAAAGAATCAAACCTAAAATCCATTTTTTTATCAATCGTATTACATTCAAGTTTGGAGTTTATTCTTGTAAAGAAAAATTTATTATATTCTCTTATTTACCAATAATATCCTCAAACACGAAGACTTAACGCCTTTAATTCTTTTTCTTTTGTTCTCATCGCCACCAGCACCTATAAGAAGTCACCGGGGCAGAAATTCCGCTCGGCTTAAGAAGAACAAACTCGAACAACGCCAAATGCGTCATTGCCATTTTACGCATCGAAGAAGGATATTCTGATAGAGTAAAGATGAATCCTAAAAGTAACATAAAAAAGTAATGCCCATGAGCAAGAAAAGAGACTTCATACTTTTTTTAGGTAATTCTTTTTCTCGCTTTTTTGACAGGATGATCGTGTTTCGTTCTTTTATTGATTAAAAGTTAAGAACAACAGTAAATGTTATTTGTGTTGGTTAAAACTTTCAGGAAGTTATATTGAAAACTAAATTGATTCTAAATTGACTAATTTCATTGACAAATATTTATTGTTTCCAAAATAGGAAATGTTTTAATATCCAATGAATAATATCATAAAAAAAGTGTGTTAATAGTTGCGTTTTACACAACAACAATGATACAAATTTAAATTCAATGTGAACTTTTTTCGTTGACATTATGCTTCGTTCTGTTAGCTTATAGACTTCTAAGAAAATTCCTGTGTTTGTTTTAATTAAAGTCTTAAGATAGATTAGACATTTTTCCTTACAAATTTGTTATTTTAATGACAACATATTAACATCATAAAACGGAGTAGCTGTCATTAGTGTGTAAATATTATGTTTTATGCCTGAACGCTGTGTCAAACTGTAACTGGTTTAAAATTCTAATAAGCAATCAAAAATCACTTTCTCTAAAATGAATTGCATAACAAAATTATATTGTGAAATTACTGTCTTTCACAAAAGGTTTTTATTGGTTTATACTTAGTCATTTTCATTCAAAAATGGTAAATTTTAATTTAATGGTCAATGTTGAATTTTTTTAAACGTCAGGCCTTACATTTTCTTTCTTTAATACTCCAAGTGAAGGGATCCACATATAAGTCTACAGTATTTTTATTTTTTTAATTTACTAAGAAAATTCTTTTATAAAGAATTGTATGCATCTGTTTCCTTAAATCGGGTTTTATAATTTTAGAGAAAGTAGAAAAGTCATTATATGCAAAAATTTTGCTATTGATTTTGTCTTGAAAAAATACATTAACGATCAAACAAAACTTTTTATAGCGATTTCATTACTTTTATTTCCAAACTTTAAAAAAATTAAATTACAAATTATCATTTTAAAATGATAGAAAGATATCTCAAAAAATAAATTGCAGATGAGTAAAAATCGGCGATCTTCTTTCAAATATGAATATAAAAAACACATAAATTAATTTAAGTAATGTATAATTGTATTTAGAAAATGGAGATTTAACATTTACATCAAAAGGGATAAATAAAACGAGAAAAACTTTTAAAATACTTTTTCATTCAAATTATTTTTAGTATGAAATTCAAAATTGTTCTTTACAAATATTTTAAACATAGTCAAATAAACGCTGCCACATTTTATCTCATAGACTATGTATGCAGAGATATACTCCTTTTTCACACGAAAAGTGAATTTTTCAATTCAGTAAGTGTGACGAAGGGAAAAAATCTTACGGATGAAAAAATTCTTCCCTAAACGCTGCAATAAAACTAAAGTAATTCTTCCTATGTAAGCCCGTAGAAGTAGTTTCAGTTTTCGTTCAACTTGCATCTCTCGTTTTCGTTCTAATCCTTCTCTTTCAGCCGCCATATCAACAAATGGCTGCAAAAAAAGTTTGATAAAATTGTAATAAACAGTACTTTATTTTGAATTATTAGCGTTTTCAAAAACTAGAATTGAAATAAATTTCTACTGCGATATTAATATTTGTATTATTTTTTACAAAAGGTTTTTTATACAAATCAATTACAAATTTAGTTGAATCACCAGATTAAAGTTGAAAGTCCGTTTCAAACACAATAATGGTTCTGGTAATTTTTGCCTTAATTGCAATGCCGCATGAGTCGTTGGATTTTTTGGATGGAAAAATCTTGGGCACACTTGTTCTATGATTATGTGGCATGTAAATGATCCCTGGAGGGCTCATTCTGGCCTGGATTATCTTTTCAGAATTAAATATCGGCATACTTTAACATCCACAGAGAGCTCAGATTTATTATAATCTGATAGTAAAAACTGGTAGCAAGAGTCGCCTAGAGGGTGTCACATAAAAATAGCTCTACGTTTTGGGGAATATGCCGAATCTACAAAGGCTTAACTGCCAGTATTGCAGCCCCATTAGAGAAAAAAAAACATTGCCCAGGCTATACACAGCAAGATGAGAAAGGGGGGAAAATTATCGGAATCATTGCATGTAAAACTGATTTAATGATGTTTAATAATATAAAAAAAAAATTCCAATTTCTGTTGGCATAATTGTTGTTTACAATTTTTTCAATTCAATGCTGATAAATAGTCTTTTACTTTTATTCCCTTTTCCACTCCGAGAGATTGCATTTTTACAGGAATATCACGTAACCTTCAGTCACTCAGACACTTGAATACTTTCAAGGCGCATGCCGTCCTAAAAATCTAGTAGCAGTTGAAATATTGTTGTTGAAAAGAATGTTTATGTTTCACACTAGGCTTCGGTTACTGCTTTTATTGCTAGAGTATTCGCAATAACATACTTTAGGGCTTTTGTACACACAAAATAAAAATTTTTAGATATATTTTAGAATTTTATTAAATTATAAAACCTACTTTGAGATTTAAAACATTAATATATAACAGCAGAACACTAGTTATCATAAACCAAATCGTATTACAGATTGCCCTGAATCAAAACATTTTTTAACATTTTGATTTTTTTTGTAATTTTTAGAAAAAGCGTAGCGAATTGAATATAGTATTTCAACATTCAGAGTCTAAGCGGCAGTTCCCTTTTAATTTATAGATTATTTAAAAGTTTTTTCTTAAACTTAAAACCTATTTGCAGATGTAAAGTTTGTTTTATTTGAAAAAAACACTCAATTTAAATGCATCAACAAAATGTTAATTTATTGGAAAGCGTAGCACGAAATGTCACACATGCCATGCAACTCATAACTTAATATTTTTTGTATAATTCTTTGCTACTTAAGTTAATATTTTAATTTCGGAATATTAAACTTAAATAAAAAAAATTAAACTTCATCACTTACTATGTTTGTATTTCAGCTTCAGTGTCAAATTTATTTATTTCATCTAAATATAAAGTATACCTTTTAAAATTGTCAATTAAGCTTCAGTTTGAAATAGATTAAAATCCTCTTATTAAGCGTAATTATTAATGATAAATTAATTTGTAGTTGTTTGCCTATTAAAGATCAATGAGATAAAAAAAATAGTTTAACCCACTCAAAAAATAATTGTGACGTACAGTTCAAAGCTGAGTTGGGTGGCTTGCGTAAAATATCTTTACTTTGAAAGCTCATTTTTTATCAAAATTCGTCTGGAATGTTTTCGTCAAAAATCCCTTCTTAAAAATCTCTTCTTATTGTTAGTACAAACGAACTTACTACAGCCAGGCATTTTCTATGTACAGAGATTAATATAAATAAAACTTTTTTTTATTATATACTTAAGCAAAATCGTCTTCAGTCAATATTATTAAATATTTTAAACTTGCAACGATAAATAATAATGTTGATAGAAGCGACTTAACAACCAAATAGGATTTCTGAAATTATAGTAAATTGCATAGTAGATTCATAATAGTTTATTTGATTAAATCCTAGGAGTTTAAAGTTCAAACAAAATATCTCTTTAAATTTAACAAAACAGTAAACTTTTATATATCGAAAAAACTATAGATTTTTTATGTAGTGGCTAGGATTAAAAAAAGCAGATCAATACAACGTTTAATTCCTTTTAATTTTTAAATCGTTTACTTCATTTTTTATGAAGATTAATACAGTATCTTTAGATACTGAATTTACTAGCATATTATAAATGCCAATGAAAATCTCCGTACGCACCAAAAATTTAATTTATTGTCCATTACGTAAGAGGGATTGTCTAGTCCCATAGAGCTTATGCATTAGTTTTAGAATAACAACTTCCGCAGAAGTACAACTTTGCCATGTTAAACCTTTTTCCTCCATGTATGGGAATCACCATAACATCGAATTGAAACAAATTTCAAACGAAAATGTTATCTTGTTTATATTTTTGAAATTTTAAAATGCTCCAAATGCCCAGCAGATGGCGAAACTATTTTTAAACTTTATCAATCAATAATTAAATTACCGGATATTATTTTCTTTTCAAATCTGTTTTAAATTGATGTTATGATGATTCCCACACCAGTTAAAAATGGAATAACATGGCACAAATATTATTTTGCAAAATTTGTTATTTCAAAACTCATGCATTGGCTCTATAGGACTGGCAGTTCCTCTTAATTTCTCACGTTGTTACTTATATTTAGTCTAAGAAAATAATTGATATAATATTAAATTTGTCATAAAAGGTTTTTAAAAATAATAAAATCTAAAGCACTCCATAAAAACTAGCTTCAGCTGCACACTTTTAGGTCAAATATCAATGATTTATTAAAATAATACGACCGAAAATATGAAAAATAAACGCCATCCTAATCTTCCCGACAAATTCTCCCCGCTAATTTATTCTCCATATTTGTCACTCTAATCTATTTTCGCATCCTATGTCGCCAAAGTAGTTCAAATTAATTTGCTAGACTTGTTCCCGTTCGACCCGCGCTATCAAGATCCCTTAAATTGGACTCCTGGGCACCAGAGCGTCAAAGGAAATGTGCGAAACTGAGAGAGAAAAAATGGACGAAACCGAAAGAAAAATAAAATAATCATATTGAAAGGGCTGATATTATGGGACCAAAAATCCTGTAAAAAGTCCATTCGGTAACCATAGGGACCCCAAGGAAGCTGTTATCAGGGATTACTGTAACAGAAAAAAAGAGATACCATGGGAAAGAAAAATAAGTAAAATATCGCACATACTGTATAATACGGATCCTGTCATTCAGAAAGGAGCCAGGAGTTAAAATATTTTAGTTAGAAAATGGCTACTAAAGTTAAGCTTCCATCAAGAAACGTTATTTAAGTTTATAATATTCATCATTGTCCTTTCATCATATGGCTCGTGGGCTGGTTTTTAATCGGTACATGCATCATCTTCCCCTATCCCCAATAAAGCTATTATAAATTAACTTACTATTTTGCTTGAACTTGAATAGTTCCAAGTCAGTACATGCATTCCCTCTTCTTCCTTAAGCCAATGAAAATGTTAACAGGGTACCAAGTTTTTATTTTAGGAAAATTAATATTACAGCAACCCCTCGTTATATCGCACATCCCGGGAGACAAGCAAAAAAAACACGATATAACCGAATGCGCGATATAACGAGCGACTTGTCAAATATTATAATAATTACATTGAAAAAATTAGGTGACATGATACAAGGCGCGATATATCCGAATGCGCGGTATAACGAGGCGCGATGTATCCGAATCCGCGTTAAACGAGGCGCGATATATCGAGGGGTATTGAAATATATATAAAATTAATAACACAGAGAATAAATGTTTATAAAAATCATTATTTTCCTTCTGTTTAACGAGTTTTCCCTTCAAGCAAAAATATCGATTTATATTTTTAAAAAATAGTTTTAATAAATAATCGTACATTGTTCAATGTAAATCACTAAAAAGTTGTCCTCAAGTGGAAAAACTTAATAGTACGCGTGAACTTTTAATTCGACTTAAAAGGCTCAGAGACGTAAAACGAAGAATTATTATTTGTTTTTAACCCTTTCAGTCCCAATGACAATTTGGCATCATCATTTTAGAAAAAAAATTCTGATCGTCTACAGCCATTTATGATATAAAAAGGAACATCTTTCGATTCTTCAAACTTTTTTTCTATTAGAAATTTTTTTTAATAATCCAAATAGACGTCAGCATTATTATTTTTTAAAAAAATTATGATATGAAACATGATGATGCCAAATGGCATCACTGGGACTGAAAAGGTTTAAAAAAATCATGTGCAAGAGGAATTTTTTATGAAAACTATACAATGCTATACACTTGTTATGTCAAAATATTAATAAACTGAACCTGTGGTCTAATGCAAACCTTTGAGTGGGGCAATACCGTCAAAGTGAAACTCTTGAGTTCTCTGAGAAAACCGCTATTTTTTTTAATTATATCTCTTGGTTCTCTTTTGGTTATCATGGTCCATATATAAGCTCAAAAAATCGGGACATCACCTTTTGGCCTCATCCATCATTTCAGGGCATCGGGGGGTGGGGGGGTAGTTAGTTTCAAACGATAACGAAGGGGGTGGACCGACAAAAAATTGTTTAGGGTGACAAAAGATGGGTGACGTTGGGTGTCAGAGTTCCGGTGTTTAATAGTTGAAGTTTTTGGCGACAATGGGGCGGTGCCATTTGGCGGATTTTTTGAATATTTTTTGGTCGAGGTGAGTTGTTTTTAAGCTGAATGTGTCAAATCGAAGTGTGTACTTGAAGTGTGGGCTGATAACAGGATTGATGAAGTACTAACTGGGCTTGTAGGAAGTGATTAAAGTGAGCTACAACATGTTTTTTTTATTACTGTTGCTGTGTGTTAAATAAAAAAATGTGTTTTTCTTTGGTTTTGCTTTTTTTTAAACATTTAATAGGATTGGACAAGCTATTGATCAATTAAGACATGTAGTCTATTAAAAGAACCTTTCTGAAGCTTACAGGATTGTTGGTGTGAGAGATAATAAAAATACTGTGACACATCAAAGGACTTTTTTCTGCCTTTATGAAGATATTAATCTTAATTCCGATGTTATTTTTTTTAACATTTTATTTTTGAAGATTTGAGACCTTCGTAAAAAATTGGTTGTATCAGGTGATGAAATTCCTTCCAGCTTTTATTCTTGCTATTTCTGCTATAGGTGCTCTGATACGTCCGTTTCCGTGTTACAAGGATTAACAAATCGAGGTTCGAAAATCTTTTTGCATTTCCGTTTAGCATTTGTTTCCATAGCCACTCAAAACCTGAAACATGCAAATTGTATATAAGAAGATTCATGAAGAAAACAACGTAGCTTATTGGCCTCAAATAGTTTATTAGTGCAAATCTACAAGTTCATGTGGGTTCAAGACCTTCTGCAGAATGGCATACAACACATTTTTTTAAAATATGCGTATTGTAACTAATTACGGTTTATGCAATAGTGAAAGTTCAAATAACTGAAAAAACGAATAATTGTTTAGAGCTTCAAATGGTATTGCGACCCATAACTATTCGCTATTCTTCTTTTTCCTCAGCACTGCAGCCGGTTTCCAGCCAAGGCTGCCTCAGTCAGTTTAAACAATCCTAAGCTACCTATCCGATGCCACAGCTCTCCATCTGTTAGCACCAAGACTCTGGCCACTTCTTCACATTGACCAGCTATCTTGTTCTTTTCCTGCCTCTTCTTCTTTTTCGTTCTAGTTTTGAAATATCACACTCTTTATTGGGTTTCCGTTTTCATATCTATAAATGTAGCCAAGCCATCTAAGTTGAAACACTTTGATGACTTTCATTATATTAAGTTCTCAAAACAGCCGTTGTAACTCATGATTATATCCATTTTCAAAAATATAATAAAAGGTTAAGATAATGGACTGAAATCAAATTTTTAAAAAAAATTAGTTCGAGTAATATGTACTACTAAATAGTAGGTGTCAGATTTTCTGAAACTCATTTATATTACTATATAAGAAGCTCTTTTCCGCAATTTCGTTATTTATTTGAATTTTATATCAGACGAATAATAGGTTATCTAAAACTAACTTGCATCTCAAAATTGTTAAATTCAAGAATTTTCAACTATTCAAGATACTTATACAAATACATATTATTATACAAATTTAAACAATGGTGCTTTAAAAATTAAAGACATACATTGTAGTTACAAAATTTTCTGTTTACAACAATACTTGTGCTTCTGTTTAACAATGAAAATAAGCGATTTTTCTCATTTCATCCAGAGACCTCACGTACTAAGCTGCTCGTTGAAGTTACGTCTTCAAAAGTTCCGTTATTTGTACCTAAATTGTGCTGAAGTGGCTTAAACAAGCGCAGCCTTTGAAGGAGGGATCCAAAACTTAACGGGTATGTTATTTTTTATTTTTGTAAATTGCAACAATTTTTTTTTATATAGAATGGCTTTGGCGCGGGTTAGGTGTGGTTTATTAAAGCATTATGCTAATGAAGATCCCTACAAGGTTTCTGTCCTCACCTTAACACTCCTATAAACAGATCGTGTAGAGCAAATAATGTTTCGTCTTTAATTGACGCCGTGTACAGGGGACTGATTCACTTCAAACCTGTTATGGTCTAAATTTTTAAGGCCGCTTATTAAAATTGGTATCTGATTGCGTTAGGTGCCAATTGAGGTGTTGGACTAGTTTGTGACTTAACCGCGATTCTAAATAATTATTGTCGCCATTTGTCGGCATTAGTCCACAAGTGCGACTTTAATCGAACTAACTAAAAATAGCTGTAGTATGTACTGTTTGGCACACTGTGGCGCGATTATCAAACTTTTGTTGGCGACTTTTGTTCGTCAGCAATTTAATGTTATTTAAAGATGTTATTACAAAATAAGAACAGAAGGGTCGCCTTATCTTAATTTTTTTTGCATATTTGGCAATTGCCCAGTTAACAAAAGTAGTTTTTGAGAAATTCAACGGTGTAAGGATATATTAGGTGTAGAAACACCATTGATTGACACTAGTTCTTCAACGGTACCAATGATTCACAGACACTTACAGTATTAATAATACATGTTACAGGACCATCTTGCTTAGTTAATGAGTAAGAAAATGTATTTAGAGTTTGAAGAATATCAGATTTTTTATATGATTAATAAATACTCCCTTAGCATTTAGGTTTTTTTTACTATAATTCAGAAATATCTGCCTAGTCAGTAGTTCTCTTGTAAAGCTTATCTGGGCTGTTTCACTGAGAAATATTAGCGAATTAACAAGGTAATATTAGAGATATATTTTCAATAAAAACATTTAAATGTGAGGCGGTTTTGACCCTCGCTTGTCAAGCGAGTGGTCCCGGGTTCGAATCCCAGATAAGACATGCATATTCTGCATTTTTATATCTGTATTGCTAATAGTCTCACAGCCGGTATGGTTGATTCAACCCTCACCTGTATAGCGAGTGGGCCTGGGTTCGAATCCTGGTTAAGACTTGGATATTTGGGTTGTCCCGAGTACATGCAAAGAACGTGCTCGTTAAACGGGTGTATCCGAATTTTGTTTTTCAAAAATGAATTACTTGTCAATTAAGTTTAAACGAGTTTATTATAATAGTTGTTCATTTTAATGTTTATATCGGGTTTTTATAATAGTTATAAAATGTTGATATGTAGTTCCGGACCAAAAATGTAGACGTTTTGAAAATTTTGTAGGTATCATTGTAGCAAATCTCTGTTAATTCTGTACAACTAGCCCAGTCTTTACTCTTTATTCTCCAATGCAGCATGAGGTAACGGGCTCTCTCTACCCCCTCCTGTCTAGCTCAGCTTCTCTGGTCAGTTCTTAACTTCTAAATCCAAAAGCATTTTTCTCTTGTAGTCATCCGCCAAAAAGACATTTTTGGTTGGCCTCTTTTCTTACTGTCCTTCAGATACCCACGTCAAGAATATTTTTCTTAGATCAGTTTGTTTCATTCAGACGAAATGTCCAATCCATCTTCAACATTTCTTTTTAAGCTCATTTGTAACAGGCAGTTATTTAAATTTTTCGTACTATCTAATTCGGAATGCTTTGCTATCAATAAATATTCAGAATTTTCCTGAAGCATTTTGTTTGAAATGTATCAATTTTGTCTTCCGGTGATTTGGTTAATTTCAAACTTTCAAATCCATAAAAAAGTTTATATTTTACTTTCTTTGTAGAATTATAAAAAGATAGTGTGCTTTATTTATACTTGATTTTATGTCATCGTATGTGCCTTCTTCAGTGGGGACTGTTGAACCCATATTATTGAAGGAATTTGTCTCTTCTACATGTTTTCAATTAACGTAAGTTGGATTTAGGTTACCGCATTTCATTTTAAGGATTTTCCTCCTTTACAAAAAAGCCAACTTTTTTGGCACTTGTTTCGAGGCTTGTTCAATTTTTTTACATTTCTACTAATTTAAAAGACATCTACATAATTTCGTCTGCGTAGTAGATGTCTTCCAGCACGCTATACAAATACTATCCGATTCTAAGTTCTCGGTACTTCAGCATTCATAATTCAGTTTATAATAGTGAAAAAGTTTTCTCATAATACGCTTTCTTGTCTAACACCTTTTCGAATGTAAAAACTCAAGTTGCTCAAGATGACTTGCACTATGATGTCCTTCCCTCATACAGACACCTAATGAGAGATAATACTTTCAAGTTAAGTACATCTATGAATTTTAAATGAATGGTTATATTTTGTTGGGTTGTTTTGGTTAAATGCTTTGTTCTACGATATTTCTTAAAATGAAGATTTGGTGAAGAGGTTTTCTCCATGAAAACCAGCCAATTTAATTCTCGGCTATTCCTCAATGCTTTTCCTAACTCTATATTTTTAAAAAGCGCCATTTTTTTTCTGAAGTGTAAGTTGTTCTCATTTGTTTACGAACATCATTTTTACTTTGCATTGATAATAAATAAAAACAATTCAGTTATAGATTATCTATGATTCATTAGATATTACATTCATAGAAAAACAAATCTTTAAGCATGGAAAAGGTTTTTTAATATGGATATATTTATATTAGAAAAAAGTTGTTCATCTGTTCTGCAAAGTGTTCTCAATGTAAGACATATATTTAGATCTTTCAATTATGGGCATTTTATTTAGTTATAAAGAAAATTAAAATATGCGTAGGTATGAACTTATAAATAAAAGCATATGCGATATTGAATGTTCATTATTAAGAACACAAAGGTCCATAAAACTTACAATATGTGTCCCTATTAGGTTACGACTATAATTCATTTCTTCATGTCGATATATATATCTATATTAATACCAATTTTTCATGCTTGAGGATTTGTTTTTCTGTGAATTGTAAATCTAATTAATTATAGATAACCAGCCTAAAATAATTAAAATCGCAGAAAATTATTTTTTCCCTATAATTTTATTTTATCACTCATTTTAAACACAATATTAAATAGATTAACAATGGTAGATCGAAGCAGCGTTCTAAGTTGAAGACATGCATTGTTTAACTTTTTTTAATTATTCCAAATGAACATTTGTTATAACAATATGTTGTAACAATGAAAATAAGCGAAATTTTCTCATTCTAACGGCAGATCTCACGCACTAAGCTGCGTTTTTAAATCAGTCTTCTAAAGTAATTTAATTTTGTCGACAAATAGCTTAACTAGAGAACAGATCTACTCTCTTTACATACAGGTATGGTGTTCAGTTTTTTTAAAGCAAAATTTTAATTTTAAAACTAAATGTAAAACTGATTTATTTATCTGCAAAAATCATGATTTATTTATTCCAAATTGTATTTACCTTTCACCACTCATTCAACAATTTTAATTATTGTATTTTGTTATCTCGTAACTATTTTCCTTGGAAAAATCTTCATTTTAATCCTCATTTAATAAATTCATAGAATAATTTAATTCAAAAAATAATACGAAATCTGTTAGATTCAAATATCATTACGTTTCGTGACATTGTGATGAAACTAAGACTTTATCAATGTTTGTTAATAATTGCACATCACTGTTAAGATTTCAAGTACTTGATATTAACAATTTATATCACACTACAAAATACACTTATATTTGACACTTAACGCGCGGTTGTTCGTCTAATCGAATCTTAGCTTCGTATTTTTATATTTGTTATCAAAAGGAAGCTTTTAAATTTTGGGCAGAATGGGTGGTAATTTTTTTTATATAAATATATTGTTCCTAAAAAAAATAACTTAATTTAATTGTATATATTCAGGTATGTATTGTGTATAGAAGTAATATTTTATATGTTTCAGTTATTTGTAAATTCCACAAGCCTCTGCGATGATTGAGCCACTTAAAATGAGATCTTCAATTCTGCCAAAAGTCACTTCTAAGATAAGAATGAGAGTGGAGGATCGCAACCCACATCTTCAATTACTCGTATCTCACCATCTTCAAAGGTATGCTTATCTTTCACTTAAAATTCTACAATTTTAAATTAAATTGTATTTCCGTTGGTAGGATAATCAATTAGTTTATAAACTGTTACGATTAGGTTGGTTGCGAGTTAGTGATCGGATAGTGGATGGAAAGTCACTGTACTTAGCATGGGAATTTGGGTACGAGTATTTAAAATCTTTTAATTTTTAAACTGTTAGCTTTAGGCGTATTTTTTAGGTCATTTACAGGATAAGGTTTGTTAGGACATTTTGTATTTTTTGTGACAAGTGTGGGAAGTTGGGTAATAGTATTTAATTGTTTGCTTGTGTGATTTTGAGTGAAGTGGTATTTTTTTATTGTGAATGAATGTGTGTGTTTATGAGTGGATGAGTGATTGAAAATAATTAAGTATCTAAGTGCGCGTTTTTTTGTGACAAATAAGTAAAATCTGTGTGGTTTTTGTAAAAAGTATTAAAAATATGTGAGTGTGTAATTTAAACGAAATTATTTAAAATATATTTAGATTTATAAATTGTTAGGATTAGGTTAGTTGCGTACAAGTAATCGGATATAGGATGTGTATTTACTGTGCTTAGTTTGAGAATTTGGGAACGAGTATTTAAAATCAGAATAAAAAAGTTGGGTAATAGTATTTAATTGTTTGCTTGTGTGATTTTGAGTGTATGCGGTTTTTTTTTATTTTGAATGAATGCGTGTGTTTATGAAGGGATGAGTAATTGAAAAAAATTAAGTATATAAGTGCGCGTGTTTTTGTGACAAATATGTAAAATCTGTGTTGGTTTTGTAAAAAGTATTTAAAATATGTGAGTGTGTAATTTTAAAAAAAATTATTTAAAATATCTTTAGATTTCAAAATTGTTAGTATTAGGTTAGTTGCGTGCCAGTGAACGGATGGAGGATGTGTATTCACTGTGCTTAGTTTGGGAATTCGGGAAAGAGTATTAAAAATCTTTTAATTTTTTAATTGTGTAATTGGGTGCTTGTGTGATTTTGTGTGCATGTGTGTGTGTGTGTTTTTTTTTTTTTTTGGCTGGTGAGTCGGGCTGGGGTCCACGTCCCACCAGCTGGTAACGTTGGGGTATCATGCTTACCTCATCTATGGAGGCGAAGACGAATACCCCGTAAATCGGCTAACTAGGCCCGACGTAGTTCTGGTAAGTTGGTTCGATCATTGTGTGTATAGTGGCTGCCTTGTGGTAGTTCGCCAGTGTCATGCGCAGGCCCTCTTTATTCAAAACTGAGTGTGGTTTTTGTAAAAAGTTTTTACAATCTGTGAGTATGTAATTTAAAAGAAAATATTTAAGATATCTTTAGATTTATAAACTGTTAGGATGAGGTTAGTTGCGTGCCAGTGATGGATAGTGGATGGTAAATCACTGTGCTTAGCGTGGGAATTTGGGTACTAGTATTTAAAGTCTTTTAATTTTTAAACTGTTTGCTTTAGGCTTATTTTTTAAGGTCATTTACAGGATAAGGTTTGTTAGGACATTGGGTATTTTTTGTGACAAGTGTGGGAAGTTGGGTAATAGTATTTAATTGTTTGCTTGTGTGATTTTGAGTGAATGTGGTATTTTTTTTATTGTGAATGAATGTGTGTGTTTATGAGTGGATGAGTGATTGAAAAGAATTAAGTATCTAAGTGCGCTTGTTATTGTGACAAATATTTAAAATCTGTGTGGTTTTTGTGAAAAGTATTTAAAATATGTTAGTGTGTAATTTTAAAAAAATTATTTAAAATATCTTTAGATTTAAAAATTGTTAGTATTAGGTTAGTTGCGTGCCAGTGAACGGATGGAGGATGTGTATTCACTGTGCTTAGTTTGGGAATTTGGGAAAGATTATTTAAAATCAGAAGAAAAAAATTGGGTAATAGTATTTAATTGTTTGCTTGTGTGATTTTGAGTGTATGCGTTTTTTTTATTTTGAATGAATGCGTGTGTTTATGAAGGGATGAGTAATTGAAAAAAATTAAGTATCTAAGTGCGCGTATTTTTGTGACAAGTATGTAAAATCTGTGGGGTTTTTGTAAAAAGTATTTAAAATATGTTTGTGTGTAATTTAAAAAAAAAATTATTTAAAATATGTTTAGATTTGAAAATTGTTAGTATTAGGTTAGTTGCGTGCCAGTGAACGGATGGAGGATGTGTATTCACCGTGCTTAGTTTGGGAATTTGTTAACGATTATTTAAAATCAGAACAAAAAAGTTGGGTAATAGTATTTAATTGTTTGCTCGTGTGATTTTGAGTGTATGCGTTTTTTTTTTATTTTGAATGAATGCGTGTGTTTATGAAGGGATGAGTAAGTGAAAAAAATTAAGTATCTAGGTGCGCTTGTTATTGTGACAAATATGTAACATCTGTGGGGTTTTTGTAAAAAGTATTTAAAATATTGAGTGTGTAATTAAAAAAAAAATTATTTAAAATATCTTTAGATTTCAAAATTGTTAGTATTAGGTTAGTTGCGTGACAGTGAACGGATGGAGGATGTGTATTCACTGTGCTTAGTTTGGGAATTTGGGAACGATTATTTAAAATCAGAAGAAAAAAAGTTGGGTAATAGTATTTAATTGTTTGCTTGTGTGATTTTGAGTGTATGCGGTTTTTTTTTTATTTTGAATGAATGCGTGTGTTTATGAAGGGATGAGTAATTGAAAAAAATTAAGTATATAAGTGCGCGTGTTTTTGTGACAAATATGTAAAATCTGTGTTGTTTTTGTAAAAAGTATTTAAAATATGTGAGTATGTAATTTAAAAAAAAAAATATTTAAAATATCTTTAGATTTCAAAATTGTTAGTATTAGGTTAGTTGCGTGCCAGTGAACGGATGGAGGATGTGTATTCACGTCCACGTCCCACCAGCTGGTAACGTTGGGGTATCATGCTTACCTTTTCTACGGAGGCGAAGTCATATACCCCATAAATCGGCTAACTAGACCCGACGTAGTTCTGGTAAGTTGGTTCGATCATTGTGTGTATAGTGGCTGCCTTGTGGTAGTTCGCCAGTGTCATGCGCAGGCCCTCTTTATTCAAAACTGAGTGTGGTTTTTGTAAAAAGTTTCTACAATCTGTGAGTATGTAATTTAAAAGAAAATATTTAAGATATCTTTAGATTTATAAACTGTTAGGATGAGGTTAGTTGCGTGCCAGTGATGGATAGTGGATGGTAAATCACTGTGCTTAGCGTGGGAATTTGGGTACTAGTATTTAAAGTCTTTTAATTTTTAAACTGTTAGCTTTAGGCTTATTTTTTTAGGTCATTTACAGGATAAGGTTTGTTAGGACATTGGGTATTTTTTGTGACAAGTGTGGGAAGTTGGGTAATAGTATTTAATTGTTTGCTTGTGTGATTTTGAGTGAATGTGGTATTTTTTTATTGTGAATGAATGTGTGTGTTTATGAGTGGATGAGTGATTAAAAAGAATTAATATCTAAGTGCGCTTGTTATTGTGACAAATATGTAAAATCTGTGTGGTTTTTGTAAAAAGTATTTAAAATATGGTGAGTGTGTAATTTTAAAAAAATTATTTAAAATATCTTTGGATTTAAAAATTGTTAGTAATAGGTTAATTGCGTGCCAGTGAACGGATGGAGAATGTGTATTCACTGTGCTTAGTTTGGGAATTTGGGAATGATTATTTAAAATCAGAAGAAAAAAGTTGGGTAATAGTATTTAATTGTTTGCTTGTGTGATTTTGAGTGTATGCGTTTTTTTTTATTGTGAATGAATGCGTGTGTTTATGAAGGGATGAGTAATTGAAAAAAATTAAGCATCTAAGTGCGCGTGTTTTTGTGACAAATATGTAAAATGTGTGGGGGTTTTGTAAAAAGTATTTAAAATATGTGAGTGTGTAATTTTTAAAAAAAAATATTTAAAAAATCTTTAGATTTAAAAATTGTTAGTATTAGGTTAGTTGCGTGCCAGTGAACGGATGGAGGATGTGTATTCACTGTGCTTAGTTTGGGAATTTGGAAACGATTATTTAAAATCAGAAGAAAAAAGTTGGGTAATAGTATTTAATTGTTTGCTTGTGTGATTTTGAGTGTATGCGTTTTTTTTTTTATTTTGAATAAATGCGTGTGTTTATGAAGGGATGAGTAATTGAAAAAAATTAAGTATATAAGTGCGCGTGTTTTTGTGACAAATATGTAAAATCTGTGTTGGTTTTGTAAAAAGTATTTAAAATATGTGAGTGTGTAATTTTAAAAAAAATTATTTAAAATATCTTTAGATTTCAAAATTGTTAGTATTAGGTTAGTTGCGTGCCAGTGAACGGATGGAGGATGTGTATTCACTGTGCTTAGTTTGGGAATTCGGGAAAGAGTATTAAAAATCTTTTAATTTTTTAATTGTGTAATTGGGTGCTTGTGTGATTTTGTGTGCATGTGTGTGTGTGTTTTTTTTTTTTTTTTTGGCTGGTGAGTCGGGCTGGGGTCCACGTCCCACCAGCTGGTAACGTTGGGGTATCATGCTTACCTCATCTATGGAGGCGAAGACGAATACCCCGTAAATCGGCTAACTAGGCCCGACGTAGTTCTGGTAAGTTGGTTCGATCATTGTGTGTATAGTGGCTGCCTTGTGGTAGTTCGCCAGTGTCATGCGCAGGCCCTCTTTATTCAAAACTGAGTGTGGGTTTTGTAAAAAGTTTTTACAATCTGTGAGTATGTAATTTAAAAGAAAATATTTAAGATACCTTTAGATTTATAAACTGTTATGATGAGGTTAGTTGCGTGCCAGTGATGGATAGTGGATGGTAAATCACTGTGCTTAGCGTGGGAATTTGGGTACTAGTATTTAAAGTCTTTTAATTTTTAAACTGTTAGCTTTAGGCTTATTTTTTTAGGTCATTTACAGGATAAGGTTTGTTAGGACATTGGGTATTTTTTGTGACAAGTGTGGGAAGTTGGGTAATAGTATTTAATTGTTTGCTTGTGTGATTTTGAGTGAATGTGGTATTTTTTTTATTGTGAATGAATGTGTGTGTTTATGAGTGGATGAGTGATTGAAAAGAATTAAGTATCTAAGTGCGCTTGTTATTGTGACAAATATGTAAAATCTGTGTGGTTTTTGTAAAAAGTATTTAAAATATGTGAGTGTGTAAATTTAAAAAAATTATTTAAAATATCTTTAGATTTAAAAATTGTTAGTATTAGGTTAGTTGCGTGCCAGTGAACGGATGGAGGATGTGTATTCACTGTGCTTAGTTTGGGAATTTGGGAACGATTATTTAGAATCAGAAGAAAAAAGTTGGGCAATAGTATTTAATTGTTTGCATGTGTGATTCTGAGTGTATGCGGTTTTTTTTTTTTTATTTTGAATGAATGCGTGTGTTTATGAATTGATGAGTAATTGAAAAAAATTAAGTATCTAAGTGCGCGTGTTTTTGTGACAAATATGTAAAATCTGTGGGGTTTTTGTAAAAAGTATTTAAAATATGTGAGTGTGTAATTTTAAAAAAATTATTTAAAATATCTTTAGATTTAAAAATTGTTAGTATTAGGTTAGTTGCGTGCCAGTGAACGGATGGAGGATGTGTATTCACTGTGCTTAGTTTGGGAATTTGGGAAAGATTATTTAAAATCAGAAGAAAAAAGTTGGGTGATAGTATTTAATTGTTTGCTTGTGTGATTTTGAGTGTATGCGTTTTTTTTTATTTTGAATGAATGCGTGTGTTTATGAAGGGATGAGTAATTGAAAAAAATTAAGTATATAAGTGCGCGTGTTTTTGTGACAAATATGTAAAATCTGTGGGGTTTTTGTAAAAAGTATTTAAAATATGTGAGTGTGTAATTTTAAAAAAATTATTTAATATATCTTTAGATTTAAAAATTGTTAGTATTAGGTTAGTTGCGTGCCAGTGAACGGATGGAGGATGTGTATTCACTGTGCTTAGTTTGGGAATTTGGGAAAGAGTATTAAAAGTCTTTTAATTTTTTAATTGTGTAATTGGGTGCTTGTGTGATTTTGTGTGTGTGTGTTTTTTTTTTTATTTTTTTTTTTTGGCTGGTGAGTCGGGCTGGGGTCCACGTCCCACCAGCTGGTAACGTTGGGGTATCATGCTTACCTCATCCATGGAGGCGAAGACGATTACCCCGTAAATCGGCTAACTAGGCCCGACGTAGTTCTGGTAAGTTGGTTCGATCATTGTGTGTATAGTGGCTGCCTTGTGGTAGTTCGACAGTTTCATGCGCAGGCCCTCTTTATTCAAAACTGAGTGTGGTTTTTGTAAAAAGTTTTTACAATCTGTGAGTATGTAATTTAAAAGAAAATATTTAAGATATCTTTAGATTTATAAACTGTTAGGATGAAGTTAGTTGCGTGCCAGTGATGGATAGTGGATGGTAAATCACTGTGCTTAGCGTGGGAATTTGGGTACTAGTATTTAAAGTCTTTTAATTTTTAAACTGTTAGCTTTAGGCTTATTTTTTAGGTCATTTACAGGATAAGGTTTGTTAGGACATTGGGTATTTTTTGTGACAAGTGTGGGAAGTTGGGTAATAGTATTTAATTGTTTGCTTGTGTGATTTTGAGTGTATGCGGTTTTTTTTTATTTTGAATGAATGCGTGTGTTTATGAAGGGATGAGTAATTGAAAAAAATTAAGTATCTAGGTGCGCTTGTTATTGTGACAAATATGTAACATCTGTGGGGTTTTTGTAAAAAGTATTTAAAATATTGAGTGTGTAATTTAAAAAAAAATTATTTAAAATATCTTTAGATTTCAAAATTGTTAGTATTAGGTTAGTTGCGTGACAGTGAACGGATGGAGGATGTGTATTCACTGTGCTTAGTTTGGGAATTTGGGAACGATTATTTAAAATCAGAAGAAAAAAAGTTGGGTAATAGTATTTAATTGTTTGCTTGTGTGATTTTGAGTGTATGCGGTTTTTTTTTTTATTTTGAATGAATGCGTGTGTTTATGAAGGGATGAGTAATTGAAAAAAATTAAGTATATAAGTGCGCGTGTTTTTGTGACAAATATGTAAAATCTGTGGGGTTTTTGTAAAAAGTATTTAAAATATGTGAGCGTGTAATTTTAAAAAAATTATTTAATATATCTTTAGATTTAAAAATTGTTAGTATTAGGTTAGTTGCGTGCCAGTGAACGGATGGAGGATGTGTATTCACTGTGCTTAGTTTGGGAATTCGGGATAGAGTATTAAAAGTCTTTTAATTTTTTAATTGTGTAATTGGGTGCTTGTGTGATTTTGTGTGTGTTTGTGTGTTTTTTTTTTTTTTTTTGGCTGGTGAGTCGGGCTGGGGTCCACGTCCCACCAGCTGGTAACGTTGGGGTATCATGCTTACCTCATCTATGGAGGCGAAGACGAATACCCCGTAAATCGGCTAACTAGGCCCGACGTAGTTCTGGTAAGTTGGTTCGATCATTGTGTGTATAGTGGCTGCCTTGTGGTAGTTCGCCAGTTTCATGCGCAGGCCCTCTTTATTCAAAACTGAGTGTGGTTTTTGTAAAAAGTTTTTACAATCTGTGAGTATGTAATTTAAAAGAAAATATTTAAGATATCTTTAGATTTTTAAACTGTTAGGATGAGGTTAGTTGCGTGCCAGTGATGGATAGTGGATGGTAAATCACTGTGCTTAGCGTGGGAATTTGGGTACTAGTATTTAAAGTCTTTTAATTTTTAAACTGTTAGCTTTAGGCTTATTTTTTAGGTCATTTACAGGATAAGGTTTGTTAGGACATTGGGTATTTTTTGTGACAAGTGTGGGAAGTTGGGTAATAGTATTTAATTGTTTGCTTGTGTGATTTTGAGTGAATGTGGTATTTTTTTTATTGTGAATGAATGTGTGTGTTTATGATTGGATGAGTGATTGAAAAGAATTAAGTATCTAAGAGCGCGTGTTTTTGTGACAAATATGTAAAATCTGTGGGGTTTTTGTAAAAAGTATTTAAAATATGTGAGTGTGTAATTTTAAAAAAATTATTTAAAATATCTTTAGATTTAAAAATTGTTAGTATTAGGTTAGTTGCGTGACAGTGAACGGATGGAGGATGTGTATTCACTGTGCTTAGTTTGGGAATTTGGGAACGATTATTTAGAATCAGAAGAAAAAAGTTGGGCAATAGTATTTAATTGTTTGCATGTGTGATTTTGAGTGTATGCGGTTTTTTTTTATTTTGAATGAATGCGTGTGTTTATGAATTGATGAGTAATTGAAAAAAATTAAGTATCTAAGTGCGCGTGTTTTTGTGACAAATATGTAAAATCTGTGGGGTTTTTGTAAAAAGTATTTAAAATATGTGAGTGTGTAATTTTAAAAAAATTATTTAAAATATCTTTAGATTTAAAAATTGTTAGTATTAGGTTAGTTGCGTGCCAGTGAACGGATGGAGGATGTGTATTCACTGTGCTTAGTTTGGGAATTTGGGAACAATTATTTAAAATCAGAAGAAAAAAGTTTAAAAATATTTAATTGTATGCTTGTGTGATTTTGAGTGTATGCGTTTTTTTTTATTTTGAATGAATGCGTGTGTTTATGAAGGGATGAGTAATTGAAAAAAATTAAGCATCTAAGTGAGCGTGTTTTTGTGACAAATATGTAAAATCTGTGGGGTTTTTGTAAAAAGTATTTAAAATATGTGAGTGTGTAATTTTTAAAAAAAAAATTATTTAAAATATCTTTAGATTTAAAAATTGTAAGTATTAGGTTAGTTGCGTGCCAGTGAACGGATGGAGGATGTGTATTCACTGTGCTTAGTTTGGGAATTTGGGAAAGATTATTTAAAATCAGAAGAAAAAAGTTGGGTAATAGTATTTAATTGTTTGCTTGTGTGATTTTGAGTGTATGCGTTTTTTTTTATTTTGAATGAATGCGTGTGTTTATGAGGGGATGAGTAATTGAAAAAAATTAAGTATCTAAGTGCGCGTATTTTTGTGACAAGTATGTAAAATCTGTGGGGTTTTTGTAAAAAGTATTTAAAATATGTTTGTGTGTAATTTAAAAAAAAATTATTTAAAATATCTTTAGATTTCAAAATTGTTAGTATTAGGTTAGTTGCGTGACAGTGAACGGATGGAGGATGTGTATTCACTGTGCTTAGTTTGGGAATTTGGGAACGATTATTTAAAATCAGAAGAAAAAAAGTTGGGTAATAGTATTTAATTGTTTGCTTGTGTGATTTTGAGTGTATGCGTTTTTTTTTATTTTGAATGAATGCGTGTGTTTATGAGGGGATGAGTAATTGAAAAAAATTAAGTATCTAAGTGCGCGTGTTTTTGTGACAAATATGTAAAATCTGTGGGGTTTTTGTAAAAAGTATTTAAAATATGTAAGTGTATAATTTTAAAAAAAATTATTTAAAATATCTTAAGATTTCAAAATTGTTAGTATTAGGTTAGTTGCGTGCCAGTGAACGGATGGAGGATGTGTATTCACTGTGCTTAGTTTGGGAATTTGGGAAAGAGTATTAAAAATCTTTTAATTTTTTAATTGTGTAATTGGGTGCTTGTGTGATTTTGTGCGCATGTGTGTGTGTGTTTTTTTTTTTTTTTTTGGCTGGTTAGTCGGGCTGGGGTCCACGTCCCACCAGCTGGTAACGTTGGGGTATCATGCTTACCTCTTCTATGGAGGCGAAGACGAATACCCCGTAAATCGGCTAACTAGGCCCGACGTAGTTCTGGTAAGTTGGTTCGATCATTGTGTGTATAGTGGCTGCCTTGTGGTAGTTCGCCAGTGTCATGCGCAGGCCCTCTTTATTCAAAACTGAGTGTGGTTTTTGTAAAACGTTTCTACAATCTGTGAGTATGTAATTTAAAAGAAAATATTTAAGATATCTTTAGATTTATAAACTGTTAGGATGAGGTTAGTTGCGTGCCAGTGATGGATAGTGGATGGTAAATCACTGTGCTTAGCGTGGGAATTTGGGTACTAGTATTTAAAGTCTTTTAATTTTTAAACTGTTAGCTTTAGGCTTATTTTTTTAGGTCATTTACAGGATAAGGTTTGTTAGGACATTGGGTATTTTTTGTGAAAAGTGTGGGAAGTTGGGTAATAGTATTTAATTGTTTGCTTGTGTGATTTTGAGTGAATGTGGTATTTTTTTTATTGTGAATGAATGTGTGTGTTTATGAGTGGATGAGTGATTAAAAAGAATTAAGTATCTAAGTGCGCTTGTTATTGTGACAAATATGTAAAATCTGTGTGGTTTTTGTAAAAAGTATTTAAAATATGTGAGTGTGTAATTTTAAAAAAATTATTTAAAATATCTTTGGATTTAAAAATTGTTAGTAATAGGTTAATTGCGTGCCAGTGAACGGATGGAGAATGTGTATTCACTGTGCTTAGTTTGGGAATTTGGGAATGTATATTTAAAATCAGAAGAAAAAAGTTGGGTAATAGTATTTAATTGTTTGCTTGTGTGATTTTGAGTGTATGCGTTTTTTTTTATTGTGAATGAATGCGTGTGTTTATGAAGGGATGAGTAATTGAAAAAAATTAAGCATCTAAGTGCGCGTGTTTTTGTGACAAATATGTAAAATCTGTGGGGGTTTTGTAAAAAGTATTTAAAATATGTGAGTGTGTAATTTTTAAAAAAAAATATTTAAAAAATCTTTAGATTTAAAAATTGTTAGTATTAGGTTAGTTGCGTGCCAGTGAACGGATGGAGGATGTGTATTCACTGTGCTTAGTTTGGGAATTCGGGAAAGAGTATTAAAAATCTTTTAATTTTTTAATTGTGTAATTGGGTGCTTGTGTGATTTTGTGTGCATGTGTGTGTGTGTTTTTTTTTTTTTTTTGGCTGGTGAGTCGGGCTGGGGTCCACGTCCCACCAGCTGGTAACGTTGGGGTATCATGCTTACCTCATCTATGGAGGCGAAGACGAATACCCCGTAAATCGGCTAACTAGGCCCGACGTAGTTCTGGTAAGTTGGTTCGATCATTGTGTGTATAGTGGCTGCCTTGTGGTAGTTCGCCAGTGTCATGCGCAGGCCCTCTTTATTCAAAACTGAGTGTGGGTTTTGTAAAAAGTTTTTACAATCTGTGAGTATGTAATTTAAAAGAAAATATTTAAGATATCTTTAGATTTATAAACTGTTATGATGAGGTTAGTTGCGTGCCAGTGATGGATAGTGGATGGTAAATCACTGTGCTTAGCGTGGGAATTTGGGTACTAGTATTTAAAGTCTTTTAATTTTTAAACTGTTTGCTTTAGGCTTATTTTTTAAGGTCATTTACAGGATAAGGTTTGTTAGGACATTGGGTATTTTTTGTGACAAGTGTGGGAAGTTGGGTAATAGTATTTAATTGTTTGCTTGTGTGATTTTGAGTGAATTTGGTATTTTTTTATTGTGAATGAATGTGTGTGTTTATGAGTGGATGAGTGATTGAAAAGAATTAAGTATCTAAGTGCGCTTGTTATTGTGACAAATATGTAAAATCTGTGTGGTTTTTGTAAAAAGTATTTAAAATATGTGAGTGTGTAATTTTAAAAAAATTATTTAAAATATCTTTAGATTTAAAAATTGTTAGTATTAGGTTAGTTGCGTGCCAGTGAACGGATGGAGGATGTGTATTCACTGTGCTTAGTTTGGGAATTTGGGAACGATTATTTAGAATCAGAAGAAAAAAGTTGGGTAATAGTATTTAATTGTTTGCATGTGTGATTTTGAGTGTATGCAGTTTTTTTTTTATTTTGAATGAATGCGTGTGTTTATGAATTGATGAGCAATTGAAAAAAATTAAGTATCTAAGTGCGCGTGTTTTTGTGACAAATATGTAAAATCTGTGGGGTTTTTGTAAAAAGTATTTAAAATATGTGAGTGTGTAATTTTAAAAAAATTATTTAAAATATCTTTAGATTTAAAAATTGTTAGTATTAGGTTAGTTGCGTGCCAGTGAACGGATGGAGGATGTGTATTCATTGTGCTTAGTTTGGGAATTTGGGAACGATTATTTAAAATCAGAAGAAAAAAGTTGGGTAATAGTATTTAATTGTTTGCTTGTGTGATTTTGAGTGTATGCGGTTTTTTTTATTTTGAATGAATGCGTGTGTTTATGAAGGGATGAGTAATTGAAAAAAAATTAAGTATCTAAGTGAGCGTGTTTTTGTGACAAATATGTAAAATCTGTGTGGTTTTTGTAAAAAGTATTAAAAATATGTGAGTGTGTAATTTAAAAGAAATTATCTAAAATATCTTTAGATTTAAAAATTGTTAGAATTAGGTTAGTTACGTGCCAGTGAACGGATGGAGGATGTGTATTCACTGTTTTTTTTTTTTTTTTTTTTTTTTTTTTTGGCTGGTGAGTCGGGCTATGGTTCACGTCCCACCAGCTGGTAACGTTGGGGAAACGTGCTTACCTCTTGTGGGGAGGCGAAGACGAATACCCCGTAAATCGGCAAACTAGGCCCGACGTAGTTCTGGTAAGTTGGTTCAATCTTTATGTGTGTGTGTTGTGGCTGCCTCGTGGTAGTTCACCAGTGTCATGCGCAGGCCCTCTTTATTCAAAACTGAGAGTGGTTTTTGTAGAAAGTATTTACAATCTGTGAGTATGTGATTTAAAAGAAATTATTTAAAATATCTTTGGATTTATAAACTGTTAGGATGAGGTTAGTTGCGTGCCAGTGATGGATAATGGATGGTAAATCACTGTGCTTATTAAGGGAATTTGGGTACGAGTTTTTAAAATCTTTTATATTTTAAACTGTTAGCTTTAGGCGTATTTTTTTATTTCATTTACAGGATAAGGTTTGTTAGGTCATTGGGTATTTTTTGTGACAAGTGTGAGAAGTTTGGTAATAGTATTTAATTGTTTGCTTGTGTGATTTTGAGTGAATGTGGTATTTTTTTATTTTGAATGAATGTGTGTGTTTATGAGTGGATGAGTGATTGACAAGAATTTAGTAACTAAGTGAGCGTGTTTTTCGTGACAATTATGTAAAATCTGTGTGTTTTTTTGTAAAAAGTATTAAAAATTTGTGAGTGTGTAATTTAAAAAAAATTATATAAAATATCTTTAGATTTATAAATTGTTAGGATTAGGTTAGTTGCGCGCCAGTGATCGGATGGAGGATGTGTATTCACTGTGCTGAGTTTGGGAATTCGGGAACGAGTATTAAAAATCTTTTTATTTAATAATTGTGTAATTGTGTGCTTGTGTGATTTTGTGTTTATGTGTGTGTGTTTTTTTTTTCTTTTTTTGTCTGGTGAGTCGGGCTGGGGTCCACGTCGAATTCTCCAGTTACCGTTTTTGGTTATTGGTCCAGTTACGTAGGGCACAGTAACATCTGTTGACCATGTTAATTCTATTTTTTTATTTCCATGTTAAATTCATTATTAATATTCACTGTTGTACCTAAGTATGCTATTTTCAATTAATTGGTGATAAATTGTATTTTAATACTTTTATGCATTTTATAATTCTATAATATATTATGCAAGGAAATCTGTGGTAACACTTCTAGGAATTTTACAGCGCTAGATAAAAATTGTAACAGGTCTGGAAAGGAAGTATATTTCTCCGAAAAATATTCACAAATTCTATAGAATATATTTCTTGCCTTAGTGATACTTCACGGATCAGGCTTTCTATTGCTGTCCCTTTTAGAGTTCCAGTGTAGCGAAACACATAATGTTGCCCATCCAGAAAATATGCAGCCTATAAAAGAGAATATTCAAATATTTCAGCATAAAAACATGAAGAAATGTCCGCTTTGAATCCAATAGAGGTGCAAGTCGGAAAATAAACAAAGAAATAAAAATATAGAAATATCTTCCATATGCTTTTATAGAATTTGGGCAAGAACTAGCTCCCAGCTTTGAGGCCTGACATGGAAAAAGCACCGATTACAGAATAGGGAGAATTCTTTTTTGGCAGGCATGTTTTCCACCCGCCTTTTCTTTCGGTTTTTTTTTTACTTTCCATAACGAAAAAAACTTAGAATAGGAAAAAATTCTCGCGAAAAAGTTGAACGAGTTAAAGTGCGTGTACAGAAATTCAAAATTCTGGAAAAAAGTATTGCTTGGCCAATGAACAAACACCAACTTCTTTTTCGTTGTTTGATTTTTCGATTTCATTTCCAAAGGACCATTTGAGTGAAAAGTTCGGCAAGTCATTGAAGAGCCAGTTATAAGGTCCATCTTTTACGTGTTCAATATTTTTCGCACCAGTTTATTTATAGATAAGAGTATCTAACTACTTCTATGTGGATTTTTTATATCAATTATATTATTATTGATTCACGTAAAAAAAAATTCAAATATTTTGTATCTGACATATAAAAAGCGTAATAATTTCAGGGTATAATTTAGGATATAAATCAACCTATACTTATATAAGAAATAAATGTTCAAATATTTGGTAATAAATTTAAAATACAAATAACACGCAATTTTACCATTTTAGAGTGAATTGTGGATAGTAATCATTAATCAGATTATGGCAATTTTGAGATTATAATTAATTGAGCTTTGCAATTTCCAAATACAGATTTAAATAAATTTGGCAAACTTAGTAAATCATTCTAAATATCTTTATCTCAGAATTAAAGAGTAACTTTCTTAACACAAAGAATTCATATTTTTTGTGTGGTTTTGTCAACTTCTCTTAACTTTAACAATCAAAACTTCGCCTAAACTGTATTAAAGTAAAGTTTTGTTAAGTTTAAATCGAAGAAATACAACTTAATTCAAATATTAAAAATGTACATGCACACATTGAGATCTTCTTCAATTTCCATGGTCTTCTGAAAAATTTTGAACAGATAGACTTTAGATGGATCTCAATTACACAAAAGGACTGACCCATTACATGATGCATTATTATCTAAAATACCATATGATATCCATACGGTATTATATATTATTATTTGAGGTTCTGAATATACAGATCCAATTTACAATCAATTGTTTCAATACAAAATAAATGTTTAAACCCCTTAACTACCAAACGCTTAACGGTCTGATTTTTCGAGAGCTTAATTTACTCCCTGTGCGTTACAATGCTTATTTTCGAATTTATACCAGATCAAGTGACTTATTGTTATCATTTTCTTTTCCTTCTAGGGCATTTCCACGCGTGACTGACACTACATCAGAACGATTTAACCAATTTCGTTTGCATATTTCATAATTATTTCTTTATTTGTGAAAAAAAAAATATTGTATTTCAGTATACCCCTGAGCATATAGTATTTTTAGCAATCATTAAAATTTTTTCAAATTTAATATTTAACTAAAAAATAATAAAAATGTCCTGGTGTGACTGACACTACACGAAAGTTCGTAGATTTTTGGCTATCAGAAAAATTCTAATTTCTTCTGATTGCGCAGTAAATCAGCATTCTACCACTGCTTATTTTAAGTATAAGGTTTCAGGCTAAATATATGAATTGCAAAAAAGTATTAAAATACAATAGGAAATAAGTTATTAACGATTTCATGCGTGACTGACACTACATTCATTTCGTGACTGACACTACATTGTGAATTGTATCACAGATATGGAATTTTAAGCAATAATAATTCAACATATGAAAATAATTTTGTAAAAAGGAGTGTTAAAAATTGCATAAATGGTAAAATTATGGTTAGAAAAAGTTACACAATGTCCTCTAAAGTAGGTTTCTGGTAATTTCCTGAACTCTAATTTTTTCTTCAAAATGCAGTAAATCATCATTTTACCAGTGCTTATTTTAATTATAAGGTTTGAAGCTAAATCATTTAATTGCAAAAAAGTATTGAAATATCATAGGAAATAATTTATTAACACTTTTGTGCGTGACTTACACTACATTCAACTTGTGGCACACTTCATCATGTGAATTGTATCACAGAAATGGAAAATTTAGGCAATAATAACATAACATATGTAAATAGTTTTGAATATAGTAAGTTGAAAATTGCGTACATGGTAAAAATATAGTTAGACAAAGTTACACAACGTCCCCTAAAGTTGATTTCTTGTAGTTTCTTACTTCTTTCTTCAATAGCATTTTCTGAAAAAACTTCCTTCTCAGGCCACGCAAAAAGACCCCCGACCATTGCAGATGTTTCAGTTTTATTGAATAAGCAACTTTACTTAACATTTGCTCGCAAAGTATTTAACGATAATTTAACTACAAAGGGAAATAAAGCTCTTTTTCCAGCATCACGTTCATTTTCAAAATTTTGTTGAGAGGTATTTCTTTTTACAACATTTAAATTTGTTTAATTAACCGTGTAGTATTTTTGGGGAATTTAATGAAACATTGGCAGTTGTTTTAAGTAGGCATTTGTTTAATTTTAAAAAACGAAGCAATTTTTGTGTGTCTAGGAATTGGAAGGTTTAACTTCCTTTAATGGGCATATATAATTTAATCTACCTATTTTGCCCTTTACACAGTTGTCAGAAATGTATAATAGTTATATGTTTGGGCAGATTTCTTGTGCAAAGTGAAAAAATCTTTAGCAAAATGTGGGTCAAATTTCTTAGAAAGTGTGACTTCCTTTATCCCCCTCATCACTGTATCACGAAGTCCATCAATTGGTCCTTCACCATGTTTGAATTCAAAGATGACCATGACTTTTGGAAGAGAATTACCAGACAAGGTTGTCAAACGGTTGGAGGATTGCAATAGAGGTGTATTACCTTTAATTGAAGTGTTGTATTACCTTTAATTGAAGTGTTGTCCGTAAAGTGGTATTTGCTTTCATTTTCTTTAATTTTTTAAAATTTATCCCGTCTTAAAAACACCCCCTTTGCTTTTTTTTCTTTTAGCTGTTGATATAGCCATCTTAAATCAAAATTATCAAAATATAAGAAATCTACAAGTATTTAGCTAATCAAAAACATCTAGATCAAAAAGAAGTTGTGACTAGCACTACATCGTGACTGACACTTCAAATCTAAAATGTGTTATAAATAGAGAAAATGCTTTTTATTTTAAAATTAAAACTGTTGGAATTACACAGAGGTTACTATAGTAAGAACATATCGTAAAAATTTTGAAGTAAAGCCTTATTTTAAAAAGTTATGGGAACTTTTATATCTTTTCGTGACTGACACTACAGTCAAAAATGAGATTTTTATCTTCCTAATTAAATATCTTTTAGTTATAAATGCCAATTAATAATGTGGTTTTAACATAGTTCTGATAGTGTATTTTAATAATTTTACCAAAAAATCTGGTAAATTGTATTTCTTATCTGAAAATTCAAGGATTCAAAATGATGCAAAAACATGAGATCATGTTTTCGAAACAAAGCGGCCATTTTGAAGCCGCTGTGTTGCCAAAGACGAAACAACAATAGTTGATGATACAAAAAAATAAAATTCAAACCTTTCTAAAGCAAATATAAAAGATACAATTGTGGGAAAAAATATTTTTTTTGCAGTCGTGGTCTCTTCTGACGTGGAATTACCCTCTACAATTGCGATATCAATAAGGACACATATAAATGTAAATATAAGAAACCTTATGCTACTAAGTATATATTTTTAAAAGCGACTTCCCAGATTCTAATTTTCCCTTTTAAAATTAATTGTTTTTTAATCAATTTTTTTAATTAGAATATAAACCATTTGAATTCCTCCCACAAAAATAAAACTTCCATTTCGAAATTGCATTCAATTTCAATCAAATCAACCAGCAACACCTCCCAAACCCCAATCAACAACTAATTACTAAACAAGCATTCCCTTATATCCCAAAAACACAATACACATCTCATGCAACAAATATCACAATGCCCTGGTCCATATCCCTTATCCTACTCCATCACAATATGGGGGCACGTCCCATGCACAAATATTCGTAATATGAGTCCTTCCATTAACCACCAGAAGAGGTGAATAATAAGAATAAAAAAACAATCTCCCGAATATAATGAATATAATAAATGAATCTCCGATCGACCCATCAGTCACCAGGGCTGCGATAGGTGCAATCCATCATCCCTCTCCTCTCATCATCCCGCTCGTCTTGCATCTTCCAATAGGTGAGGAATCCTCATCTCCATCCTCCAGCATCAACTGGTGATGTTAAAGACGGAATTGCGGGTTTCTTTATATTTGCTTTTTTGAAATAATTTTTTTTCCTCTAATGGGGCTGCTATATTGGCGGTCAAGCCCTTTGAAGAATCGGCATATTCCCCAAAATTGAGAATCATTTTCTTGTGGCACCATCTAGGCGACTCTCGCTAAAAATTTTGACGCGCAGATTACAATGAATCTGAGCTCTATGTGGATGTTAAAGTATGCCGAAATTTATTTTGGACAAAAGAACCCAATCCAAATAGGCCCTCCAGGGATCTTTTACATATTACATAATCACAAGACATGCGTGCTCAGAATTTTCCCATCCAGAAAATCCGACGACTCAGCCGTCACTCGAACCCGCGATCTTTGGATTATGAGGCGGACACGTTTAACTTCTCAGCCACTGAGCCGCTAGCCGAAATGAACATAGAGGGGCTACATCGTATGTTTTTGCACTATATTGTATTGTAATGAAATGTGCAGTTTTGCATTAGATTACATTGTATAATACTATGTGACAATGCTTTATATTGAACTGCACAGTTGCTATTACGCTGCATTTACATTGTATAACATTGCATCATATTGAATACAGTGGTGGAAATTGATTTATGAACTAACATTCTTTTCACCAGATATCGCTTTGTATTAAGTGCTAACAATTCAAATTTTGTGTGTTGGATATTCAGAGCACAATAAAGGAATTTCACAAATAATTTTTTTCAAAAAATGATATTAAATAAAAATATATAGAATTTTAGTTTTTAAGCATGTCAAATGATGGAAATTGATTTATGAACTCAAATTTATTTTGAACCCAGGTACCAAATATTTTAACTAGTTCTTCATTTGAACTTCAGGGGAGCTTCCTATCAGTGTTTATAAATAAGATTAAGGCCAAATTTGTTGAAATTTATCTGTTTTATTCCCATTTTGCTAAATAGGAAAGCTTGCGGGACTGCCTGAAACCAAAAAGGTAAAAAATGACCCTTATATAATATTGTAACAAATCTGTAAGAGAAATTAGCATATTAATTAAAAGATCAATAAATATAATTCATAAATATTTGAAGAATCATTCTGACTTCGGCAAAAACCATCATTAAAAAAGGTGCAACCCTCGTGGGACGAGGGACAAAAGCAGGATTATTGGACTGGTATCCCAAAAAGTTACCATTTGTGTCAGCATTTGTGCATTACAGGGCGAATTTGTTATGAACAATCACTTCCTGTAACTCCCAGAAGAGTAGGACAAATATTGGTATCGTCGTCGAACTTGAAATGTTCCAAAGCTTATTGTACATTTTCGTTTCATGCTTCATTACATAGTACAACATTGCACTGTAGAGTTTTGTATTACGTTGTGTTCATTTGTATAAAAATGCATTGCATTGTATTTTAGTGCAATGTACAGTTTTGTATTGCTTTTCATTTCCTTTAAATGTATTTTATTGCACAATACACTTTTGTATTACGCTGAGTTTTCTTTGAATTTATTTTTTGACACCGTGGAACTTGGTATTACAGTATAATTTATTGAATAACTTTTCATTATTATGTATTGAATTACATTTTGCAGTTTTGTATTACATTACATACATTGTATATTATTGTATTGTATTGTATTTTAAAATTTTAGTGGCACAATTTAAAGCCACCCTATTGTCATTAACAAATAAAACTTTAATGTTAAATTATGTTTATGTTGGTTTATTAATTTATTAAATGGGGTATTTGCAACTTTTATTATGTTTAATTATCCTCGCACTATCATAATTATATTATTATTTTTACCCTTTCACTACTGAAATGGCCCACGACGGCTGTCCGACTAAGGATTCAAAAATGATATTACTATTATATATTACTAGGAAACAAAAAAACCTTCGTAGTGAAAAGGTTAGGGATAATCAGTCGAAAACTTTTCTTATTCTTTAAGAGCTAAACACGCACGGAATGCTGATCCTTTACAAGAGGGACCTTTCATCAATCCGCTACTTTAGTAGAACATTCTTTGCACTAATTGTATATGAAGAAAGACATTTATTTCACAACTATTCTGCCCATTAAATGGATTGTTATTCGATAATCCGACACAGCGTTTGCCTAGATTCCTTCTACAAAGTTGCATTTAATAGCAAGCAAGAATCAACCAAATCACTTCTTTAACTCTTTTGCTGCAATATAAACTAAGCCTTATATTTTTAATAACAGGTTTATTCTCAAATACTTTTATAACATTGATATTCAAATATTCCTTCACATTCAAAGAATCCTTCAATACAATGTCTTCGCATTTGGGTTTCTAGTTCTGCGTGTTATTTGAGGCAAATACCCCAAGAATCATTTTATTTGATGCTAGCGATTTTTACTTTTGGAACAGCGTACCTTTTCTATGACAGTTACTGCACTCTCAGAAATAGGTGTTCAAATTTCGTCATTTTTCACGAAATGATGTCTTGAAGAGTGAACACATTTGAAGAATACAGAGGAAAAACCGCTTTATTTTGTAGAAGGCTTTCCTCAATGGGCCTCTTTGGCGATGATAGCGAGAAATCATCTAAACTGGTGCAAATAAACCAGTTACTCGCGTTGTTTTTCTTCCGCGGCAACCCTGATTCACGCCAGAGATCAGTGTACATGATTCACACGTTTGTACCGTGAATGAAGAACCGAAAGAAAAACCGGTTTTCTGTCTCCAATGTCTGCCAGACTGACACAATTACGGGAAGACTCCTAAAACCAAGATGGAAAAAATCAAGTGGTTATTCCCCTGTACTCTTAATTTTTCGAGGGTTTAGATAATCGTAAAAAGTCGGATTTTTATTTCTGAAAGTCTTTTATTATACATAAAGAATATAAACAATTCGCCATAGCGGGAACGCAGAACACATGCTATGAGGAAATAACACTAATATTAAAACCTTACCATACCACCAACAATGCTTCCTCCAAAGGGACGCAATTAATTTCTCGTAACCGACTTATTAAGTCTTCCTATTTCTGCCCTCATACCTCCCCCCCCCCCACTAGCATAATTAGTTTAGCTCGTTGGTGGAAAATGTATTGGAGAAAGCGGGTAGGGGGGCTTAGAATTTTAATAAATAAAATTACAAAGGAGGTGTATTTAACAGAAAGAAGAAGCATTGTGTGCATTTTTCCAAAGCGGGATATTATTCCTTGATTAGATTTCACACCTGAAAAGAAATTACACTGAAGAAAAAAGTGATGGTTTATAGAAAACACCCCTTACTTTTTCCCAGTTTTTTTCCACGAAGATATTTTTAATTTGAAGCAGAGGATTTTTTTTCTGAAGTCTCTTTTTTATCTGCTATCATCTGATTATTTACATTGGCTGATGTATTTTCATCGATCAGTTCACTAAAGTTTTTCCTTCGAAGCTAAAGGATTATTTTTCATCAAAATTCTTCGTTGGGTTTTAAGATGTTTGACTTAAGGCGACGTTTTTTACGTTGTTGCTTGGTTCGAATTTTTTTGGAGGATTTCTTTTTTCTTTTAAGTCTTCAGTCATCAAAGCGCCTAATAAACCAAGACTTAGTTGTCGTGTTGGCTTTGAAGATTAGATTTTGGTAGGCGAAGAGAAATAAAGAGAAAATAAGTCATCGTTAAGTTGTGACTGTAAAACTTTATTTATTTTACTTAGATAAGTATAAGTTGATTGGAATTTCTTATTTCCTACGGCATAAACAGAATGTAACCACCAATCTAGTGGTAAAAAAGGCCGAATAAGGAAGGACCAGATGAATTGCTTATTTGGCGAGAAAGTTTGCTTGGTTTTTTTTTTGCGTTTTGGTAATTTATACCAACAGTTCGAGCAGCCGCAAAAAAAACTATATTAAAAAACTGCTTTTGTTACACTAATTTTAAGTGTATTTTTATACATATGCGTTTTATCTGTAATAAAACATCTATTTTGTAATATTTGAAAGAATTGTGATTGTTTAGGTTATGTAAATTTTCTCTTAAAAGTTACATTATTTCCTCGCCTTTGGTCACTTTTCTTCGATAAGTTACATTCCCCATTATTCTTAAATTCACTGGTTATTATCTACTAATATAGAATAAGGCTTTGTATATGATATATGTTTCAAATTACATACTTTGTATCAATATATATGTTTCAAATTATATTGATAACTTACCACTATTCGTTTATGAGAAGTACTATTTTATAGTCAACTTATATGAATTTTAGAAATTTTCGATAATTTGCTTTTAAAATTTAATGTATTTCAATAAAAAGTAAAAATTTGAAAAATATTTATCACCAATTAAAAATTATAATTAATTTTATAAATCAAACCGCTGTACATTTACCTTAGAAATACAATTATTTACAAATAATCAATCAAATACAATAAAATTATTCTCAGAATTTATCTTTTATTCAGAAATTTATTTTGACTGGTCTCATGAAATTGAAGATTTTATTTCATTCTTTGATAATCATTATAAAGCAGCATAACATAAAAATATAAAAAATTTAACTTTTTAGAACGAAATTATGTTTCACGAGAGAAGTCATATTTTTATTTTTAAGAAAAAAATCCATTAAAAATCAAAAATGAATCATTTTTTTAAATACCAGTCCGTAAGAGTTCCTAAGCCCATATCATTATTTAAAATAATCAGTTTTCCTTAATAAATATGTAAATTCTTAACGACAAAATCATTGTATTACTTTCTTAGAGAATAATGCTTTATTTTAAATCTTAAAATAAGCTCCTTAAAACTGAATACAAATACGTTTCCAATGTTGTTTTTCTTTTAAAAAATCAGTTTTATGTTTTTTCGTTTGACTTAAAAATAAAGCTTTCTATATTTCAGATTAAAAATTTGTTACTTTATTGCATTTTAATGACATAAAAAAATGAATGCATGTGTAAGTCCTCTTTTATCTTTTTATAATAATTCATTAGTATTTCTTCAATCAATGCAACATATTATTTTATTAGGAGGGAGGTTTTTTTAATAACTTTTTTGCCCTATAATTAAGCAAGTATTTTAATTCTGGTAGGACTAAATCATAGGTACAAAAATAGTGCACATTTTTTAAATAATACTGCCGCTGCAAGAAGGAAGACCATACTTAATTTTTTTTTTGACTCATCACACTTGTTTGTAGTATTTGTGGTAGGGATAGGGAAGGTAGATACATATATAATACAGCTTGTGTGCTTGATCAAGAGACAAGCTTTATAAGCCTTCCCGTCAAGTAAGACAGATACAGAAAGAATTTTTAGTGTCACAGAGAAATGAATTACACCCAGGGCGAAGGCGAGAATCGAACCCGCACCCGTTACAGCGCGCAGACTGCTAGCGTCCAAACCCTTCTGCCCTCTGGGCCCTCTATTGCATTTGTAGAGTGGGATATGAAGATGGGCGATGAATAAACGCGCAGACATAGCATTCATAAAAGCTTCCCCTTTTTATGTTACATACGTTGTGTGGAAAGTAAAACTTACAATTGGAAAAGGTAACTTTTTCCTTATTTTTTTAGTCTGTACGTGACGTCGATGAATAATTCACATTTCAATTTAACTAACATTGTTGACTGACTCCAACATCATATTTCACATAGGTCGGCATATTTTTGTTTACCCACATTATGATTGGAATCCTTATTTTATGTAAAAATTGTAAAAAAAAATGAATTGGTTCACTGTAGTTCATGATGATTCGTATAAAGGGCCGGGATATCCTGGTCGGTAAATTCTTGGACTTTCATCTTAAGGTTGCGAGTTCGAGCCCCGCTGTATTCCGAAGACTCCCGTGTACGCTAATGGTGATTGGTGCATGTTATATCCGTCGTGGTCACAAAGTCCTCCAAGTTCCCATACCAAATCAATACATCTAGGGATGACAAGTCAATTCTGGGGATCCTCTAGTTTTCCTCTGTCTCTAAAAACTAGATGGATCCACTTCTGTGTGTGTATGTGTGTGTGTTGTGTCTGTCTTACTTGACGAAGGTTTATAAGCAGGGGTCTGACCAAGCACACAAACCTGAATACATATGTCAAACCAAATTCATATAAGCCAGTCCCTCTGTCCACCCTAACACTCAGTGACGCATGAGCAGTATTAATTGGTTTAATTCCAGTATATCATTGCACATAGGAGCGGTAATCCAAAGCTAATATGAACGGCGTTACCCCAAATAGAATCACCCACCGTTAATCTAATTGCTGGTAATGACATTAATGACGAACCCAAGATGTGACCCTGGCTATCTGATGTCAAATTTCTTTGAATGAAAGTCATCAGATATATAGGTGGACTGGGATACAATGTCATATAAATTTAAACTGTAGATTTTAAAAATTATGATTAGTTAGTTTAGATTATAATTGTGATTATCACTTATCAGTATCATTAACTATGATTTTAATTATGATTTTCAGTATCAATAACTATGATTTCAATTTTATTAATTATGATTTTAGTTATGATGAAATATGATTATAGTTATGATGAAATATGATTAGAATTATAATGAATATGATTATAAATATGGTTATAAATATGATAAGTTATTATTATAATTATGATTATAAATATGATTAGTTATGATTATAAATATAATTAGTTATGATTATAAATATGATTAGTTATGATTATAAATAAGATTTTTTATTATTATAATTATGATTCAATTTAAATCGGATATTTTACAATTATGAGCTTATAACGTTTTCATTAGGAAAAATCATTGCGGTAGAAGAGTATTTTTTATACTTCCCACAAGGTATAACAAAGTGTAATTATACATTACTAAGTAAATTAAAGCGAAATTAAAACTTTATTAAACAATGGTAAAATAATTAAACTCTCTAAGTCTCATTAAACCAAATGCACACATAAAAAAGATTCAATTCTTTTCTCACAAAATAGATTTAATTTTTTTTTTGAAATTATAATCAAAATACGTAGCACACTTATTTGTAACACTTTATATACGGGTTATGAAAGTGGATGACGGACAGACAAGCTTCCTCTTTTTAAGTTACAAAAGTAGTGTGGAATCTAAAACTTACATTCAAGAAAAGAAAGGTATTCATTATTTTTTTAGTGTGCACATATTTTCGCTTTTTAGTTTACATTATAGCAAGCACAGTTTCAGAATTTCGTGAAGACATGTGTGTATCCAAATAATATAATAAATGCCTAATAAATATTCGGGGTTTTTTTGTGATGTAAAAAATTAAAATGTACGATGAAACATTTGTATAGAACTGCATTTAAAATTTGTTTTGAATTGATCAAAACCTGAACGAGAATTCGTGTTTACTTTGTGAAAAAATCTATAATGATCTTACAAAGTAAAAGAGTCAAGTAAAAACCGTAATGGAAAAAATTCACTGTTGGCACAAATTTTAAAAAAAAATCATGCAATGAAGGGAGACTTTTAAATTAATTGAAATGTTTAAATATATAACATTTTTACTGCGTTTATCTTTACGAAAAAGCATAGAAGTTAATGTAGAAACGGAATTTAAGTTTTAAAAAAAATTTTAAAAAGTAAAGTTTTTCGCTTTAAACGTGGAGTTTTTTATTAGAATTTTTTTTTACTACCATACCGTAAAATTTCCAAAGAAACTTTCAATAGGAATTATGTAACTCCATTTTAAAAAAAATAACATTGATTCGAAGTAATTAAAATATTTGTCAAAGAAGTCTTCTTACAAAAAATCTCTTCTTTTTCAGAATTCATTGCAAAAAAATCTTTTCATGGCTTTCTTTTCGTTTTCACAAAAAAAAAATGAAATTTATATACAGATGGTTGATTTATTCAATATCTAAGACAAACGAGCTCCAATAGAACCAAAAGACATCCAATATTAGATTCATTACTATTATATGAAAAAATACTTCGCAATCGTTACTTATATAGTTTTAGTTATATCCGCATCTGGCAGATATTTTGTTCTTAGACATTTGTCGCAATTGAAATAAATAAAATAATCGTAATCAAAAGTTACGAGATTTAAAAATAAGAATTTTTTATAAAAAAAAATTCACACATCAATATTTTTTTTTCTTTCAACAATAAGTAATTAATTTTCCTTATAGTAACAGCTGCATTATGACAGTTCGAGTACTTAAATCTCTTTCATAAATTTCCTTACTTAAACAGAAAAAAGACAGGCGTCAAATATAATAGCATATGGCAGCAGCTTTTTTCTACCAAGGTACAATATTAAATTAGATTTTTTTAAGTAAAAAATCTCTGTAATTGAAAATATTTTTGAAGTTAACACATCTTGTTCAAATTGAATGGGAGGGCATTATCAAAAAAAAATCTTTTCTGAAAGAGTGAGTTTGAAGAGAAAAATGCGTGATTTAATTATTTTTTCCGGTGACAAAAACCTAATTAACATTTATTGGAAGGCGTTTTTAAAATAAATCATTGAAAAACTTTTTTCTGAATTACAAAAACAAATAGAAAGGTGTCCAAAGACTTTTCGATTATGTTAAAAAAAATAACCACATTGGGAACTTACATTCGCAACTTACAAGATTAAAAATTGAATAATATTAATTAAAAACAAACATGCAACTTTTTTTAAAAAAAACTTATATAAAATTAAAAGTGTTTTACAAAAATACAACTTTATGTTTGAAATGATAAATCTATATAAAATATCTTAGCATATTTGATTTGAACTTCAAAAGTAAGTTTAGATAAGCCCGTTGGCTACTCGTACTTGTGAATTTCATCATCATTCAATCAAAAACCACGAAGCAAATAAATTCCAAAGTACTTATTTCAATATTCCTATAATCAATACTTATTCCTACAATTAATTCAAAATTAAATATGAGTTTCTTTGAAAGAGTATTTAAATATTGTACTTGTTCAGCAAAACTTCAAGGTGATGTTCTGATAGGCATCTGGTATTTAGATCTAATAGGGACATTAACTTAAGTGAGATTTTATGCCTTAAAATTTTTGTAAAAGGTTTTTAAAAAAAGAGTGAAAAAAATGTTCTCTAACAAAAATTTCTTAACTTTTTACTTGATTGTATTTAAAACGTTATCTGAAATGAAACTCTGATTTGCTCAAACTTTCAACTAATTTCTACGGAAACCTATTTGTCACTACAAATTCATACATAAATTATTAAATAATCTTCCTATAAGATTTACCATAAAAATATATTGATATTGCGTAACATAAAACTTTATTATAATTGTCATCCGACCTTCGTTAAAGTAAACAGCTTTCTTATCAACGAACTGCTTTCCGTACTCTGTAAGCAAGGCGGTTTTAGGCAAAGATTGCTTCTGCTTTTACAGTCTTATACCGGTTTAATTAAATCATCTTTCACTGTCCTCAAGTAAGTTTCTTTACAACGGAATAATTTAGGAAAAGGGTAACCTTTTCTTTCCAAAGAAGGAAAACAATTTATGAAAATGGTACCCGTTCCTATACAACGGTGGAAGGAAATTCAGGAAAAAATTATACTTTTATTCTTTTTCAATGGGCAATCGGCGCATTTCCCTTTCATCAATCATAAAGATTCGTTCAAAATGATTTTATTTTTAATGGCATTTGACCGCAGCCAAATTTTACCAGTCGGTAGCCAACAGCCTTCAAGTAGCTCTGATACATCAAAATCTAACCTAATCAAAACCATTTCAATGGGCATTTTTCCTTTTCCAAACACACTTCTCCGTATTTCCCCTAATTTATTATTCATTCGGAGAATAAGTTCTTAAAAATTCTTCTAAATAACATTCTTATTAAGATTATAACTGTTTTTTATCCCTTTACACGGCATTTACAAACGTAATTACACGGCATTTACGTATTCACCGCATCCAAAACGCAATTCCATTTAGCTTGCGAGATTTTGTATGTATGCCCCAGCTCTCCATTTCCAAGCACTCCAAGTTCTTAAAGGATCCGCCTCTCAAATCCGTTGATGGATACTAATTGAGACACAATGTCTTATCACTGCACTATTCCTCACTGTTTTAAGATGAGTATCCCATTTATCGATTATACAGACGCACACTCTCTTCAATGGTGCACTGATCGTGTAGTCTGGGAAACAACGAATTAAGTCATTTTTTCACTTGTTCAAGCTTGTTTCTTGTAAGAATCAATAAAACAGATAAGAAAGAGTATGAAAGAATGGGTGTTTTATGATGAGATGAAAAGCCCTGTTTTACAAAACTTTCATCAGATTTTTAGAATTGAAGCATTCACGCTAAAAATATCACATTGGCAATGTTAAGTCAAATATGGCTTTCATACGTGGCGGGAAAACTATTGCACTTACGATTCTATTAACAATACTCTCTCAAGTTGCGACAATGTTAACTCTATCAATGAGTAATATCAATGAGCTGCAATATCAATGAATGGCAAAACATTTTTGACTTGTAATCTCAAAACTAAATTATTTTAACACAACCGCTCCATGAACAAATTCCGTAGATAATAACTTAGGTACTAGATAGATTACTAGGTACTAGGTAGATTTTTTTTTCATTTGCGTGTAAAAGCTGCGATCGAATTAACATTGCTACTGAGGAACAAGATGCCCAGTAGGAACGGCAACAATTTCGCGAACCATTACCATTATTACCAGTCCATGGGTCCATTAGGTCTATGGGGAAATGGACCTAACTGCTCAAGTCAAGACTGGACTTTTATCACTGTTGCACTGACACATCCAGATGATGTTCTAAGGTAACAAAAGATTCAGTTCCGGTCGATTTATGCGAGTTAAAATGGGCGGAATGTGATTATTTTTGCCGCCTGTCTTCTTTCGAACCACGTCGTCTGCTTTCTTCGGCTGGAATAGAAAAGTAACAGTTCCATTATTTCCAGAGCTTCCCGTGTCTTTACGAGATGAGAAAGACATTTGAATTTCATGGTTGGTAAACCAATAATACCTTGTGAACAGCTTATGGGGAGATAGGTTCTGTGAATTTTATAGTCGGGAACCCAAGAATATTAATTGAGTGAATGCTTTGCGTGTTTGTTTAAACAAGCGTACACTTGTGCTGAAATTTAGAAAGTTCTCATGCAAATAAATCGTAAAATCATCAGAAAATGTGAAAGAAAATCAAATATTATTATGAGATTGTTTTATCTATGGGATTTTTTTTTAAATATCATTACTTATATTGGTTTCAACCTACTCTTGTAGCTTTGAAGGGAAAAATTGGTAGAAAGTTTTTCGCTAATCATCAAACCTTTTGAGGGACGGTTAGGGTAGGGTAGGTACATATATTTTGCTTGATCAGAAACCCTCTTATAAGCATTCGTCAAGTAAGACAGACACAGAAAGAGTTTTTACTGTCACATAGAAAGTAAGTAGACCCAGGTCGAAGGAGAGAATCGAACCCGCACCCGTTACAGCGCTCAAACTACTGGCCTGCTATACTAACCACTCGGCCATCCAGGCCCCAAACCTTTTGTCTTTGGCGCTTCATTTACATTCACAATCGTGTTAACTTCATTTCCAGTAGCAAAATTTTTTAGAGTAAGCCACCAAATCACATTTAGAGCAAAAAAAAGAAGCTTGGGGTGTGAAACACCACGCGACTCTCAATTAACACTGAATAATAGGTATTTAAGAAGCTAGAATTCGGTTAAAGATTTTTACAAGAAGGTTTTCGTTTTTCACAATTGACTTTAAAAACCTAATACGTTCTGCGAAATCTACCCATTGCGCATGAGTGATTTTCCAGAAAATCTTATTATGACGGCTAACAGGTACTAGGAACTTGCATACCACATTTGAGGTCTATAGCTATTTTTATTCGAGCTGTAGAATGATTCCAGACAATCTGACAGACGGACCTATGTTCAAAAAACAGTTTTTCAGAATCAGCCCTATCCAAAACATGTAGAAAACACAAAATCTTCATTTCGAATTTTAAACCCCATCTTAATACTTCCATTACCATATATCTTATATTTGGTAATTGGGAATAAAAACTAACTTCGGTCAAATACCCTTCCAAATATACAGCTTAAAGCTTCAACTCCCAAAATCTTATACACACAGGCGTACCCTCAAAATCCATATAAAAAGACCAAGAAATATAGAGCATTAAGGCCAGATCAGTAAAGTCTTTCCAGCCTTTACATGGTTTCATATTCCCGCTCCCAGGGGGCTCTGTCGGCCTAGGTATCAATCCTCTACTGAAAGAAGAAAGCCTTTAAGCTTTAGCGAATTTCTCTCTCTTTCGGAAGATATTTTGTTTATTTGCAATGTTTGCTTTCTTTCGTGAAAAATGCTCCTTGATCCATAAGGAAGAAATGTCTTCGGAAGAAAAACGAATATTTCTCCGCTGGTGACTTTTCTGCGACAGTTGGTTGATAGCAAAAGTTTCGATAGCATTGTTTTGGTAATTAAAAGTGGAGTAATTTTATTTAGTGTATCTCCAAGATCGACTAGCATAGTTTTATTAATTGTTTGTAAAAAGAATTGTCTAGTTAATATTTTGTACCTAAATCTATTAAGTTGATAATAATAAAGTCGCATCTTTTTATGAAAATAACAGTTCTAGATATAAAAAAAAATCAGAATGGATGAGTTATTTTATTTTGAATTTTTGTTTCGTTTAGTAAGTTTTAATTGTATTTGCCTATGTCGTTAAGTAATAGTTAGTCATTACCTAAGTAGATTTTTAATTTTTTAATACTAAAACTAACTTTTATAACTAATGTTAACTATTAAAACTAATGCTTTTCTCATAACGACATTTTAGGCGTGAACTGATTTAGCTTATCTTTATAAAAAAAAGAGCATCTTGTTGTGTTTGTTTGTTTAAAAAAAGATTTAGTCCGATACTCTGAATTCTTAGCAGCGATTTCTAAAAAAACCAATTTTAGTTTTCTAACAAAGGAAGTTTATGAATAACACTGAAATATAATAAATATTATTTAAAATAAATCCTTAGCTATATAATCTGATGTATCAAACGAAGACTTGTTAATCCTCTTAGAAATGTATACTTATTTATTTTTAAATAAACAATATTTAAAAACTGCATTTTATCGTATTTGTTTGTTCAAAACTTAGCATTCTTAACAAGAATCGCTCTTAAATTTTCTGCAAGAATCGTTCATTAAAGGATTAATTTCACTGAAAAAAGAAGGAAAAATACTAAAAACTAACAGAAATATTAATATAACTCTTATTCGAAAACAATCCCCAAACACCACAATCTCATCTCTCAAAGGAGGATCCGTCATTCTCCCTGACATAACCCGGGCCCGGTCTGAACCCACTTATTAAAACCACGCGCTTCCACAAGTACAAAACCGAGGAAAAAAGCTTTGAAAAAATATATATTTTCTACATTACCAACTTTTCTATCATGCAGTAATCAAATTTATTCTTTGAAAGAACGTAAAAGCGTTCTAAACCGAAAGCGTCTCCCCACCAAAAATGAAAGCAGACAGCTCCAGCCAACGCACTATAGCCATTTTTTTTCCTGTTTTTATTTACTTGTTTGGCTTTACGTTTTTTTGCCGCATTGTAATGGTTTTATAATTTCCGCAAAGAGGGCTGCAAAAACAAAAGGTTGAGGGTGGCGATGCTGTGTTGTTTAAGGGAAGAAATTCCTCTTAAAAAGTGTTTTTGGGAGGTAGCTTGCTTTTGGTGTATTTTAAGAATACTTTCACGTAGAAAATGTCGGGAGTTTCAGTGTTAAGGTGTTGGAATTTTTTTTAATATTTGGTTTTGTTCGCGAAAAATGTTACATACAAACAATGAAGTGTTAAATTGTTTTATAAAACGAGAACCCCCACCCCCCTCCAAGAGTGTTTTTAAATTCAAATTTTCACTTAATATGGTTGATTTTTTGAAATCATCAAAGCTATCTACCACACTTTGAGTTAGTTATATAAAGTATAATTCACTTAAAAAATTCGCATTTCAAAGCTTGCAATACTCCAAAGTAGCTTTAAATGATTATTTTAAACATTTATAAATGAGTTAATCATTTGTACTACTTTTTAATAGGTTTTTTTTTTGCCTGAAGGTTGAAAATAATCAAAAACAAAATTGAAGCAATCATTTTCTTTTATTTTTAAATTGCGATGCTTTTACAATTTTACAGAGTTAGTTTTTTTATTACTAATGGATATTATATGCAGCTACATCATCTATATTTTTATTAAAAAGATTAATTAACAGATCTTCTGATCTTGTAGCTTTTAAAAAAAATTAATGCAATATGCAACAGTAAGAAAGCAAACTAAAAAAACATATAATTATGTATTCCTAGCAGCCTTTGAAATACGTGTACAGCAAAACAAATAATGGACTTCTAAACGATTTAAATCAATAGTACTTTATGGTAAATGTAAGGCATTACTGTGTTTTGGTTTCTAAAGCTAGTAACTTACTTTCAAGTCAAAAAATATTTATCATTTTTGCATAGCTTTTTAATATGCTTTGTTTAATTTTCCTATTTTGGTAATACGTAGGCAGTGGCCAGTAAATAAGCATGAGTTTAAAAGTTTAAAACTTTTGTATTTCTAAATGAATGTATTATTTTCCTCGTTTTCTAGCCAAATATACTCAAAATAAGTCAAAAGTTTGTAACAATTTACCAAACCAACCGAACGATTTATAAAGAGATAAACAGAACTCGTTTTTGCTTAGTTTATGATTTCCAAACACCCAAATAGATTCTTAAAAAGCCTTCTATCATTTCAAAGGAATCTATTTTGGAGCTACTTTAAATCTCTTTTTTTACGCAGAAAGTAATTGGTTGTTTTGCATATTAAATCGAAAATACTCTTCCCTTACAAAAAAAAAAGAGAAGGGACTGGAATAAAAGAATGGACTTAGTGGTAATCTCACGTAGTCAAAGTGGAAACGTTCCTAAAGGCGTTCGGAAACGGTTGGGAAGCTTGTATGCCGATTCCAAATTAGTTCCCTACTGTGCGGTTAACATGGGTGGTTTTTGGTGGTGGAAAAAAAAAACTTCACTTTTTCTTTTTTGCATTCTGCTTTGACTTTTGTGTAAAACTAAAGTTTTGTTTTAATATTGTATTAGTAATTATACTTTTCAATTTAATTACCAGCTCGTATTATTATCATTTTTCATACATAATTTTCATTCATTACGATAACGTAAAAATAATTTTCAAATACAAAAAAAAAAAAATTTTATATAATAATATAATCCGTCAAAGCGTGCATTGAATAAATCAAAACTCTATCAGCTTTAATGCAATTTTTTGTATTATATCCATATAAAATGCTTTTTAATGTTAAATGAATAAAAGTACACAAAGACAAATAATGATGGCTAACATATTTTGTAGAAATGGCTATTCTATTTCAATTATAATCAATTATAAATACATATAACCATTTATAGTAAACTTCTTTCCCAAACTTAACACAAGAAAGTATAAGATACGCTTAAAAAGATGATTCCATGGTCATTTTTCAATGAACACGAACAGCTTTAACGAACTCTAGCCAACGAACCAATCAGTTTTTGCAAAAGTTGTCCTTGTCTTAAGATTGGATTGGTCTTAAGATTAAGCCTTAATGCGAATGAGCCAGAATGATCACGGGTCTCCAAACCAATGTGCCTTTGTGTTAATCCAATGGGATAAATAATTTTCTCTTCGGCTTTATTGAATATTTTTACGATGATTGTTTTCGTTTGCCAGTGTTTTTCTAATAATAAATGTAGCTGAATTACCGGTCCCGATAATCCCACTTTTGAAATTGGTGCGTATACTTAGTGTAAATTTTATTTATTAAAAATAAAATAGAAATATTTGAATCCATTTCAAAAAGTGGGATTATAGTGACCCGTAAGTCAGGTACATTTAGCACATAGAAATAGTTTGTAAAAATATTCAATACAGCCGGAGAAATATAGCTTAGAAAATATTTTTTTCATTGGGTTAACGCTGAGGCACTTTGGTTTGGAGACCTGTTGTCGATCCTGCTCATTCACCCTTTTGGTCTCCGATCGTGAATGTAGAATCTTGAGTTGGGATTGTCATATTTGCGAACGGGGGCTAAGATTACGGAAGTCACCATCACATTTCACTGCAGTTCCATTTGTAATGAAATAGGAAACGGAATTAGAAATGAACGTTGCAATAAAGTGGGATACAGAAAAATCTCTTGTGATTTATGGCTTTTTTTATTTGAAAAGGAGATTTAAATGCAATGCAAAAAAAGTACTTTCTCCATATAATTGCTTCATTATTGTAAATATATCTCTCATTTTGTTGTGTTTGAATTATGACTATTTTAAGGAAAAGATTTATTTTTAATGGAAATATTTCTTTTTTTGTGTGTGTGGAGATATGAATTATGTAAATATTGAAATAAGGAAAATCGAAATTAAGTTATTCATATCCGGCTGGGATATCGTTTTAAAGTACATAGAATGCTTATTAAATTGGAGTCGAAATCACTTGTTATTAAAATAGATTGTTGCGTTTTTTGAATTGAAGAAACGATTTTTCATATTTAACACAAGCTGTTTGGGTAAATTAAAATTATGACAATACTTTTTAATTCCATTTAAATATATATTTGAAGGAAAGATTTTTAATTAAAAAACATTACTTAATGTATACTTTAGCTTTTATTACCTTTTTAACGTGTATTTTGCCAAATTTCATAATTAAATTTGAAATATAAACTTTTTAGCTGTTATACATTTGTACATGGTTCGTGATTTCTAATGTAATCATTTTTAATCACAGGGTAATTCCTTGCAAAATTATTCTGTCTGTAGTTAAGTCACGTTAGTAAAAAGTAATTACCACTGCAACTTAATCATTAAATGAAAAATAATGACAAATAGTTCATCTATAATTATTATAACTAAATAATGTATCGTACTTAATTTAATTTGATTTATTTATAAAATTTAAAAAACTTTTATTCTCCTCTTAAATCGTGACTTATACTACAGTTTACATAGAATTAGAACACATTTATTTTAAAGTTAAAATCTGTCTTATATTGATTCAACCTATTCATTTAGTTTTTCTTTTCTTTTTTTTAATGTATAGCTTTTCTTACTTATGGTTAGATCTTGGCGTTGCATTACTAAATTATTATCTTGCCTTAATCTAGTGCTGGGTGGGGTTTTTTATATGACAATAGGGTACCTTTATAACATTAAATTGCAATTAATTTAAATTTTAAAACTCCTAAAACTCAGTATTATTTAAATTTAAATCATATGTTTAAAGCAAATATATATTTTTTTTTTTTATTAGAAAGTGAGCTTTTAAAATTAAAGTTTATAAAATTATTGTTTGAATCACGTTTTCATTTACAAAATTGAGGAAGAGCAAAAACTAAACAAAAAAATATTTTTAATGAAATGAAGATTTTGTATAATTAAATGAAGCAATCCTCTTATCTCATAGGTAGAGGAGAGATGGTGGGTAAAAGCACTAACGAAGTCGAATTTGGTTCGTACAAGAAAACATCACCAGTAAAAAAAAATTAGTACGCACTGTTATTTGCCGGCATTAAGTTTTTTGACGCAATATTTATCATTAAAAGTACTTTTAATTAACGAAAATGTTGTATTTTAATGGTTTTTCGTGTCTTTAAAATTGGAGCACTTAATTTTGCCCTCAGGTGTTACTTGTTTATTCTTCCGTTTCGGAAGTAAGTCGGTAAAAACATTATTAAAAATTATTTTAGGAAATATGCTAAAAGGTAAGAAAAAATAAGAATGTTGAGCGAAATGGAGTTGGAGTACATAATTGTTATAATGACTTAAATGTAGTAATACAAATGTATCGCTAAGTCCTTTTTTTCCCTAAATTATAAACATTTCAGCTAAGTTTTACTGGTACCTTCTAATCACTTTACATATCTGAACTCAGTTATTTGACTTTAAGTCGGAGTAATTTATTTTAATTAACAAGGATTCTCCCTTCTTTTAATGAAGGTAGGTAAACATTTTCTTATTTTAAATAATTAGTTAAAATACACTAAAAATTTCAGTTATTATTCTTCAGATTAAATTGGGACCCCGTAGCTGAGTGCTTTTTTTTGTACTGTTTAGCATTCAACAATGAACAATTGTGGAACAAAACCATTCGTAGATGCTGCTGAAACTAAACAAAATCGGAGGAAGATCTGAGGGACCACTTTAAAAACAAATCTGGCAAGAAGTACTCCGTACTTCATCTACAGGGTGAGGCAAACAAAAGTGGCCCCAAAGTGAAGATAAGAATACGACAGAAATGTTGCCAAGTCAAAAAGAAACTAATACAAAAACAGGTTTGCTAACTGAAGCTATTGATCGCTTCAATATTAAGCCCAAACAAACGTTTGGCGACTTATTTGCCGGCAACTACGCTGCGGTTTTAGAAGCTAGTTGAAATGAAATATAAACAAGGTTTGTAGAGCTGATCAAGAAAAGTTCCCACTATTGATTATTTGATTGTTTCGGTCGTTATTTATCCTAGAAAATCGTACCTTCTTGTTTTTGGTAATACAAAAATTCTAAATTGATTGCAAGGCACAAAATTTGCATTATGGGACGTCTTCATACAATAAGAACTAAGATCTGAACTTGCCACTAGTCTATTAGTAGCTCTAATGTGAAGCTATTCCGCTCCAACCAATGCAAAAACAGGTTTCAGGCGGCTGCAAGAGTTTTTCTCGCCAAGCATTTCAACGTATTCTTATCTCTAGACCTTGGCCATTTCTGTTTACCTCACCCTGTGTATGTAAACAATGAAAAATGCAAACCAATCACAGAATATTTTATAATAGTTTTTCTCCATGCGTAACTTTGAAAACAAAACTTTTTTTATAAACCAGGATTTGTAAGCACAATCGTCAGATCATTACTGTGTGCGATAGAAACAACCAAACCTTTTGTTCACCCAGAGACTCCAACAACATCCATCAAAAACCATCTTTAGTTTAATAAATGATATGCTGATCACAAAGCAACAAAAAATTCCCCGAAAAACCATGTTTCTGAACCAAGACAAATTACATTCCCTTCCGTATCGAAGCAGAAGAATTGTTTTTAACAAGATTTCAAAAAAAATCGGAAATCCCCTTAGTATTGATTCTTTTCTGTCTTATACGTTACAAGAATATATTAATTAAACGGCAAATAATAAAAGTTTTGTAGTGTGTACTTAAGAAAGTTTAGCTACTGATAAAACTTTATCTTTCGGTAAGTACGAGGAATATCCAGTTTCCATGGTGATGGCGTGGCATAACTATCAATCATAAGCATTATGGTAGCTGGTGAAGTGAGCTCTGTTTTATGTGAAGTCTAATTATGAGTAGTTTTTATGCTCGTATAATTAATTTTATTTTAGGTTGGTGGAAACTGGAGAGCGCTTTTATAGCGTTGAAATGAGACCTCATCTTTTCGGGAAGAACGTAATATTACGTTGTGGGGTTAATTGAAACATTCGTAATTTAATTTTGAGTTATGATGTAGAACTTCTTTCTTGTAATATTAAATTAGTTTAATAAATGGATTGTTTTTGTTTTAACGTATTTTATAAAACATTGCTCATGATAGTATTAGTATTTTAAGTAAATTTGGGGTTTTTTTTTAAACATTTCTATTGAATATGTTTTTTTAATGGAGATACATTTTGTAATAAAAAATAGCGTATTTATCTTGGCAAAGAACTAAGTAAGGGCTTTGTAATACACTGGAGAAAACGAATATTGAGTTTCTATTCTGTTTGTGTAAATGGGCAGTTCTACTATAATTTTTAATTTCAGGTACAAAAAACTTGTGAAATTTATTTTTTTAAGTCCTTTTAAATGTATGTAAAATTGCTTATAATGGTTCTAGAATTACGAAAAAAAGTTCAGCAAAGCTAATTTGTAAAAAACAAAAAAATAATAATAAAGGATGGCAGTTTTTAAAAACACCTATGCTAAAGAAACCAGTCTAAACCGGTCTTATGAAAACAACTATTTATCAATGTAACCGAAATTACAAAAAAACCGGTTAGTCTAAAAACTGGTTTCTGTTTTCAATACCTAAATCATTACGACGGTAAGGAACGGAGGGTAAGGAAATTCACGCTGTTTTCCTGTCTTTTTGTGTTGAAACTAACTACAGTTAATAAAAAAATTATTTTTTTACTTCTTGTACTCCACTTAAACATATTTATAAAAATAATTTCAATTATCAAGCAAAAATTAACCTTTACCCTGGGTACCTGTAAGGAAAGCAATAAAGCCTCACAGCTCATTTTAGTGAGTTTTTTTTTAACTTTTGAGCTAGTTGATAAAGTAAAAAATGCGGCTACTAACTGAAATGCGAGTTTCTTGCAGTACAGTTTTCATGTTAGAAGAATCACTGTAGCTCCATCCAGTGCTTCCAGATCCAGTCTATTAGTATAATAAGAAGAAAATTTAAAAGAAGTATTAATTTTTTCAAAAGATACGTCCAAAGAACATAAAACTAAAAAATATGGTAGAATTTTGCCCAAATATTTAATTCACCAAATGTGAATGCTTGGTTATTATTTAATTTGTTGAAATACAAATGCCGCTAATGGGACACCACGTCGTTTCTCTGATATACACTCCACTTCTTTATGTTAATTCTATAACAGTCGAGCTTTTTTCCACAACTGCACCTGTTTACCCCACAATTTACTTTCAATTAAAAAATTTCAAAGACAACGAAAATCTAAACCACCTCAGAATAACCTCACAACCACCACCCCTTTTCTTCATACACACACCACTAACATCTAACATTCCCTTTTAATATAATTCCATACTTGCAAGAAACATTCTTTCACGCATCTTTCTAAACATTTGCACTGTTTTCATAGTTACATAGTTAGATGTGAAGGGCTTATATTGAGAGTGGTCTAATGCTGCTCTCTTCCATTTCAAAAAATATGATCTTGAAGAAATATTATCATACCGCGGTTACACTACCTTGAGCGCTAACTTGGGCAGCGATTAGAGTGTGACCTTGGTTTTGCCAAGGTAAAAAAACCAAGCTAGATGGGCTCGTGGCCTTGAGCATCAACTTGAGTGCCAGATTGGTTTTTCGAGGTTACATTGCCTTGGTCGCTGACTTGGTTAGCGTCCAAGGTAGTGTAACCGCGGTATCAGAAAGGGTAATTTTTTATTGTGTTATTGTTGAGCTTTTGAACGGCACACAAGTAACATATAATTCTACATTTATTAAAACAACAGAAAAAATAATTTGAAATCCATAATTATGCGATAACATAATTAATAATGTATAATAATAAAACTAACAAGGGAAAATTACCTAAACATTGATGTGTAATAGTAAAAATGAAACGTAGATGTCGCGTGTGTGTAGGAGGGTAGTTTCATATATATTCCGGCTTGTGCGCTTGATCGGAGACCCGCCCAAGCCTTCGTCAAGTAAGAGAGACACAGAAAGAGTTTTTACTGTCACAGAGAAAGGAAGTACACTCAGGGCGAATACGGGAATCGAGCCCTCACCCGCTACGGCGCGCAGACTGCTGACCTGCGATCCTAACCACTCGGCCATCCGGGCCCCGGGAGTGTACCTTATTGTCTCTTAAACTAGATATCCGTTTTTATCGTAACTTGTCACAAATGTGTTGGTTCAAAGTTACAATTTTTGAACTTTCATACTTTTGAAGAAAGTATAAATTATTTAACCCTCTGAGGGATAAACAAATTGGCTAAAGTGTAAACTTGCTTTCAAAACATGAGATTTTAATTAAAGTTTTTAACGGAAAATTTAATTTCTTAATTTTTTTGAAAAAGAATTTTGTTTCTGTAGCAGATAGTTATAGATGACTCTTCCATGCTTTAAATTTTTAAATTTAATAAAATTAGTTAATTTATAATTTTTTACAAATTATGTGTGCTGTTTGAAAACCTGACAGCTAGCGAGGCTACTTATGTTCTACAAAAAAGGGCTCTCATTTCTGGGGTTCATGCAGAGTCTGCAAAAGGCCTAAACCCCAAAAAGCAACCCCGTGAGAGAAAAAATTGCAATTATGCATAATAGTCTAAGTAACCATGAATAATTTAAGTAACAATAACACAATTGAAGAACTTAGTGGAAGAACGTGATAAGTAATATTTATGAAAAAATTGAGATTTTTTGTCAAAAATCACATTATTTCCCCGTTTAAAAGATAACAAGTTTTTGCCCTTTATCTTAAACTTAAAGTGAACTACATTTTTTTATCGTTTGTAAAGTACCATTCCTAACGAATTTAATTGCAAACTAAAATTTTAAAGTTCATTTTCTTGTTTTTGTCGCGTTCTTCCACTAAGATCTTCAATTAGTTTTTGTGAAATCAGAAATAGACCAGTTTTTCTTCTCTAATGCGGCTGTAATATTGGCGGTCAAGCCTTTTGCAGACTCGACATATTCCCCAGAGCTGAGAGCCATTTTTGGTGACGCCATATAAGACTCTCGCTACCAATTTTGACGCCCAGATTACAATAAATCTAAGCTCTCTGTGAATGTCAAAGTATGCCGAGATTTAATTTGGCCTAAAGAACCCTAAGCCAAATGTGCAATCCAATGATCTTTTACACGTCACATAATCATATGACATGCGTGCCTAAGATTTTCCCATCCAGAAAATCCGACGACTCAGAGAACTAGACCACTGTCGAAACAAGCCCGTCCGTTCGTTTTTGGATATGAATCCCAACAGCAGATCCGTCTCGATGGCTCGCGTAATGAATATGTCTCCCTGCAACAGGCATATTTCTCGGAAGAAGTTATTGGAGAAGATCTTTCATTAGCTGTTCCGTATCCATGGAGACGACAGACGGAAAGGGGCATTAAATTACTCCTCCAAAGGGAGCAGTCGACACTCCGTTGTTGGGAAACAAGTTACAGAGAAAATAATGTGTCACTCAAGAGAGACGTTGCTTATGCTCGACTGGATGGGTGAAATTGTTGCATTTTGTAACGATGAGTTGGGAGACGGAGCGGGCTTTGTATGCGTAAGGTTAGACGGATGACTACTAAGAAATATAATTGTTTTAATTTTTGATATTAGTCGTTTTCAAAGTAAGCAACAAATATTTTTTGCTTATCCGAAAAAATTTTTACGTAATGTGTCCCTCAAGAAAGTAGAGAATGGTAATGTTCTGACTGTTACAAAAAAATTTGCAAAATTGCAGTACATTTCGTGTTTTTCACTTTTTACATCGCAGTATTGTAAAGATTTTTTACAGAAAATTTATTTTTGACAGGATGTAATAAACAGCTCACTCCAATAACGTTTAAACAGTGAATACGGGTGCATTTCAATCACTGGCAGAGAAGCAAAAGATTTCGTCCGGAACCGCACAATAAAGTTTACAGCATATGTAAATTTACTACATCAATGTATAGTAATCCACATTTACCATCACACTATGATAGTAAATTACCGTTTTTTTTATAGTATATGATGAAGTTCAGTACAGATAATACACTGCTCAAAACAATTAGGTGAGAACTTTACGTACTTTTGTTAACCCTTTGAGTTCCAACGTTTTATTTTTATTCTGAAAATCTAAAAATTATGAAATTGATTCGTTATGCATTCAGCGTGAAATGGTTAAAAACAAAGGGAAAATTAAATTTTTTTAACTAAAATTTAAGGGTGGAAAATGGAATCAAAACTTTAGAATAAATTATAACAATAATACTTTCAAAATTTTATTTGTTAAAAAAAGTTAAAATCAATTTTTAAACTTCTAAGTATGCAAGCAGGAAGAATTTATGGTAAATTTCTTTCATGAAATTTTTTAGGAGTAATTTTTATTTTACCAAGTTTTTAATATTATCATATAATTAAAACAAACATCATTTAGTTCTTTAAAAGACATGATTCTTCCATCTAGCGATAAATAAGTGCGAGATCGACTTAGTGAAGAAAAAAAGCAAGCTGACTATTCCGAATGGAATCATTGAGAGTGAAACTTTTTAAATCATTCATTCCCTTAATTCTTTTGAGCATATATTAAACGATCCGTACAGATAATATTAAACGATCAGTAGAGATAATGATAAATGATCCCGAATTCTGAATTTCAGTCACTATCAAATGTATAAAAAGTATTCTTCTATAATTCCTTGGATTTCGACAAATATAATTAAAATAAAAATACTAGTTATTTAATTTCAACTTTAGTTTTCTTTCTCTTCTTTGAAACTTTATAATCAGGAAATAGGTTACACGGAGAAAATGATGTTATCCAGAAAATAACTTTTTTGGTTACTTCATTTCTATCAATATTTTTATAGTCTTTCATTAATGGATTTTCGTCAAGTGTAAGTTTATAAAGAAATCAAAAATGTGTGATTAAAAATTCCCTTTGAACTGGTTTTTTTCCACTCTTTCATTGAAACTTTCGTTTGAAACAACGTTATCAGAACATCAGTTGCAGAGAAAATAATGTATCACGTAAGAGTGACATCGCTTTTCTTACCTAATGAAATTGTTGCATTTTGTCGAATGGACAGAGAGTGATTTAAATGCAAATAACTTGTATATGTAAGCACTAACTTAAAAGGTTCAGAGGTTTATCAAGAATTTTAGTCACCTTTAAATCTGAAAAAAGGATTTTCCGTATAGTGTCTGTTAATAAATGTAGTTACTGGAGAAATGGTAAAATTCGCGATAAAAAAATTGCTCTTGAATAGTGTTTCCTTCGTTCATGCACATTTTCTTTCGGCACTCCATTGTCTAGACACAAGTTACAAAGAAAATAATATTTCACTTTAGAGCAACATTGTCTATGATTTTTTTTGCTGGATGAAAGTGTTGCCTTTTGTAAGGATAAATTGCTAGACGGAGCGTGTTTTGTATGCAGATGGTTGCAATAAAGATAACCGAGATAAAAGAAAAATTGAATTTCAGTTGCTTACAAGTACACAAACGGCTTTTGCCTAGGATGTCTGGGTTTTATCAGCAAGTGTAGTTAATTAAGAAATCCGAAATTTGTAATTCAAAACTAAAATTCCTTCTTTATTTTTTTTCTTTGACACTCCGTTGTCGAAAAACATGTAATACTGAAATCCATGTAATATTGAAACTTTAAAGTTGAGTAGTATTAAGTTCAATTTTTGTCGCCCAAGACCTATGCAAGGTCTATTGAAACGGGTGACCGTAATTTAAAACCATTGTCAAATAACGAGCCGACTGACACCTGTGAAACATTAAAGAGAAAATTAATGACACTAACTATAAAAAAATTACTTCTAGACCCTTTTTTAAATTTACAAAAAGTTTTATATATGATTCCTAGGTTTTTAGCAAATGTAAATTTATAAAGAAGTCCTAAATTAGTTATTAAAAATGTATCTGCATTTAGTTTCCTTATTTGACTCAGTGCAAAGTTTATTAGCCTAAAATAGCATGTAGCTCTATTATAGCATAAGTTGAAAAATACAATATGCAATCCTCTTCAAGAAATAGTTTAAAAATTGATTTTAATAAATGATAAATGAAAATTTTATTTTTATTAAATTCTTAAATTTTTCTTTATTAAAATGTTACATTTTATTTAAAAAATGAAAAATCATTAAAATAATGAAATGAATAAAAAATCCTTAAAGTAATGAACTAAATAAAAAGGCGAAACTAAATATCGGCTTTTATTTTGCAATCAGTATAATTATTAGGAATAACTTCTAGACATTTTATATACACTGCTCAAAATTATTAGGGGAGCGCATGGCTTAAACCCTTTCACCCCTAATGATTCCATTTGGAATCATCAGCTTGCGATTTTTTTCTCACTAAGTTGAGATCTCACTTATTTATCGTAAAATGAAAGAATCATGTCTTTTGACGAATTAAATAATATTTGTTTTATTAAATAAAAATATGAAAAATAGGGTAAAATAGAATTCACTCCCAAAATTTTTTATGAAATAAATTGACCCTAAATTCTCCCCGCTTGTATTCTTAGACGTTTATATATTTATTTTACATTTTTTTAACAAAAGAAGTTTTGAAAATTTTATTGTTATAATTTATTCGAAATTTATGATTCCACCCCCCCCCCCCCCTAAAATTTTAGTTACAAATTAAGATTTTTTTCCATATTTTTTACCATTTCCTTCGGTATGCATAAGGAATCTATTTCACAAATTTTAGAGTTTTAGAATAAAAAATAAAAAGTTGAAACTGAAAGTGTTAACAAAAGTACGCAAAGTGCTCCCCTAATTGTTTTGAGCAGAGTACTTGATTTAACAGAAATTTAGATATGGGTTATACTTGAAATTCCATACCAAGATTAATTTTTTTTAAAAAAATTATATCGATAAAGAAAATAGCAGTAACATAGTAAAATATAAATTCCTTTCATGAATTAATATGATCAATATATTTGATAGATTGGTCTGCTATAATTTTAAAAAAAAACGTTTATTCCTTGTGATTTTATTTTTAAATCTTTGTTCAATTGGGCAAAAAGAAAACAAATCTCTTTCAAATCTCAATCAAAGCACCATTAGGCTGGAATATTTTTTCTAGTAACATAAAGGGGAAATAAATGAGAAAATGAAAAATGCTAAGAAAAACTTATATGATAAATTGAAATCAAAATGTTATTATTTATATTTAATAGTCCGAACCTGGCAATATTAAAATATTGATAATGTATATAAATATCTTTCGATCATTATCCTATTTCAAACTATTAACAGCTTTATTAAGTTAATAAAAACAATATTTGAATCATAAAATATCATAATTACAACTGAATTCACAAAACTTATATTTTGTTAAGTTCTTAATAAAAATAATGTTTAATGAAATAAAAAAAATTTAATTCCATTTTATAAAAGATAAAAGTTTAATTTTGCTGCATATAAGTCCTTAAATCTATTTTATTTCATAGCATATTATAAAAAATTAAAATTCAACGGACAATTTGGTTTAAATTTCCAGGAAAAATCCCGAAATACTGACTCAATTTTATAATATTGGAAAACTTTATATAATGACGACAGAGCTGTTTTCCCATTAAAACCTCAACTCTTGGAATTTTGGCTTTCTGAGATTTCGTTTTACCAAGATTGATCCATTACCATTTTGCCTTGATAAAACGGTTGCCTATTCAACGGTAATCTTCTGTATACGTTTAGCAAGACCTCTTTCAAATTTAACATATTAAGTTTTAAGTGCTACAGTGTTTAAGTGCTATTTGGAAAAAGGTATTGCGCCATTAAGATATAACCACGCCGCGATTTCTTGGGCTTAATTTTCCTCTTACCAATTCTCCTCTTATATTCTTGCTAATCAGTGCTATTTTATCCAACATTAAAACATTCATTTCCGCTAATGTACAAACACCCAAACCAAATCGAGTCCCCGTTTTCTTCATTTAAAAACCTTCCCCAATCGCCACCCTTTCCACAACAAGATAACCATCCCATATTAGGCCCCTAAAACTAAGTCGTTCACGGGACATTACGCCTCTTTTAAGCCCCTGGAACCTATCTGGTTGCCAAGAAGGCCTAACAATTACGACCAGTGACCATAAATACGGCCCTCAAATTCCCTCGGCCCGCCGGGCGACGAGCAGTTTAAACTCTGGACAGGGTAATCTGGCAACAGCGTTACGGAAGGAAGTGTCCAACTACTGCCCCCAGAAGGGCTCACAAATGTCAGGTTAGAATTGAATTTACGGTGGCGTCGCTGAATGTGGTAGAGAGGCGGCATTGGTGTTCACTTTTGAGAACAGCTTGTAGAAAGCTTTGTGGAAAATATTTGTATGTCTAAGCGATTGGGCCCGGGTTCGAACCCCGGGTAAGGCATGGATATTTATGTTGTCTTGAGTACATGCGGAGAACGTGCTCATTAAAATCTGTGTTACCAAACGTTCTGTTCTCGGTCATTGCGTAGTTTACCATGGGTGCAGGTCGTGTGGAGAAAAATTGCTCCTCCCCTATAGCGACATGCATAAATTGAGGAGGTGGCGCCACCACGGAGTAGAAGTCAGACATCCGCCCCCTCATGGGTAATCAAAGCCTTGTGCCAACGGATGCTACTGCAACCCTCTTGCCTTCTAGGCTACGGCCTGGAGGCACACGACAATGACAACATTTGTACGTCTTTAGTAAACTGTGGCAAGACTTGATATCTTGACCTCTTGGATTCGATTGACATGTCAGTGAAATCCAAAAGATCAAGATGTCAAGTGTTGGCATACTTACTCAACACATGAACTCGTGCTGGATATGTGTTTCCAAGTATATCGTTAATATCGTGGTTACGTGAATCTCGAAACTTCCTTTTACAGATGCAATGGACAGAACGTGTTTTAAAAAGGGGACTGGGGCATCTTTTTCTATATCTAGAAGATCTCTGTCGTTTTTATCTTGTACCTTGTGTGTAATATTTTTAAAATAAAATGTGTAGTCCTAAAAAGAGACCAGTTCATTCCTCTCACGACAGTACTATGTCAACATATGCTATATCAATACTCTCTTCTCAACTTGACACCTCTTCTTGTCTTCAATTGCATCTAAAGTAAAATTTCTAATGTTGCCCATTATGAGAAAAAGTTATAATTGCTATGGAAAGCCCTTCTGGGGCTGGTAGTTGCTCCAACTACTAGCCCCAGAAGAGCTCTCAGGGTTCTGGATAGAATTCAATTAAGGGTGGGGCTGCGACCTTGGTGTTCACTTGTCAGAACAATTTGTTGACATCTTTCTAAAATACTTTGAATGCGGTATACTGAATCGCCGAAACTCTTACCAGTTATTCCTTAGCCTTAAGCCAGAAATTCAAAAAGTTTTTATACTTGCAGCCCGGTTGATGAACCTAGAGCGGCCTCTAAGATTTCATGAAAAATTTAAAGATAAATACTTTTTTGCTCGAAAAACGAAATTCGATTTATTTCGTTTGGCGATGTATTAGATAAGTTGAAAACATATTAGAACTATACACTTTAACAATTTCTAATTTGATGCTGTGCAAATGAAGGGTCCAGTTTCAAAACTCGCATTTTTCTAAGTATTACTAAGAAATAGGATCATTGGCGACTTTTGACTATAGTCAATGCAATTGGACGAAGTCGTCTACGAACAAACCGCAACTAATATCTTAGTTATACTTTGGATATTTTTTTTTTCTCTAATGGGGCTGCAACATTGGCCGTCAAGCCTTTGCAGACTCGACAAATTCCCCAGAACTGAGAGCCACTTCTTTGTGGCACCAATATGGGCGACTCTCGCTACCTATTTTGACGCACAGATTACAATGAATCTGAGCTCTGTGTGGATGTTAAAGTGTGCCGAGATTTATTTTTGCCGAGAGAACCCAGGCCAAATGGGCCCTCCATGGATCTTTTACATATCACATATTTTGGATATATTGAGTTTTGCAACTATATACCATTCCTATATACACTTTTGACCAACACTTCCCCTCAGACGGATAACACACATTAAGAACATGCCGCTATTTATTTCACATCCCTCTCTCATGTGTTCCCCCAGCAGATCTCGTTTGATTCGGGCCGCCCCATAGACACGGCCGCCCCTGCATTCCCCCCGCGCGTGCAATCAATGAGCCCCGGGTTTGGTATGGGACGCATGTTAGGCGTTTGTGATTATTGATTCACAAAATTTGGACAGGGTTTTGTACGAGGAGATCCCTTCAGGGGGAGTTTTGGACAAGATTTATGGAGGCGATGTTGAGATCATTGGAGGTGTTGGTCAGTATCTTTGGGAATTCACAAAAAGTTTGGAAGTTAAGCAGTTTCAAAGAAAGTTGCGTCAAAATATTTTGTGGAAATATGCTGATATGTTTCAAGAATATTCACACAATTTATATTCATGTTGTTCTTATAGTGTATTTTTTTTTAATTATAGTCAATCATTTTAATTGTTGTTTAAATTATCACAAAATTTAAAGTTTGTGTTCAATGGTAGGCCTACTTTTTATGCAGATTAATTCTACTTGCATTATTGAAGCATTGTGAATATATATTTAGAATCGCTTTCTGAAATTTTATTAAAATAATGTGTAGAACATTAACGCATTTACATTAAATAATCTGTAAAGCATTAATGGACTTACATTTTGGACAAATTATTTGTTACAAATCTGAGCATTTTTTTTTTTTTTTTTTTTTTTTGAATATTTAAAAGGCTTCCCCCCAAATCGTTAGTCTCCGTGAAAAGTAGGTGATTATATTTCTCAATATAGCTTCCAATCACAGCGTGTTCTATAAAAAATATATCTATCCAACAAACATGCGGCAAAAGTGCAGCTAAATACACTGCTCAAAACAATTAGGGGAGCACTTTTTAATTCCAACTTTAACTTCACTCCCAACTTTTTAATTTTTATCCTATAAATCTGAAATTTGTAAAATAGGTTCACTATGCATTCGAAATGAAATAGTAAAAAACAGGAGAAAAAATCGCAAGTTTTTAATACTTAAATTTAAAGGGGGGAAATGGAATAATAACTTTTTAATAAATTATAACAATAATTTTTCAAAACTTTTTTTGTTAAAAATAGTTGAAATTTATTTTTAAACGTCTAAAAAAATGCAAGCATGAAAAATTTAGGGTCAATTTATTTTCTAAAACTGTTTTAAAGTGAAATTTATTTTACCATATTTTCATATTTTCATTAATATTAAAAAAATATTAAATTCTTCAAAATACGTTATTCTTCCATATAATGATGTATCTAACGATACATAAGTTGCGAATTTAACTTAGTCAGAAAAAAATCACAAGCTGATGATTCCCAATGGAATCATCGGGAGCGAAAGGGTTTAAAACATGTGCTCCCCTAATTGTTTTGAGCAGTGTAAAAATGTCATCCCTAAGAACATATTTAATGTATCAGTCTTCTTCACTTTACTTGCTAATATCTTTTCAATATTGTCTGACATAATGATTACTGCCCACAATAATATTTTTTAAAAATTGCTGAAATATTTGCTTCTTTTTCTTCAGGAGCACACCAGCCCTTTGCAGGCCATGGCTGCCTCAACAGCAAACCTCCTCCAGCTTCCCTGTCCATGGCAACTCCCTTCCAGTTCTTAAATTTTAGGACTTTGAGGTCATTTTCAATGTCGTTGAGCCCTCGAATAGGGGATCCACCTCTGGATAGGGACCCCTCAGGATTCTTGAAGGCGTAAATTTTTAGGGGAAATCTTTGCTTGCAAACATCAATTATCCTTGCTTAAAATAAATAATAATTGATTTTTTAATACATTCTGGATTTAATTTGCATGAAAATAAAATTTCGCATTAAGTCCAGCATACAAAATAAACATACCCATTTTTCCCTTGTAAGTAACGTACTTGCTTCATTGGAACATCATCTTCTTGTCTTCATTTAAGGAAGATCTTTTTTGGAATGAGAAATATAATGAAAAATGGAGACACTATTAATTCCTTTACTGCTTTATTTGTATGAAATATGAAATTTGAATTTCTTAATTGATGTTTCATAAAAAGTAAAAATTGCAGTCTTTTATTGTATCCACACCGCATTGAGAAATAATATTTTCTCTTGTAGATTTTTGTTTGCTTAATAATAAGATTGATAGACTAAGAACCAATCACCACAAAGGCAGGAAAATAGACAAAGAAGGCAGGAAGGTGTATAGAAACTGTGACAACTGCCCAGATACGCAGCCTACACCAAACCGCATTTTTGAATGCGCCAATGAGTGCTAATTTGGGAGACATTGGAGTTCTGTCATCATTAATAGATCTTTATGACATTGATATCCAAAAAATTGCAGATGCGGTTATCAAAACACATGGTTTCATTTGACTTAACATTCATATTTCGGCAACGTCATAGACACGACAAAAAAAATCTTATCGTGTCCTCCTAACACAATGAAAAATAACACCTTTCTACTGCAGATCTTTGCTTGCTTGACACTTTTTCTTCCTTTCTTTACCTATATGAATAACAATGAAGTTTCTCATTGTGTCCACCACACACAATGAGAAATGGCATTTCCTCTTCTATATCTTTGCTTGGTTGAAACTTTTCCTTCTTGTCTTTATTTCTACAAATATACACAAATATTTCTTATTTCGGTAAATATACACCCATCACCAAAGCAAATATAATGTACTACATGATTTTTGCTACAATTCAGATAATTCGGTTGAATTTAAACTTCCATGAAACATTGAAGGTACATTACAGAATAAATAGATAAATAGAACCTTGATTTCTATGGAAAATGCTCTAGGCCAAAAGGAGTTTGCATGCAAAATGCTTAAATATGCAGTTTCAAAGGAATTTTCCAGCTTTTTAAATGAAGGTGTGCTGCATTATTTTTCGATTGGAAATGTTATATTCGCTTTAAAAAGATTTTAAACAAAATTTAAAATTCAAAAATATGAAATTGTGATGTTTGTAAAATTTAATATATTTTGAAATTTTATCTTTCAAATCACTTTGTTAACTACATTCTTATTTTGTATTCAACTTATAAATTGCCTCAGTGTTTATCTTATTAAATTCAATGATTTTCTTTAATATTTCTTTTGTAATCTAACACTCGTAGTATAAAAAGCTAAACTAAAAAATCCATTAAAAAAACTTGAAAAATAATTACAATTTCTAATGTTCAATTGAAGAAATATATTTGAAAAATCCGAGTGAATAATGTGGACACTCTATAAAAAGTAAATTTTTAGTATATCTATTTAAAGTCAGAAAATCGTCGAAAAACGATCAAGGAGAAAAAGCACTTTAAAGTTCGAAAAGTACAGAAAATATCTACAATTTATAAATGTCTGTATAAAGTCCTGGTGAGTATAAGGCACCATCTTTAAGTTTTTAACAGATTTAACTTAATCTTGGCAATGAATTTTTTCTATAAATATTAAATGTAGTACTTGTTGTTTCCATGGCTGCCTTGTGTGCTAGAAGAAGACACACATGTCATGAAACAAACAAAAATCTCAAGTTCTACAATAAATAAAAATATAACTCTAATGTTAAATTATTCAAACATGATTGTATTATTTTTACGCCAAAAACAATGTTTTGATTTTTGTGGTTCTTTTTAAGGTTTTCTGTCTCAGACCCCTTTTAATATAAATGTGTTTCAGCTATAAAGATTTTGACAAAGAGTCATTAAGATGTAGGATGAAGCTAATTAAAATCATGTAAATAAAAAATCCAAAATAGAAACTCACTTTTTCCACCAAACAAAATATTTGTGTGTTATACTAACGACGTAAAAAATCATAGGTGTTACTATACGACTTTGTTGACTGAACTGGAAGCTTACAAATATACACAAAACTCACAATTTTCTGTTTGTTCAAAATGTTTTCTCGGTCGATTTCGGGTGGCATCAAGTTTTCTTATGTTTTTGAATATGACTGTGGTTTATTTGCATAAATTTAAACAAAAACTTATTTATATTGGTATAATGGTTTACCTAAGTTGGCTTTGAATGTAAAAAAAATACTTTTTAAGTGTTAGCAAAATATCAATACGAAGGGAGAGCAAGCTTTTTATTAAATATCATTGAAACAAGTTTAGTAATAAGCAATAAGAATTTATGGTGATTTACTAGACCGTTGTAGGTAGGTACAGGCAAATTATTGATGATTTCTAATATTAAGGAATACATTTTTCAAATATTTTTTCCATAACTCTTATTTCAGAAATATTGTTTGATATTTATCTATTGTTGCCAAACTTCACACTTCAACGGTAAAATATCCTTCTATGGGTTTTCGTTATTTTATTGTAAATAATATTTAAAGTCTAAGAAAAATTTTACTTCCTAGATAGGAATTTTTTATTGTTTTATTATTTTTCATAACTATTGAGTTTTCAAATGAGAATTCTATTGTAGAACACCGACAGCTGGGCGTGTATCACTTTAAAACAAAAAAAATAAAACGTTATTTTTCTGTACTGTAAAATATTTACTGTTGTATGTAGGCAAAGAAATTGAAAATCTAAAAAGCTAAAAATATGGCTTGAAATAGTAGGAGTAGTGGCAATGATTATTCTGTATGGAAAATTTGGGAAATACTTTTTTTGCAAGATTATCTCTTCTTTATTATTCCTGGAATCGATATCAAATTAATAGTAATTGCATCATTTGTCTGTTGCCACTTCTAAGTTATTCAATCAATCGATGTTTACTTTGCATTAGTTATAGTTTGAAATAAAAATAGATTTTTTAATTTCTGAATATTTTAAACATAAAATAACTTTTTTACGTTTCATTAGTACGTAAAAAAATCAAAAGCTCAATGTATATTAATATTGTATATTTTGAGTTATCAGTTTAAACTGTAGGGAAATTGTAGGGCTTTAAAGTAATATGTGTTTTTTTAGAGTGCACATTTGAGCATTTCAACCAAATGTCCTCATACAAAAAAATGTATATGTCTACTGCATACAAAAACTGCATATGTCTATTGCATAAAATATCATAATTCAAAGAATATCCTCAATAAGTTTATAGGATCTCTATTGCAAGTTGCCTAGCTAGGTTTTGAGTATTTTGCCCTACGTTGTGACTTAGCAACTTAATTGCTGGTGCTGCCATCTACTAGATTATTGAATAAATATATTTAGTCAATAATAGCTACACAATATTGTTCTTAAACTTTTAAGAGCAAAACACTTTGTAACTCTTTTCTTTTTCCTGCTTTATTTTTCATCTGTTTATATATCTTTTAATTTCTTTCGATCCCTTATTTTGGTTTTATTCCTTCCTAAACCACCAAAATAAAATTTTAAACTTAAATTCTAGCTCAAACTTTAATCCTACTAAATTTTAATTCATCGTTTGCGACATAAAATATACTTGTTTTAATTGAATGGAAGGTTAAACTTTGCTAAATAAATATTTTTACACTTAAAATATAAAGAGCTCTTTGTAAATCCTAAAGAAACAGCGATAGCAGTCGTAAATATAGGGGAAACAAATATATATTTCCTATTAATTTCTATAATACATATAACGAAATCTTATATATTTTAATTAAAGAATATGTTTAATTGCCATGATACCTGTTTTTATTTAAGCAATCGAGCAGTTTCGTCCATTACATGGCGAACACAGTAAAAATTATACAGTCGACTGTCATTAAAAAAAAATAAGGTACGATGGCAAACATCAGCTTTAGACCCTTCTTTTTTGTTAAATAAAAGATATCAAAAAAAAGTATTTTGTTCCTACTCTTCTTTGAACATTGAAACAATTTTTTTAAAATATATTTCAAGTAATTCAACATCGAACTATGTAATGAATTCTATTGAATTCAAAATATAGTATGAATATAATATATGAATTATATATTGAATTCAAAATAAAGAGCAGTTTTCTTGACTTTGCCTTATGTAGTGCTTAAGATGGCGAAGATGCGTCGGTAAGCTGACAAAGAGACCAAAGTAGATTTTAAAGGGAAAAATGCATTTAAAAAATCCAATTTGAAAATTTTTATTTATTTCCCTTTGTTTTGTAGATGGTTCGTTTAGGAAGAAGGGCGTATGGGGAGGCTCAGATGACCCCTTGGTTGTCTTGTACAGGGTACCTCAAATAAAAGTGGCCAGGGTTGGAAGCAGGGATAAAACAGGGAATTCGGCCACGAGCCAAAAACTAATGCAAAACAGGTTCGTCATGTGAATTCCTTGGTAGCTTCAATATTAATTTCAAATAGGCGCTTGGCGAATTATTTGCAGGTAACTATGCCATTTTCACAAGTGCACTAATCTGATCAACGCGCACTTACACCAACTCGCCAATCGTCTATGGGCACTGGAGAGCCCAGTCGGTTAGGCATTCGCCTAATATGTGGAAGGTCCCAGGTTCGGGTCCGGGCATCATCAAAATAACTGCTGGTCTATAAACGGCCGTGCAGTCAAAAATGTTCGACGAATAATACCCCGTGTGGAGGCAGTGCACGTTAAATATCCTTCAAAGCCCTAACGCTGCTTACGATGTCGCCCTTATTCGTTGCGTTGGGTGCCTACTCAGGAGTCGGCTCGTCAGTTGACTGTGGTTCTTAAATACGACGCCTGCCGCCAATAACACTCGTGTAGCTCTAGTGCGACGATTTTTCAAACTAAACCTAAACCAATTGTCCATGTGTGGAATTCGTCGTCTTACTTAGCTAGGCTGTTTTTGGTTTTGAACCAATTTATCACTACCAAATTAACATCCTAAACAAAGAATTTTTTAACAGATTACAAGCTGTATTTTAAAATTGTTAGATGAAAAATTTAAGCAAGATTAATCAGTTTCGCAATTCCTTATCAATTAAATTCCAAAATTTCCAATTCCAAATAGAACAAAAGGAATAAAAAGTAATTTTCTATCTCTACTGCTCGTAAAAAAAATAATGCCGGAATGATTTGCGTGATCGTATTTAAAAACGCGGGTCTTAAAATGAAATTGTTGATTTTCTAGTATATCTCCTATTAATAGGGAGAAATTCCATTTTCAAATGGTGGGTTTGCTTCTAAAAAACTTGAATCTTTTTTGTTATGTCGTCATTACGATAGCAAATTAGCATTGGTAAATCTCGTGTTTATTTCTTGATTACAACCAACAAGTACTTTTTTATAATTAAGGGGCACATTAGCTATCAAACGATAGCTCTTGAAATAAATAATCCTTAAAAAGTATTTTTTAAACTCTTATTGTTGACACAATTTAAAACAAATGTCAATTACATTTCGAAGCCTAAAAAGGTATTTTTAAGTCGATAGTCTAAACTCTTAATTCCAGACGAAAATTAAACAATGGGTGGCTACTACGGTCTAGATTTCTACCATATAAATCTCAAAGGCCAGCTTGGCGCCTAATTAAGCGGCTGGAAGTGTTCCACACAACCAACAACTAAATAACAGCTGTGGTCGGCCAAGTTTCTTACAGCAGTTTTTTAACGATCTCAATTTTTATCGACTCTTTATATATGAAAAGTACACGGGAAGAACCGCTTGATTTCTTTAGAGTCTTTCCGAATTGTGTCTGCTTGGTGGACATTGGCGACCGAAAACCGGTTTCACTTTCGGTTTTTCATTTGCGGTACAAACGTGTGTGTGGTATCCACTTATCTCTGGCGTGAATCAGGGTTGCAGCGAAAGATAAACAAAGCGAGTAACCGGTTTCTTTACGCCAGTTTAGGCTATTTCTCGCTATCATCCCCAAAAAGGCTATTAAGGAAACCCTTCTACGAAATAAAGCGGTTCTTCCCGTGTACTCTACATATTTGATGGGCTCTTTATAAAATTTACGATCGTTAAATAAAGTAAATTTGGTAAAAGATGTTTCACGTAGTCTGTGCCCCCTGTAATATGTCTGCTTCTCCTGGAAATGTGTTTGGCTACGGACCTCTGGATGATTATGCGCATACATACAATGGTGTACCTCCCTTTCTCTTGCCTACCATAGGTTAATTATATTATTCACGTAATAGTGTTTTACCACATGGTTCACTAGCCCATGGTTTAAGAGCCACTTTACATTGTATGTATTACTTTACTTAAAGAGAAAATACTTTTTTCAATCTTCGAACTTGAGGAAGCCATGGCTGTTACCACAACGTGGGACAATGGAATAACTGTTGGAATTCGAATACCGACAAAGAATAAAAAAAAAATAAGAACAGTGGGAAGTATGTGGCCCTTTCCCACCCACAATTCCGACATCGTTTCCTTCCGGAATGAAAGTAAAGTGTAGGAAGTGGGGTGGCCGAGTTACGAAAGTGGGGGTCCGAGTGATGGATTGGTGGAAAGCGTCGATGTAATGGATCTTTTAAAGCTGCGAGATTGGCATCAGGAGTAATCGAATACCCACAGGAGAGGAGAGGGGGCATCATAGAGTTAAGAAGGTGGAGAGGATTGGCGCGAAAGAAAGTGAAGCCGTAAGAAAGCCGCCAAGTAACCCTAGTAAGTTCAAACAAACCAAACCACTTACTCAGCGTTACTTCAATGTTAAACGCTTAGTAACGCGGAGATACACTTTTTGGGCGATAATTATCTTTTCCTGGTAGACCTATGGATGGTACACATCAAATATGTATTCTCGTCTCGTTCTATGTTCTTCAGTTTTGCAGTCCAAATTTTGTTCTGTGTTGATTTATGTTTTATTTGAAATTAAATTATTGTACTGTAGGACTTATTAAAAATAAAGTATTTGTCCCCGAGATGAGTATTATCTCTACTACAATACTTTTATTTTTTCTTCCCACTTCTTGACTCCGCCAGAGTTGAGCTGGTGAAACTTTTCATTACAAGTGGGAGACCATGGCCTCCAAACTTTAAAGACTTCGTCCACCCTGAATGTCATCCCGAGTTTACCAGCTTTATAGAAAAAAATTCTATTCCTGAACTTTTAAAACGTCCCTCTCACTTTTTTCTTTTTATTCTCGAAATTTTGTTTTTCATCTTGCTTCTCATTGTTTCGTCCCTTTGATTGTATAATTATTTTATAATCTGCTGTTTATGCATGTTATGTGGCTTATGCCATGGTGCATGCTGTATCTTTTTATTTAATAATAAAAAAAACTTTTTTTTCAACCTTACATTAACATTTTATTCTTCACAAAGCCTTGATTATAAATCAAAAAATGACTTTTTGGGCCGTTTCAGGCTAAAGCACGAGATCTAAATTTACCCAAGATGGTAGTATTTTCCTTCTAGGATAAGAAAAATGCGTCGTAAATTATAGATTTTATTGGAGAGTCAAAAATCACCAGATGGATGTAGTAAGCCTATACGAACGACACCACCATAGAATAGCGCCAAATGCTTCACCGAGAGCATTTACTTAGGTTTACTACAAAGCGATCAATGGTTTCACTTGGCAAAGTGGTATTTGTATTGTTTTTAACCCGTCAGCATCTTCATCTTCTTCTTAACTCGAAGGGAGGAATTCATCATCTGTTTAATCCGTCGTTGGAAGTGGCGCTTTTTAGCTGGGGTTGAAGCATCAAAGTAGTATAGTGACTAAAAGGGATAATGTGTCAACCGCTATTGTTCTTCAAGGTTGGAGGCCCGAATGGCCTAGTGGGTTTGATCGCAGCCCCTACGCTAACAGTCTGCCCACTGTACCGGGAGCGGGCTCGATTCCAGCCTTCGCCCTGGATAGGGTACCTTCAATACACTGTGTGCTGTACAGGGTAACGACAAGGAGCTTAGCAGGTGTGCCATGCTAGAATCGTTATCGCTCAGCCAAATCCTCGCCAATAAAACGAAACTAGTTACTTTTTCCTGTTTTTTACGTGTAAACATTATGTTGTTGCTAAGTTTGGAAGAAATAAAAGTGTTTTCAACTTTCAAGTAAGCAATGACTTTGATTTGCAGTTTGTTTACGTTACCCCGCCAACTATTGTTCCGCCAACGCATGCCAAAGACATGCCAAATACCGTCTGCTAGCTTCGACATTAAAAATGGCATTTTCTGGTAGTATAATGATAAAAATACTATTTTTAGAAATTTAGTAGTCCACATGATGTTTAATTTACAAAACAAAGATTAAAAAGTAAAGCTTTATATACTTTTTCCGAGTTTAAATCAACTTTTGTATTCCATAGCAATGACACACGCCGGTATTAAAACATGGATTAAGCTTTACCGTTAAGAATTTTAATCCATAAAAGAATAAATATTGAAGAATATAGATCATAAAAAACAAAATCAATAACAAATAGTGGTTAAGTTCCTTTGATTATGTCGTTTAGATGCGATTTAGTAGAGCTTCGCTGAGTCACCGTGTAATGTCTACGGAGGAAAAATAACAGCTTCGTATCTCGGGAGCATGGCTATGCTCCAGCCAATCAGGTGAGAGCATCATGTCACAACCCTCATACGCAGATATTTTCAGTAACCCTAGCCCTGGGATGCACTTTCTCTCTCTCTCTCTCTCTCTCTCTCTCTCTCTCTCTCTCTCTCTCTCTCTCCATGTCAGTAAAATTCTGTATGTGTCTGTCCTTCTTGACGAAGGTTTATAAGAGGGTCTCTGATCAAGCACACAAACCTGAAAATACATATACCAACCTACCTACATATTTCCTAGGTGGATAAAGGTTCCTCAAGCAGAGATATTTGGGTTTTGAAAAAAGGTAGATTATAGTCCTTACGATTACAACACAAGCTTGGCTTTCCCAACTCCATTCGTGTTTTTTTCCATGAAATGGCGTGAGGGAAGCTCTTTTCGTTTTGAAAGACAAGCAACTGAAGTATTTGTACAAAGAACATGCCGCCCGCCTTAAAATCCTTGGTCAAAACAAGCGAGTAATCATTAAATTAATATGAGAGGATCTAAAATTTAGGAATTGAGTGCTTATGTTGACGAAAATAAGTTGTATAAAAACAAGAAAAGTCACTTTTTATTAGAAAATAGGACGACCCTACTAATTTAATTTTGTCATATTATAAATTTGCTCTCCGGCATCATTGACAAAATGAAGTACAAAATTACAAAATTAATTTGTCGAAGAGAGAGACACATCCAAGTGAACACACTGTAAAATATAAGGAGGATATGAGGAATTTGCTATGTTTCAAAGTTTTAATGTGATTTTGAAATATTTTTCTTATAAAGACGCATAAAACTCTCTTTCTTGAAGTTTTTTTTCTGTTGAAGTTAAATAATGACTTATACTTGTCTAAACATTTCATCAGCCATGCCAAATAAAAACTGTCTTAGATGGACAACTCTATTACCAAATTTCAAATTTCGCATCACGACATCTTAGACCTTTTATGCACAATATTGGTGAAATCGCTAAATGAATTTAGAGTTCGAGATTGTATTTAAATAAAAGCTCTCTCTCTCTCTCTCTCTCTCTCTCTCTCTCTCTCTCTCTCTCTCTCTCTCTCTCTCTCTCTCTCTCTCTCTCTCTCTCTCTCTCTCTCTCTCTCTCTCTGTCTGTCTGTCTCTCTGTCTCTCTTTACAGATGCAATATATTTTTTTCAAATATCCCAAAAGGTAGCAGCACTAAATTACTTACCTTCATTGGTGCGAAAGTCCAAAAAAGACGCGATTTTTTTTAAAATTATATTAATAAATCAAAACTATATTTTGAATTGAAAAATATTGTTTAATAATGATGGGAATACAATAAAAAAAAATTTACTGCCTCGTACCTATACCTAGGCCTAAGTAGTAAGCATAGGAGACACAAAGAAATATTATTGTGGTGTCGCCATCTATAATCATATTGTATAAATAGAAAGAAGAAGAAAAAAAACTCCAATAATTAAAGAAAAACTTGATAAATCACCATAATACATAGTGCTATTCTTTTTTTATATAAATATGGGAAGAACATTATTTAATAGTTTTGCGAAAAAATTACTACCTAATACCAATACCTTGTCTAGAGCCATGGCTACGGCTACTTGCCAAGACTGAACACAAGAGACTAAACAAAATATTATAGCGGCAAGAATATTATCATTGTGGTGTCGCCATCTACAATCAGTTTTTATAAACAAAAAATAACAAAAAAACACAATCATAATTTTTAAAAATTGATAAATCTCAATGATGTATTCTAATTTCTAAAATAATTTTGTTTACCTTTAAAAATGTTGCAAATGATTATACAAATAAAATTATATGATATAATATCATTGAGGAGATAATTTTTTTAAAAAATCTTTAATTATAGTGCATATTTTAACAAATTCAATTCTGATTTCGCAAAAATAAGTTTTCATAGAACATCAAGTTTAATTGTATATAATTATTTTAAGTAAATAAAACTTTTTTTTAACATTTCTTCAGGTTTTAACTAAAGATGGCAGTTATGGTTTTTTTTTTTAATTCGTCTTCATTTTTTTTTCATTTGTTTTATATTTTGTTTAATTAGATGGTCCTAAGATAACTGAAATAAAAGTATCTGATGCCATATGTTTCCATCAAAAAAAGAAAATTTTAAAATCGGACTTTTAGATCTGAATAGCAGACGGGTGAGAAAGCCAAATGGGCAAAAAGTTGAAAATGTATGGTTTTGATGTATATTTCTATTAAAACAAACTTCTTTCAAAATAGGACAGTTAGAATAAAAATTATTGCATATAGTATTATAAAGCACGCATTAACAGGCGTACAGAAAAGTGTACAGACAGCCAGAAAAAAAGTATAAAAGATAAGTATCTGATATCATACCTTTTAAATAAATAAAAATAAAAAAACGGATGGTTAGAAAAGAAATTATAATTGACCGTCCTATAAAGGATAGATAGACAGGAAAGATTGAAGACAGACAGACAAACAAAAAGTATAAGAGATAATAATAAAGATCAAGAGATAATAATCACGGATATAACAGAATTTGGAAGGGGGTACCGGCAGACATCTAAACGATGTCATGTCAATAACTCCTTTTAATTTTTTTAATTCTTTTGAATTATAAAAAAAGAGGGAAAAGTCTAAAAATCAAAGATGAAATATGTATTTCTTTAGTCCTAGTTTAATTGTCATTTTACACGGATAATGTGTATGCCAAAATCAGTGGTGAGTTACCAAAAGTAGGAGACTCTCTTTCTCACCAATTCAGCCATTCATTTTAGACCAACCCAGCCGCGCCTTTTCTGCTAATAAATGGGAAAGCATGGCCATTACGGTTTTTAGGCCCCTTGCCTAGGAGCATATATTCGCAGGTTCTTTCTTTGTTTAAAGCATTCTATAAACGGATAGTGGAGAACCACAAAAAAAATCAAACAAATAAGTAAAATCTTGCATTGGGGGCTGTTGAGCGCGGTAAAGTCTCACGTGATGGTAAAATCTACGAGTGGCTACGGTGAACGTGACAAAGGTCATGTAGACAAATGTAAGGTTGCGTAGTTGGGTTGGGTGCCAGCTAAGGCAGTGTTTTTAAAAAGTCGTACTTGCTTACTTGACAGGAAGACTAATCTCCGTGCCACCTTAACTTGGGTAAAAAAAAAGAGTAAAGAGGAAGAGGGGAAAGTGTGGTTGGTCCGGTCAGTTGGAAACTCTTGTAAGGTAATATTTACATACAAAATGATTTGAATAAAATTTAACCAAAATACACTTTTGTTTCATTCTGATAAAACTGCCAAATTGTCTCAAATAATATTCAAATCTGTTAGACCTTAAACGAAATGAATGTTTTAAACATGATTTCTGGATGGGTTCACAAATAATTTATAAACTCTTTACATGCGCGGAAGGATCTTCTCCATAGCATATTTCTATTTACCCAACTTAGGTTGGCAGGAGTGTAGGCCAGTGATCGCAACCTTTTATGATATAAGGCCAAAATATTTTTAGTTATTTAGCAATGTTCTCATTATCAACATCATCATATAATTTATCATTACTCTATCATTTTAATTATTATTATTATTATCATTATTGTTATTATTATTATTATTATTCTCCCCTTCAGGGACATGTCTAAATTGTGAAGGTAGCGACAGATGTTGCCATCTGTCGACAGATGGCAACATCAGTCATATGTGTTTGTGTGTGTCTTGTGTTGTCCTACTTGACGATGGTTTATAAGCGGGTCCTTGCGACCAAGCACACAAGCCTGAAAATATATGTAAACCAATCCAATCCAATTATTATTATTATTATTATTATTATTATTATTATTATTATTATTATTATTATTATTATTATTATTATCATTATCATTATCATCATCATTATTATCATCATCATTATTATCATTATCATTATTATCATTATTATTATTATCATTATTATTATCATTATTATTATTATTAATATTATTATTAATAATAATAATAATATTATTATTATTATTATTATTATTATTATTATTATTATTATTATTATTATTATTATTATTATTATTATTATTATTATTATTATTATTATTATTATTATTATTATTATTATTATTATTATTATTATTATTATTATTATTATTATTATTATTATTATTAAAATAACTGCCAAACAACGGTTTGTGCAGCTGCTTACATAAACGGTTTGTGCAGCTAAAAAGTCCAATGAATAATACCACGTGTTGGGTAATGCATGTTAAATATGCTCCAAAGCCGCGTACGATGTCGCCCTTAAAAGTTGCGTTGTGTGCCTTAATGCGTCGGTTTGTCCATCACTTGATTAGGGTTCTAAATTATGACGCCCGTTGCGAATAGCCCTCATGTAGCTCTAGTTAAACGTTAATTTAACTTAATTCACGGATCGAAATTTCGAAGCACATCGCCAATAGCAACCGCGAAGTTCTAGTGCGAAGCAAAAATTCAACCTAACCAAATCAACAATTCAATACCCGGTCTATTTCATTCACGTCATTGGTAAAACCGGGGTGATTAGACTTGGACACCGATATATCACGTATTACACTTGAAGCACCGCCGGGGAGCCGGCAATGCAGGGGCTGTTGACCGTTGGCCCACGACCCAATTCAATTTGGCGCCGTCTGGGGGCAGAAGGTGGAACGAAAGGGATGCGCCAGACACTTCCGAGACGGAAATTTGGCACCGGCTCTCTTTCCGTTTGTCATCCCACACATGTCATTCAATTACGGGAATTTAATAGTTTTAGGGATTGATTGAATTGGAAGTTGGTTAATTAGACAGTCCAGCATTAAAAAATGTTTCTTTTCGAGATATATTACGCTGAAAATAGTTAGTTGAATCGTTAAATATAAAAAGGGGTCAAGTGACACTGTAGAGTTCGGAGTTGTTCCTAGCTCCATGTAGGCTAAAAATAGACAGCCGGAAGCGTACAACCCAATAAAAATGGTTTGTGAACATTACGCAGCAAAAAAAAAGATGGAAATTGATACATGCTGAACTGCCTGGAAATAGTTAAAGTGTAAGGTTGTTTTCTTTGCCTAAACTTAATAAATTTTTTTTTTGTAAATTCCACAAATGTGTAGAAAATCAGAATTTAGTTTTCGTTTTAAAGTTAGGAGATTTGAAAATCATTTCCAAATAAAGAAAACAGAATGATGAAAATTTATCATTTATAAATTTTTAATTTTATGTTTATTGAAAGAAAAAACAGTGCATGTGAAAAATCCGGGTCTAACGCAGGTTTTAAAGTAATGAATTATAGTATTTAATTATGATGCCTAGGAAAACGACATTTTAGGGCAATGAATTTGGACACAAAATATTTTTTAATTTTTTAAAGTCACTGGATTTCTTTATTTATGGCGAAAAAGTTGATAAATGGTAAATGATCTCTACATTGCTTTTCGCGAAAAAAACATGAGTGTAGATTTTACCAAAAACATCAACAGCCATTTTTTCTACTTGAAAAGTATTCACTGGCACCTTTTCCTAATAGATAATAAACAGAGAGGAAGTCCAGGGTTTTCTTAGAATTTTTATTTAGGTAGAGTTAACTATTGTGGAAGAACAAAATGATTTAAACCTTTTACTTTTATTTAGCTTTTCACGAAAATAGCTTCCGGATTTTGTTCTATGGCATTCTTCCAAATTTCTAGGGGCAAAAAAGCGCGTTAATTATACAGAAAGTATCAGCACCTAAACATAACTCCCATACTTCCATTTAGTTTTCGTTTACTTTATTGTTTGGTTTGTAGATGAAACGAGGGCCAGCGTTTGAAGCGTTGTGGAGCATATAGGTTTACCTTCTCAGTTTGTGCCCTCATATTAGTCACCCTATGAAACGATCATACAGGAGACACAAAATATAGTTAATTTATAACGTTGTGTATATGGAGACTGGTGTACGTTAAATCTTACGTTATGATGTTGCTGAAAAGGTTATTGTGGGTTTCAGCTAAGGTGTCAAACTCCACGTCTCCTGACCTCTGTTCAAAATTACTTTGTACTTCACCTGTAGTCTCCTAAAGCTTAAGTGCGACTTTCTCTGTAAAAAAATGAAGCAGAAGTACGGATATGAAGCATGAAGAAAAGGAAAAGTTTAATAATGTGAATTACGGTATTCTCCGAGTACACTGGAACATAAGTGCTCGTTCAATTTGTGGAGTCCAAAGTCCCGACGGCGTTAGCGTACGATGTCGCGCGAAGTCGAATTGGGTGTCAGCTCAGGTGTCGATCTCGTCACTTGACCACGGTTCCAAATCCAACCTTAACTTTAATGTCTCTCTAACTCATTTAAATCAAATACAAATTAAGACTGCAAATAAGAAATTGTTTCTTAGTTCAATTCTTTGAGACCGATTCATGGTTCCAAAAAAAAACAGCCAACGTTTTAAATATAAATTTAACGGATTACAAATTATTTCTTACAAGGATGACACCACTCAAAAACCCATAATTCTTTTTTCCCCTTTCTTCTTCCTCTTGGATGCAGCCCAACAGGGGTAGAAAATCTATTGCCTGAAATGCCAGAGGAAGTAAAAATTGATATCAGGTAGGTAAAACTTTTTTCCAACTTGCCCGAATGGTGAAGTAAAATTTTCCAGTTTCCATTTTTTTTTTTTTAAATAAGCTCACTGCTTTCGTAAAATATTTCGCTTACAGAATTGATAATTGAGGGTATGTTTCAGGACTTGAGTTGCAACAAAAATGGTAAATGAAAATAAATTGTTCCTTCAGCTTCAGTAGGCGAACAATATCATGTGGGAACGGAGCTCCGATCAAAGGAAAAGCAGGAAAGAATTATATCACCTGAAACAAACCAATTGTATTGTTTTAGAATTAAAATAAGGTAAATAAAAAGACAACTGGAATGGCTGCGTCTACAATGACGTCAGAGTTACTTTAATCAATGTCTTAAACACCACAAGCAAACCAGCCGGCAGATAATTCGTCTAAACTAGAACTGTCATGCCTACAGTGACGACACAGTTCCATCACGCATTGTGTTCTTTCCAGAGACATAACATAGAGTGGACTGCTCATTCATAGTAAAGCAGCCTAGGGATGGAAAACTAAAACCGGTTTTCAAAAAACCGGTGGTCCCGGTTTTAACTGAAAACCGTTTTTTTTTGTATGAGGCCCTTTGGAACCAAAACCGGTTTTTTAGGGAAAAACCGATGGAAAATGAAAAACCGGTTTTTTTCTGAAAAACCGCCATCCCTTGCAGATTGGCATTATGTCCTAAACATCATAAATCGCCAAGAGGGGAAAGGTTGCTACATTTTGCAATTTAACGCTACCGTTTCGTTACAAACTATTCCAAATTGTCGCAAGACCTGAATATCAGCTAGCAAACCGAAGTGGAGACTACCATCAATATCCAAGTCACGTGGGTTTCTACCAATCACGGCAGATTGAATTTTTTTAATGTTTTTACAGACGATTTTTTGAGCATTGTTGGCATTTTTCTCTTTTGGCTTTTATAATAAATATTTAATTACATTCTTTTAATCTCTGAGCATGTTAACAATCGTGAATGTTGTACTCTTAATTCAGTAACGTTTTGTGCAAGATGCCAAATGCTTGTGAATTCCTAATTGTAAAGAGGGGTATAAAAAAGGATTTGTCACACTTTCACGGGTAAAATTTATTTAGTTCTGCATACTTTTAGTAATTGTGTGTTCTTCATAAACTATAATTTCTATCGTGGGAATTTATTCTAAAAGCTCTTTTATATTGAAGAATCATATTCATGATTAAATCAACGTTGTTAGAACTCTAATTATAATAAATATTTTGGGCCAAGTCAATTAAATTAATGGTCTTAACATTGACAGCTTAGAAGTAGAATATTTTTTTTACAATTTGGTCAAAACGAAACCTGTTTTTGCAATCGTAGTTTTTGAGTTATTTATATTTAAAAAGAAGAACATTTGTTGAATTTGGAATATATTGAGGTGTTTTAGAAAGTTGATTTATTCCAGGTGAAATAAAGGAAGAAGCAATATTTCAAAAATATATATATATATTTGATTTTTTTTTAAAAAATCGGACCGTTCGACCGAAAGTTATAGAGACGACAGAAAATATTCACCATGTCAATAACCAACTTATATTACAGAAACACTCTACATAAACCTACTAATTTTCCTTTAAATTAATTTTTAATAAAGTGTCCACATTCAATTGCTCAAGTAATCTTAAATAGACGCACAAAATCAAAGAAATAATCTGATATCTATTAAGAGGATCTTAAAATACTAGCGATTCATCCTTGCTCCTTTCCAAGCTTCTTTATCATAACATTAGATTGTCGGCCTCTGTGTTCAGGTCGTTGTGGAAAAACTCGCCAAATGGTAAACTCGCCATAGATGCGATGCGAGCCAAACGCGACACAGTCATGTGACTGTGTAAGTTAGATGATTAGGACACTTTAGGTTTGCCAATGCGCAGTCCATTCTATGTTATGTCTCTGGTTCTTTCCCCCAAACAAATCTTGCTGCTCTCCGTTAGGTTAGGTTTTACATTTTCGGCTGTCACTTTCCATCCTCCATGGAGCTTTAACATAGCCAATTGCGCCTCACGATTTAGAACTCTGGTCCAATTACTAGGTCGGCACCTGAGTGGGCAACCAAGGCAAACCCTCCGCTAAAGTTCGGAATTGTCCATAATCTGCACAAACATGATAATGTTTGGTAAATATTCCACACCATCTATTAACTGTTACTCCTGAATTTTTTAATATTTTCTTAACAAAGAGCATGTCCGTGGCCGAGTGGTTAAGGCATCAGCCTCAGGATTCAACCTTCTCAGGAGTGCGGGGGTTTGGATGCCACCTACTGCCAGTCAGCCTTTAAATCGGATGTCTGTACTGGGAAAGAGTAGAAAAATCCAACTCGTGACGGATGGACCCCGAGTACACTGGGATAGACGTGCTCATTAAACCTGTGGAGTCCAAAGTCCCGACGGCGACAGCGTACGATGTTGTTCGAAGTTCCGTTGGGTGCCCGCTCAGCTGTCAACCTCATCACTTGACCAGGGATCTAAATTACGAGGCGCTATTGGCTCTGTTAAAGCTCCTAAAGGAGGGTAGATATAGGCTATAGGCAGCCGGAATCGATTACATTACCTTACTTTACCTTAACGAAAAACGTTAAACTTTTCCTACGCGTAACCCTTCTTCGTACAAAATAAGCAAAGGACAAAAGGACACGTCTCCCCTCTTAAGAAAATTAAGAAAATAAATCGGCAACTGATCGATACGCCCTTTCGAGATTGTCTATAAATAATGCATACCGTCCTTTGGCTCAAGCCCTGACAGATAGTTATTCTGGCACTCACTCAAAGCCATGGGTAAATATGAGGCAACCACCTATGTCCTCCAAAGAGTAGTTCGAAAGTTTTCGGACAAAGAATTTTTTTAAGTTAATGTGTAGGGTGTAGATACTTATATATTCTAGCAAATCTAGCTTATGTGCTTGATCAGAGACCCGCTTTATAAGCCATCGTCAAGTACGACAAACACAGAAAGAATTTTAACTGCCACTGAGAATGGAAGTTCACACAGGGTGGAGGCGGGAATCGAACCCGCACCCGTTACAGCCCGCAGACTGCTATCGTAATGGTCCAAACCACTCGGCCATTCAGGCCTCTTAAGTTGGTTGGTTGGTTGACATATATTTCAGGCTTGTGTGACCCCTTAAGTTAATGTAATGTGATGGTTTCGGGCTGCCTATTTCTAGCTTCCTTTAGGAGGTTTAACACAGCCTTTTTAAAGTAATATTTGCTACTTTTGTAGTTAAGGGGTCAAAGGAGTCTTAAAAATGTGCAAAGAAGGTACTACAAAGCATAGTTTGATCTTTCATGTAATTTTTTAACTACTCAATATATAAGCATAATTTTTTTATATGTAATTCTATAAGATTTATTTAATATAAAACAAATTTTAAAATTCATGAAACTTTAGCCAAAACTAAAATAAATGATATTAAACATAAAGCTATTTGAACACATTGGGATTAGGCTTGCGCGGCAAATTTTGAGGTCAAAATTGAAGACATGACCAAGAAAATGACTTTATATTGAACAAATATGTACAAACAAAGACTTATATCTAAATTCTCAGCTCAATTTTAATCAGAAATTATTTTTTAAAAAAATTTAATCGAAATTTTAAAATATTTATGAATTTTTTTAGAAAAAAGTTCTTTAAACAATTTCTAATTAAAATTGTGCTGAGAATTTAGGTATAAGTCTTTGTTCGTACATATTTGTACAATATAAAGTCATTTTCTTGGTCATGTATTCGATTTTGACCTCAAAATTTGCCGCGCTAGCCTAATCCCAATGTGTTCAAATAGCTATATGCTTAATATCATTTATTTTAGTTTTGGCTAAAGTTTCATAAATTTTAAAATTTGTTTTATATTAAATAAATGTCTAGTAAGGAGGAGGGGCAGTAAAGAAGAAAGCAACTCTTTAGTGTAGAAATATCCATTTAATGAAGTGCAGCTCTGAAGAATTACATCCTCTCTCCACCCTTACCGCCTTTACTAGTGACAAAAAGATGGCGGTTCAGGGCAGAGTTTCAATAAGTGCTCGCTAGATGGCGCTGATACAACACTCTGCTATCCTGACGTTTGTCGTCCCGACAAATAGCAATTGAATAAAATAAAAACATGCTATCTAAATATTAAAAGTAAACATGTAGCAAGATAAAAATTAAACGTAAACACTTAGAAAATAATACACTTAAATTCACTACTAATACTGAAAAGAACTATAAAAATAAGCATAAACAAATAAAATACTTTTATGCATTTCTCAAGAAAATTATTCTAAAATCACTTTAAAATTCTAATTTGAAAATTATGAAATAGAAGAAAACACTTATATAACATTAACTTAGTATCTAAGTAAAAATAAATTTTAAAGTCTGTGCAAAAAGTTCTTAGCACAATTTGGGAGAAAAAAAATAAAGATTTGGACTTCAGAAAGTTTGTAAAATAAAAGTCAAAGTTCAGGTTTTTGCCCAACTCTTCATTTGGTCGGCAGATGTGGATGTGCATGTTGGTCCTTCACCTGTACCGGTCTTGCGTACATCATATCTGTCGTTTGGGCGAACTTTAGTCACGATGTATGGGCCGAAAAACTTTTGACGAAGTTTTAAGCCTGTCCCGAACTGAGTACGTTTGATGGCGACTATATCATCAAGTTTGTATTTGGTAGCAGTCTTGCGACGAGTGTTATAGTTGTGCCTGCTCTGTTCTTGTTGTTGCAATATATTTGCTTTGGCTTCTTTGCGCATTTGTTGTTGATGTTGGACGACTGAGTGTATATGTTGTTCTTCTAAAATTTTCTTGATGTTAAGATCTTCTTTATTTTTCATTTTAACTCCTGTTAGAAGCTCGAAGGGTGTGTACTTAGTAGCTGAAGAGATAGTGCTGTTAATTACACGTTGTACAGCTGGTATGTGCTTGAACCACTTGTTCGGATCATCAAGGGATAACTTGGAGATAACTGGAATTAGCGTTCCATGGAATTTTTCAACCTGACCGTTTCCTCTTGGCTGACCTGTAGTGATTGTGATATGTTCAATCTTCTCATCTTCGCAGTATTTCTTGAATTCTGTTGCAGTAAAAGCTGATCCGCGATCTGATATTATTCGTCTAGGATTTCCAAAGGTGGTTTGCTGAAGTTGAAGTTTGTCCAGAGCGTCTTTTGCAGATGTTGACTTGACAGGATATATCCAAATGAACTTTGTAAAGGCATCTACCACAGTGAATATGTACTTGTAGTTTTTGTTTGTGCTTGGCAGTGGCCCTAGAAAATCTATATGGTATGTGTCTAATGGAATGTCACCTTTAGGAATGGGATGGAGAAATCCTTCTTGTTTTCCTGTTTTTCGTGAGGCAAGTATGCATTTTACACAGCTGGATATTACGTTTTCGACAGTTTTACGTATGTTTGGGAAATAAAATTGTTGTTTAATTAAAGCTTCAGTTTTATTGATACCAAAATGTCCTTTATTGTGTTCAATTTGTACGATTTGTTTTTGCATGTCTTGTGGTATTACTAAAAGCTCTTGGTCATTGACAATTTTGTAAAGAATGTTATTTTTGTATTTGTATTCTGATGTTGGAGAGTGTTCTAGTAGTTGTTTAATGCTTAGTGTGAACTCATCTTTTGACTGAGCTTCACAGATTTTTCTGGTTGTGTCATCAACTTGTATTGTCATGACAGGATAACGGCTAAGTGCGTCAACATGTTTCATCTGCTGTCCTGGTCTGTGAATTAGTTCATAGTCGAAATCTTCGAGCAACATTGCCCATCTGGCAACTGTAGGAGGCAGTTCTTTTTTGGACATTGTTTTTTGAAACGCTTGGCAGTCAGTGAAGATTTTGAATTTTGTGCCTACAAGATAATGTCGAAATTTCTTTAATGATTCTACTATTGCTAAAACTTCTAATTCATATGATGTATACTTTTCTTCTTGTGGGGATGTTTTACGACTCATATAGTGAATGGGATGCAGGTTGTTCTCGTTGTCAGCTTGAAGCAAAATAGCACCAAAACCTTTTGATGAAGCATCACAGTGTAATTGTAATGGTGAGCCCTGTTTGTATAAGTGTAACACAGGTTCTGTGGAGAGTGCTTGTTTTAGTTGTAGAAAAGCTTGCTGTTGTTCTCTGCCAAAGTGAAAAGGTGTGTTGTTTCGTAAAAGATCACTTAGTGGCCTTGCAATGGCTGCATAGTTCTTTATGAATTTTCTAAAGAATGAAGTCAGACCTAAAAAGGATTGAATATCTTTCGTCGTTTTAAGCTGAGGGAAACTTAAAACAGCATTTGTTTTGTGTGACGATGGTCGAATTGTACCTTTTTCCAAGATATGTCCGAGAAAAGTTATTTTTCGTTGTAGAAAATTGCACTTTTTGAAATTAAACTCAAGTCCATAGTCCGAAGCAACTTGTAAAACTTTTTTCAGCTTTTGTAGACCTTCGAACTCATCAGATGAGGGTATAATCAAATCATAAAGATAGAGAATCAAAGTTCCATCTTCTAAAAGATCTCGAAAAACAATTTGGATAAATCTTTGAAAAACAGATGGTGCGTTGCATAGTCCAAAAGGCATCTTTGTGAACTCGTACTGTCCGTCTGGTGTTACAAAAGAAGTGTATTTGCGACTATCTTCATGAACATCAACGTGATAGAAACCATTTTTTAAGTCAAGGTTTGAATAGACAGAAGCACCTTGTAATTTGTCAAAAACATCTTCGATGAGGGGTAAAGGAAATCTTTCTTTTACGATATTCCGATTAATCGATCTAAAATCTATGGCTAAGCGCGTTGAACCATCTTTCTTCTTACACAAAACTATTGGTGCACAGAAATCTGAAAAACTTTCTCGAATTATTCCACTTTGTAACATTTCCTTAATTTGTTTATTTACCTCAATTTTTTCTGACAATGCAAGACGGCGTGGTCTTTGAAATATAGGTGTGTCATCTGACAGAATTAATTTCATTTGATAATTAGTACTTTTAATTTTATTCGGTTTATAAGTTTTGACCATCTTCATAATAGTGTTTCGTATATTCGCATCAGATATGTGAGAAAATTCATCTTCAAAAAGCGTATCATCACTTACAATACTAAATATTGAGTTGGTCCCCGTAGTGTCTAATGGTTTGTTTACATTTTGCAATATGGGCTTGTCCCCTTGTACGTCTGAAGCGAAAATTTGATTTTCGTAAGTTCCTAAATCTGTTAATTTGTTCGAATTATATTCTTCAATTAAATGTGAAAAACGTTTCTTCATATCCGTATTATCAACGTGTGTAAAATATAAGTCATTACCGTAGTCACAATCCATTGCGGACGTAAGATCATTCGCCGAAGTGTGTTTTACGGGAAAATAGGCTAAACCTTTACCGGTAGCGTTGTCAAAATTTAATCGGTTCGACACATCATCTCGTTCCGCTAAAAAAAATCTTCGTTCTCCGTACTCTAGATGAGCGGGCGAATTTGCATTCGATAGCTCCTCCTTTGCCTCTGATTGGTTGTGGCATGTTCGTGGGTGTGCCCTAACGTCTGGTTGATAGGTGATTGACGCGTCGTCTCGTACGCTCTCTTCTTGCTGCGGCGACACAGAGTCGGTGATGAGTTTCGGTGTTGTAGACATTTCGTCTGCGACTTGTTTCGGAGCGATGTGAATAGTATTTTGACATTTGTTTTTTATTTCCTGGTGAAGGATTTCTGTTTTCGGAGAGAGTGTACTTTCATTTTGTGTTATTTGTGATCTTTTTAGCTCTTGGAAAATTGAAGGTGGGATTATTAGATTTGAAAATAAACTCTCGCAGACAGCTGCGTCGTATCTCTTTGGTTGTCTTTGTGGCAACCCGAGAAAAACCTTGGCGGATTTGGCGGTGTACGTGTCGCCGAATGCAGATTGTAATGTGATATTTTCTTCATCATATGTTGTTGTTTTGGGTAAACAATCGGCTTTGACACAAATATGAGTGCATCCACTGTCAATAATAGCTCGCGTATTTTTATGATTAAGTAGTACATTTTCATATTGAAGGGAACCGTGATCACGTGGTTTGGGTGTTGTAGGAGCTATTTTTAATACTGGACTGTTATTTTCGTGTGACTCGTTTTCAGATCGTTGGTTGTTTACATTGCGTTGATTGAAGCGAGTATTATTTGTTCCACGGGAATTTTGATTTTGTGGTCTACGAAAGTTATTATATGGTTGCCGATTATTGTATGGTGGTCTGTTGTTTTGTTGTTGTTGATATGTATTATTGTTGTGTTGGCGACGGTTTACTTCGCTTAGAGATTTACGCTGTGAGGTAAAATATATATCAACTTTTTGTGCAAGATCATTTGGCTTTAGCCATTCTTCGCCTTGTGTGACAGCTATGTATGACTGAGTCTCTCGGTCAAGTGTAGAATACAATTTATCTGAAACCATTAATTGGCATAAAGTATCAAAGTCACTGACGTTTCTAATCTTGCAATAATATGCGAAAGTTGTTTGCAATCGTGAAGCAAACTGCGTGTGTGACTCATCTGCGAGTCTTTGCATACGGCGAAAATTAATTAGGCAATCCTGTGCGGTTGGTTGGAACTGACGTAGCACTGTATTTTTGACTTTTTCGTAGTCTTGGATATCATTATCCGAAATATTTAATAAAATGTGATTTGCTTTTTCGCCTAACATATTTATAAGTATTTCTGACTTTAATAACTCATCCGATATATTCTTCGTATTAAATGCTCGTTCTAACGATGCGAAAAATAAGCTGTAATTTTCTGGACGGCTAGGGATTGGCATTGAAAGAGTTTTAACAGAACGAATAAGATTTTCGATGTTAGGTGAATCATCGGTTTCGGAACTTTTCGACATATTATGTTGAGTTTCGGCATTGTTTTGAAGGGAAGCTAGTTCTATATTTCGTTCGATTTGTGCGAGTTTTACTTTTTCGACTTCTAATTTATTTCTTTCGACTTCTACTTTATTTCTTTCGATTTCTAGTTTAACATTTCTGTCATCTACCGTTTGTGCAATTAAATTTTTAACGAATTCGTTATCTTTCGTGTAGGTCTCACTGGACTCAATTAGCTCTTTAATTTTAGTTAACGTGGAATTTTCTGGAAGTACGATGTCCAATTCAAAAGCAACTTTCACTAAATCTTCTTTTTTGGTATTTTTATACATCTTGAATAAAAAAATCAGAAAACTTTTACCTTTGTGGTCGATTTTGGTTTTGTTTCGTCGGCGACCCATACAGCCACCATTGTCTACAAGATATCTATTGGCAATCTACGTGATCCATTAGCCATTCAAGATGTATATTGGACATCTATTGCATATCTGTCCCCAAAATCTATTTTTTGGATATCTATTAGCTATCTCTGTGTCGACTAATTTGGACTTAGAGATTTGGGACTTCTAATAGATGAGCATCAACTCCTATTTATTAGATATCCATATTCTGGATGTCTACTAGACGTCCTGGTTGTTATATTTTTCGACTTACCAAAATTATATGTCTATTAGATGTCTAAATTTAGGAGTTCAAAGATATTTGGTCTTTCTGTTAGATTCTTCATAAGAAGATAGATTTTCGAGAGCTTCGCAAAGAATTTTGTCAACTTTTCTTCACATGAGCATATCCACGATTAGCCGATACGAGGATACGTCTGTACATCTTTCGTATGGCCTCTAGAAATTAACATGCTCTGGAAATTTTAACTTGCACTTCCACCAGTAACAGTAATCTGTTTAAAATGATATTAATCTATATAAGCTCTATATAAAGATACTAAAATCAATTACTAATGCACATCTAAAGTATATATACATATATCTCTATTAGACGTCTATTACAACTAATAAACGTCTTTGAGGTCCATGTTTGCTCCGATTCCAACTTCTTATGGATATGAATACCAAAATAAGAAAATCTGTGATAATATGCACTCAGCCTTATTATTGGCTACTGTATGTATTTTTAATGTTTGCTAGATATAATTTATAGCAATAACTGAAAACATCTTTACTTCATTTTAAACCTATAACCATATAAAAAAAGGTAACTTTTTTTTCAAATAAAAACTTTGTGTATTAAATCCGTCAATGAACGAAATATTAAAAATAAATCTGAGTATTTTAGAATTGATTTTTAAATGGAGTATTATTTACAATAAAAACTATATACCACATAATTATCCGTTTTTTCCTTTACGCACGTTCAAATGTATTATTAAAATGAAAATAAGGATTTTGCATTAAAAAATATACATATGGTAAAGTTCTTGTATTTTATTTTGAATATCAATTGTTGGAAATTTATATCTATTTAAAAAAAAACGGTTAAGATACGCGAAAGCTTGCTTAAAAGTACTGAAAGTCATTTATCGATTAATAGCCATTATTTTAATTAATAATGCTTCAACAAATTATTTAGCTAATATGCAGATGGCAGCACTAAAATATCTTTACAATATAAAGTAAAAAGGTTTCTTTATATGAGCCAAACCAGAAGCCTATCCGTGAACAAAGCGCCAAATGTGTATTCTGGCAACCATGTAACATCTCGCTTGGGGTACTGCTTGCTAGACGAGACCATCAGGCAAGCATCAATGCATGGCATGTACTGGATTGAGATTGATTAGATGGGGTCTCAGCAGGAGGCGCCCACAGCCAGGGTTATTTCAAGGATGGGGCAGAAGGGAGGACCTTCATTTCTCGGAAAAAGAGAGGGTCTTTCAAGTGACCCATACACAAGACACCAGGGGTATATAAGACGGAAGAAGACGAAGACCAGATAAGAGACGGAAGGTAGCCTTAATTTGTATATTCGGACAATTCGTGAAAATGGCATTCCTGGCACAGCAAAGGAAGATGGAGGAGGAATTTGTTGTAAATTTGTCAAGCCGCATGCCAGTGGTCTGGTAGCTGCCAAAATAATATTCGAAGTGTCCGCAAAATTCAAACTAGAATTAGATTTTAATTAATGGAAAGATGAAGTGAAAGCTTAAACTAAACATAAACCATTAAACATATTTTTTGATGCATTTATAGTTACGAAAAGTCAACAGATGAAAAATAACTCGTTTTGAGGGCACTATATTTTAATTGAAAATTCAAGCTATTCAAATCATTTAAAGATATATGCTTTGCATTTATTAATGTTAAATAAAAGTGTTTTATAAAGATTAAAAACTTTTAAAACCAAAACTTTAAATTTGTTTTCGACTCAGGTTTCTAAAATATCATGTTTTCACTTATATTTTTTTTTTAAAAAGTGCAACAATTATGCCCCAAAGTATTATCAATTGTGAACAGTTATTAAAACCATATGCATTTAAGATACAATGAAAACCCAGTTGCCACCATCTGTCACAGCTATATAGTTATACTAAAAACCGTCAAAAACCTGCTGTTAAAAAACAGTCAAAATACATAGCGCTATTAACGCTTAGTAATGTGGAAGATCGAAAATCTTAGTTTTAAAGCTGTTCAGAAGTATGAATTAAATCAACTATTTTTAATAAAGAATACCTCAATGTAACAATTACAGTTATTTATGGTATTTGAATTTTTGCTTCTGGATGTAAACAATAAATCCCAAAATTTCAATAAGTTTTCATATATTAAATTCATTTTCTGCAATAAAAAATTTAGCAGTGAGATGGACAAATGTGACTTGATCCAAAGGCTTTTAGTGTTTTTCAAATTAGCTGTAATCAATACTTTTCAAGCAATAAAAATAGGAAGTTCAAAAATAAAAAGTTTAAACTATCAAAAATATAAATGCGCTGCTTATTTATTAAAGATATCTTATTTTTTTTCTATTATTAGTCATTAGTCTGGCTTAGAACGGTAGTCCTTTAACAACCCTAAATAATTTATTACTTTTGAATTAAGTTTTTTGTTGAAAAAAAGTGCAAGTCAACAAGTGATTTTTTACTGTTTCAAAATGCATTAGCTTCCTCTGTTTATAATGTTGGATGTTTTTTGGAAGACTTTTTGTTCACAACCGGGTATCTAACTCTATTATACCATACTTAAAATTGTAGCCTCTCCCCTAACCTTTAAAGTTGTATAGGAAGTGTTCCTTGTAAAAAAAAAAACTAATTGAATTAACTAATTAAATTACCAATTAGGTAACCATTAAATGTTTTTTTTTAATCGTTTTGAAGTGTAAAAACACAAATGTCATATTGCCCGATAATTATTTTATGCGGTATATTTTCCTAACCGCATAACTCAGTTTAAAAACTCGGATAAACTCAGTTTTAACTCAAAATTAGATTATTGTACTGACCAAATTATGGTCTAGATGCCGTCCCGCTGGCGCAACGGTTAACGTGTTAGCTCATGGAGCTGGTGGGCTTGGGTTCGAGTCCCGGTCATGGCATGGATGTTTGTGTCCGTCAATAAATGTTGTTAATTGTCTAAGTGTTTGTGTCGTCTCTTTCTCTGTGTGTCTCTTGTGATTGTGTCATTTCTGGGGTTGAATACACTAGACCTAAGGTCGCAGTGTTCGGCGAACTTGCCCCCCACCAAGAAAGTCATATGTCATGGTCTAGATCGACTCAGAAGTGTATAATGCCGAATTTTGAAACGTTTTAATTGAGAAATAAAACTATGCAAGAAATTCTGCCGTTTTTAGGTCTTTTCCGACATTGTGGGTTGTCCGTTTAGTCAATCGTTTGCAATGCAATCTGTCTCAAGTTATTCATTTTGTAAAGTGATTGTGAGCACCGTTTTTGGCTCTGTTTTCTTGGAATATTTTGAAGACTTTTCTTGCATTAAAATACATTTTTGTCGAATTTTAGATTGCATAAATTTGAGAAAATTAATGTGGGTGAATGATTCTTTGTAACAGTCAACGAAGGGGGTCTCGAGTTACCCTGAGTAACTGTAACTTCAAAACGTCTTGTGGACAAGTATTATTTTACACCTTAGAAAGAACAGCCAACAGTTGGTTGTAATCTGTACTTTTAAATCCATAATAGGCTATTATTGTCATTGATTTTCTTCAGCAAATTTAATTATATTTTTTTACAATTGTAAATTTATTTGCTATCAAAACAATAATTATGTAAAATTGCTGGGATGCAAATTATAGGTAATCGGAAAAAAAGCAGAGGAAAAAAAAGCTACAGAGAAAAAAAGCTAATTAAATATTAAAAAAAAAACAATTTGTTTGGTCTAATTGCACGTACATTCGTCATAGTTATATGTAGTTGAGGTTGTAGGCTGAGTTTTTAATAAGGATGTTTCTTATTCCTCCATACCAAATATAAAACATAAGGTAATGAAAATAAGGGAATCAAATACCCGAAATGGGGATTTTGTGTTTTCTATACGTTTTGAAAGTGCTTATTATAACAAAAGGGGTTTATAAACAATGGTACGTTTGTAAGTCGATTTGTCTGAAACCACTATACATATAGTTCAGGCTAAATGAGTTACGAGCTTCAAATTTTGTACGCGGGTTTATAGTAACTTCCGGTACCGGACGTCAGTCATAATAAAGTTTTCAAGAAAATTCCACATGCGCAAGGGTTAGAATTTATTGAACATTTTAAGTTATTGAAATTACCTTATTAGTCATATAATCACCTAGAAATGTTAGTATTGATTTATTAAACGATAATAGTCGTGAAGAGTTACACATCTCTAGTATTTTCTTTACTATCGCGGCAAATTTGCTTGTCTGCAGTTGTATTTAATGAGGAAATTCTTTGTTGGGGAGATTTCATGACTAAGGGGGGACTAGGGATTTATCGGTATCCCACAAACAGGTTTTCAAACAATGGACGGTTTCGTACTTGTCAAGGTTGCTGGTAGCATTTTTGCAATGTTCGCATTTTTAGAAAATGTGTTTTGCAATGGTAGCAGCGAAATTTGCATCCATTAAACTTATTTAGTGATTGGACAAATTCTTGTTTTTTTCTGTTCGAAAAATATCTTTCAAATAAGTTTTTATGATGAAGTGAAAGAATTAAAGTATAAATTACACACTATAAATTGTTACACACTATTAATACTCTATAATTGGATGCTTATAAAGAATCTCAACTGTAAATAAAATATTGCATAAAACATTAAATTCAAGGGCTTTTTTGATTTAAATAAGTAGGTTTTTGTAACAGTAACTGTTGCTTGAACCGCTTCTACACAATATTCATGCACATTGGAAATAAAATAGTTAACCATAGTAGGGGAAGGTGGGTTCCCTTGGACTTATTTTGACTTTTCAATTTTTAATTTCTTTATTACTTGCAAAAGTGAATAAAAATATTTTTACTTAATACTTTAATTGTTATATACAACATATATTTATTTTTAACATGTTATTTAAATTATTTCAACTATTAAAAAAATAAACACGGAAAATTGTAATTAGGACCAAGGTACAGCACCGGCGGTGTACCTTTGGTCCAACTGATAGTGTACCTTGGACCAATTATTAACAGGTAGAGATACTCAAATTACAGTCCGAAAACCAATATTTATTAGCCGCATAAAATTCAAAAATACATTTTACAACCTATTCTTATTTCTAGCCAAGATTGTAGTGATTGGTTATGTTAGGTCAATTGGCTTAGTAAGGGGTTTTATTGCCTTAGTTTTTTTAGTGCCCTTTTGGCTTTTCAGTTGTAATGCGATCTTTCTCAGGTGTATCCGTTAAAATGCAGCATACAAGTTAAACTGTCATTTCATGCCATAGAAAAACATTTGGCTATATTTCTGTCATAAATTTAAAAAAACAACTCAAATATTTTCTCCTGTGTTTATACAACTAGGCCTAAATGTAAAAAGGAAATTCTGCTTAGATATTTATTATAAAAAAAACATCGTTTTAGATGTTTATGCAATAATTATTTTCTATATTATGTCAACATGGTTAAAATTTTATGGGCCTACCACAGATCTAAATAATTAACTACAGAAAAATTATTTGTCGCACCATATAAATTTTTTTTACAAATTTCCATTCTACATAATTTTACAAATCAGGGTTGCATATTAATAGCTTAAAACACTTAATTTCTCAAAGGAAAAAATTTACTTGAAATTTAAAAAGGGTTTTCAACAATCTGAAGTACATAAGTTCTATAGTAGTGTACCTTGGACCAGTCCAAGGTACACTACCTGTATTAGGTTCGAGGTACACCACTTGGATATTAAAAACAAAATAGTTAATCACCATGTTAAGGTATCCGACTACGTTAAAATCGTATTTTTCGACAAAAAACACAATTTTTTTATAATCTTAAAATAAAGCACTACTTTTTAAGATTCTAAAACTCTCTTTATTTTGTTTGTGCGGCAAATATTTTATAACTCCATTGGTACTCCATTAATACTCCATCATACGAAAACGGCATTCAAATCCCTTAGAAAAGACCACAAGTAGAAAATTGCGATCTACAAGAAAAATTAGCGATATGAAACTTGAAGATGAATAATGTCTTATGTACCAAAAAGAAGGTTTTCCTGCTATTTGAATGTAACCTCAAACTTTAAATTGATTTTCTGCAAAATGAAAATTTTGAGCATTTTCTTCTTGACAAACCATATTTCTCAAAAAGTACTTAACTGAATGTTTTCAAATTTTGTGTGCATATTTGTTACACTATTATCTAGGGAATAGACTACAGACTAGTAATTTCAAGCAATATTATAAAAATTATAGCACTTACTATCATAAATGGTAGAAAAAAAGTACATAAAAATCTTTAACTTAGCTTCGACAACTCATAACTTTTTATTGGTACAATAAATATCTAAGACTGTAGTCTATTCCCTAGGTATCAAACTAAGATTTATTAATTCATTATTATTTTTTTTTAAATCTTAAAATTTTTTTAGTTATAAAGTCTATAGTAAAGGCAAAAAACTTCACAATTTGCTTACAAAATCTTAAATTACACAGAATATATTTATTTAAAATAAAAATTGCGACTTGTTATTATTACTAGTTGTGTTGGTGAACAAAAAAATACATAACAAATAAGTATTAAAATTTAATTAAAAAAATAAGTGTCAAACGTAGTCGGATACCTTAAGGTTAGACCTAACTTAATTTCAAGCACACAGTTTTATAACTAAAACTTTGCTTAATATTGCATAACCATCGTTTCTGAATAAACACTACATGTTTGAGTATAAAAATACACTAAAGAATCTGACAAAAATTTACTTTTGAACTGTGAATTTAGTTTTTCGAAACCTCTTAAATAAATTGACCTTTTAAACAAACAGACAGAACTTCACTGAGACCCCTGGTAGCAAATACTTCAACTGCATATGGTGTTGTTTCAATATCTAAGGAAATCGAGCTAGAATCAGCATAGGTTTAAGGTACACATATGTCCAAGGTACACCACTTACCCCTATCTAATATATTTCTATATAAAATTTAAATAATTAGATAAAAATCTTACAAAAGCAAATCGAATACCAGAATAACTAAAACTGAAAATAATAGCACTGGAACTGTTGTCATGCAAGGCGTGAAACATGTCCATTGGCTTGGCTTCTCACGTATGTAGTTAGTCTTGTGTAGCAAATTGTTCACTTTTTTGACTTCATCTGGGAAAAAAATATAATGCCGTATGCTGGGAAGAAAAACTAATGCCCTTTTATGTAACTAAGGGGAATATCATTTTATGATTAGGAGGGAACCAACAAATCAGATTAATGACTTATATTTCTGCATCATCTCATCAATTAAATGAGGCGCTTTTTGGAAAAAGATAAAAGTTAAATAGCCTGACATTCCTTCTATTTTCTGCGTCCAGTCCAACATGATAAAAGATTATTTGCTAAAAAATATCTAATATATTCATTTTTTTATATAGTTTTAACGAAGATAATAGCCATGCGTCTGCTAAATATGCTTACAGCTTCAAAAAACCAACCATAAACGGAATGCGACGAATTCGTTGCTCTTTTTCCTGCACCTCTTGAAGCTAGAACTATTAATAAATTTACTATACATAAGTGTCTGAAAAAGACCCTAAAAATTAAATAGTGATTCGGATAATATTGGAATTTGGAGGATATCATATAAAGAAAAACATTTTTACCTCACTCTTCGTCGCTTCCTACCACATTGTATGCCTGCAACACGACCCTGATTTTACGGATATCATTTAATTTCTGAAAATGTTATTTTGCTACCCAAATGGCTTTGTGAATAATCTTTATATCGTATGCGAAAGTGTCTATAATATTTGTATTGACTATTTTTCCGTATTTGGCGTAGACATTGATTTATAATGGAATTTAAAAAAAAAAACATTATTTTTACGCTTACTTTAAACCACGTGCGTCACACGTTATTATTAATTAAATTGGCTGAAATTTGCAAGAATAATGTGTTCATATGAACGAACAAATTGAGGGCCTTTCTGAAATTGAAAATTCGTTTTTTAGAACCGCCCACTCATTTTTTAGTCCGTTGATTCAAATCACAATGAATTCGGCAGGTTTATTAACATCTAACTAAAGCCAAACATATAACCAAAAGGAAGAAATAAAAAAAAATAAAGATTTTATATTAATGTTATTTTTTTAATCTAAAAATCTAAACAAAGTATAATTTTTGTAGAACAATTACTTTTTTTCGCTAAATCAACAATTCATATGTATTTGTCTTTTTGTGAGTTTATGACACGAGAAAAAGCAAATAATTAAACATGAGCTGTGTTCCTAAATACTTTTTTACCCCTTAGATACATATATCATCCTATGGGTTGTAATGTGCTACTGAAAATTGTTAGCTTTGGACATTCCTCCATGGTTTAGGAGCGGAAACACAGGGCGATGATAAGAACTGACGAGTCATATGTCTGCCCCTCGCCTCGAGGTAAGGGGGGAAAGACTTAAGCGGCGGCCCGCACTCCAGAAACAACTCCAGACAGCTCGGGCAATTAAGGAGGGGTGGGGGGTAAGAACGAGAATACCATTTTTTGACGTACATCGCTTTTTAGCAGTCGCCAAACTATCAATATTGCGTAGCGCCACCTTGTATTATGTAAACGAAATAAAAAAAATTATATGAAAATAGTTTTCAATTGATTATAATATTTAATGCTTAATCGTCTAAATATTTTCAGGAAAAACTTTTTTGTGTGAAATGTAGCATTAAGTTTGTTATGTAAATAATAAACTTAATGCTACATTTACATACAAACTTTCGAATATTTATACACTACATATATAAACATTCGAAATTTTTGAATGTTTATATGTTTAGTATATAAACATTCAAATTTTTGAGCTTAAAACTTTGTGAAATTAAACAGATAAAAAGTAACCAATAAATAAAGTTAAAATCGATAAGAAGTTAATAAAAAGTTTGAATATGTAAATATTTTTTATGTTAGTAGTTCCAAGGTTTTTCAATTAAATGATCTTTTAGGTAACTATTTTTTTATAATCTGGAAAATTTTAAAATTATATTAAATAAATAATAAAAAGAAAACAAACTAGAAAATTCCAAAAATATATATAAAAGCCTATATATTTAAAGTTATAACGAATGTCAATATGGCTCTTTTTAATGAAACTTTTATTTATTGAAAAATGATAACTCCGAGTGTTTTGAACTACACATAGTTACATTTTGTCAAGCATTGGTTACATTTTGTCAATATTTTTAGAAATTAGATTTAAATTTTTAATTATTTTTTTAAATGTAGCAATTAAAAATAAATTGGGTTTTTTTTTGTAATATCTCTTGGAAATTTCATGGGACATTGTGTTAAAAAAAAATAAACTCCTCTTGTAATATTTGACTTTTCTTTAGGGGAGTCGGATGGCTGTTTGAGAAAAAAATGTCGATCTCTTGTTAATTTTAAAAAAAAATCTACATGTCGTTGGCTTTAATTTAAGATAAAGATTATTGATTTCTGTTGAGAGGTTTTCTTTTTATAAGCATTTTAGGGAAACTCTGAGCATCAGATTTTACCTAAACATTACATTTCTTTTGCGTTTCCCTGAAATATAATTGGTTTTCAAGCATTTAGGAACACTTTTCTCACTAACTATAAAATATATCAACATGGGTTTTTTTTGTCATTTATTCCCCATTAAAAGCTCTTTGATTTGAAATGAGGGATTTTAAATATCCCGGCTAAAAAAATTATATAACTTTAAATCTCATTTGGGTAAAAGGCTCTCATGGGTAAAAGGAAAATATATAAACCGGTAATCTTTTAATGAAAAGAAATATGAATACATTAATGTTTTTTTTTTTACATTTTAAACTTTAATTTTTCTTTGGTAATTGAATTTTATAAACTGAAAAATTCTAAAATACTAAAATCAAAAGGGCAAAAGGAAAACAAACGATTATCTTTTATGAAAAAAAAGAACAAATCAATAGTGTTTTTTTAAATTTTCATTAAAATTTTTTCTTAGGTATCTAATTTTTATAAAAAGGGAGATTCTAAAAGTATGTATATTAAATAATCCAAAAACAAATTAGAAAATTCAAGAAAAAAAAGCAATATAAGAGGAACCAACTACGTAAAAAAGTAAATTTTAAAATAACTCTTCATCGCTATTTGCGATTTTATGAATCTTTGAATTTTATAGGGAAGAATATATAATTTTTAAATACGAATAATGAGTTTAAATAATGAAATATGTGAAAAATTTAATTAAAAAAAAACAATACGATAAAATAATGAAAATGCAAAGAAACACACTTGAACTTATAACAAATGTCAATATGTGGTTCCTTTAAATGAAACTTTTATTTTTTGAAAAATTATAAGCATGAGTTTCAAGTCTTATCTAGCAATTTAAAATAAATTGGTTCAAAGAAATCTCTAAGTATTTTATGGGACTTTGTAGTATTTAAAAAAATCCTCCCTAGTTGCTAAGTATTTGACTTCTCCTTAAGAACCTAAATGTGCGCTTATCAAACAAGTCCCTGTAGCTTAACGGATAGCGCACTAATCTACAGACATGAAGGTCCGCGGTTCGAATCCCGATTGAAGCGACTCCCGGCATTGAAAGTGAAAAAAAATTCGTAAAATAAGTCAACCGCTCAGTAGGAGAATGTAACACATAAACCTAGTTCAGAAATAATTTTTAAACAATAAAATAATTTTTAAACCCATTTTAAAAATTCATTAGTGGCGCCACCTATCTTTGCATTTTTTAACTATTTGTTCTAGGTGCATTCTATCACATCCATAAATTCAAAATGTATCCAACATGTCTAGAATTGGTATATTTTTTAGATATTGTAGACCTCGTCGAGAAATGTTTTGTTGTTAGGGTTGGTCTAATAGATATCCACAAAGTACATAAGACTACTCATGGAGTTTTTTGACCTCTAATGGACGTTCACCATATCACGAATTTATCCAGAAAGTCTAAAACACGTCCGTAATGTCTAGAATATCGCTGTCAAATAGATTCCTAAAGGATATCACTCGGCGGAAACTACGGATATCTATAAGACGTCTATGGATGGTAAACTCAAATTCTAATGGATATCATGGATTTTCCGAATAACGTCTTATAGATGTCTACTGGATAATGAATGGCTATGTGGGGATGTAGTAGAATTTCTTACGTGCTCTGAAGACGATGTATTCCGTTTTATGGAGGGTAGTTTTGTTTTTCGGATTGACGTGCTGTGGACCTCGTCGTCGTGTGTCGTCTTCTGCTTAGCGGCTGAAGATGGATGACTCACGGGTGGCGTCTTCTGCTTAACGGCTGGAAAAATACCACTTTACGATGGGGTCGACGATGGCGACTGCGAAGGCGACTTCGGCTTGGCGGCTGAAGAAGGAATCGCTTGACGATGGCGCAGGAAGTTCCTTTTGAAGCGGGAGTTTTCACTTTTTTCGTGACGATGGCGATTTTGGCATCGCTGATTTATTGCAGTGTAGATAAAAGTTCGTTTTTGTGCATGAGTTCGTGATTGCCCACCGTGGAGAGGAACTTTATGTCCGAACCTCGTGGGACTTGAACTTTCGTTTTGTAAAAGTTTAAATTAAAATTTTTTAAAATATATCGATTTTTGCGACGAGAGGCGGGTGGCAAGGCGGCGGTGAGCCCCCATGTCTAGTAAGGAGGAGGGGCAGTAAAGAAGAAAGCAACTCTTTAGTGTAGAAATATCCATTTAATGAAGTGCAGCTCTGAAGAATTACATCCTCTCTCCACCCTTACCGCCTTTACTAGTGACAAAAAGATGGCGGTTCAGGGCAGAGTTTCAATAAGTGCTCGCTAGATGGCGCTGATACAACATAAATCTTGTAGAATTATATATAAAAAAGTTATACTTATATATTGAGTAGTTAAAAAATTGCATGAACGATCAAACTATGCTTTGTAGTACCTTCCTGGCACATTTTTAAGACTCCTATGACCCCTTAACTAATGGTTTGAAACTAGGCGGAACGTAGTTTGTTCGTGGGGTAGAAAAATATGTTTGTGACGTAGCTGTCACTTCACCTTAGGCATGGCTTTCGTTACTAAAGTTTGACTCTAAAATTATTAAAGTTTTAATTACTTAAACACTTTTGTTGCTAAATTTTTTTCTGCAGAGTAACATGTCATAAGAATAGCGTTATCGAATCTTTAATTCATCCATGTCTTAAAACATAATTACATGATTAGCAGCGAAAGAGTTACAAAGAAAATACCTTTAAATTACAGTTTTAAATAGCAAATATATAATTCTTTTTATCGGAGGGGCATAGTATCTCATAGTTAGACAAAGAATATAATCACTAAATTGAGACTCTGTTCACTCTGTTGATAAGCTATATCTACCAATCTACCACAATTATCTCAAAACTGAATCATAAAAACTTTAAAATACACCTGTTCTTATACACAATCATTCTAGACATATATTTATCAACTACCTGGCTTACTACACCATATAATAAAAAAACACTTCGATAAGGTCAACACTCTACGGATTGCGAAATATGGGTTGTATTTTGGAGTAGTGAGATTAGAGTGAAATATGTGATGTCACACACAGTAGCCCAGCGATTGAAATATTTTTGGAAAATGTTCCTCTACTTTACACTCACTGCATATTGCATATGTCGTAAACAGCCCCAAGATCTGAAACTACATTGACCCTTAATGTATTTAATAAGTGTTTACAATGTTGAGGAAGAACTGTGCGGTTTTCTAATAGGATTTAACGGTATTGCCAAACATGATAAATTGGTTTGTTTACAAAAAAAATCTCTATGAGAGTAAATATTTACGCATTTTCTTTGAAATTTCTTCATACAACAGAAATTGCATACTTGCATTTACAAAAAAAAAAATTAAAGGGTACTTTTTCTTTAAAAAATGGGTTTTAAGGTATTAGGAAAGTAATCAGTTTACAGCTGCATTACAAAATACTAATATCTAACTTAATACCAAGAATGAATAATTAAAATCAATTGGAATTGTCATAAAATAACAACAGTAGTTTTTTAGCCGCTATTACTTGAAAAAAAAACAGCTTCCACTTTTTGCTTAAAACTAATTTTTACATACCAAGAACATAATTTATTCCAATTATTATATCATTGCAAAAGAATTATTCTAAAAATAATTAAGTGTTAGCATTTTTAAGAAAAAAAGTTGAGAGTTTTGAAGTTAAAGGTTTTTGATACTGATTCCTTATTCCTTCCCTATTACCTTTCTTTGAGTATTTAAATTTCAATAAAAATACAAATAGTTTTATCAAAATAAGCAAAATTAAATAACTGTTCAAAAATTGAAATAATCAAAGCCTAAAGCATTTTAAACATTAAATTATTTTAAGTTTCATAAACTCTTTATAAGTTTTTATATACTTTTTCTATGAAATTGAATATGATTAAGGGGGACTGGAGCCTCTATTGACTCCAATATTAAAATGGCCCTTTTTATGTACCTATTTCTCAGGAACTACTTGTTGGATTAATTTAAAACTTTAAATAGTTAAAGTTTCAACACTTTTACACATTGTGTCATATGCTTTTAGAAATAAACATAATAATTTTTAGTTCATGAATATTTGAAAATTTGTTATCACATTTTCATAAAAAATCAACAAAATTATTTTTGAAGTAATAAATATTTCTTTAAAACCATGTGATAGAAAGTGTAAAATTACCTAATGTGTATGTGAAAAAAATCTAAGCAAAGTATTCAGTAGTTACTGAGAAAAAGGTACATTTGTCCTAAAATATGCATTTTGAGAAAAAGGCTTTTAAAGTATAATTTTTAGTAGTCTTTTATGCAGAAAGTATTTTTAAAAAAATAATTAAAAATACTTCTAATGGACATATTGCCTACCAAATTATACCATTTTGTAGTTAACATTTGAAATATTATTCCACTCTAAAAATCTCAAAATGTGTTATTTTTTAAATTTTTGAGTCTGGTCCCCTTTAATAAAATTGACTATTAGACGAGTCACTTTTTGTCAGCGACTTTTTTGTTCTTGGGCTCTGACAAAAAAGAGGAAAAGACAGACCGAAAGATCTTTGCAAAAGATGGCAATTTTGATATATGTTTTTATGTAAAAGCTCAAATAAGTTTCCTGTACGTGAAAAACGAATTCAAAGAACAAACCAGATTACTCCATGATGCATTTTTTTCTTTTTTTTTTAGATATAAGTTATTAAAAGAGTTTGGTATTTTGCTTGAAAACACTTTTAGTTCCCGATATACATCGGTAGATAAACATTTCATAAGATCCGACAATGATATTGTTAACAAACATCATTATTCGTCTTCGCCTAAAGTACATAAAGTTCCCTAAATTATTTTCTTAGACACTAAAAGTCAATATTTTTGTTAGGAAAAGAGCTGAAAACTATTTTATTGCTATTTCTATCAACACTACTTTTGTATTTAGATAGAATTTATTGTTATTTTTACTTTGAATGTAAGTGTACCCAGCCTCCACTTGAATGTTATTTAGCGAATTAGCAATTTAAAAGATTCTTTCTTCAAAATTGTTACATTTTGCAATCTAATTAATTTTAGTGTTGAGTGAAATATAATACATCTTAAATGTTGCCTATGTAACCAAGAGAAGTCACATACTCTGTTTATGATGTACAGTCCTGCACAAAAGTTTAGACACAGAAGCAATTCTTGAAAAAAGCGTCAATGTTACTATTTTTTAGTAGATTTTTTTTTAAAATATATATTCTTTAGACAGCATGAAAAATAATGGGGTAAAAATTTTTTACAAAAAATATAAATAAATTTGACTTCCATCAACAAATTAAAAATGTCCATACTTTCCTTGCCACAAAAGTATAGACACAAGTTTCCGTTTTATGCAAATTCTATACAGGAAGTGATTGCGGGAGGGGTTTTATGTTGCTTTAAAAGGTTGAAGGTAACTTTCAATGCTTAGAACCATTCTGAAGTCAACTGAATTTTAGTATGAAGAGATTTTAAGGATATGGACATTTAAATTCAGAGGTAAATCTGTTTCGGATATTTCTACTAAGTTTAAGCGTTCGAAACGAGGTATTTATAGAGTGTCAGCACGTGGCGATCAACATCCACCAAAATCGCGGTCTGGAAGACCTCCAATCACCAGAAGTTAAATTTATTTATATTTTTTGTCAAAAAATTTTACCCTATTATTTTTCATGCTGTCTAAAGATTATATATTTAAAAAAAAACTACTGAAAAATAGTAACATTGACGATTTTTTCATGAATTGCGTCTGTGTCTAAATTTTTGTGCAGGACTGTATGATGCATGAAAAAATGTTATGTTCTATCTACATTTTGTGCTAATCTTATCAATATATTATTTAAATTAAATAGTTATAATTTTTTATAACGGCTAAATTATGTTTTACACCCAGTCTGCTCTCAAACTTATCTTTTTAATATGAATTATGCAAAAAAAATTATGAATTCATGAAAAGTTGACTGTGTGAAATTGTGTTCAAATTCAGAATTAATCGAATCACCGAAGATGCATGGGTATGGATGCGAAGCAAATAACTACCTGCTAGTGTTTTTTAGTGTACCTTGAAATACAGAAGACTGTACGCGACTGTTTTTATCGACGTATGTATGGTAGGCCCCCAAATTTACTGGTGAGCGGGGCCTCCAAAGTTGTAAGTCTGGCCCCGAGTATACTATAACTAGAATGTGACCCCTACGATTAACCCCCACAAAAATAAAATTCTATTCACCTTCTGTCATGTCTTCCTGATGCCTACGTGCACCATCAAACGAGGACAAAAAGTCCTTCCCCCGAATCGGAGGTCAAAACTGTTTTTCTAGAGCTCATAGCCCCCTCTCCACGGAGAAAAAAAACCTCGGATCAACAGGTCATTGCAAAATCGCGAGGGATTTGCTGTTTATCACTGGTGGAAACCGACCATAATTGGCCCAATGACGTCAAACACCCTGTCACTTTCGTAACCTGATGATATGCAGGTAGGATTGATTTGTTTTCATAGCTTCATGGTAGATTTATATTGTTTTTAACTGACTGGCAAAAAAATCATTTAATATTCTGGGGCTCAAACCTACTATGTCCTTCCTGCAGTTATATTTTTCTTAACCCTCTAATGCATAATGTTGCCATATATGGCAACAAATAACACACATAAACCCACTTTATTCTATTAAAGTAGTGCTCCCTCTCGACAAATCTGTGTTTCTATTTATTACATTCCATTTTGAAGTTATAGCTACTAATAACCCTCATTGATGACAGTAGTAAAAGTATTTTCAAAATTATGGAGTGAAGTTATTAGCTGTTGTGTAATTACGTCTTTGGCAATATTCAAAGTATAATAATATAAGTACTACAAATAAATTGTTTTGATAAAATAATTATAGTTCAAGGGGGTTAATTTTAAATATATATTCAGTAGTTTTCTAGTGTCATTCTTATCAAAATTGGAATTTTGCAAATGGTTTTCGTCATATGGCAAAAATTTGAAAAATGTAAATTATTTAAATTACAATGCAATTATTTTTTTTTTCAGTATTTTTTTCCATTAAGTATGAGTAGTAAAGATACAAATATATTTGTTCGGTATTTAAAAAAATCATGCATTACAAGGTTAAAAGAACCTGAAAACATGTATTCTTAAAACTTAATATTAAAAATATATCTGTACACGTTTGAACCAGATACTGCTTTCTGCATCAGTTCGATTAGCATTAGTAATTTTGGGCGGTGATTGTTAATTTTGGATTGCAGAAATAAGCTAATATACAATCATGTCCAAAATTGATGCATAAATTTTTCTTCTTATTTTTTATACTATTTCTTAAAAACTACTTCGAAATATGAACTAATTTGCCTTTGACGACTTGTTACGCGCACTGCGATAATTGTTATAAAACATTCTAAAGTTTATATTATAAATACTTAATCCAAACTAAAGTTTATTTATAAATACTAGTTGTATAAATACTTAAATCAAGAAACGTGTTTCACACTGAAGCACTAAACTAGCTAAAATATTGCCATCTTTTTCACACACAAAATGTATGTAACTTAAGTATTATAAAATTATGTTTCCAAAGAAACGGTAATTTAAAAAGAATATATTTCAGCAAACTGTACTTGATTATTCGAGGTGTTTAATTATCTAAAAATAGTTACAATGATTCTTACATTAAAAAAAATTGGAAAAGCTCTAATGGCCGGTCTCGATTTGGTGATCTGCTTTACGTTGCTAAGCAACAAATTTGCGCAAATATGATAAACATTCCACTTCATATTTCACACAAGTTAATAGATACAGCACAGCAACCCAGCGTTAAATTTTCTATCTCGCCACAAGTCGCCAAAGAACATACCAACCATTATATCATAGCTGCACGAAAAAGAAATTATGACTAGGTTTAAAAGTCATATATTTGACCATTACATTACTTTAAATGTTCCAAAGAAATACAAAAGCATGGAGAGGCATCTCTTAAATCAGTATAATTCAAAACAAACACAAAATTAAAATGCAATATGTTTCCGTTTTATTGTATTCCGTTGTTTAATTTTGACTCTTGTACAGCGTTTACCGATATTGTACATTATTCTTCAGACTCCAAACAATCAAAGTATTCCTTAACGGCCATTCTTCCATATTCGTTCGATTCAGCAGCCAATCTCGGAGGAAAACAAAGCTTAAAGGCATACTCCAGTTGTTGAGGGGTTAGTGTCTTGTTATTATTGACATGGTTCATCCAAAATAGTTCCATCTTAAGTTGTTTCATCAAATGGGCGAGGAAGTTGTCCAACTCCTCCAAAGCCAATTTGTCGACCGACAACTTGGACACCACATGCTTCTTCACACGCAAGATGAACAGCTTGAAAGACTGCTGGCGGGATTTCAATTTTCTGGTCTTTACCTTGGTGGTATTTCTGTTGGTCTTTGGTTTGGCGATATTTTCAGACTGTGGTTCAACAACTTCAATTTTAATGTCGGTCGGATCAATTAAATCGGAGACGATTTCTGTATCCATATGAAATGTCCAAAAATGTACTCTTATGTCAAATTTGTTACTGTTTTTAAAAGAATTTATATTTGCGTTAAACTCAAATATTTTTATTTCATTTAGATTTATTATATAATTTTAAGATATGTAATGATTTAGAGAAAAAGAAACTTGCGTTAATATTTACTTGTAGGTAAGGACGCGTAGAACGACTTAGTAGGAATATAAAATTGGAAGAAAAAGTATTCACGATTTGAAGTATAAATTTAAAAAAGATCACGAGCAATGAGTTATAAAATCTTTTGATGCTCGTGAATTAATTGAAATAATTGATATTTAATTTATACGAGCTACATAATCAGCCATTTATGGCTGTTCTGGTTGCTAGAAATAACGTAACAATAAGTCTTTCTCCTATTAGTGGGTGGGGACGCGGCTATTAAATTTTACTTTCATGGTCTATCGTAGGTAAAATAAAATACTAAATGCAGCAAAAATGACCTGACCGTTAAACTGTCGAAAAAATAGCACTGACAAGATATGTTATAGTGCGTCTCAAATGTTTAGACAAAAGACATTTTGGGTCACAAAATTTCACTGAAAAGGTTTATTGGAAAAAAATTTTGGTAGTAAGGATCAGACAAGTATATATAATTGAAAATATCATAAATTACAAAGAAAACAACCAATAACAAATTTTATTTGAATTAATTATAAAAAGTATCCAAAAAATCTGTCTCATAAATATAGACAAAATCTATTTAATGTCGTTTAATGATGTCATTTCGCATTTTTTTTTTTTTTTTTGGTGCTAGAATGGTATTTCTGTTTGATATGATGAATTTAAAAAAACACGTTTTACAGTTGAATTTTTATCTTTGTACCATTCCTGGTCCAATTACATACCAGCAGCAAATATAGCCGTTTTAGCTCTTTTATGGGGAAATATTGCTGGTGATTGGAGTAATATATTTCCAAATTAGATGTAAATAATGACTATATTCCTAACACAACAGTACCAAGAAGTTCTGCCACCGATTCGCGCATTTTGAGACATGTAATGACGCATTTCCTGGGAAAAAAACGGCAATTTTTTAAACTTAAAAGACCCAAAATTACAAAAAATTGGTGTGTAGTATACACTGTAACACGATGTAGAGTTTAATTAGATATTGGCTTTATATACCAGGCGTTGAACGCTCTTAATATGCACCGAACAGCTATGAATTGTAGGGACTGGTTTTAATTTTATTATTTGTGCTGTTGCCTAGTAATCATACCTTTATTTTTTGTATGTTATATAGTCGTGGTCCAAAGGAAATTATGGGAACCACTTCTAATATAATGTATCATTTTTATAACTATGTATAGATATCTTTGATACTTTGGATGACGATACAATTTACAATAGTCCTAGGTAATTAGAAGCCATGTTGGAAACAATATTGATTCATGTTTCCGTGTGACATACTTCACCAGAATTCCATTACGGATCCATTTATTTCTTCGCGCTAGAATTGACCTAGTGTACTCTAGTCCCAAGTGACCACTCAGGGCACGAAACGAGTCTCGCTGGACATTCTGGTTGTCAAGAGACTTCGTGACTCACTTATACTTTCGAGAAAGTAACACGATTTTAAGAGCAATCGATGGGTAACTGCTTTTTTTTTTGGTAGAAATACTTTTTTAAAAAATAATAGTAGTAAGTGGGTCATGGATATTCTACATGAAGGGCAAATGTTATTATTTAATTGAAATTTAAGTGATCTTGTTGTATTTTAAAATAAAAAAAATATTTACTACCGATCATCCCAGGTAGCACAACAATTTTGGCCAATGTCGCATGGAGTATCAGTCAAACTTGGAGAATATTGGATGAAATCGATAATTTTCTACCGATTGTAACCAGATTTCTACATTCTTTGAGGTTCCATACGGGAAATTACGAAAAGTGCAGTACTTTATTTTACTGCAATCTTATAGTATTTTGCAAGTGTAAAAGGCAAATATTATGTTTCGCAATATTTTTCAATCAAGAATTTTGAATTGTTAATTTTTTTCGATTAAAATTCAAAGTAATATTGCACCCCGGTATTGCCCAGCGTCGGTAAAACGTAGTCCATTATATGCATTGGGCGATGGGTATGACCCGACATTGGCCTGCAGTGCTACCTGGGATGTACCAAATATTTGTCTAAAAAGGAAAAAAATGACCTGGGAGACTTATTGTGTTCTAGGAGACTTAATTCAGCTGTTAAGGCGGGTTATTGATTGATTTGCCCCCATAACAATCTAAAAACTATTTTAACATTAGGAGTATTAAAATATGTACATTTTCAAACACAAACTGTTTAACAGATCTGCCATCCACTCTCCTTTATCCGTTGCATTTGGTGTCAAAAAAACTGTCGTATTCCCAAAACCACCGGATTGAATTTGGGTCTTTTATTAAGTTTTTTTTACTCTGTTTGGAATCATAAGTCATTTCCTCATAAATAACCTCAAATTCTTTCTCGTATTTATTTCAGAAGGTCTATTTCTTGAAGTAAATATCAACCAAGACCGTTGGCTTTTGGAAGAGGACGACGGATTAGCAGCGTTCGGATAAAAATAAAGTATCTGTGGATCCAAAGTCCCGACGGCGTCAGCGTACAATGTCTCTCGAAGTTCCGTTGGGTACCAGTTCAGGTGTCGACCTCGTCACTTAACTCGGGTTCGAAATTACGAGGCGTTATTGGCTGTATTGAAGCTCCTAAAGGAGGCTAGAAATAGGCAGCCGGAATCGATTACATTACATTGCCTAAAAATAACAAAGTATAAAATGTTTTTCACATTTTTTATCAATGTTGACTTTTACGGTATCATGTCAAATGACATCAAAATGAAAGAAAAGTACATCCGACAATGTTATTTTAATTAAAAAAAAATAAAGAAATAAAATGTAGAGAAAACATTTCGTTATTATTTATATTGTTGTTCATTTAAATAAAAAAAAGAGTACGAGTACATACTACAGGATAATGCCCACTACCATTACATATACCACATACTGAATTATGAACAGCTATACTGCTGAGCTGAGTACATATCATGCTGAGTACCTGTAGTACAATAACAATGTCATTGTCACGAGACTTCGTGACCTATATGCTTTCAAGAAACGATGAGTAATAATGTTTTATGGGTAATCGATGAATGCTAGGATTTTCTGTTGACTCAGTTATTCTTTAAATGACTAAATGAATTTTAAGAAGAAGATAAAGATTCTATTATTAACTTCAATTAGGTAGATGTTAGTTCAGAAAAATCTGCGAAAAAGATTTTACTCATCCTGAAGAAATTTTCTCTTTTTATATTATTCAAATAACAAATAGTTGAACTATTATGTAAATTTTTTGTTCAGCTGATGCCATTCAGTTTAATTCACATTTTAAAAGAAAGTTAAAAAATATATAATCATCTTTAATTTTTTTCTTTTATTGACAGAAAAAATATTTTAATCGTGCATGATGTGATCGTGCGTGCGTGCGTTTAATCGTGCGTGCTTTTAGCATAAAATGCTATTTTATGAGAAAACTCAATTTGTCATTACTCGAAAATGACTTTACTAAAGAATTAACTAAACATTTTTGTATATTTTTATTATACTTAGGAGTGATATGCTATATTTTCATTTTAACTACGTTACCTAAAAAGTTTCATGAATGAGATGAAAAGTATTAAATTCAAAGTACACAGTAAATATATCTGTTAATATTACAAAAATTATACATATATACCGAAAAAATATACACTGCTCAAAACAATTAGGGGAGCACTTAGCGTGCATTTATTAACTCTTTCAGTTTCAGCGCTTTGTTTTTCATACTAAAAATCTAAAATTTGTGAAATAGATTCATTATGCATCCAGAATGAAATGGTAAAAAATAGGCGAAGAAATATTAATTTTTTTAACTAAAATTTAAGGGGGTAAATTGGAATCAAAAATTAAGAATAAATAATAACACTAATTTTTCACATTTTTATTTGCAAAAAAGAGGTAGAATAATTTTTTTAATATCTGCGAATGCAAGCGTGAAGAATTTGGGGTCAATTTATTTCATACATTTTTTTTGGGGGGGGGGGGTGAATTTTATTTTACCACGTTTTCACATTTTCATTTGATTAAAACAAATACTATTTACATCCTCAAAAGACATGATTATTCCATCTAACGATAAATTAGTGCAAGCTTAACTTAGTGAGAAAAAATCGCTAGCTCATGAACATCGGGGTTGAAAGAGTTTAAACCATGCGCTCCCCTAATTGTTGTAAGCAGTATATATATTTACAGATAAATACATATTTACACAAAAATACAGTTTATTTTCTTTGAACAGCTCCTATCTGTAAAATGAACTGTTTTTTGTAAGAACACTTTTTTTTCTGTTTAAAGAAAAAACTGGACTGCAAAACTGGACTGAACCGAACAAGGATTTCAGCTGCTAGTAGGAAATTCGATTGCCCAAACAGCTCATTTTTGAGAACGTTGGACTGGTGATTTTAAGATTACGTTGTTAGAACCCCGGTTCGGTAGTATATTAATCCTTGGTGTGGTCAGTGTGTCACTGATATCCGTATTTGGGGAGTTAAAGGGGGAGTTTTTTTTTTTTACCTTTACAATTCGTCTATCAAAAACTATTTACTTTAAAATTGCAAATTGTTCGCAATAGATTATCTCTGTAAATTATACAGTATTTTTTGGCGCACTAGCTGACATTTTGTTCTGTAAAAAAATATTAAAGTATATCTATGGAAATTCTGCGTTGCATACGTGCTAAACCCCAGAATTTCGGCAATAAATGTACATCCAAGGTCCTTTTCTGGGAATGCCACTACCTGTATTCACTTATCTAACTTTTCCGTGACTTATAAAATCCTTGATTGCTGAATCATGTTCTTCGAAGAAAGCAAAGCTGTCTGCTAATCTTGAAGAAGTACAGTGACTTCCGCGTGTGTTCAAAAGTTAGTTGGTTAAACTCTGTTAGTCATATTACATTGAATAAGTAATAAAGGCTGTCTGAGTCTATAGCCTTTTGGTCCAATGTTCTTACAGAAGTTGAGACGTATGTATTTCTAAACTTTTTGCGGTTGAGACAAAAAAAAAATTAATATTTTTATGTAAAAACTTGAATGGATTAATTTTTAAAAATTAAAATTTCAAAAAAAAAATTTCATACAAGTTACAGGATTGCACACATCAAAAGCCAACTACATTATTAATAATCATTTTCATATATGATAATTATTTTCCACTGAAACTTAAGGGGGTCTATCCCCCAAAAATCAGTGAAAAAATCAACAACAAAAAATATTGGCTTAAAATACAATAACAACCTTTATTAATAATGTCACAAAGTATCAAGATGGTCACAAAGTATCAAGATGATTGGAAAAATGTTTTTGACATTAAAGGCCATTTTATTTTACCCTTTCCTTAGTGAAACGGCCCAGAACGGCCGAACGACTAAGGATTCGATAATGTTATTCCTATCAAATATTACGAAGAAGCAAAAATCCTTCGTAAGGAAATGGGTTAACAATAAAAACTTTAAATTGGTTTTTCTCGATTTTACAATTTTTGAATCATGTGAATGTTTGGGTTCACATAACTAAAAATGTTATTCATTTAAATACTTGCATTTCTTATGTGTAATTCACAAGTATATTTAAGCATTTGAACACAGGGAATAGACTGTAAAGTTTGTACTTTTTTTTAATCTTTTAGGTTAAAAATATTGACATTTTTCAAAGATATTTTAAAAAATTCATATTTCATCTAGTTTTCAGCTTTTCAAAATAATCTTGTGTTAAAATACTTAAAAATGTCTATAGATGAAACTGTAAAAATTTGAAATGGATATATTAATTGGTTAATTCTTGAGATGCCCCCAAAGTTGGACAATTTAACATGGACTTCTATGGAAGTTCCAGGCCCCCAACACAAATAACTCACTTTGTACTAATTAACACATGTAACTAACAAGCTTCTATGATTTTTTTTAAAGATATTGAAATGGAAATACTTACGCTTGGATACTTTTTCGCTGTTATTTATCATAGATTCATATTGGTTTGTTAAAGGTTTCGTAGAAAATTCCTGCTTTCATATTTCTGTATTTCATTGGCGGTTTTGGTGAGTAGTGGTATGACATTGTAAGCTCAGCCCACTACATTCTCAATAATATTGTTATATTGCGATTGCTGCCATACCAATTATTTCATACCTTTACAAAAAGGTTTTTAAGGTATGTGCACACGTCCAGACCACTTTATAAAAAAAAAATCTGAACTAAAAAACAACTTTGGCAGTATTTTTTGTGTGTATCTGAAAGAAAAAACTATGTATAGCAAGTAAAATTTGGCATATACCAATTTTTTTTTTAAATACGGTCACTTTATGCATGTTTTTTGCAGTTTCTTTGTCAAAAACTTCAAAAAGGTAAGAAAAAACTGTTCGTCCTATTTAGAAAATAAAACCACCAAGTTAAACTGTAAACTTATGTCTAGGGACTATACCTAAATTCAAAAGATTTTATTTATAATAAAAAATTAAAAAAAATATTAGCAGTCGAAAACGGCAGTCTGATTTTCAACATCTTTTGCAGTGTGTGTGTCTGTCAAAATGATTTATAGGCCAAAACAAAATAAAAAAAAAACATATTTCTTCCAATTTGTTTAAGTATAATCCCTAGAAAAAAAATTGCTTAAGTTAGTAGAAAAATATTTTTTTAAATTACTCGATAACTTTTTGAGTTATCTGTTTCCAACTGAAACTATTAAATGAAAAAAACTGAAATGCGAAAAAAACGCATTTAAAGTTTCAACATCTGGTTGATTCTAGTGCTACTGACCTGTACTAAATTAATCACTACGTTCGTTCTAATTGCGGCACAATTAAAATGATGACAGTTTTAGGAGCAAAAAAAAATCTGTTTAATAATATTAACAAGTAAAAAAATACTTTTTTTTTCAAAAACGCCATTTTCAACGTGTTGGGTCACCCTAAAAAATGAAGAAATGCAAAAAAAAACGGACTTGATATTCTGCCATTAAGAAAGAAGGTATACCATAAGTTAAAAAAATTGTGCAAAAGTTAACAAGAGTTAAAAGTTAACACGAGTTAAAATTTAAAAGGGAGATAATGTTTTAAAGTTTAAAATAAGTTATTTTAGGTCACCCAATGAAATTTCCTATTTTAACTATAATGTAAACAAAAAAATTGTCTTTTATACAGTCATTTTCAACTACACAAGAAATCTTGAAATCTCCCTTTCTGGCCCCCTTTTTAAAAAAATTATCGTTTTTTTTTTAATAATAGGGCAGGGAACTTTAAAGGTGACATTCCCCTACACAAGTATAATGAACTCTAGTTCAATGTACATCTTGGGCTTTTCACTGCTAGTGGCTTTCACTGCTTTTGGTTATGGTAAGTTTACTAGTTTCTGCAGAAATTCCCTTCATCTTCTCTGCATTATTTTTAAATTTACGGGTCTAGTTGAAATCTCATCTTCTAAGAATAACTAAGCTATTGGTCAGAACTGTTTATTAGCGATTTTTAGCAATCATTATTGCAATTGGAAGAAGTTGTCATTGAATGAAACAAAACCTAAATCTTTTATCTTAGTTATACATACTTTTGGAGTATATGAGTTTTGCAACTAAACACGTCAATTGATCTGGGAATAAAACTTCTCTTTTGCATTTAAACACCCTTATAAATACAAAAATACGTCAAAATTTATCTTTTCATAGTTATTTCACTTTTCTAATGCTAGTAGAAAAATTCTAGTTAGAAGATTTTTTTTCTTTTTTTTTCAGAACATTTTTGTAATAAATTTCGTAAATCTTTGTCCAGCATTTATTGAGTCTGGAGAATTTTTAATTGCTTTCTTATAATTTATGATGAAATATTTTGTCAACTACAAAAAAATATCTCAGCATTTATCTTAACTGACATTATTACATGTACTCTGACTACTAAAATAAAATCACAATATTGCTGTAAAATTGATTATCTGTAAGTATTGATATTAAATGATTATATTAAAATATTATATTAAATTAATTCATGATTATATTAAAATCTGTAATATAATCATCCGATTATATTTAAATAATTTATTATCGTGAGAGATTATGAAGTACTTTCATGCTTTTCATTGCATCTCTCAGCTTAATGTAATATAGAGTTGATTTTAATTATTAAATTATAAGTAATTAAAATCTTTGCTGTCATCTTTTTTTTCTTAGAAAAATGTTTCGTGATCGCCAAATAGATAAACCTACTTATACAAATAACTATTCAAACTAAATAGTATATAGATAAAACTATTTATACTAAGTAATAACTTAAGTTTCAACTTGCCACTGGCGTAACCACACAAACCTGCTTAAAACCGGTAACAAACTACCTTAAAATTATGCATGCACAAAAACATAAGAAAGTCCTTGATCTCTTGAAGAAGGAGCTTTACAATTTTAATTTTTTATGCAAATTGCGTACATGAACTCAAGAATGAATACGCCTTAATAAAGGACATTGACTTTAGAACTGATAACGTATTCATGGCAATTCCTCCCTAATAAAAAAAAGAATTCAATCACTTTCAGATGTGATTACTAATAAGATAGTAGAAGATGATTCTGTCAGTCACAGTTAAATGCAACCCGTTTTTTGCAGACTTGCTTTAACAGAGACTAGCTTCTAACAGACGAACAGTCCCACACGTTTTAAAAATATTCTTCCACGACAAATTTCTTCTAACAAATCCTAGTTAAATAATCTTATTCAATTTTCACTACTTCGGCATTTTAGGCATTGGAATGAAATATTGCAACATCAGTTACTAACTAATGATACAATTCTAAAATTTCCTTTTAATTTAAAATAACATATTTTTCTTTCCTTATCCTGCCTCTTCTAAAATTTCCTTAAAATTGTCTTTTTTTTTTAAACTTAAATAGTTCCACTTAGTATTTTAAATAACACTCTGAATTTCTACTAACTTTGAATTTTGTCATAATTGTTTGTAACGCATTTGTTAAAAGGCATCACTGAATTCATTTTTATTGAACTATTTAGTTCGCGTAATTGTGCCCTTTAAGCAACAAATTTTACAATTAGTGATATGTAAAGGGAAATAATACTAAAATTTATACATTATACTTTGGCGATAATTTGTTGTGACGGACACAGGTCTAAAATATATACTTTTTTTTTATGTAACAACTTTTATAAATTTAATTACTAGATTGATAGTATTAACATATAATAATTTAATTTTTGATCATTATTAATCAATGAGGTCAAAGTTTTTTAAACATGTAAAAAAGCTTATTCTTTTTACGATGGGTAGTGCTGTAAATAGATGAAATAAAGGAACCATGTTAAGAATTAAAGACGTATGTTTCAGAAAGGAGTGGATTTTCTCTGCTATTTTCTTAAAATTTGAATGTTATTCTTTATAGCTAGAAATTCTGCTTTTTCAGTCATTAAAAGTTTTTAGTGTTTATTTTTTAAATCAGCCGCTGTTAACAATAAACATTGAAAAAGCGGCTATTGAGAAATTATGAACACAACTTATAATTTTAATTCAAGAAATGCGTAACATTACTTCCCTAAGAATAATTCAATACTTTTTTTTACCCCTTATTATTAAATTTCCAAATAAAGTAATATTAAGGCCTCCTGTCCTTCTTTACATCTTCGAAAATTATTTCTAAAAGGAATTAATGGAAGATTGAGATGTAAAAGTTCCTTAGAAGTGGTAAAATTCCTCAAATCCTTTTACAACGGATTTCCCATATGATTGAATTATCAAAATTCCTGTTCAAATAGAAATGCATAAAATTAGAAATCCTAACAAAAAGTAAGAAAAAATGTCAATAAAATTACATACTTTTATGTACCTATTTTTATCTTTAATCCTTTTAGAATTGAGTAAAAGCATATGTAAAGCGTTTTAAATAACTCCTTAAACTGATAAAATACTACTTCAAAAAGCCTCCTATCTTTGCTCTAAAGTCCTTCAGATTCTGATCGACAAAACAATGTAAATATTTATTTATAAAAGTAGAGTGACTCAAAAATGTGGATTCTGTACTTAAAATATACTTCTGTTGGAAATATATGGTTTTTATAATGTAGGAATGAGATTATACAATTTTTAACTCTCTTTATAAATTATTTTGTTCAAAATGAAATAGAATTATTTTGCAGAATTTAAAAATAATTTTTTTTCTAAAAATATTCAATTCACTTGTTTAACTTGATTTCGGGAGAATATTTTTGAATATAATTATTTATTTTTTATTACTTCAGAAAATTTCTTGATTTCCAAAAACAATTAATATTAATAATTTAAATTAATAAATATTGAATTTTTAATGGCGGCAAAATTAAGAAGTATAAATTTTCTGAATCTGTATTTCTTTATTACAGCTTTTTTGCCTTATTTAGGGGTTAAATAATTTCGGACACAAATATAGAATTTTATTTAAAGTTTAGACATACATTTATGAGAGGTTTTAGGTAGGAAATCTCTGTTAATTTTCCTAATTTTTAAGGCTATTAAACTCCCTCTTTCATACTTCTTCATTACTTTTCATATTACGATTTTCATATTAATTGAAGATAAATAAATCAAATTTTATAAAGTCAACGTCCATAATATATTTGTTTTAATGAAGTTCAGTAATATAAACTTTGTGTGACTCCACAAAATCAATTTAGTTTTAAAAATCGAATACACTTTTTTAATATGTAATGACAAAAAATTCGAAATTTAAACATTTTAGTTTCCGGACGAAAATAAAAATAATAAACTGGCCTTATTTAGGGGTTAAATAATTTCGGACACAAATATAGAATTTTATTTAAAGTTTAGACATACATTTATGAGAGGTTCTAGGTAGGAAATCTCTGTTAATTTTCCTAATTTTTAAGGCTATTAAACTCCCTCTTTCATACTTCTTCATTACTTTTCATATTACGATTTTCATATTAATTGAAGATAAATAAATCAAATTTTATAAAGTCAACGTCCATAATATATTTGTTTTAATGAAGTTCAGTAATATAAACTTTGTGTGACTCCACAAAATCAATTTAGTTTTAAAAATCGAATACACTTTTTTAATATGTAATGACAAAAAATTCGAAATTTAAACATTTTATTTTCCGGACGAAAATAAAAAAAATAAACTGGTCACTATGTGTCAAGCTACTGCATTTTTTGGCCTAATAAATTCAATCATTGAAATTGATTGCGTAAACAAGATATCTATTGAAGCGTTAATAGTGTTCAAGTAGCTCACTGAATCGCATGACCTAAATATGATTCCTGCACTTATGATTTCCCTTGAAATTTTGTTGACGTCAGATACACACGAAAACAAGACGTAAACGTTCAATGATGTTTTCTGTATAAAGATCACCTAGCCTTCCGAAATTAAAAATTATAGAGATATGTTATGATTTTATTTAACAATGAAGTATCAATTTTTAGATGATGGCGGGTTAGTTATGTTTATGAAGCAACACATTATAGGCGCGTTTACATGAGCCATCGAATCCATGGAATGAAGAGCAAACTTCGCAATTTTTCCCTCTTGGGGATTTTCGCCCAGGCAGAACCGGAATTGTGAGTTTTCGCAAACCCTCCAATCAAGGAGGTTATGACGTTACATTCCATCGATTTGGCCACATTATTTGTGTTAGAAATCCGCATCGAAAACTTTTTCCCCTAATGGAGGGTTTTTCATTCCATGGATTCGATGGTTCATGTAAACTCGCCTTATATGACACAAACCAAGATATATATTCAGTCCCACAGATATAATGCATAGTATTTGAGAGAGGTTTAGGTTTAGCTTGAATTATCATCGCACTAGAGCTACATGAGGGCTATTTGCAACGGGTGTCGTATTTTAGAACAACAGTCATATATTTGAGAGAGAAAAATAATATATGTGTCAAAGTACTGCTTTAAAATGTGTGTATTTTTAAGCAGGTATGAATGAATACAGTAAGAACAACCAAACAAATGTAAAATTAAAGTATCACCTAGTTATTAAACATAATTGTTAACGAATGCCATTGTTTAAAGACAAATGTTGAAACGAATTTTAAAATTTAAAATCTTTAAAAATTAATAATTAAGCAATAATACACTGAAAAATACTTTCCTTCATTTTTTTAATAACTAATATAATCATACCTAGTGAAATAGCTTTAATTGCAAAGCAATTCTCTTTGACAGATATTTTAATTTAAAATATAAAGATTAGATTAATCGGCCTGACCATACTTCTTTAATGTGATTGATTCATATTATATGTAAATATTAGATAAAAATTATTTTAAAATTTGAAGTCATTCACATTCGCTTGGATAAGCTTGTAACCATGCCCCCTTTCTTTCCTTCTGTATTTCGCCAAGATAAGGCTCACTCGAGATAAGATATGTGTTATCACGGGGTTATCGGTAGAACTTCAAGAGTCCAGTCTTACTGCACATTCCTTTTTCCCAACACCATCGCAACAGCCCAAAAGTCACGCGCTGGATCGCGTAAGAGTTATATATCTGGTAAGTTTTTCAGATTTTTAATTATCAAGGTTTGCTGGGAAAATAATTATTATTGCGTTATAATTAGTTCATCCATATTAATTATGGATGAACTGTAATATTTACAACTTATAACATTTCTAAACTGGTAACGTCTAGCGTTAGCCATAATTTTTTTTATAGACTATCTTTTAATTTCCATACCATTACAAATGATCTTTTGAAAATCACTCCCGTTCGCCTATATATCTAGCATCGTTGCCAGGCTTTAACAGACACTTGCGCGCCATACAGGTAAGTTGTGCGCCTCGAGATTTTAAACTGCGGTGCAGTGATGAGGTGGTTACGAATTTTTTAGGTGTAGGATTACACGTGTAATTCAATTTAACCCGAGATTTACAAACTTTAAAAAATAAAAAAACTTTAAACTCCAAATCAGGGTAAATATTATCCCTAGGAGGTTAACTATCCGAAATGTTTTCCTTTTCAAAGATAATGTTGAGAAGAAATTCAATATTATTGGAATTTTGTTTGTGAAAAATTTATTTAAATACCAGTAGATTATATCCCTCACCAGCTTAACCCTAGTAATACAATCTTTTCTGATGAAATATTTACCCAGGCTTGCAGTTATGGAAAGGAAAAACTTGGTAAAGTTAAAATAGGTATTTGGAAATGAATAAAATTATTAAAATTGCTGGCACATATACTCACATAACACGGTTTTTATTTTCTATATTGTTTTTAAAATTGATAATATTTTAAAAACAATATATAAATTTTTTATAATTTTTTTTATTATTTATATTAATTTTTTATAAAAATTTTATTTTAGTATACTTAAAAATCCTAAAATTTTGAAAATGGTTAAAGTTCTACAAAAATATTTTCCTATGTTAGTTCAAAGACCTTTTACCTGTACTTAAATTACGTTTATTTTCTCGTATTCTAATGAAAGTAGAGAGCAATGGAAGATGGCTGCTAATTTAGTACTGATTCGAGGGAGATTAGCAAGGCGTTCGTGTGTTTGACTTAAGTCGCAACTCAGAAGATTAATTAATAAGTAGAATTTTTGTCAACGTGCCCACTTCCGGTTCTTTTGGCTATTAGATTTTGCCTCAGAATCTGTTCTAAGTATGTGTTACTTTTATCGTATTTTTAATTAAATAATTGCTCCCTTTGTACAAATAAATGAGGCAATATTGCTTGCCGGGTGTGTTGAGGCGTCCTGCATTAGAGGTTACCGTTTCAGGTTCTGTATTCATTCAGCCTTCTTATTAAATTTTCAAGAAAATAAGTACCGCCAGTTAATGAAAAACGTGGTTATGGCGTTTGTACACGTTAAATATGTCTTTGTGGTCCAAATCCAAAGTGATGCCGAGTACGAGACACTCTTTGGATGTGTTTTGTGCCCTTTCAGATAATGCCTCATCATCACTTTACCACGTTCCGAAATTACTAGACTGATACAGTCTCCTATAAGCAGATCTAGTAGGACGCTAATAAAAACGAGTCGTTAAGTTCGGTTGACGCGATACAAATTTTCATTCATAAACATAACATTATAATGCAAAATATGTTTAACTAAACGAAAAGAAAATTATTTGATAAAATTACATAATCTTTTCAAAATATCAGTAGACAAAGTTTATTTGATGTCAATGGCTGTATAAATCTAATAAATATTCGTTTGACAACTGAATGCCTTCTCTTTCCATTTGAAATTTTTCAGTATAAGGATAGAATTGTACTTTCTTTTTACTTACCTGTGATTATATCTCTATCGATAAAAAAAATATTGATGGATTTTTTTTATGATATTTAGAGTCACTGACACTTTTAAACGACAAACTTTTACAGAAAATCGCAAGCCATAAAATATCGTGCAGTTTTCCGGAGTACTTTTTTGTATTTCAATATATTTCTTCCAAAATGATAAAAAAATCCTTTTCAAAGGCTTTTGGGAAAAAAAATCAAATGAACTTTTTTTAATTTATATTTATTCCTTGGGATAATATTGAAATTTCTACATTCCTAATATGAAATCAAATATATACATTAATGTTAGTTATTTATGTTAGAAAATTGTAACTGGGTAAAATAATTTTCATTCATCGCCCTTTGATACCAATTTATGTTGATGGATAAATAAATTAATATTGTTTTTGCATTATTTGTAACACTAATAGTAGAAGAAAATAGCATTATAAACATACATAGCATTATAACTTTAAGGTGTGTGTTGTGTTTTAGTTATGTAAAGTTATAATTATGTTAAAACTCGCGACACATAATAATGTCCCAAACCCCCTTTTCTCTCTCAAATCAATAATTGCAATGCATTCTTGCTGTAATTTTTTTTTTTTGATTCTATAAAATACTATGTCAAGTCGTCAAACGCTATCGATACATTTGCGAAAGTATTTATTCAACTTAGAAAAAAACTAATTTTTTTAACTATTAAATTAGTTAATTTGTAAACGGAAATAATGAGAAGTTACAATATCCTAGTTAATGTCCTTCACGTCTGAGTAATTAATTTCGAAACACATTCACTATTTAGATATGTCCTTTTCCAATGCATTTTCGGAACTAACACAAATTTTATGTAACAGATGCGTATGCGTATATGCATACAGCTGTCACATAAACTCTTTTTACGGTCTGTCGAATGTAAAAGGACGAACATGACACAATATTGAAGTTATTTTTGGATATTTGGTTTTCTCTCACCTTGTTTTTGTTTGAAGGGTTATTTCAAAACTATTTATTTACCAAATGAAAGATTTAAGGAATTAATCTGAAACCCCAAACATATTTTTCACATACACAATACAATATTAATTTTTTTAACCATAACATCTAATAATGTATCGAAATAAAATTTGATTTATAGTTTCCTACGGATGTACTCAGTCAAATATAACCAAATTTCACTTTATAACCGCTGAGATTTTCAAGTTGGTGCATAGAAATTATGAAATTCATATAGTTACAATTTATTTAGTTAATTTTTTAGTCAAAAATTAAACGAAATTTTTTTAATAATCATATTTTCTGATAGTTGGGGCTTCCCTAGCCAAGTTTCAAAAGCCAGCTCTAGTCACTAAAATCTTACATTGGAAATATTTATTTAATGAAAAACATTTTAAACACTTTTAAATAAAATAATATAAAAAATTCAATTGTACAAGTCATTTGTTTAAAAGACTGACTTGAATGCAATATTTTGCTGACAACGCAGTAAAGTAGTTCTGGATCATAGCACCATTTAAACATTGTTTTACAAAATATGTAGTTTTACTTAGATTGTGATTTTTTACAATGATTTGAAAAATAACTTCAAAAGTTAAACATTTCAAAAATCAATTAACATTAGCCTGACCATATTTGTTTCAGTTGTTAACTTTTCGGCAATGAAATAATAATTAAAAATTCATAAATCCAATTTTATTTACGTTGGTTTTGTTTGAAAAAAAAACTTTGAAATATAAATCGGAGACTATTTTCAAAATTTTTATAGCTAGATGGTTGAGTAGCAAACAATACTGTTCTGCGTAATTTAGTACGCCTAGTCATCCTAATTTAACATATCAAACCTTCCAAACCCAATGATTACATTTGTAATCATAAAATTGTAATTTTTTTTCTCACTAAGTTACACTCGCACTTTTTTTAAATAAATTTTATTCAATATTCCATAAATTTTTCTAAAATTACATTTTATTCTATATCGTTAGATGGCACAAACATGTCTTTTGAAGAATTAAATAATGTTTGTTATAGCTAAATGAAAGTATGAAAACATGGTAAAAATAAAGTTTACTTAGATCACAAAATGAAAATATATCAATATAAACTATTTTTAACAAATAAATTCGTTATTCAAATTATTGTTATAATGTATTCAAAAGTAATGATTAAAATATTTTGTTCGTTAAATTTTAATTCACAAACTAGACTTTCTTCCCAACTTTTCACTATTTCTTCTGGATGCATAATGAGTCTATTTCACATTTAAATTTTGTCTATTTCAATTTTATATTTTTAGAATAAAAAATAAAAGTTGTGATCGAAAGGACTAAAAGGTTTTTCAGACATAAGTTGTAATTTTTGCTTGATTCTTTTATTGAGAAACAGAGCTTAAAAACAACGTTTTATAGTTTTATCATCACTATCGGAACGACGCGTGTCAGCGTTTTCCATAATAGGATTATATTCTGAAAGGAATGATTCACTGCGGGCACTTGTAAGATGGCGGATTGTTGGCATACCTGCGCAGTTCATGACGTAGTATTTATACAGTATCTTTAATTTAGGACATATTCTTCTGAACTTAGCATAAGTTATTTATTGGGAAAACATAATTAGTTTGTTTAGTCTTATGGATTCACTTTCAGTAAAAATGCATGAACTTAAAAAAATATTCTAATACATGTAAATGTTTGAATGCATGTTAATTTTTGCCACATGTATTGATTGAAACATAAAAATTAAATATATTTCAAATCCCGGTTATTTTCCATTATGATAAATAGTTCAAAGTACTTTACTGTGCACGTAAAACTACACTCTTATAGCAAACGAGCGATTTTAACTCAGCCTCTGAGTTAATGTTCACTCCTCCAGTGTCGAAAATGCACCTTCCAGTGTCGAAAATGCACTTCTCCTACTGAGGTAGATTTCACTCTTTTGTTTTAAGAGTGTAGTTATTAATGCAACTATAGTGCTAAAAGACGGTCCTTTTTAAAAGAGTTGAATTTCATCATCCCGTTCAAATAAAGAATTTTCCACCAATTACAGGCTCTTATTCACTTTGTCGCAGCAGTTTGTATGGTAAAATTAACTTTTTAAAACGATTTCATTGAAAGCATCACTTTTTGCTAAAATTATTGAAAGGGTTAGCGTTTTTTGTATTATACTATAAAAAATATTTTCTGATAAAACTTCAAATTAAACGATTAAGTAAACAAGTTTTATTAAAACTGTGTAATAAATACATAGAAATATTTTCTTAAATTTCAAAGTACAGTTTTTAAATTAAATTTCATTTTAATAAAATTTTCCATTACAACATTCTCAATGGGTAATTAAAAAAAATTAAGTTAAAATAAAATATTTGTTTTAATTGCCTGTCACTGCTTGTAACCCCGATTTTTTGTTTGTTTTGTTTTCCTTAATTAATCTTGAAGTTACGTTAGCAATTTAATTTCTTTTCACCATCAATAAAGTTTGACAATAAAATTTTGTTGACGTCATTGTAAAACGATAAAATAGTCGTTGGATGTTGGTTTGTCATTGAATTTTTCGCAATTCACCGTGTCAATGCTAATGAGCATGTTTTAGGTCTTGACACACGGAATGCTACATGAAAATAAATTCCTTTTCGAGCCTCGAACATCGTCCATCGATCTTTATATACTGGACAAAATCCTTGCTTTGAGATAGTAGGAGGTACCGCAAGACTCTGCTCAGGCATGTTCCAAAAACTTATGAAAAAGAAAACAGAGTTATAAGTAAGCATATAAAACAAAATACATTTAACAAAATGAACAAACAGTGGGACAATAATGTAAGAAAAACATGATTGCAAAGTTTTTAGGACAGTGGGACAACAATATAAGGAAAACATGCGTGCAAAGTTTTTTCATGGTCATGAAATACCAGTCAGATATTGATATATCGAAGAGAAAAACAGTTTATCCAGTATATATAAAAAAATCATTGGCCTCGATTGGTGAATCAGTGACACTTGGGAAGTACCAATCGGAGCAATTTGGAGCTATACGATTGGTTCTATAAAGAAAAATCACGAATGAAAGCTGGAATGAACTACGTCACCTGAAACATACTAATTAGATTATTTTATTTCTAGGTAAAATCAATGAAATGAAAAAAAATTTATGGTTCTTTTATATATGAATACTATGCAAAATGATAAATACAAAATTTTAATTCTTAAAAAAATCGTTATAATATTTTAAAAGATAAAATAATTTTTTCGTCGTTTTTCCTCTGAGAAGCTTAGAAAATAAAGGTATTTTATCAATAAGTCTTAATAAATATATTTTTCAATCATAATCGTATTCAGAGGAATTAAATCTCATATAAATTCTTATGTACATTAAGTAAAAATTATAATTTAATTAAATGATGCCCCTTGATTTTCCCGTATAGTGATCATTGCCCTAAACTAAAACCTACCATATATTTTATCACTTATCCAAACATAGACAGAATAGTTTTTTTTAAATCAATTCACATTCTGATAAACATGTTTTTAACCATAGAAACGCTGACAATTTTGTCCTACTTATTGTACAACCTTGCTTACAAAATTTGACAAAAACTATTGACGTAAACACACATTTCGCAAAGTGTTCGAGAAGGATAGATAATCTTTCCTTTTTTTGTGCATCTTTTTTTACGTTTTACAAGATTACTGCTGTCTTGGCAACAAAAAAATATCCCACAGATAGAGAAAAAACTAGATAAGTTTTAATCTTATTATAACTGATAATAATTACATAGGTGTTAATGTCCTGGTTAAACTAGAAACGAACTATATAAACGAAATGTTTGGTAATCCGTTAGATCGTAAATGAAGATTAAAAAACGATTTATAAAATATCTTTAAACAAAGCTGTTATTCTTTTAATCCATTAGTTTAATTTTATTATGTATATTTCCTAGTCCAATTAACCGTTGAAGGTAAGAAAAAATACAAAAATCAAATGTATTTAAATGTTTTATAATCAAATGTAACTTGTGTCTCAAAAAGTATCAAACAATTACTCTTGTTGGTAAAGTTTTATTACTACTATACTTAATAAATTATGGAGGCCCAATGGCTTAGTGGTAGTACCTCGCATTGCCTCACCATCGGTCCGGGGATCGAATCCCGGATTGGGCGAGGTTTTGTTTGGTTTTCTGCACGTTTTGGAGGATGCTGATTCTCAAAAAGCAGCTTTTTAACCTTTTTCCATCGGTCGTTTAGTAGATATGTACACCTCGAACTAAAGATCCAAAGTCTAATTTGGCATATGAGTTACTGATACCTGTTAAACGTCGTAATAAAGTTTTTAAGATAGCCTATGCACATAGGGTAATGGCCGTGGAACTTTTTAGGTTTTAAAGTATTGCAGAAAAGCCCAAACTTTCTCGTACAAATCTTTAACAAAATTCTACTGTATGAAATATTTAATATTGAGTGGTTATGTGGAAATGTTCACAGGAAAAAATAAATATAATAATAAAAATCAAAAGAGGTTATGCACTATCTGCACATAATTCATGAGCCATTCATCAATTTCTTAAATTACTGTGCTTTTAGAAACAAATGCTAAATTTACTAAAAGCTTTTTTAAAAAAACTCAAACTAATACAAGGCCGTTTTATTCACCATAAATCTTTATGATTTTTAACTTCTATGTGTTATTGAAGGATTCAAAGACGTAAAATAACATGCACATCACTTAAAACTAATTAATTGAACACAAAATGAAATAAAATATACTAAACAACACGAGTTTCATTCCTAATCCTTCATTCTAAGTATTCTATTTTGGGCCAACGCGGACTAGTAGCTATGGCAACAAAGAGTTGTGCAATGAAACAAATCCTACTCTAATAATTGTAAATGATGGGTATAACCTAGTTTTTCTGAGATTATTTGCATTTTTCTTTGTTTTAACTTTTTTAAGCGAATATTTTTTTAAGTATTTCAAACTTAATTTGAGTTTTTTTGTTTTTTTAATTTCTAGTCTACATATCCATGTGACTTTTTAATAAGATATTACCTATCAATATTTCTATTAAAAAATGTTAAATTGTTATTTCTGAAAGACAAAAATTAAAAGTTTTAGGATTTATGATCAGTTTCAGTTATTCATAGGTTAGGTTAGGCTAGGTTTGAATTATGGTCGCACTAGAGCTACACGAGGGCTATTGGTGACGGGCGTCGTATTTTAGAACCACAGTCAGGTGACAAGCCAACACCTGAATCAGTTGTTCATAAAAACATAAATATTTTTATTTAAATTTGTTTGTATAACTTTAAGTACAGAACGTAATAGAAGCAGATAAGTATAAATGCTATATTCAGATAACTTCTACAACTTTATGCATGATACATGATAACATTTTACATAAATTTAAGATAACAAAACTATTTGCGCCAAGAAACAACTTTCTCTTTTTCTCCCCTCATGAATCTTGTTAAGTATTATATAAAAGTGTTTAAAGATAAGAATTATGCAACTGTTGAATAATCAGCATTGTGTTGTAGGATAATTTAAAACAAAAATTAGCTTGAAAAAAGTACGAGTTACTGCAAGGTTTAATTACAACCAGTTGAAATTTAATATTGCTGAAAGAGGGGGGGGGGGGGGAATTAATTAAAATTAAAACAATTTTGATATTTATTTTAAAATCTCTCTCTATATATTTTAATTTATCTGAAAGAATTTTTATCAAATTAGAGAAACATAGTTAGCTTAGCTAGTTTTCATGTAAGTTTCAAGTACTTTATGGTTAGTTTTTCTTGCAAGCATAGCTTCCTGTTCGGAATATTATCATCACAGGTGTTTCTTGGACAATGGAAAACTCTATGTGGGGTGCGTGGGGGGGGGGGGGGGTAATTTAACGCTACATGGCTTTCACTTACCGCTCAAAAAATCAATAACTTTGCACTTGTGTGATTTTCTCGAAAACCTAATTATGATGTCCGACAGTTACTGGGAAGAGAACCTCGTGTACCAAATTTGAAATCTGTAGCTCTTTTAGTTCGAGATGTGGAGTGTTTTCAGACAGAGTGGCAAACGGACTAATGTTAGAAAGACACTTTTTTTAGGATCAAAATGCTCCATAACATGTAGAAAACTTTCCATGACCTGAGAGCATTTCATATTCGGTAACTGAAAATAAAAATGTATGTTACAAAAACACTTTTTTTAGAATCAAAATGCTCCAAAATGTGCATAAAACATTCCATTACCTTAGAGTATTTCATTTTAGATAATTGAATGCAAACATTTCGAGAGAATGTCGAAAAAAAATTCCTCTCTCCTAGTGCTAAATGTAAACGCGACTTTCAATTGGAAACGGGCTTACAAATAAATTAAATTTAAATACTGCGCGATTAATTTCAAATGCAAAGTGACCTATTAAATTGAAAAAATATTCCCAAATGACAATCAAAGAATTTAAGCTAATTATAGCTGAGTATATATTGTGCAATTGGCAAGGTCGAACCCATTCCTCTGCTCCTGCCTCCCTTTGCATGTATAACATAACCTTCATTTCCTTCAGCAAAATGCATACTTAATAAGAGTTCGTACATGTTCCTCTGACGTCTGCTTTCAGGTAACCTTGAATTATACCGGCCGTGAACTTCACACTTAACACATGAATGATTACCTCTCACAAAATTTACTTGGAACGGTTAGGCAGTTCATTATCATACTTTGACGTCTTCTCTTTGTTCCTATAGTTTATCTTAGTGCAGCGCCGCCAATGAAGGCCGTTCTAGTGTTTGATGGGTGAAGCTCTTCACATACTAGAGCACATCGCACACGGCCTCGCACCTGTAGATACGAGGCCTGTGCCCATGGGCCGAAGTAACTGAAAGTTTTTCGAACTAGATCACTATAAGCGCTTCTCACTAGTTCGGGATTGAATCCACAGCAGCATAATGCACTTATGCTATTTTGGACTCAATAATGCTGTCGAGACTCAAAAATTGCACTTAATGGTGCTATTCGAACTCAAAAATTGCACTCAATAATGCTATTTGGACTTAAAAATTGCACTCATTAATGCTATTTGGTAAAAAAAAGTATGAAGGATGTTTCTGAGGTCATAACTTTTCTAACAAAAAAGAAGTTTTTAGAATCGAGGGTTAGAACGATTTTGGAAGAGGGGTACGACGGCCGGACATTTTCAGCATGTCAATATACTTTTTCATGCTTTTCAAAAAATCTTTCGAATTAAAAAAAATAATAAAAGTATAATCTAAAATGGTTTCTTAATTTATTCTCTTAACGATGTTTTAATACAGTGTACTTCTTGGTCGATGGTCTGGTAATAGGTTTTTAAAATTTTGGTACTATATTTTTTTAGTATTTAGCATTTGGTCCTTTCATAGAGTTTCTTCGATAAATGAATTTCTTAAAGTTTTTTTTTCCTTTTATTGCACTAAGATTTTGGTTCCAGTTTTCTTTTCTCAATCCTACAGGAAATTTGTATGCTTTGGGAATGGGACCTTTTCTTCTTCGCCTTTTAATTTATAATACAAGTTTGTGAACTTAAAATTCTTAAATTTTCGGGGCAGGCACTATCTTTCATTAAACTCCAAAGAAATTTTGTAATGGGGATGTTTCAGATTATGTAAGGTCCTGCCCATCCTCTTTCCATGTCCTGTGATTTCGCTGGTTGTTTCGGTTTTACTCTCAAAATGCCCGTCTAGATGAAAAGAAACTTTTCTTTCTATGCAAGATGTCTTTAACAAATGATTTGAGCAACCAACAGCACAGCAAGAAGTTGGCACTTTAAAAGCTTAATAAGTAAACTTTTCTTTGAAAACTCATTTTCGAATATAAACTAAAGTAATTCCATCCAAGCAATGTGCGGTATTTGTCAAGCAGAGGAAACTACACAGCGAGAAATTTGGAGCAAAACGAGAAATTTGGAGCTGTTGTCATTTACGACTGAAACAACCCATGAAATAGTTTCAAAATCAGTAACTAAATATTTTTTTAATTTGTTGGTTAATTTTTTTTAATTTTGAAAAGAACTTTTTTTTTAATGGGACTTTTTTTATGATGTCACGCTCTTCATAATGCGATTTTAATGGTTGTTTTGTTTTCTTTGAAAAAGTGTTGTAATAAAGCCCATTGTTGTTTTTTTATAACGTCACGCTTTAAAAACTGCGATTACATTGGTTGTTTTGTTTTCTTTGACATAGTGTTGAAACAAAAAAAAAATGACTTTAAAATATACATGCTTCAAGGTTTTGAGTGGAAACAGAAATGCTGAATGAAAATAATTTTTTTTTATCGATCCCAGAGTGGTGAATCAATGGCTCGTAGGAACAAAAAACCTATCACAGTACCGATCAAAAAAGGAAATGCAGGAAGGAAAGCCGGAAGGAAATACGTCACTTGAAACAAACGATTCAAAGTCTTCTTTAAAAAAAATGCATTCATAGTTAATGCTACAGTTTTCCTTCTTGAAATTTTTTTTCTTTTGCGTAAATCACTTTTTTTGTTCTTTACTAATGAGATTATTTAAATCTGATTTACAAAGAGGAATAGCCTCTCTCCACGTTTCACAGATTTTAGGAGGCGCGTACCAAGTTGGCAGTGCGCCAAACCTAAAGGTATGCCATCTAGCGGCGGGTGGAAAATTCGCGCAATAATACGAAGTTCGAAAAATCGATATATCAGTCGCCGAAGTGTCCACCACTTTTTTTATATTGCTTGTGAGGAAGAGAGCGGTTTCAACCGGATTCTTGCCTATTTGAACAGTCTTGTGTTGTGACTGCTTCTTCTCCTCCGATAACAAAAACTTCGCAACGTGTTTTCGCTGTCATTAAAACGCCGGTACTTTAAAATATTAACAATTTCTCCGAAGAAGGTATTGCCGATCAGCAAAATTGCGAGATTCGTAGAAGCCAACTCATTGGTAAACATGGTCGCTTGACATAGGTGCATCAGCTGGCTTGGCTAGCTACAAAGTTTTCGAACTTTTAAAGGTAAATATATTTGTTTAATTTGTTTATTATTATTTTTATTAAAGTGGGCATGTTTTCAATACCATTCTTGGTTCCGGATACTTGTTATAACGATTCTAAAAAGAAGATCTAAGTTAAGAACGACTTGTTGACGTTTGTAAACAAACTAGATTTCCAAAAGTTCCACAAGTAGTTAATTATTATTTTTATAGCGATATAATAAAATGTATATGCATGGGGCTTAAAAGGTATTATTTTGCTATTAAAAGTATAGTATATAAATGCCGGTTTATTTTAATTTGAATTGATGGCTGTGTTTTTACAAGATGACCCTCAAACGTTGGCTATTAGCTTTTAAAATAAGGCACCTGTAAAAAAAATACTATTAGTCATAGTATAGCATATAGTATTAGAAGATATTATTGCTAGGAAATAATTATAGGTTTTATTTACATATATTATAATTAAGACCGGGGAAACTTTTTTTTGTTTCTATAATTCACATACTGGAACATTTAAAAGGTTCTTTATGGAATTAATGTTTGAACAGAGGCCCTGGATTTTTTTTTAACTTACAATTCATGCAATTGAGAAAGACCTTTTGATTAAGGTATTTTTTACCCTGGTATATATTTTAAATTAGGATACATAATCGTCCTTACAAAAAAAAAAACTATTGATCCCTTAAACATCACCCTGTGCCAATAAAGTACTGAAATATTTTCGTTTTCAGTTGTAATAACTGTTTTGCAACTATGCATATTATTTATAAAAAGTTACATTTGTAGGGATGCATGAATTATTATTTACAATTTTCTATAAGCTTAACAAAACTTGACTAAATGCCTTTAACAAAACTACAGGAAATAATCTAAAAGTGTTTAGAGCTGAAGCCTTCTAGCTTTATGTGTTAAATATCAAAAAAGTTAAATGCAAAAATCTAGAAGTTAAACATTCAGTTTTCACATATGTTACTGTAAATGTTTGAAATTTTTTCGATGTTGAAAAATACCTGAGAACGTCTGAAGCATTTTCTAAACAACTAAAAAAGATTTCAGAGATCAAAATGATCCTTTCAAAATATTTTTTTTCCTTTTATTTATATACATAATTTCTTTTTTTTTAATTATTTAAAAAATACTTAATTTCTGTTCAATATGTATAAAAAAAACTAACAATATGAATGCTAAGGTAAAAAAAAAATATACAAGGACTTAAAATTTCTTTTTGATAGTATGACATTTTTGTGAAAGATTGTTTAAAGTTGGGCTTTTAATAAGGGAAAATATGTATTTTATAATAGATATATAATCCAAATTAACTTTTTGGGGAATAATATTTGTATCTGAAATCTTTTAAAGGTACTAGTTTAGAAAATGTACTTTAAAAAATATCAATGAGCTTAAGCCCTTGTAAAATTTGAAAAAAAATAAAAAGAATTTCTGTAGGCACCTTGTACAGGGGCCCACTTGCAGTCTCCAAGGCCTTAAGTTTACAGCAGAGAAATGTACTGAGCGGAGGAAACTGGGTAAACAACCCGGCTGGCGCTGCAATTTCCCGTACTCTGATTGGCTGCTCCTTCCATCCTTATATTTGTGCGCCCTGTTACGTCAAAATCGAAGGAAAAAAATAATTAAAATAACACTCTAACTGAAGCTTAACTAATAAAAATAATAAATTTATGTCTTGAAATAACAAATCAATTTGTTTATTGAATGTGAAATACCTTTTTGTATTCGATTCTCGCACTTAAAAATGAGAACTATTTACCCTTTTTCTCGTAGAACATTTGTAGACTGCAAACCTAAGGTCGGTTTTGGTATAGTGTGCTGTATTCCTAAAATTTTCACAGGGTATGACGTGCCTTAATAAAAAAAAGAGGGTATACTCTTAATATGAGTTGGTCTTGGGTAATAAAATTTACAAATATGCATAGTTGAGAGTGTTGTACCTTGGGACAATTTTTACATTTAAAGTCTGGCAGCTTGAAATTAAAAAATTGCCACTCATTTAAAGAAGAGAGGATAAACTGTTCCAAGGTACAACATGGTGTTGTACCTTGGGACATACCTTATAATTCAGTCAATAATCCTACACTTGAACTAATTTGTGCCAGGAAACAAAACTTTATTGTTTTTTCAAGGAAATACACAAATAAAACTTCATAATTTAAGAATAATTTAAATTATACAGCAAAATTGCAAGTCCAAATTATTTAACATTATATGATGATACAATATGCTTTACTGTCCCAAGGTACAACACACTACATGGTTTAAATAAAATCAAGATCGTGGCCAATCTAAATACATTATCAGTATTTTCTCATAACCAAAATATTTTAAAATCTTCTCTTTTATGAAGAAAATAAAGTGCAGTTGACTTTTTGTAAAAGTACAAAGGTAAAAAATTATATTAGAATGAGAAAAATATTTACTTTGGGGTAATGAAATATTATTTTTTGTCACCAATTCAATGATGCCAGTGTTACATTTTATTTTGGTGATGTCTGTTGGTTAAGGCTATTATTAGAAATAAACAATGTATGAATATTGCCGATAGATTCTTAGAAATTGTCAGTGTCCCAAGGTACAAGCGTCCCAAGGTACAACACTCTCCCCTACTGTAATTCATGATGTAAAAAAGTAACTTGGTTTAGGCTGCACATAAAATAAACTTATCTTTTAAATCTTGCTCTTAACTTAGTTAGAAGGGAAACACAATGTAACTTGCATAGAAATGTGGAAAATAAGCAAATTATTTATTTTCCATAAAAAATATCCCAAAAATCAGAGCAAGATTCCTTTTCTGCTCGCCCACATACTGCTTTTGATTGGACATCAGTCGCTGCCCGATGGTTTACCAACCATGATCTAACATCTCTTGATACAAACAGATCAACTGGTGGTTCATTAGCATAAATGAACATTAAACTTTAAACATTAGAAATCAGTAAGATGACCTCAAATCAGTTACAATGATGTTCATTAAACTGAAGACCCGTTCACACTCTGCCCTTGAGCAGGGCAAAGTTGATTTTATCATAGCAGAGGTTTTAGATCGTCTGGCACAGGTTTTGTGTCAAACTCGTTAAAAAATTAAAGGGTATATGCTAATTTGGAAAATAATTAGTCAACTCTATTTTTTCCAAAAAAAAAAAAAACATGATGTACCACCGTATATACAGCCCTAAGTACCACATTAAAATATTAAGCATATAGCTTTTTACAAAAAATTATATGTAAAAAAAATTCATTTAAGTTGGATTTTTCCTATAATACATACTTTTTGAGCCATTTAAAGATGCTTTTTAACAGGTATTTTTTATTATTTTACAAGCAAGAGCATGCAAATTGTATATTTCTCCCAAGTATGAAAAATATATATATGAAAGTATTATGTGTCAGCGCATTGAATCACTAAAGTAAATGTATAGTTCAATATAAAAAAAATTCTAGGGCTACAGCAAGCATATCGACCTGTACCATTTCCTACAAAATATGTTTACTTGCGTTGCATTCTGTCAAATTATCAGGGTGAGGGGGAGTTACAAAGCAAATTTGGATGGAAAAAAAGTTAATAATTAGTACCAGGAATGTTCATAATATTTACATCCGATGTACAACTTTCTTACAATCACATTAAAACATTGGCTACCAGCTGAACTGATAAAACTAATAATTTTAGCAAGACCCGATAACTGACCAAGATTGGCTGTTATATTGCAAGTTGTAATTTTTTCCCTGGGTGCACTAAGAATTACAATTTTATTAAAAAGTAACTTTTCATTGAATCATTTAAAAAAAAATCTGTTATAAAAGTTATTCAATGGTACAGCTGCATAAAATAAATTAACTTGATATAGTGACAGGGTGATTTGTGTGACCTTCAGTGATCAACCATTATTCATCTTCTAGTTGAGTTCCTTTTTTTCTGTTTTAGATATAAAAAAATTAGTTGATAGGGAGGAAACAAAGTTTATGTAAGTTTTGCACAAAGTTATACTATCATATTAGAATTTCCCATGTGGCAATTTAATTGCATTATAATTCCTGTTTATCTAACTTCAATTAGCTTTGAAAGAAAATCTACTTATACCTTGGAAAACATTAATTCTAAGTCTGTGAAACAAACTTTAAACTTTACTACTCAAATAAAAAAAATATTTTAGGAATAATGGATCTGAGGTGTAAATTTTTAATTTTTGTGAAATAGTGGAAACTTTTAAAGCAGTTGTCACTTTACTGCGACAAATTCCTACGTTTCTCACTAATGGTTTATATTTGGGTCGGTACTTTTATCCAAGTTTCGAGTGCGACCTTGTTGGTGCCTAATTTAAATTAACACGCGATTCGCCTATCAACGTTTGGCACGTGACTAAGCAACCCGTGCTTCAACAACCCTTTTGTCGCTATTTCGGTGAGTCGGCTTTTACGTCTAGATTACTTTGTTGGTTCCTTTTACCCAAAGTTGCTTCGCAATGTTCTTCCTCGAAGAAAGGTTATTACACTTTTGGAAAGCTTGCGATACCTTCCCCTTAAAAAAATGCTTTTTTTTTTTTGTCTTGTTAACAATTTATATTTTTCTTAATTGATATTTTATCAACCCCTTCCTTCTCGCTTCCGTGGTATTTCCGGGCTGGCGTGTTCGATAGTAACGTGCCAATATGATTAAAACTAATTTGTTTTGTCCATGGAACATTTTATTTCTCATTTTACTTATTATTACTTCTTTAAATTTCAAACTGAAATAAAATGAAAAATTAACAGTGAATTTATATATTGTTTATGCCCTTTGGTGCGCTAGAATTCGGTTGAAGATGTGTGCGGAGGTTTCCGTTTTTAGCAATACCTGAATTTTAACGTCCGCGTTCAACAGGTACTAGGAAATAGTCGTCTGTAGCTCTTAATTAGTTCGAGCTGTAAAGGGGTTTCAGACATAATAACAGTCTGACAGACGGACTAATTTTCAAATTCCACTATTTCAGAATCGGTACAATACATTTAGAAAACCAAATTCTCAACTTCGGATTTAATTTTCGACCGCCATCGCAATTCTTATCTCTCAAACCTTATCTAATTAATACTTATTTCAAGTAATTGAAAGTAAAAATGAATGAAATGTAATTTATTGCATCAAAAGTAATAGATATAAGAGCCATTTCAATTTGATTTCCCTCGAATGATAAATTTATTGTCACTTTGTAAAGCACTGTAGTTGCCGAATTTTGTTATCCAATTAAAAATAAATTCTTCCAAGTATACCAAATACTAGTATAGTCATCAAATAGAGCCTTAATAAGTGGAACCTGTTAAGCAATATTGTTTCTGGGGGCGTACCGTACATTTATCATTACAGAGAATTAAGATTACGAAACCAGAGCGAGGATAGGTAATTCTGGCAACATGCTGTCTGGGGAAAAGAAAGAAAAAAAAGTGTGCATTGTACTTAGGTTTCCCCATCGAGAGTTTCCCAAAGTTATTTAAGTCACCTTTGCTTACGTCATTTTTTTGCTTTGAAAAGGCAGCATCTCTTATTTGGCTAGAGAAGAAAGATGCAACACTGCAGGGCTTTTTCTTTGGAAGTCGACAATGGCATTTATCAAGAGTCGTTTTGTTTCCTAGTAGTATAAATAGCTAAAACAAATCAATCTGGTATAAGACTTGGAAATAAAATAAATGTTGCGAAATTTTATTTTATTCCTTGACATTTACTTTGTGTGTTGTGTAATTATTCCTCCATTTTTAGCTTCCATACTACGCTTATAATGAATGACAAAAATAGTTTTTTCTATCATCTTTTGCGTCCCTAACTTAAATACTAATAACAAGTGTTTTTTGAAAGTTTTAACCGGGCAACTTTAACTTATTAGTCTGAAAAAAAGTATAGGCACAAATTAACACATTACACAGGAATTTTCGCTGAAGGCAACAACTATTTTTTTAACTACTAAATAAGAATTTGCATAAACATTTAACTAACTTTGATTTTGGGCATTTTCTGACAACTTAAATTTCATAACGAAAATTTCGTATCATTTAACAAAATATGCTATGTATTATACAGTTCCTAAACTCTCCATTACCCTAGGAATTGGGCATCTGGAGATAAATTCGCAAAAGCACAGAAATGCCGTTTTCTGAGTTTTTATAAAAGTTAAGAGCAATTCAATTGCAATCGCGACCAGCCTATTTTGCAAGTGGAACCTTTTGACAAAAATGTGCACTTGATGTGCTGAGTAAATGGGATGGGCCAGCGTTGAGGAGGGGAGATTGGACACTGGGACAGTGACCATTGATTGACAACCCAAACGACCTTCAATTTCCTTTCATACAGAACTGGGGTTTCGGAGGTCTGCGCTACAGAACAAAGGCCGATTGACAACTAGGCAAACAATCTTAAGTTATTTCCGATATTCATTCTTAGAATGTAATCTTCCAAGTTCCAACAAGTTTAGAACGGTCAAGCTTCAATTTCCTGCGAAAATATCTTTTGGAAAAAGGGGTTGTGGTAGTTCGTGGATGGGCCGCTTATAATCCGCAACGAGGGAGAATCGGAATTCCGCTGTCCTGGAATAATCGGGAGATTTCTGTGTATTCAAATTCTAGGTGATAAATTTGATTTATCAAGGAGTAACGAGGTATAGTAAATGTTAATGTTTTACTTTTTATGCTGATGCGTCAAAAATTTATGCTTTTGTGCGGAATGATATTCTAATTTAGTTCAACTTATGTATGCATTTTTTTAAAATTCGTATTTTATAAATTTTAAGAAAATTGTTTCTGAATTTTGTACCAACGCAAGAACATTTAAACTTAAAAGTTTTAACTTAAAAAAATTCAATTCAATTGGCCAATGAACGAAATTTTTTTGCCGTTTTAGATCGCTTGATTTCCGCCATTAGCAGATTTTTAAAAATTTGCTATTTGCAGACTTTAAAATGCAATTTCTTTAATTCTAAAGTGTTTTTTTTTTGGAGGGGGGGGGGCAGTTAGGTATCTAAATTTTATTTGAATATTTGAAAGACCTTTATTAAAGCGTTTAAACAAGGTGGATAGATAATTTACTCAAAGAATCTAGTGTTGAACTGAGCATAATTAGTTTTACAAATGCTAGATTTAGTCATTGAAAGTTCTACTTTTCGGCATTAATTTTCAACACGTTTTGCTTATTCAGTTTATCCCAGTCTTTTATTTCTTGTTATTATTATTTATTGTTGTATTGGCAAATTGAACTTATAGACAGGGGGGTTTTGCTGTGCGCACATCGCGGTGTCAATCATCCAACCCACCCGGAATCAGCGACAACGTAACGAAGAAGAAAACGCATAACAATAAAAACACATCTGTGTAATTAATGTAGCTGTTTGAGGATTGAGCGACTTCCTTCAGGTCAAATAATGCACAAACTCCTCCTTCTTCCACTATTTTTGTCCGCTTTTTTTTCTTGGCTGGTTTCCCTTTACCCGCCGAGCAACTCTTTGCCTGTGCAATTTGGGACACGTTGCCTCTTGTTGGATTCGTTGCCGGTCGTTGGTAATTTAGTTCAGGGATTACCATTAGCAATTGGCATCTTTTACCCTTTCGTCACTCAATGCTGCCGATCTAGAGATGTCTGTAGGTGCTTAGCGGTTTGGACTTGGGAATTATTCAAAGTGTATTTAATTGATTACATCGTGTGGATTTTAAAATCCGCGATGCCGTCCACGTTGAGGTATGGTTGAATTTGGAATTTTAATGTGTGTTCGGTTTTTTTTTAAATTCAAATATTTAATTTCTTAAAATTGTCTTTTCTGTATTTTTAGTCTTAATAATCACTATTTGACCCTTTCTTTCTCGCTTCCCTGAAAATGACTATTGAAGTTGTTGTCTTTTCCTGGATTTTTTTTATTTTAATTCAAGCTAAAATATATGTAGGGAAAAATGTTTATATAATTTTCAGAGATCAGAAATATACTATTTTACGGCCGTTTTTTCAAAGTATCCAATCCATTAAATAGATAGCTTGCCAATTCATACAGATTAAAAATTTCGAATATTGCCTAATGGACAGATGGGGAGAAGGTCTTTTACATGTGGCCTATGGTTAATAAATTCAAAATATCCTAACCTAAAATGGATGTTTTTTTACATACGAGAGACAAGTTTCACAAATTTGATATTAGTTCATTTTAACGGTGTACTTTTATTTTTTATATATTTCTGTATTTTTCAGTATGTTTATTTATATATTTAAATCTTGTCATATTTATTTGATAAATTGATTTTATTTTCAGATCGGATAGTCCTGTCAACGGCTTTGTAATGAGCAAAACACCCTCAGTCGAAGAAATGGCTGTGACAGAAGCTAAGAAGGAGCCTAAACAGGCTAATGTGTTCGTGTTTGATGACACCTCTTATAGAGAGTTAATATTTGACAACTTGAACAAGCTGCGGAAAAACAAGCAATTTTGTGATGTTACTTTGCAGGTAAAATTGATTTTTAAATTCTTTAGAAATGTCTAGTTTGTTATTCTCTAGTATTGTAAAATACTATTATCAGTTATATTGAGAGCGATTGTGTATAACGAGCGATTCTAAGCGATTATTCTCTAGTATTGTAAAATACTATTATCAGTTATATTGTTTAATTAAAACAAAAAAAAATTATAAACTTAACTGCTTTAACTCCTTCCTTTGTGCTCCTGTAAAAATGACGGGGTGAGGTTGTTGGCTTTTCTTTAACAAATTTTGACTTTTGTCTAAGAAAGAAATTAAGAGGAGAAGAAAAAATTCAAAGAAAATTACAAGAAATTAAAAAAAAAATCAAGGATAAATAATCGGCACTTTTATGACTGTTTTCTTAAATTATCTAATTAGCACACTATTTGCTTGTCTGTTAAAAAAAATAGTGCATAAAATTCATTTGTATTTATTTTAATAATTATTCTGCTTATTCATTTTCCTATATTAGTGTTTAATGAATTTTCTAAGTATGCACAGTATACAAGATATTCTAACTTTAATCTAAATAGCTATTCTTTACTTTTATTCAGGAAAATATTGTGCAAATTTGGTGACATCTCATCTGTTGATTGAAAATATATGAATAATTTTCGTTATTTCTAGGTGGAAGCATCTCAGGATGTGAAGGAAGTGTATGCTCATCGTGCTGTGTTGGCAAGTGCAAGTCCCTACTTGTTTGACCTGTTTACCGCTGAAGATAAGAGCAACAGAAATCAGTACAAACTCCCTGGAAACTTTGATTTCGATGCTTTTGAAAGTCTGGTGGAATATGCATACACTGGCCGGTAAGTAACTTTTTAATATTTTTTTTTTTGTCTTTTGAATTTTTAAAAGTCTAAAATGAAAAACGCGCTATTAACGAAATATTTAATACTGTAGGAAAATTTTAATTTTTATCAAGTAAAAATGCCTTAAAAATAAAAATTATCAATAAAAAATGCCTTAAATAATAACCTTGTCCATTTTTTTTCTTTCACTATTATATGCCTGGGTGTTCTAAACCTAATAAAATTTGCTGTGAGAAATTTAAAAATTGATCAATTATTGTTATATTAATAAGACTGAAATTTTTTAAAAACACGATGCTGTAAACAATTGCAGCATCCAGAAAATGATTAGGGAATTTTAAACTGCTTTTTCTGCAGACACCCGGAATACTATATCTAATTCTATAGTGTAGGAAAATTTGGTACATATTAAAACTGTTATATGGTCCAAATATTCTGTTTACCTTCATGATGTTGCTGTGATGTCGGTTAAATTGATTCACTAAAATTAGTGCCTGCTTAGATATCAACCCCTCAATTAAGTGGTTCAAAATTGCAATTGCTGTCACCATTGTGTGTGTCCTGCATTATTTCACTATTGTCCAACATTATTTCACTATTTTTTTTTAATTATTTTGTTCACATTATTTTAATTATTTTGTTCTTTGAAGGCTTGAGATTCCATCTAAGTTGGTAAAGGCAACATATGTTGCTGCAACGAAGTTGCGCATTGCCTCGGCTGCAAAGCAATGTGGTAAATACCTTGTTGAAAATATGACACCTGGAAATTGCATCAGTAAGTCTCATTTATTTGATTGATATCAACTTATGTTTTAATGTGTTTACCATTTTTTTTTTTAATTTGACAGACAGCTTCACACTAAATTATTTAGTTTTTAGTAATAAGATTATAAAAAGATTTATTTATTTGTATTCTTATTAAAAGGGTATCTAATTTTATTTGACATTGTAGTAATATTGTTTGTTAATTTCAATTTTAATAAATTAAATTTACAGGTTTGCGTTCGCTTGGTGGCATTGCTTCTAATCCAGATCTGCTTGTTAAAGTTGACAACTTTATTCGTCAAAATGTAAGTATAATATTATTGTAAAGTAAATTTGTACATTTTATTTGCATTTTTATATATATTTATTTCATTTTAATTAAATTCATTAAAATTATTTTTAGTGGGATTAATTTTTAAAAATATGTTAAACTTTAAAATATGCTTTTTAGTAATGTACACTGTAAGAATATTTATCATGTTTAATGTTAAGTATTTGACTAAAATTTATGTTAAAATGGACAGCTCAAAAATTTAAAAAAAAAATCATTTTCTTTTTAAAAATATTTTGCTTGTTTTAAAGAAATCTCTGTGTTGGTAGGATATCCTTTTGTTTAACTATGTAATGATGAATATCTTTTATGGCCATCACTAAACCTTTTTGTTTGTAGATTTCAGATGTGATCAAGTCGAAAGAGTTTCTTGCACTGGCCACTATTCCTGTTGAGCTGCTGCATTCCAGCCATGAGGAAAAGAATGCCACAAATATGAAACATCTGTGTGATATGGTTTTGGATTGGGTGAAAGCAGTGACTGATGTAGAAAGTGTGCAGATTGAAGATTTGGCACAAAAGGTAAGCTTCTCTTTTAAAAGTGTTTCGTAATATTACATAACATAGTTTTAATAATGCATTGCATATCATTTATGATTAGATAATCCTGCATAACATTTAGCAATATTGTTTATATAATCATAACATAGTTTAGCCCCATCTAAATTATTTTTAATCAATGCATTGCTAATAGAAATGCTAAGAAACGATTCAATTGAACTTAAGTATAGAATGAGGAGATTCTACAATGGTTCCGCACAGAACTTCGATCTTTTTGCAGAAACTTTTTTGGTGAATTGAAGTCATGGTCGCTTTTAAATGACCTTGTGTTAGTTATTCAATTTATATCATTGAATATTATACAATGTCAACATTTAAAAGAAGAAAAAATTGGATGTGCTCATTGCAGTTTGTGTAATCATCGTAGGAGCGATAAGTTAACCTATCGTACATCTTCTAAACATGAATTAAGTGGTGAATTTGCTAACAAATATTGAACAGAACTAAATTAAACTTGTTCCTTTTAAATTCAGGCAGGCTGCAAGATCAGTCTAAAGGTTTTTTAAAGATCCCAGTTGTATATCATAAAAGTTTCTATACCTAAGGTAATACAAAATTTATGCAAGTCTGTAACATATAGTAAAATGTTTGGGGGAATGTTGCAGGAATACAAATTTTCTGCACCCCTGGCTTTGGCAAGTGTTATCATTGCTTTGCTAAAAGACATTATTTTCGTGCTGGTTATCAATTTGACTTTTATATAAAAACCATTTAAAGGGTCAACAAATTACACCCATTCAACCTAATCTTATATACAAATTAAATATTTGACTGAACTTCATATATGTACTTATTGATCAACACATTATTATCACCACCAGGTACACATGCTGTATTTGAACCCTGACCGGACCTTGCACGACTGCAGTGACATTGAGAATGGTGACCTTCAGGACTCTGAAGTTATCCAGGACTACAAGAAACTCTCCAAGAAAGCAGCTGTCCCTGCATCCACCAAGCAGAAGAGTAAATCAACATCCCAAACTCCCGCCAAGCCCCGACAGTTTTTGTTCACCAAATCGGACTCCACTTCATCTTTGTCATCATTGTCCGATGAGGAAGATAACGATTGGAAAGTTATCGTTACGGCCGTTAATGGAGGTAAGGTTTTTTAATGTTTTGTATAGATTTTTCAGTTCTAATTAAAAGAAATGTGTTATGTTTTTATTTAGCTAATATTGATGTGAAAAAACATGTTATTTCAAGTTTTTCAATTATTCAATTAAATTATTAAAAAAAAAGTAAATGCTAAATCTAGTTTAGGCACAAACTTAGCTGATGAAAAACTTAATCTTGACCTTGTTTACCTGTCCCCTATGAATATACAATTTGTTTTTAAAATTTTAATGATTTGGAATACAACAATGTATATATCGGATACAACTTTTGTAAAAGTACTGCTAAAGGTTTCTCTGATTTTAAAGCATATGACTAGTGTGATCTCTTATTATTTTAATACTATGTTAAGTTATAATTTTGCAATTAAAAATTTATTTTTGTGATGAGTTATTTAAATTAAACTTTGTAGTTTTTTCAGTTTTGCAGTTTTAATTAACTCATCGTATTTTTCTGATAATTAATACTTATGTTCTGTATACAATAGCCCTTATTGTTATTTTTTCCTTCAGAAAACAGCATGGTTGGTCTTGTTGCTGCCTATGGCAAGCTGACTGTTCTGTCCATCCTTCAACGTGTGCACTCTCCCAACCACAGTCCATTCTCTTCAAGAAACGCCTCAGTGGAAAAGATCAGCACCTACTCGATAGTTCCTCCAATGAGTTCTTCGAGATGTGCAGTTGGAACTGTGGAGCTGGAAGGAAAGCTTCTTGTCTGTGGTACGACTTGTTTTGTTATTTTAATTAAATGTATTTCTGTTAAAATACTCTGGTGTGTTGTGATATACGGGGTTCGTATGCCTCCTAAAATTCCAGTAAAACTCCTGAAATTTCATTTTTTTTAAAGGCCCCTACAACTCCTGAAATTCCCCCCCCCCCTTCCCCTGAAAAATTTATTACGCGAATCATTTTTCTCCTTTCTCTGCCGTCAAGTCTAAGAAATGACTTGACAAATCTGGTAAACTCCCTGTTTTATTTGATATAAGTCTACTATGTATGCATAGAAATCAGAGTTTGGACATTGTGATACTAGTTTATGTCCCAGAATGCACCCCACAACTCTTTAGCTGGGATTTCTTTTCTTCTGTTTCATCATTAGAAGTGCTGGGAAGTCACTAGACTAATACGATAATAAACAAACACATTCAAATGTATTCCTGTATACCTCCTGAATTTACATCTCTGCACACCTGAAAAACTCCTTAGAAACTCCTGAATTTCACTATCATAAATAGAGTACAAACCCTTAATATCAAATCGGGTGTTTGCATAACTTAAAAAACAAGAACTATGCTTTTGATGTGTTATTACTTTTTTCAATATCCATGGTTTAAAAGAAGTTTTATGGCTCAACATGCTTGGTGATGTAATAATTCAGGTCAAGCTCATCCTTTTCATCTTGCCCAAACAAAGTGCAAAACATTTACTTAATATTTCGGAGTAGCTTGTCGTTATTTTTCATTTTGTTATAATTTATATTTTCTAGTATCTTTAGTGAGAAATTCAGTTTTAATACTATCTGTTTTCAAGGATATAATCTAAAGTTCCTAGTATTATGTATAGAAAAACACAAACACACAATTAGAACATTTCAAGCATATAAATTTTCTTTTCTGAATAAATTTAGGCAATGTGGATTTGAGAGAACTTCGGTAGGAATCGTAAATAAACAGTTAGTTGATCTTGCCATTAATAACGAATTTACGTTTAAAAAAATTGAAGAATGAATGCCAAATGTTTTTTCTTTAGGTGGCTATGACCGTGGTGAATGCTTGAAAACCGTTGAATCCTACGACTTCTCCACCAACAAATGGACCACAATGCAGCCCATGAAGTTCCCCCGTGGTAGATTCAACGCAGCCGTCGTCAACAACAAAGTGTATGCTGTAGGGGGTTGCGATGGTCAAAAGGAGCTTGGATCTGCTGAATACTGGGACCCAGAAACCAACTGTTGGAACAAGTTGCCCAATCTACCGGCTGTTCGGTCTCATGCAGGTGGGTGTTATGAATTGTGATGTTTTCATGTGTGTTTTGTATTTTAGTGCATGACTGATTTGATATGTTTTTGTTCCCTTAATGTTTTTTCTTGTTGAGTCAGCATTGCATTTAATTTATTAACAATAACTTTGTGGGCGATAAAATTAGGTTGCACAAAAATTTTATTCAATTAAATAATTGAATCAAATTTTTGTGCTAACTAGCGATACTTAGCCATGTTTTCTTGGTGTTTCAATCTGTGGATTTGAGCACATACATGGGTGTTCGTATCTGTTCAAGCTTGTTTTTAGCAAGCTCATCCTTTTGCAAGGGAAAAAAATCAAGATCATTTGCAAAGCAAACTTAATGATAGTTGAATGAAACTAAAATTTTGAATGGCAAGCCAAACAAAATTTAATACTGTTGTAACTAATCTTTTGAATTGTTAATAATGTAGTTAAATTTATAACCCTTCCCCTAAATCGTACAACTTTTTAAACTCCCTTTGAATGTTTTTAGTTTAATTTTTTCTCTCGATTTTTTAATGTATTCATTCTCCTGTAATATTTAGAATAAAACTAATCATAAATGTGCATTTTGTGTTATTATTTGTACCCATAAACTGTTTCCCCTTCATGTTTAATGTTACTCAAGCTAAAATCTATTTTTAAAATATTATTAATTTTATTTCCTAGAATAAAATTGCCTCTTGCAAGAACTGTACTTAAATTTCAGTTTAATTTTAAAATATCATTTATTTTTAGTGTTATTGTAATAAGCGAAAGATTACCTGTAAAGGATTTAAATGCGTTTTACGACAATTTAAATTATGTTTCATAGAATTTCAAAAAATTAAATTTAAAAGCGTAGTCAAATGTTTCTAATTTAAGCAGCTGTTAGTTTCTAATTTAAGCAGTTGTATACAGAGAATATCCACAGAGTTTATACATTATACATGAGAAAACCACATTTATTCTTGGGGCAAATAGTTTTATTATGAGAACAATATTTACATGTTTTGCAGGAGGCAGAATAATACAGATGCTCGTATTCTAATGAATATGGACCTGTGTCCTGCGAAACATGTCCATTTTTACATTATGAAACTCTTTGCACCAATAATGTTTTCTTTATGTATCTTCAAGTTGTTAGTAGCCTTTAAAAGTTTTGCAAAATGACACATTTATGAAAATCTAATGTTTTGAGTTTTCCTTTCTTTTCTTGCTATACTTTTTAAATTAAAATCAGTGTGATAAGTTTTTTAAAATAGTTTACTAACAATTGTTCTATATCTGTGATTAATACATTTTATTCATTTTATCGCAAACGATTCCGAGACAATGAGTTTAACCTTACTGGCTTAAGCAAATTTCCATGTTTTCTTTTATAAAAAGTGTTCTCTCCTGTTTGTTTTCCTAAGTTTTGTGATTTTGTTTTCCTATTTCTATAGTTAAGAATTTATTTTTTTATCCCATTTTATTTACATTTTATAAAAAAAACTTGGATTTTGAAAATCATTTTTATATGCATGATTCAAGGAAGTAATTTTAATTTTTTTTTAAAACAAACTTTATTTAACGAATAGCATTTGAATCGCATATATTCAAATTAAATAACCTTGAGAATTGGTTTGCTTTATTATACAGTATATAGGAAACTACATACCATAGATATACTGAATTTTTGATGAATTAGTGTTTTATGTTTTTTTTGTTCACTTTACTATGGATTCAGATCAATGTTTGCTGTTTTTGAAGAAACGTTCATTGAACTATGGGAAAGTTAGCATTATTTCAAGTGTTGTTTTTATTTCAAAGTTAGAGAATAGTGAACTTTCTAAAATTACAAAGAACTTTTACTTTATTGTACAATATATATTGTACTTTGTCACTATTTGACCTTATCGAAAGCAATTTTTCGACTTGGAAGAAAATACTGAGTATAAATTAATGTTAAGGGCCATTGTTTATTGAATCTAACTATCATCTTATTGGGTATGTTTACCAGTATTGGCAGTTTTGGAAATATAGTTTATACAATGCTATAAACCTCATGTTACTATACTATGCTAAAACCTCAAGTTATTTATATGATAGACATTAAAAGGATTTTATTTAGAAGATTTCATGCAAAGCAAGAAAACCTGCAAAGTAGCTATTTATTACATCGAAAGAAAAACTACAAAATGGAAACTGTCCTCAATCTACCTTTTGGAAATTAAAATGTTTTTTTTTTCTTCCTTCTGTTCATCTAAAAAACTAAACAAGTTGAAGATAATCAAGAAGCCTAATTTTAAATCCATCCTCTGGACACCATGGGAAATTTGCTGGAATTTTACTCATTTGCATCAATTTTGAATAACATTTCAGTCAAGGAATTGTATTGTCTTTTATAAGGGAAAGTAGGTTATTTATATGCTAGAGCTCAAACATATTTTACCATGATTCAAAGCTACATTACATTTAGTTGTCTTATTTTTGAAAAAAAAATTAAGTTATTAGTTTAGAAATATATATTTGTTTGTTGAGATGTGAGATATATATTTGCTTGTTTTAACATTTTAGGAAGAGAGCTTCTGTTAGTTGTATTGTTACGTCCTGGGAAACGATTTAAAAAAACTAAAAAGGAAAGAAAACTAGAATTTGTTTTCTGAAATCTGTTGGATCTATATATATGGAATGAAATGTTTGCAGGTTTAAAGAAGCTATAAATTTGTTAGATATTAATACCTGTGTATTATGCATCAAGTTCAGCAATGAAATATGCTATCAGAGATCATTCCATTTTATTTTGCAATGTTAGCGGCCTAAAATACAGACTGAAGATTTTACTGTGTATTGAAAAGTATGAAGATATGCATGATTACTTTTTCGCAGTTAGCAAGGAAGAAGAAAGAAACTAAAATAATTTAGCGAATAAACATGCATATTGAATGATATTATGGATTGTAGGAATAAAAATAATTCTGTAAATGAAGAGTTATATTATCAGACATTTCAAGAATTTCATTACTGTATGACTTCAATAAAGAATTTTATAATACATAACAAGCGAAATAAAGCCTGGAAATATTACAAACTGTAGTATTGCAATCAGCTTAGGATAAAATAAATCCTTCATAAAAGAAAATGCTATACTTGTGAAAATTCTAACAAAAGTATGACGTGTAAGAAATGATACGATTGTTAATTTTGTACTTTATTTTGAATATTTTTGAAATTAAATATGGTTTGGTTCTTATACTTTTATGCTTTCTATCATGGGATTTCTATTGTTCAAACTAGACTTTTCTAGTGTTCTTATGCAAAATTTAAAGTTCTTGAAGCATATTTAAGTGCCAACTATTTGCTGGGGTTCCTTTATATAGTTTTCTAGGAATCCAAGATGCACATTTTAAGAACCACATCTATGATTGTCCTCACTAAAGTAAATTTGTTCACGTGTTATTAAATTTCATTGAAAATTTAGTATGTATTTTACAAGTTACATTTTTATGATTGCGATTCCCTAAATAGTTCTAATTGTTTCTTTTGGAATTCTGTGTAAAGTCAACTATGGTTAAACTTATTTCTGAATTATGTTCATAAATACTAAACAAAACTTGTCTTTCTCACAGATATATAGCAATAACGGGGGATGTAGGGCTAGAGCGGAACTCATTATCTTCTAGCTAGACTGCTGATTTAGCTACATCTCAGTGTGATGATTCGGGAAACAAGAACACTTGAAAAACTTAATTCAGCTTTCTCGTGTAATTTCAGGTTGTATATTCGTCACTGTCGTCCTTCGTAGGTGAAGCAAGAAAACGATGCTGCGAAGATCTGCAATATTCACTATTCTTAGTGATTAGATTTCAGCCCTCCGATATCACTGCGGAAGAGTTTTAGCTTGGCAGTGGTCTATGATGAGCATATAACAGACAGAAAAGTAACTACAACGCCAGACTGAGAAGCTACGAACCCCGTTGTGTGTGTGCATATCGTCCATTGTGCTTTGTACAAGCAAACCAATTCTGCCAAGAACTTGTCATTTTTTTTTTCAGCTGCATTTTTGTGTTATTTTTATTGGAAAATTTTTCAAAATTTGCATGTATTTTACTCTTTGGGTATTTTTCTTTCTTGAATTCTTTTCAGACTAAAATATGGTTTGGTTATAACATCTTTTAAAGCTAGGATTTGTTTTATGGGCTGTTTTGGTGAATGGACATTGTGTGGGGTTTTTTAACACTTTGTTTTGTGGTATAACTTGACCAGTCATGGTGTTTGTTCACGCTTTGGTCTATCCCCTTTTCATCTTAACACTGTTTCATACTCGATAAACCATTTTTATAAGTTTGTAAAATTGATTCAAGCTATACTTTGATATTGTCTATGACTGCATTTGACCATGAACTGAACTTAGACTAGCATAATCTTGCATTACTTCTTCATTGCTGAAGTTATGCTTTTTTTTATATTAAATTAAAAGCTGCTTCTGCAGCTTTGTTTTTGCGAACTGGCAATTGGCTTAAGTGTTTTATTGCTTGTAAAAAAAGAGGCTATTCTCTGACATTTTCTTCCAATTATTTTGTTGAGGAAATTAAACTTTTTTTGTATTGCAAGAGCACATCATTGGCCCCCATGCCGAAGCATGAGATTGGAGCATAAACTGAGAACTGAACAATGAAAAAAACTGATGCAAAACTAATGCAACTAAATACAAAACAAATACGAAATAGAATGCAAACATTACAGAAAATCAGTCTTAGGATGCCAATTGTATCCTCTCTCTACCCTGCCAATATCGATTGTACAATTTTTTTCATTCAATGAACAATTCAGTAGATGATCTTTGTCCATTTCACTGTTCTGATTGAACAATGGATTGCTATACGCAGATGCTGAATAAATGTTTAGCAAGGCAATAATGTCCAGTCTCTAAGTGAAAGGCCACTACTGCATTAACATATTTCAAAGAATTTCAAAGTCTTTTACTGATTTTCTAACCTATATCACATTGGCAACATTTCTAGCTTGGCACTTCGCATCTTCTGCACATGGTAAATAGTAAGACTTCTGTGCTCATATTTCTGTCTTTGGTGATGGTTTGTTTCGCATCTCACATCCTTATCCCACTTTGTGTCGCATCCAACTTAACAGCCTGTTTACTACTTTTTGTGTGATTTATTTTTATACTTTTAGTTTTATATTTTGACCATAAAAACCTTCTGATCAGTACACAGATGCAGCTTTTGAGATTAAAAAAAATATAACCTGATTTTTGTTTTGTTCACCATTCTAAGTAAAACCGTAGTTCTCAGAGTGGATTCCAAACTTGTGAAATATTAATGGCAATCATTCTTGGTATAGGTGTTTGTAGCATGGACAACAAGCTTTATGTTGTTGGTGGCTGGAATGGACAGCGTGGCTTGAAGCGTTGTGACATCTTTGATACTGAGCAGAGCACATGGTCCTCAATGGCTCCTCTATCTACAGGTACATTTAGATTATTCTTATTTTAAATCCTTTTGTGTATTATGTTGAAAAGCAGAGACAAGTTATAAACTAAATTATAGTCTAGATTAATAATTTGAAGTCCAACATGTTATGAAAACACAAATATCCTGTAAATTATCTTTTAAACAAATTATTTTTTAACCTTTATCACTTTTCAACTTTGTATGATAAAATAATTGAAAAAAAAATGACCTTAAACCTTCAGTTAATATTGACATTTAATTTATATTGTACCTCATTGTTTGTTGATTAAAAATTCAACTTTAAGTTTGAACTAAAAAAAAATTATAAATTCCTAAACTTTAACAAATTTTTATTACTTAACTTTTAGGAAGGTACCAAGCTGGCGTTGGTGCAATGAACGGCTATGTTTATGCAGTTGGCGGTTGTGATTCCTGGAATTGCTTAAATTCCGTTGAAAGATACGACCCATCTACAGATACATGGATGGTTATAGCATCCCTCAACACAGCTCGACGAGGTTGTGGACTAGCAGTGTACAATGGTAAGCTAGTTTCTATTTGCAATAGTTTTGAGAAATGCAAAGATAGTTAATAGAATTTATGATTGAACTAATTAATGTCAATGGCAGTTTTAGAAATTTGATGAAAAAAATTTAGTAGTTATTTTTGCTACCAATATTAAAAAAAAATAGTTAGTAGCATTTTTGAGAAATATTTAATTAATTTCGAATCCTGGTCATGGGCAGTGTCTAATTTTTTATATATATGAAAATTGATTGGTGTGCTTTTTAGGATTACTCATAGTTTCATGTTAAAAAATTTATGATAAAGTAAAAAATAGGTTTCATATTTTATTTATAAAAGTTGGACAAATCTGTAAAGAAAAATACTGTCTTTATTTTAGTTATAGTTTTATCAACTTATTCTTATTGTAAGCTACTTTATTCTGAAATGTTCAGTTTAGTTTCTATCTTAGCAAAAAAGTAATTCTTTTTACCTACTTTCACTGATTATTAACAAAACTCTAATGTCTTCCAGGTAAACTGTATGCTGTGGGTGGTCACGATGGCATTCACTCCTTGTGCACGGTCGAAGTCTATGATCCTGAAGCAGACACCTGGACAGCCGGTCCATCCCTCACCTGTTGCCGGGCCAACGTGGGGGTCAGCGTGGTGGGGAACAAGTTATTTGCCGTCGGTGGATTCAACGGCAAGACCTTCCTCAACACTGTTGAGTACTTCGATCCCGAAAACAATGAATGGACCTCTTTTGTGCCGAAGGACGGCAAGAATCTGCTAACGAACTGCGGTGCGCTGAACGGATCCAGTAATGGGTCATGCATTGAAGAGAATGGATCCAGTAATGGGTCGGCGAGTGAGGAGAATGGATCCAGTAATGGGTCAAGCAGTGTGGTTAATGGGTCGAGTGGTGGGCTGAACGGGGTGGCGCACGGCGAGACGGAAGTCCATTGATTCGTTCGTAGACTCTGAGCGTGCACTTAACTATTTATGACTGACCGTTCCAACCAGACTCTTTACTCAAGAATTTGTTATTGTATGGATACATATATTGTTTATCTGTCACTATTTTCACTCCCACAAGTGTCGTACGGTTGATTTGATATGTATTTCGACATTTATATTATGTGGTGGTCTCTAAAGCTTAAGGCCCCCTTTTTCAAGTTTTGAAATATATAATAGATCATTCCATGATAGCAGTTAGTTACTGCAGATGTATTACTTTTGATTCCATTTCTTACTGATTGTGACTATAGTGTTTTTGAGTTATACTGTTTTTCTTTGTTTGCTCACTACTCTTAACTTACACGAAATAATCTCTAAATTTTAAATAGTTAAAATGCATCTGAAATTGGACCATTTGGGAGACATCCCTTTTAAAATTCAGCAAATTTCTAAGAGTTTAACAAGAGAAGATTTTTAAATCTTTTTAATCTGGAAGGCCAATTTTGAGAAGGTAACTTTTTCCGAAACTTCAGGTTTAGAAATAATGAGGACTTCTCATGCTATGTTTTTATATGTTCTTTGATACAGTCAAATGTTGCTTGACTTATTTTATAATCTAATTTATTACTATGCCAGAGAAATCTTACCCACAGGTATGCAACTTCTAAATCGAAAATTTTTACAAACCACTTTAATGACTTTCATTTAATAAAGTGCATTTGAAATTTGTTTTGTGTTGAGTGTTTTTTCTTGACTGTCCATATCTAAAAATTGTTTAAAAATGCACACTTCTATTTATCTACGCCGTAAAGTCATATTTAATATTGTCGAGACTAGGTATCCGATTAAATTGCATCCAAAAATTTCATTCCTATTTATACCAAAGTAAAAGAAGTTTAGTTGACAGACTTTCAACTAAACTCATCTCATTTAGAAACTTTAGCAAAAATTAATTGACGCAACTTAGCTATAACTTTTTTTTCTACATTTCCGTTGTCCTACAAGTTGTTTTCGAAAAGTTCGGTGATTGGTCTCATTATTATAATTAAAAACAACACCTGTTGGGATCTTGCACTCACACAGATGTAGTGAGAGAAATATCATCTAGATAATGTCACTGTGTCTGCGTAAGTTCAAGATCCTAACCGGCGAGGTTGTTTAATTATGAGACCAATCACCAAGCTTTTTTAACACGCCTTGTATATTAGATATTGATTAAATTTTAACATGAATCCAATTTTGAAAGCTGGCAATCATAGTTGTTAGTACTATCCAAATTAGACGAAACCACTTTCACTATTAGGAGTTCGCAGAGTAAAATGTACTTCTTACTAAGATTATAATATTCAATATAATCAAGAAATATGTATTTTAAAAAATAAGCGCTGGTAGATTATTTTAATAAGCTACATGGGCATTGGGCAATAAACCATAATTGTTTTTAAGTTCCCTGGACATAACTTAGTCCTTATGAAAAATTAATGTTTTCTTTTCAGTTTTTTCTTAATATACTAGCCGACTTGTCCTTATATAATTATTAAAGGACTATTGGTCAAAACCCCCTGTCCGCCAACCCCCGGGAATTGCTACGCAATTCCTATTTGTTTGCTCCGCAAGCAAACATGCAAGACTAATATGAGTAATGAGGATACTGCCAATGCAGGAATGCTCATCTATACAATCTGGCTAGTTTCCATAGGACTGCTCCAGGGCATCACGTAGCTTTATCGCTAAGAAACGATCTCTACCAAAGCCACAGGACGCAACCTGAAGCAGCCCTGACACAAAACAAGCACGCCACACTTTCAGCGTTTCTGATTGGCTGAAGCCGCGTAAGTCACGTGGCCTTCAAGTGTCCGACAATTACAATTTTAAATTACGTAGAGATATTTTAAAACAAAGAAAATCAGAATATTTTTAGGACATAAAACATTGACGAAAATTCCTTACTGTCCCCTTAGGGGCCACATTCAGTACCTTCCAACAGAGAACGTGAGTTTAGCAACTAGACCCTTCAATTATACAAGCCCAATAATTTTGGTCAAAAATTGAAACTTTGAATCAAGTAACAAATCCCTTAGGTAGCTAATAAAAGTGTACTATTTTAGCATAAAAACATATCAATCTAAGTAGAAAGTTTTTTTTTTTTTTTGTTATGAGTACACCTGCTCAAGGGAACCTCTCCAAAATTGAGTAGATTTAAAAGTTATAACAAATAGACCATATGTAAAAAAATTACAATACGTCTGACAAATAGAGCATTTTTTCATCTTGAAAGTACTATTGTCAGGAATAAAATAGTTGTCCTACCAGTCATATGTACAAGTGCGATCTGAAAACAAATATCTCGAAATTTAGAAGAAGACACAAGTTTTGGTTATAAATATTTTATTTAGCAACTACTTTGAACTTTTACATTCTGAGAATGGTCCCGCTGCATTTTATCTTACATTGCACAAGAGATGATGGCAAATACGGCAGAAAAAAACTACATTTATATTTATGCAATTCACTTTGTCAAGATTAAACTTATGTTGAAAGAAAAATTTTAAAACACATATATTTATAAATATTGAGTATAATCAATTATGCAAGCATTGCGTTATACATCAAATATCTCATTCAACTTGTTTTCAGAATGTTTTAAGGAAACATAATTATTTTTAACTTTGAACACTATACAATTTGTAACTGATGAAGTTGAAAAAGTTCATGATTTGAAAAAAAATAATGCTGCCTATTTCATTTTTCTATTGATATATTTAAAATTTAGTTGTTGCATACAATAACCAAAGCTTAATATAGAACTTGCAACACTTAAAAAAAGAAAAATTATAAATATATCACAGTATCATGCACCTATAAAGTTCATAAATAAAGAGAAACAATATAAAGACAATTTAAATACAATTGCCTAAGGGTAAAAACATAGTGGAGCGGTGAGTCAAGAGCCAAGCGGCGAGTCAGACGGCGCTTTTTTTTATTCAAGATGCTAGCGTCGCTTCACATGCACATAGTAGAGCGGCGGGAATTGCTGTGAAGAGAGCTTCATGTCATGAATCTATTCAACAAGATGCTCTCTTTTTTACATTAATTAAAATTTGCTTGATATAAAACTTGTTTCCTGTCCTACCTAAATGCTAACAAAATTATACAGTACAAAAAAAAAACGTATATGTGCAATTATTTTCTACTCCTACTTCCTTAAATAGTTTGTCCTATGTATACCGATTGTGATGGTCATTCAGCTGTTGATTCACGATTCCGTATCGACAGAATGAGCAACTTCACGTTCATTTTGTGCAATTAAAAACTTTCACCTTAAAATCAAGAAAAATTCACAAACAGACAGTACCACCAGCACTGGAAGCCCCAAGTCGACTGGAGCAGCGCTTCAAAGAAATCGTTGGTGATTTTATGAGCGGCGAGTCAAGATTCATGTCGATGCATGCAGCGCTGCTTGCCGCCCCACTATGTGCGCGTCAACTTGAATGTGTGGAAGATTTAAAAACGCGCCGCTTGACTCACCGCTTGACTCTTGACTCGCCGCTCCACTATGTTTTTACCCTAAAAGCTGCAAAGATGCTGCCCAATGGCTCATTTGTTTTCTCTATACATGTGAATTAATGATTCTGTATTTAATATTACTTATATAAACATATGTAGATAAAAGATATAATATTAACTGATCCATAGCCACTTCAATAGATTACCAAAATACCCATAAAGAAATTATTTTAAAATATAATATATCATGAACCGAACAGCCTAATAACTGAAAACCGATGAAAAGAATAAAGGAATGTGGAAAACTTAGATATTTTAAAATCAAAAACCATGAAATTATATTAAAAATATCAATACAATTAACTAGGGTATAGTTGTAATATTTTACAAATTTAAGTAGTATAAAGCAGGGGTTCCCAACCGGTGGTACGCGTGAGTGATGTGAGTAACATGCTGCTGCAAATAGCTTCTGTATGCATATGCAGTGAGGAAGCAAATATATGACTCATTATTTTAAACATTAACATTATATTGAAGAGGAAATCTTTAATTAACTTCTGGAGCGGATTTTGCCGAGTTTGTACTATTTTGTATTTACATGTTTTTATCCCTATAGGTAATAAAAAAAACTGTAAATTAATACCATTTATTCTTTTTATTTCTACTTTATTATAAGCATGTCATAAATCATCAAAGATCCAACCATTAAATACGAAGTTTTTTCAGGAATTTTACTCAAAAAAACCTTTGAACACTTTTAGAAGAGTAAATATATGTTTATTAAAATATTTAGGTCTGGTGGTACGCCAAAATTTCTCAAAAAGTCAAGTGGTACGCAGGTGCAAAAAGGTTGGGAACCCTGGTATAAAGCATTCACGATTTCCTTTAAATAAAAAACATATAGAACTATATACTTTTTTTTTAAAGAATGCTTAAAACTGTAATAATCTCAAGTTATAGTTCAATCTCTTAGTCAGTAGGAATTCTTAAACTTATTTTAGCTTTATAAATTTGAACAAATATTACACAAAAATAAGAATTGAAATCAATTTTATAACCACACACGTTAGAATGTTCCAAAAATTTTGTTCGTGATGTATGATAATTATGTGCAAGAAGTTAAATTTTTTCCTACATTAATATTTTGTGCAACAAATAATTTAATCTTAGATTTATGCATTTCATAATTAGCACACTATTAATTTTACTATAGTAGTTACTAGTAATATTAATTTTGCTAAAAATTAGAATTAAGCCATACATAAAAAATCACTATGTAAAATATATAAGGTGCAAGTCACATAGCATTTATAATTGTTATTAAAACCACTCTCTTTAGAGGTTTCTAATATATTGCATAATATATTTAAATTCTGTATTTATACATAGGTGCACAACAAAAAGAATACTTCTACATACTTTTTCAACAAATATGTTTAACAGTATATTTTAACATTGTGTAAGCTCCAAGCTAAGACTTAATATTTTTTTAGAAAGTTTCTTGAATTGCATTATTAATTAAGCCTCTAAAGGTTTTTTATATATATAAAACACAAGCTTCTATAGTTATAACACAAATTTCGCATTACCAAATCTATTCTTATTTGTACTTTTGAATACATTAAAAATTTGAGCAATTGTAAGTTTACATTTATCATGCAATTTCTTTAAATAAGTTATACTATTTTATAAAATCTAAAGAAATTGTGAAGTTATAAAAAAAACATAAGTTGAATAACCATGGATATAAAAGAAACAAGGAAAGTGCAACATATAAAATATATATACAGTGGTAACATGTAAGTAGTACAAAGTAGAAATAAAATAAAAATTAGAAAATATAACTTTAACATATTTACATACTTATGATACAAAATATTTTCAAATAAAAAAGTAAATAAATAAAATTATCAAAACATAAAGACATTATTAGGTTAATATCTGAGATTCGTGAAAAGTAGTGAAATCAATTAATAATTTGATGTTTTCAAATTAAATTTGATAAGTTTAATATACCTGTCATTCGAATAAATATAGCAGCTTTATTTGCTTAACATGCAAGTTTGAAATAGTACATCAAACTTATATTCATCAGTCTAAAATTAATTTCAACAATTTATACAAATCCCTTATGATCAAATGATATAATACAATGGAAGGATAAAATAAATAAAACTAACTGAATACTACTTTAAGTTTTGTTATTTTACAACACTTATATACAAATGAAAAAAAATTGTAAAATTATTTTTTTTAGTAAGAACCAATAATTATTAAAATGTACATTTAAAAGAGTAAATTGTTTATGAAACAACTTAATGGGCTGCGCCATCCCAATATAACATTTACAACAACAATAAAAAAAATAGTAAAAAAAACCAGTAAGCTGGTAAACTGTAACCTTATAACAGAAAAAAAAAAAGATTTTTAATAAAACCTTAAAACTAGATAAGTAGTAGATATTGAGCTAGAAGAAAAGTGGAGTGAGGTGCATGATTCAATGAACAGGGCAGCAAACAAGAAGGTTCAATAACGATACCCGGAGGAATAGATGGCACTGCTTAGAAACTTGCCTATTTTGCTATAGGGTTCGTCTTCAATAGGTTCTTAGTTGTGATCTAGATGGTTATTTCTTTTAAAAAGTTGGAATTTAAAGTTAAAGAAAGTTACTTTCTTTTGAACTAAAATTTAAGGAACCTAAGTCAATATGATAGAGGGGTCTCATACAAGCATTGCATACAAGTGTAGGGAAAATAGTCCTTTTCTGTTTGCTCAAAAGGGTGTGAGTGGGTTTTGGCTTGCTAACACTTCACTCCAGTTTCCCTTCTAGCTCAATGGCTGGCAAACTGCAAAAATGTAACCATATATCAGAAGAAAAAAATTAAACCTTAAAACTTGATGAGTAATAGATCCTTTTTTTTAATATATAGTTTTGAAAATAGCTACCAAAGGGAAGCGACTCATTTCATTAATTCTATACAAATCCCGAAATGTATAGGGGCTCAGAAATTTTTTTGTATATGCTTCTTCTTTCACTAAAAATTTGAAAATATTAAAAATTTAGAAATTCTCCAATGGATTAGACTTTTTTTTTACATTTAGGGATTCATATAGTACATGCAAAGACTGGAAACCCGTATGAATTTCTAAAAAGCTAGAAATAGTTTAAAATCACTTAAGACATAGAAAAAAGGTAACTTAACCTAACACAAAACGTTTTAGCTTAGTAATGCAGAACTCAGTTAGGAATAATTCTGAAAGCTTAACTCAAAAACTTTCAGTTATCGTCAGTGCAGGTAACTTTGGTATTGTAGTATTGCCGAAATTAGAATTTTATTACGTGAAATAAAAAGCAATGGTTCCGCCTTTCCAAAATTGTAAAAAAGACATTAAGATTGGCGATTATATTTGGCGATTTTAAGAAGATAAGTTAAGAAACAAATCTTTTTCCAAAGAGTGGAATAAAGTTACCCTCTATGGCTAAAGATACCCGCTTGGACAGTACTTTTTTTAAGATGCCTTAAGTGATTAAGCCCTTTCTAACTATATAGGATTTCATGTGCTCACCACATACTTTCCAAGGTTAAACTTACATTGTACATACATACAAAAAAACTGATAAAATAATAAAACATTTTCTTCTTAGCTACACATAGAAATATTAAAAGCTGCATTCAGAAATTGCAATTTAAATTACTAATAAATATTTTCTGTGAATACTTTGTCCAACAGTAAATAAGTACAATTTTAAGAACCTGTTTCTCTGCAGTCAGCTTTAGCATATTCTGACCCAAATTCAAATGCATCATTCTTACAAAAGCAACAATAGATAAATTGTCCGTCCTTCATTCAAGTCATTTGTATGCATGAAAAATACTTCATACAGTCCACTAGTGGCAAAAAAATGCAGTTTTACCTTGGTCTAATTTTTTCATACATGAATTGCTGTCCTTTGTCCGTTACCATCCCATCCTTTACAGTAAGTGTCTTTTTTCTGATGAAGTGAAACTGCTGCAGCACAAACTCGTAGAATTCATTCTCCATTTGCCAAATATGGGATGCTTGTATTTTTGCCACTGTGTCCGCGGAAGGATAAGTCTTATTGAATGTTTTCCGTAAATGAGATTTCTTACCTATATAAAAAAAATATGAAAATAAGTTCAAAAATTGCAGTTTGTATAAATTGCCCCAAAAAGAATAATTAATTTGAATAATGTAACAATACTCTTCCATATACCCAAGTATATTTTTGATTTCTTATCTCCTAATTTTTTTTAAACACCAGTATAGTTCGCCTGTCACTTCTTAGCATCTCAAATATTTTGATTGTGGAAGAGTTTTGAAAAAGGGCAAGGAAGATTTTGGGTTAGGTAAGAGTTTCTGTATTTGGCAATAAATGTTTAGAAACCTCAATTCTCAATTGAAATGTAGTGTGAATTTGTATTGGTTTCACTATTATTGCATAGCTATATTTTAACTTAAAGCGTTTCCTAATAAATAGTGACACTGAATATGTTAAATAGTACCTACTACAGATGCAAATCAATTTACCATCAAGTCAAGGAACTAAAGTAAGGAATGCATAATCCTTGACGTCCCTATCAGCAATCAACTGCTTGAGATGCTGAGAAAAGGACAGACAAACTATACCATACTAAAGTGACCAATCACATTAAAAAACAAGCAATAATTTTAATTAATAACTGCTTGAGATGCAGAGAAAAGGACAGACAAACTATACCATACTAAAGTGACCAATCACATTAACAAACAAGCAATAATTTTAACTTATCATCAAAAAGAAAAAATATATAGATAGGGTAATCCAGTACTGAATGATAAGTACCGTCTAATTATTCCTTAATCTTTTAAGAAGCTTGAGTAATAAGTTTTTTTACAATGAGTTAAGCAAGAGTAAATTAATTATACAATTAATCAAACCTTCAATGAACATGTTAGTGGCACCACGAAAATATTGTGGCAAAGCTGCTTCCAACAATGCAATAAAATCCTGTAATTCTTCAGTCACTCCAACCAAGAGATAATGCTCCGCAAGATTGCGTTTGGCCTGCCCTAAAGCCCACTCACTGCCAGGTACCCTTAAAAATATACATAGGGCATTGTTATTAAAAAATTGTAAATATAAGATGCATCAAAGTAAGAATGGGCTAAAAGAATGTATACTTTTAAAATATGAAATTTAAGAAATTAAGTACATCAATTTACTTTGCTACAATCTTTTTTTTAAGTTGTACAGTTTTTTTTTAAGGTTCTAGTTCTAGTTAAGTGCATGTTTTGTACCAGTTAACTTTTAAATAAAAAAAATTATTAAAATGGAATTGCCACAACTACCTCATGGCAATAATTACCCTTGGAACATAGCTATAGAACTACCAGCAAGAACAAATCTATTTCTTAGGGTTTTTTAATGGTCTGTCTCTTCAGAAGTTTCAAATATTGTATTACATACCAAACTGGTTACCAGCACAAAACTAATCTTTTACAAATACGGATTTTGAAGAGACAAAACATAATTAAGTCATGTATTCCGTTTACAGATTATGCAGACCTAATCTCCTAATTACAATACTATAGGTAAATTAAAGATAAATTATATATCTGTTCAATGCTATATGATTTAGAAGGAACTGTTGTTGCCATGTCCATGATATGTGCAAAAACTAGATATATCCGAAGCTGCCGTAGACAGCTTTTGCAACTTCAACTGTTAGAAACTGAACTATTTCGCAAAACATAAATTGCCTTTTTTTAGTTAAACGTTTAATGAACGCAAATGAAGAGTACAGGGGAAGAACCACTTGATGTATTAGGAGTCAACCCGTAATAGTGTCTGCTTGGCGGACATTGGCGACAGAAAACGGTTTCTCTTTTTCTTCTTCGCTTGGTCCAAGCTTCGGAATCATGCATCACATGAATCTCGGTAGTAGAAACTGGTTTCCTTACGCCAATTTAGGTGATTACTCGCTATCGTGGCCAAAGTGGCCTGCTGAGGAAAGTTCTCTACGAAATTAAGCAGTTTTTCCCCTGTACTTTTCAAATTAAAGTTTTTTTCAAAAGAATTTAAAAAAGGGTTTATTTTTAATTCTATTTCAGATTAGGCATAAAATTTTTTAAACATACCAACATTCTGCATGGTGTCCGCAAAAGAAAGGCACCTGAAGCCACATATTTACAGGGTCACAGTCCTTTTCCCTCTTAGCCACACAACCATCAAATGTCTACAAAATTAAATGTTTCAAAATATAAGTATGAAAAGAAAAACAGCATGTATGTTTCAACATTTTTCTGTTTCAATTACAAGATGCCACTTTTCATATTTATTAGTGTTTTAAAATTATGCCTTTTTAATTTTTATGCTACTTTATTTGTTGAATAGCAATTTAACTAAAACTTATCAATAAAAGAATGTTAAAAAAACATAATAAAACATTTAAGTTAGATACTTTAATTATTTACTCAATGTATAATAAGTGTTTCACCCGATTTTAAATTTATAAAATTTTGTTAATGATATATGTGAAATATATAAAAACATCAAAGTAAAATAATTATAGGCATTTTTAACAGTCGTGTTTAAATAATTTTTTTTTAAAATTAAAACCACTAACCTCTCTTTAATAACAAAATTGAAATTGATTTTTTTGTATGCTTAATAAATATAATTTTATTTAAGTTTAGGTTCTTACCATTTTGTTACCTTGACGACGTCTTACTACATATGGGCGGAAATCATCACCATATCTCAGGAAATAGTAATATGAAACTAAACGATCCAAGGGTTTTCGAATGATGTTGATAAATATTGGTTTTTTAGGCACAGAAAACCTAAAAACAAATAATAAGGATTGCTACATTGGTATATACCTATAATATGAAGTATAACTTAATATGATACCAAATGACTTTATTATATTTGTATCTTCTTCCAAAAACAATTTAAAATCCACTTTTGCCAATCCTAAGGCTCTTTTGGCACAATGAATGTCTAGGTTTATTGACCAATCCATAATCTAGAATGCTTGATTCAAATGAGAGGTTGAGGAATCAAAGCCCCTCTCTCGATGTTTCACGAATTTTTTTTAAAATTACGCAAGTCAGATAAGCGAGCATTGATAGCATTATTGATGATTGTTTCCAAATAAAATTGAATATTAGTGGTATAAAAATGCGTGAAATAAATGTTACCTAGAGAAGTCCAAAAATGCTATGTGTCCATGATATAATGCTGGCTTTTTGGCACCCCAATATGATACATTTTGAACGAATCTAACCTGCAATATTTGGAAACAATTTTAAACAAATATTTATATACTTTATTAAATATTTTAAACAGATATACAAATTACTATAAATATATATATTTTTTTTAATTTTAGACATATAATTATACAACTTCATTTCTTCCTTTTTATATGCATTTATTTTAAATTTCAAGATATTTTTAAAGTTAAAAAAAATCAAAGTAAAATTTTTTAGCAAAACATAAAAGTAGTCGTGGTGTTTTAGCATGCAATTTAATAAAAAAAACACTCATACCTGATCTGAAAGTGATAAAACATGAGAGTTTTTCGTAGTATTAATGTGAAGAACATTGAAACCATTGCGCGAGCAGAGATCATATGCGATTCCCATAAAACTCGTACTTCCAGTTTTGGGCACCCTATTATAAATAATGACACTGTCTTCATAGGAGTTGGCCATATCCAAGCCCACTTCATCCTTCGTTAAAAGTTGTAGGGTCTTTGCTTGAGAGAATGGTGAATGCTTCAGCTCAATTTCAGACACAACATTAGCTAAAATAAGAAGATGGGTATTATAAATAGCTTAATATTTCAATATTGTAAAGAACTCATAAAATATTGTATTTATTGCAACATACACTCTTCTAGATTATAACTTCCTAGGTAGCACAACAACTTTGGCCAATGTCGCATGGGTATCGATCAAACTTGGAGAATATTGGATGAAATCGGTCAATTTCTTCCGATTGATTTCCCCGTTCTTTGAGGTTTCATACGGGAAATTACGAAAAGTGCAACACTTAATTTTAGTAATCTTATAGTATTTTGCAAGTGTAAAAGGCAAATATTATGTTCCGCAATATTTTTCAATCAAGAATTTTGGATTGTAAATATTTTTTCATATAATATTCATACCAATATTGCACCCTGATATTGCCCAGCGTCGGTAAAACATATAGTTATGCATTGGGTGATGGGTATGAGCTGAGATTGGCCAATAGTGCTGTGCTACCTGGGTTTTAATACAAAATAGGAGTACAGCTGTGATGCAATAGTGACTTTTGGCGGGCTTGGAAATTTAACGTAGGGTTTCTAAAAATATCAAATGGTATAAAATATGAAGTCTAATGTTTACCATATTGCTTAGAAACGTAACGCAAATCGAGACAGGCCAAACTAATCATATTAAAGAGGCCCTTAAATCAAAATCTAGTAAAAATATTACTTAGTTTTTAGGAGGAGATGGTAAAAACTATTTTTCCCTAACACGTAATCCACATCATTTTTATCATAATTTGACAAGTTTGGACTGATTTAAAAGGAAGAGAAAGGTTTATAAGCTTATTCAACCGTCTTGATAAGTTGATAGATTGTCGTTTTGGTTTAACCAATATATTTGGTCAAGAAAATTTTACAATTTCGCTAATATAAGGTTACAAATGCACTCAGATGATTGCTAAGTTTAAACTGCCAATTTTAAAATTAATATGACGCAAAACACTACTAAATAGAAATATTATATACCTAGTTTTTGTCTAGCTTCATCCAATTCTGATATTTTCCCTTCAAAATGGTTGTAAAGGGCTACTATAACTATGAAGCAAAATACTCCACCAAATACGGCTATTCTCGCTTGTAAAAACATTCTAGGATTAAAGAAATGTAGAGAGTCTCTGGCCATCTGTCGTGACAAAAAAGTCTTCTAATCATTCATTCAAATGGTCTGTAAGATATTTTGTAGCGATCTCACCGCAATTCTAGAATAATTCTTTGACAAAAGATTGACATTTTGATGGACCGAGAGCTGCATAAATAATTCATTGTTTAGATACTTAGTATAATATCAATCAGTTATTATTTTTTTACAGATTTAAAAAGGGAAATATTTTTTTAAAAGTTATATATTACTATTAGTTAACCATGATATTCAACCGGTATCAGAACTAGAAATAAAAACAAATATGAAATTATTTTTGGTAAATATGGTTGGCTGGTTGGTATACATATATTATCAGGCTACCCGCTTATAAACCTTCGTCAAGTAAGCCAGACACAATAGCTACACAACACACACAATTACACGCAGACACACACATACGTGACAGATGCTGCTATCTATCAGGCTCAACCTCCTCAATTTAGATATGTCCCTGAAGGGGAGGGAAATAGTGTCCAGGAACCTGTACCCGTGGGAAACTGCCCAATGACCACCCACAGGACTTTCGGATCCAACATATTTAGCGAGCACGTACTCCGCATATACTCTGTCGGATTTCAGCGCAAATTACTCGATCGCGGGACCTTCCGATCCGTAGATCAAGGCTCTAACCACAGTGCGTTCTACAGCCCTTTGGTAAATATTGTGGCAAATCACAAAATATTTAGCTACTCAGCTTGGTAAAAATTGTAAACTGTTAGACTTTGTAAGTCCACACTGCTGATATTTGTTGATGTGTAGACAGCTTATTGCGAAGCGCATGCCATAGCGAAAACCGAACAGTTTTACAGCCAAATATTGCTTAAATTTTAGGGTAAGGTGGGGTAAGTGGGCCATTGGGGCAAGTGGGCCACCCCCCCTGGCAATTCCCGAATTATGGGCGTAAAAAAAATCTGTTACAATATTTTTATGTATGTAACCCAATAGATGCAGGAAACATTATGGCATAATTTTCATTTAAGTACGTAACAAGGTACAATCCTTTTTGTGAATTTTTTTAAAATTGCATCTTTTCGTAATTCACGCCATCACACTATTTTTATAATTATTTCCCAACGGTTCATGATACAAAACAAAATGTTATATATTTTGAAAGTGTATAAAACATAGTATCTTTTTGTAGTGTCATGTATTTGTGATGTTGATAAGGTTAAAAGAAAATTGGGGTGGCCCAGTTGCCCCGCGTTCAGGGGCGGACTGGCTAAGTTTGGCCCACTCGGCGCAGTCATGACTTTGGCCCACCAAAGTCATGACTGTGCCGAGTGGGCCAAATAACAAAATTTAGCATTTCGTGTTAAAATATGTCATAAATTTGAAATATGGATTCAAACAGAGATGTTACCATTGAAAATTTTGAAGTTGGTAACATTTTTAATATGAAGACGGCCCCTTATGCAAATTGTGTGTCATGCAACTAACTTAGAATGCTATTTTTTAACAAAATCAAAAAGGTCCGATTATATAGGATGATTAACGACCGAAATGAACACTAGTGGATACTTTTTTCCCCACAGCTGTACCTGCAAGAAACTTAGAACAAAAAGGTTTTACCCCAAAGAAATTGTTGTTTCATCAATGTTCGTTTATTTAAAAAAAATTTAAGGTAGGCGAATACCCAAAATTCTAAAATTTTTACTATTGCTTTAATATTTTCTAAATTTGGCATACTGATTTCAAATATAATGCATAATACTATTTAGGCATTTTTTTAAATTTAAATATAATTTAATTATTTTAAACGCTGTTTTTCTACTAAAAAAGGTGCTTTACGCTAACAAGTCTACCACATTGGATTTTCATCCTATAAACATTAATTATGCGTTAAATTTTTCGTTTTGAACTGATGCATGCAATGACCCTCTAGAGTTGCATACAAATTACAAGAAAAGAAGTTATTAAGAAAAATGTTATAAATTAACCACAAAAAGAGGATTTTTTTCGATTAACTTACACTTGGACATTTAAAAAAAAAAAAAAACTTATATATTTACACCGGATGTTAAAGGTGCATGGCACAGATATTTTTACTGAAATAGCTTCTGTAAAAAATTTCAGGTAAATTAATGTAAAACTTTTTATACTAGAAGTGTTGGCTCGACCCCCCTTTTTTTTGGTGAAAAACACCGTTTAAAATAAATCAATTATATTTAAATAAAAAAAAATTGCCTAAAAAGCATTGCTCATTATATTTGAAATCACTATGCCAGATGTGGAAAAGATTAAAAACAGCGTTTAAAATAAATAAATTATATTTAAATTTAAAAAAATGCCTAAATAGTATTATGCATTATATTTGAAATCAGTATGCCAAATTTAGAAAATATTAAAGCAATAGTACAAATTTTAGAATTTTGGGTATTCGCCTACCTTAAGCTAAAGTAGATTATTAAACTCAACACATACTGCAGCAAGTATTCTTTTACGATAAAATGTGGCCTTTTACATGGGCATACCCAGGATGTGATTTAGGGCCGTGTGCAGGTCACATTTTGGGACCCCGATTTTCTTAATTTCGGATGACCCTTAGGGAATTTTCCTTTGACACCCCCTCCCCCTTTGTCATTTCATATGATTTACTTATCGTCTTTTCCAATCAACTGCTAATCTAATTGCTTAACACTTTCACTACTGAAACGGCCCGCGATGGCCGTCCGACTAAGGATTCGATAATGATATTCTTGTCACAAATTACAAGGAAGGAAAAATCCTTCGTAGCGAAAGGGTTAATGAGAATTATCAATTTCTTTTAAAATCCATCATTTGATTTATTTGTATTATTAAATTTTTTGGCCCTTTCATATAATATGTTAATGTATAGCCCAGAGGCAATGTGGACCAATTGTCCTAATTAAAACCACATAGGGCTCAATTAAAAAAAAAATTGGCTCTTTTTATTGATAATGTATATAGGAGGCCTCAGAGGCAAAGTGGGCCCCTGCTCACGATTTGAAGAAAAAATTTCGGCCTGTTTTATATATAAGGGCCCCAGAGGCCATGTGACCTCTAATGGGCCCAATTTGAACAAAATTTGTGGGCTCTTTTTATATATAATATGTGTAGCGAACCTCAGGAGGCAATGTGGACTAATGGAATGGGCCCAAATAATAACCACATTGGGCCCAATTTGAACAAAAATGTTAGGCCCTTTTATATATAATATATATAGGGGACTTCGGAGGCAAAGTCAGCTCCTTTGCCCGAGTTGAAAAAAAATGTGGGCCCCATTTATGTATAATATATATAGGGGCCCCCAGAGGCCAAGTGGGACCCTGGGTCCACTTGGTTTTTTTTAGGGGTGAGCATCTGCACCCTCCTGCTCAATGGTGGGTACGCCCTTGGCCTTTTACACGCAATTTAAATTTATTTCAAAAATATTAAGTTGTTTTCACTTATTTTGCGTGTTTTAATACATTCTTAATTAAGTATTTGTAGATTTTTTTCCACTTAACCGAATATTATCATATTGCTTTTGGCCCACTTGGCAAATTTTTGTTTGGCCCACTCGGCGATCGCCGACTAGCCGCCCGGGCCAGTCCGCCCCTGCCCGCGTTTGGGGTAAGTGGGCCACCACAATGGCGGGGTAAGTGGGCCAGGGGTGGCCCACTTGCCCCAACTCTTCAATATACTTTAAAAAAAGTCATATTCACTGATTCATAGGGTTAATCATATTCACTATTCATTGTCCTATTCATTGACATAGGCCAGTTTAAAATCTGGAGCCCTAACATTTTTTTTACACGACATGCAAAAATGACAAGATGAAAATTAACGTATTTTTCTTTTAGTAAGCTTGCATGCCAGAAAAAGTTGATATGGGGCAACTATTAAAGATACATCATTACTTTTTTTTTCAAACACTCAAAAAATCATGTAGATTATTCCACTTGCCCCACCATATCTCTACCAATTATGTGTAAAAATATATTAGGGGGGTGGCCCATTTACCCCACCTTGCGGGGCAAGTGGGCCACTCGGATGACCAAAAAGAAAAACATATTTTTTAAATTTATTATTTGCCAATTTCTGTTAAGGTTGCCATGGGTACAGTAATAACATATAAGAGAATGGACCACAAAAAAAAGTAAGTTTTTAGGCCGATTATATCCAGTTGTATGAGGGTCTAAAGTCGAATTATGCCAAAAAGGTGGCCCACTTACCCCACCTTACCCTACTTAAATCTTACTCTTTTTACAACTATTATCCCCATATTAGATGAGGTTGGCTATTTAAATTCGATCGTGAATGATTTATCAATACTTTTTTTTTTAATTTTCAAACAAACCTCATCCAACATTTCAATCAGCGGTTCTGTATGAACGTTTATCTGGTTATATGCAAAGAGTTGTTATATGTTTAATAATCTATGCAGTACATTCACGTTTATCCGAATCCCGGTTATCGGAAATTCGGTTTATCAAAAAAAAAAAAAAAAAATCCTGAACCTTTTCGGTTAAAATATGAAATGTATACGCATAAATAAATGCACAAAAACTAAATATATTCGTACTTTTAAAGTTGGATTTATTTCTCAAAGTATGCAATAATTCTTTATTTTTGCTGCTCAATTTTGGTTCCGTACCTATCGGCTCGTGTATACATAGCTAGTATAAAATACATACATATTTTATTTTGTTTAATTGTTTTTCCAATTAGGGTTGTCCATAAATGATGTCACAATATTTCTTCATAGTTTTGGTCCCCTACTCGTCAAGTTAGCCCTTCCCTCCCCTGCTCTGACATGTCCCATAAAGAAACCAAAAGTTTAAGTTCATTAATAAAATAATTTGACTTCTAAATGATAATATTGATTTAATTGTTAATTTATTTAAAACAATAATGGTTAATTTATTAATTTATCAACTTAATTGATAATTAATCATAATTAAGTTGGAACTTGGAACAATATTGGCTACGCCACTGATTAAGTTTGTGGTCAAATAAATAAAATATGAAGACCATCGTCCTGAACAATTTCTCTAAGTTTAGCGTTCACTAGTCCCATATAAAATATTTACATTTGTTGGCATTTTCGCCCTTAAGATTTAAAAAAAAAAAGTTGTGAAACAACTCTTAGCTGATATTTATCTTTACGTAAAAGGAAAAAATCTCAAATCTTATGCTATTTGCTATTTTGTTTTATTACTTTTACCAAATAATAACGAGAAGTGTAATTAAATACTTTTTTGTGATAAAATAATTTATTTCAAGGCATTAATTGTCTATATAAAGTGCAACCTAAATTCGACGTTTTAAATCTTTTACATTAAAATCAAGGACTGATGATGTTTTGTCCAATTGGTAGACACACAGAGTCGCTCTTAGCAAAAGCGAGGCCCGCTGCGAATATATAAACACGGTGCTCTTAAAGTTGTTTTCAAAAGGGTCCCATTCTTTCGATATCATACGTCTATTTTTATTGCCCACTAACATTTCGAAGTCAAAATACTGAATTTAATTTTTCACAAAAATTAATCCTTTATCATTTGTGGTTTGGACTATGAAAGTGAGTGACGGACGGACAGACAGACGGACTGTACGATTATAATATTTTTCACTTTTTACGTTATAATCATAGTGCGATAGCTAAAATTAAAAAGAATTAAGTCTTATTTTGTTATATATTTTAAAGCTATCTCTATTTACCTTTGTTATTAATTAGGTAATAATTAATTGAATTTTTTAATTTATCAATAAAAAATTTTAAAAAACACATAAACACTTTTTTTTTTTTAACCTTAAAACCTCCCTCCCCTCAAAAACCCTAACCGTTTGATGAAAAAACTGGCCGCAACGGTTCACCTGGCATGCGTTATATTAAGTCAAAAATTGTTGTAATCTGGACACACCATAATATAATAACCAAATGTTTAGGAACAAAACGATGGCAACTAGTTTTATGTTTTTGTCTTTTTAATGGAATCCTGGTTTCGTTCGTGACGCGGCTAGTCCTAATTTTAATTTTTAAAATTTTGAAAGGTAAATATGATTCATTTCGAAAATGCATATTTATAATTTATATCTTTATTAATGGTCTGTACATGTGATTTAAAACAATATGTATTTCTGCAAGAGGGACCATTTTCGAAATTTCAATGTTGGGGCTATATGGCTATTTTGTGCCATTGTCATTGAAATATAGTTACATAATCGCGTTACTAACAAATTGTTAAGAGTTGTTGACAATTGATGATAATACAAGTTTTTCAAAAATCAAATTTTTTTCGCTTAGTTTCTGTGGAATAATGTGGCAATTTGTTTCTTGTTTGAAGACTTATATCAGACTAACTGTACGGTTACCCTATTGCACGATATTTTCACATTCGGCGATAAATATTTTTTCTTGCAACCATTTCTTCAAGTTGGCGCAATTAAGAATTAGGATATATGTATTGTTTATTTTTAATTGTTTACGATTTCATGGATTTTTTTATTTGTTTTCTCTCCCAGTAAACTTTTTCAAAACGATTTTTTTCTTCTGTAAAACGCGGTTGTTTATAAAGTCGCCAAATTTCCGACATTTGGCGAGATTTTGGAAAATTCTCCAAGGGTGATTGTACTATAATTTTTCCCCGAAGTCTTTTCAAGAAGTTATTGGTAATTATTTTGTTTTCCTATGCACCAGGGTTAGAAATTAACAGTCCTTTGATTTTGAGGCCAAGAAATTTAGTTTCGGTTATCTCTGCTAGTTTTTCAAAATAGTCAATGACAACTTTTCTTTTATCTTGGATTTAAACTGTTGTCGCACAAAATAATCATCCTCAAATCATAAATCTACACTGCTCTTAAGTTTATCAAACCTCCTGGCTGTGATTCTAAAATTGCAAAATTTTGTCAGTCTGAAATTTCAAACCTAGAAAATTGCAATGCAAAGCTCTTGTGATCTCTATAAAGTTGTGAAATTTTGATGATCTTTAAAGTGCAAAATCACTTTTCGAAAAATTCAGAAACACTGGCAATAACAAAATTTAGAAACTCCTTATAAATGTATAGTAGTAAAGCAGATTTTTGATACTGAGTGTCTGTTCTGATTGTATTGATGAAACATGAATACATTGGCAGGCGCCTGAAAAGCTTAATATGATAAATTATTTGCATATATTAATTCAGTTAAAACCCACACAAGTTTACATACAAATCTTGAAAAAATGATGAAAATGTTAGATGGTGGCTTCTTTAAGATAAACTGGTTTGAATTAACAACTTTCACACAACATGTAAATTCCAAAGACTTTATTCTGTGCACTTTACTTAGTGATAAAAATCTATGAATATTTAGGCTTACAAATGGTTCAATGTATAAAGTCTAAGTAGACACAACAAGCTAAAAAGCTTTCAATATTCCGTAATTTGAAGTATGTGTTGCAACTGTGCAAAAGAAAGCGATTGGCAATTTTGTGTTTAAGTTTCCAAAATATATGTAAACTAAAAACCCTTAATTAAAAAAGATTATATTTTATAACTTTTGGTACAATTAGCAGATCTAATATTTTCCCAATGATTAAATGCTGTGGAAATGCAGAACTGAGACAATTCTCCATGGTAAAGAATTGAACCCTATTATACCAATTATTGAAAATGGCCAATATTATAACAGACCGGAGCCTATATCTGAGTCTTTAAAACTGAAAAGTTTGAATGCTCAGGCATTTTCAAATTCAAAAAATTATCTTGCTAAAAAAATAATTTTCTTCTCTAAATTTTTTAAAACTGGAAGTTTCAAAGCAATTGGAGTATTATAAAATTAAATTATATTTAAAAATTGCTTAAATAGAAAATTATTTTTCATTCTATATTTGGGGTTCTAAAAAGAAACTTTAGAGAGGGCAGGCAATTTTAAATTTGAAAATTTGTCCGATTCTAAGAAATCGAGATGCCTTAATAGTATTAGTTAATAGTGTGGATTTCTACAGATATTTTTCCATTGTAGCTGCTATCTGTTTCAAGCAATCCAGCACCTTTTTCCTCATAAGGGCTTGTTTCATATACATATATTTTTTGACATTTTAATGTTATTGTTAAAGAATTATTAGAGAAATTTTTCCTGAGAAATGGTAAAGGTCCTTGTTAAGAAATTGTCTAACATTAATTTAGGATTTAATATTTTTGTTCTAGTTCTGATTCATTCATTCGATAAATAATTGACCATAGTTTTCAATGTTTGTAACAGGGCTAGAAAAATCTCAAAATTTTTACATGCCCTGTCGGGCATGTTAGTCTTTTAAATACATACCCGAATAAAAATTTTACATGCCCAAGCGCAGGCTGAGCGAAAGGGGGAGGAGGAAAGGAAAGCTGTACCCAGGCATGAGTTAGGCAAAAATAACAAAAGATGAAACTAAAATGCGTAATTGGACGCGTAAAATTGTTTTTTAAGCAGTGTACTTAAAATTCACGAAATAAGCTGTTACATTATGTAAGTTGGAAAAAAACCAAATTCTCTTACTTTTCCAGGTTTCCCAGAGAATTTACAAAAAATTCCAGGTTTTATCAATGTTAATTAAAAATATATCAAACTATTATACCTTAAGAAACCTTGACAGAGTAAAAAGGACTTTGAAAATTGTTGAAAGTGGTGAAATTTCCCGGCGCCCACCAGAATTTTTATTGATGAAGAATTTCCATTTAATGCCATAATGACAACATTGTAAAGTAACTAATTTCGATTTTAAGATTTAAATTATCAATTTTCAAGAAGCAATGAATGGATATGTTGGGGATTTATTAAAACGCAAAATGCTTATTTAAATTTATGGAAAGGTATTTTTGGTTAAATGTTTACATGCCCCCTCGGGCCTGTGAGGCGAAAAAATACATGACCGATTGGAATTTTTACATGCCCCGGGCATGTCGGGCAATATAATTTTCGAGTCCTGGTTTGTAATAACGTTTACATAGAAAGAAATGCAATAAAATTGATTTGATTATTAAATTATTTGTTTATATATTATAATTTTTTTGTATAATTTTTCCTGGATCATATAACTTTTCTTGCACTGGATATACCTAAATGCTATCAAAACTTTTATGTGTCTAAGTTATTTAGTGTTGCTTATGAGTTCAATTTTCTATTTTCAGATTGAAAAATGGGAGTTCCAAAGTTTTATCGATGGATAAGTGAGCGCTATCCATGCCTCAGCGAAGTTGTACGAGAGTTCCAGATACCAGACTTTGACAATTTATATCTGGACATGAATGGAATCATTCACAATTGCTCGCATCCAAACGATGACGACCCTCATTTCCGAATCACAGAAGACACTATCTTTGCTAACATCTGCTACTACATCGACTTCTTGTTCAAAATGATCAAGCCTAAGAAGGTCTTCTTTATGGCCATCGATGGAGTTGCACCCAGGGCAAAAATGAATCAGCAACGAGGACGTCGCTTCAGAACTGCAAAAGCAGCCGTTATTCTTGAAGAACAAGCTGTCGCTCTTGGTGAAGATCTTCCCAAAGAGGCCAGGTTTGATTCCAATTGTATAACCCCAGGCACACCTTTCATGGAACGTCTTCATACCACTTTGAAAGGTTTTGTTGTGCATAAAATGTCCACGGACAAACTGTGGCATGGCGTTCGTGTATACCTATCTGGACACGAGACTCCCGGTGAAGGTGAACATAAAATAATGGATTTTATTCGCTATGAGAAGTCTCAACCAGGGTACAATCCCAATACTCGCCATTGTTTGTACGGATTGGATGCAGATTTGATTATGCTGGGTATCTGCTCTCATGAACCACACTTTTCTTTGTTGAGGGAAGAAGTTAAATTTGGAGGCAAGAAGAAACAGAAGCGTATTGCAACTCCCGAAGAAACCACCTTTCATCTCCTTCACATCTCTTTGCTGAGAGATTATTTATATCATGAATTCTCTCCTGCTAAAAGCAAGATATCATTTTCATTTGATTTGGAAAAGATACTGGATGACTTTGTTTTAATGAGCTTTCTTGTCGGAAATGATTTTATCCCGCATTTACCGCAGCTTCATATTCATCATGATGCACTACCAATGTTATTTAAAACATACATTGAAGTCTTACCATCTCTTGGAGGGTACATCAATGAAGAAGGGCACTTAAATTTAGAAAGATTTCAGAAATTTCTAGCCAAGTTAGCAGAATATGATTTTCAGAAATTTGAAGAAATGAACGACGATTTCACTTACTTAGAAGGGAAATCCAAGGCTAAGAAAGATGCAGAGGCTAGTGAGAAAAACAGCACTGTGGATGTCCTGGCTAGTTTGGGATTCAGCAATTTGAGTATTAGCAAAACTGCTGAATATGACTCCTCTTCAGGAGAAGAAGATACCAGTGATGAAGAAAATACTTTAGAATTGGAGTTCACCATGCATAAAGCTGACTATTATATGACAAAACTTGAATTGGAAGCTTCTCCAGAGGTACTTAAAGATCAGGCTGAAGGTTATGTTCGAGCAATACAATGGAACCTTCATTATTATTACAATGGAGTATGTTCTTGGAGTTGGTATTATCCTCACCATTATTCCCCTTATATTTCAGACTTAAAAGATTTCAAAGATATGGAAATGAACTTTGAACTAGGGAAGCCATTTTTACCTTTCCAACAACTGCTAGCAGTTCTACCCAAATTAAGTAAAGAACTTTTACCAGAGCCATATCAGAAGTTAATGTGTGAAAATGATTCACCATTAGTAGATTCTTATCCCGATGACTTTATTACTGATTTAAATGGAAAGCAGCAAGAATGGGAAGCAGTTGTCTTAATTCCTTTCATAAATGAAAAACTATTAATCAAGTGTTCAGAAATGGTTAACAAGTCTCTAACTGATGAAGAAAAGAAGCGAAACTCGCATGGTCCTCACCTTTTGTACACTTATTGTGAAAAACCTTCCGGTCCTATACCATCATTTCTTCCCGGTCATTATCCTGATCTTAGCTTTGTCCATGCCAAATTAACAGAAATTGATCAGGATTTCTTTAGGCTTGATCCAGACTCTATTTACAAAGGTCTGTGTAAGGGTGTGGTTATGGATAAATTCCTCATTGGCTTTCCTACTTTAAGGACATTGAAACATTCAGCTGAGTTAAAGCATGGAAAGGTAAAAGTGTTCCAGATGACAAGCATGAAAGATAATATGATGCTTACAATTGAAGAAACTGTAGATGAAAATTTAGACCAGGTTAGAGACAAAATTCTTGGTAAAAGTGTCTATATCGGTTGGCCTCATCTAAGAGAAGCCTTGGTAGTCGCTGTTTCCGATGGAGAGACGAAGTTCACCTGTCAACAAAAAGATAGGAGTTCACAGTCATTTAAGGAAGAAAAATTGTCTAGTAGAGATCGTGACATTTGGTTTCGACAAATGGAAGCTGCAGCTGAACACAGTTATGTCAGGTGGGGTATTGTAACTGGTAGAATAAATATACTTGTTCACGCAAGATGCTTTTCTGGATCAAAGTTTGTCCTAACAAATGAAGGGAAGGTGAGTGAGGAAAAGCAGTATGAAGAAATAGCTACTAATTATGCATTGCAGACAATAGTAACTAAAGTTGAAGCCTTTTCCCCTGATGTCAAAGTTGATAAAACAGCTGAAGAAGTATTTAAAGCTGGTTCAACTGTTTTTGTTTTGGGACCACAGCATTATGGTGTCATGGGGAAAATCATTGACTGTGACTTGATAAGCAATAAAGGCAATCTTATGATTAGTTTAGAAATTACATCTGAACCGGACTTGCTTCCTGTGATACAAAATCAAGATGAACTTATACTTGAGCAGTATATGCCAGGCTATGTTGCTGCTCAACACTTAGGAGTTGATTCACATTTTCTATCCCGTATCACTGGAACATTTCTAGTGCAAACTAGTCCCAAAGGAAGTTCCAGTCCTAACCGTATAAACATTGGTCTGAATTTGAAATTTAATCGTAAGAATGAAGAAGTTCAAGGATTTTCAAAGAAAGTTGACAACCAATGGCTGTACTCTGAAGAATCTGTAAAAACTTTGAATGCTTATTTGTCAAAGTTTGCTGACTTTTTTGATAAATTATATGGATTTATTGCTAGTGACGTTGTTTATCTTGAAGACATATATCCTGATGGTAGTGGCCAGCAAATAATGAAAGATATTTCCAATTGGATAAAGGAGCAGCCATGCTCGTCTGCTGATCGCCAGTCCTGTGGTATACAAAAACTGGATAATGGTATTGTTGGTGCGATTGAAAGAACCGTAAAAGAGGTTGTTGATGATGATGTATATCACATAAAAAAAGCAATAAATCCGTCTCAATTATATAGTCCTTACTTGTGTAAAGGGGTGTTTCTTCCTGATCCCAGAACGACATATCAGTTATTTGACAGGGTTGTAAATGTATGCCCATCATCAAGTGTTCCCCTTGGCTTGAAAGGTACTGTAATCGGAATTCAAACTTCTGAAAAAGAGAGTGATACAATGTATGAAATCCTGTTCGACAAAGAATTTTCCGGTGGCATGGCCTTAATTCCTAATAGTAAAAAAGGGTATCGAATGCCTCCTAATTCGTTGATAAATTTATCTCATGGTGAAAGGCAGAAGCGGACTTCTCCAACTAAAGCAGTAAGGAAGGTGGTTCCCAGGCTGAATAAAGCTGCTGTCTTTGAGACAACACTAAAACACTTGCAATCAAATGATTCACCTCCAGTTCAAGTTTTACAGAAAAAGCCATCACAATCCATGTCCATTCAAGGACGACCGTTTTACAAGATAGACAATGCGAATTTGTTTCAAACGAGTCCGCAAGTGGCTGAGTCTCCCCAGTGGTCAAATAATAAAGAGTTTGTCACCCCAAAAGCTAGTCGCATGAGTGGAGGGTTTAGTAACAGTCCAAATGGGTTGATGCAAAAGTCCGATTATCAAAACTTCTGGGCTGATTTGAAAAAGACACCTGAATCTCCTGCACTGCTTACTAAGCATCAAACCTCTAACATACCTAAAGTTGAAACTGATAACCAAAAACAGCAAGCACTGAATGTATCACAATCCAAAACAGCTTCTGACCAAGGATATGGTCAAAAGTTAACCGTTGAAGAACTCTTTAAAGGTGGTAACAAAGTATCAGTTGAAGATCTCTTTAAGGGTGCTCAAAATCATGTTGAAGCGAATCATTTGAAAAATATGCAAATGCTTCAGCACCGGCAAGCACCTATACCACAAAGTTCTAATAGCAGTGCTCCTAGGCTTTCATCCTCCAATATGATTCCTTCCCAAGTTAGCCATATTGTAACTCAACGACCTCCTGTGACCAATGTAGTAAGTCCTCGACCACAAATCAACAATGTGATACCACTTCGAACCCAAGTTTCCAACATGGCAACTCCACATCCTATGGTGCCCAATGTGGCAGCATCCCGGCCTCAAGTCCCTAATATACCTAATATGTTATCACAACGCATGGAGGCTCCAGATTTACTACGACAGTTTTGCTTAGAGCACCTCAAGACACCACCCTTCTTTACCTACAACAACTATGGCATGACCAATTTATTTACGTCAACGATAACCCTCCCAAATGGCGAAAAGATATACAGCATTCCCTGCAACACTAAACTTGAAGCTGCATCCAATGCATCAGAAAAAGCATTAGCTTTTCTCAATTCATCCATAAATATGTCTCAGTTTGGAGGAAACAAGAATGTTGGAAACAGTATGGTTGCCCATGATTTAAATATGATGACAAGGCCCCAGGTTCCCAATTTCCAGCCTGAGTATCGTCCTCTAGTCTATTGTCCACCTCCTTTCATGCCTCCACCGAATTTTCCAAATCTTCCACCGCCACAGTTCCGTCCTTTCTTCAACCCGCAGCAACATTACGATGCCCCTGTTGTTCGACATCTCCACCCCCACTCGACAGCTATCCCGGATTCCTATGTGAAGTCCAACCAGATGCTCCTCTTGGACTCTGACCCATCCTACCCTCCGACGCAGACCATGCCCCAACCTCAAGTGACCAGCGTTGTGCCTCCCACAGAAAAGGAGGTCTTCCATCTACCCAGAGGTGGAACTGCCACCATGCGCGAGTCCTCTCTGACCATCCAGAAGGGTTCCGATCTCTTTGTTCCTCCCCAAGTGATGAAACAGGCCCTCAAGAATCCGTTGGACGGCCCCTTGTCGAATTCCGAGTGGCCTGACCTGCCCACCCCTCCCAAGGAAACCAAAGTTGAAAAAGCCACCGCTGAGAATTCCAAGTCACCCAAGGACAGGACTAAACCTTATGCTGAGATATCGAAGCCCAGCACCCAGAGTCCATCAAACGGGAAAGTGCCAAAAACCCATCCAGCTGGCATGACTGTTTTGAAACCCAAGACAAAGAGAAGAATCGCTGCTAATTTCCAGAACCCATAAGTTTCCATTTAAAGAGTGATCTTCGACCAAAGTTCAATTTGACTTGTTAGCGTCGATTGTTATAATCTTGTTTTAAATTGGCATGTGACATCTACACATTTTGTTTAAAATCTGTGATACTTGCTATTATCTTTGTCATAAATGCTGTTATATAACATATAACACCTTATATTTTTCATTGTATGTTTAACCCAAGTTTTTGAAGAAGAAAGAATAACTTAATAACAATAAATTAAGTTAAATGTTTACATACTTCTTAATAAAATTTAATTTTAATTAAATATTTTGTTCTGCATATCTGATTTTTCGAATCATGGTATATTTTTTCATATCATGGTATATTAATATTTTTAATTGATTCTTCTTAATCTGTGAATAAATTTTTTTTTATTTTTTAAATTAAACTATTACTTATCGTGTATAAGTCTAGCAAACATCTTTTAAAAAGTGGACGAATATAAATGTAATTTTGAAAGCTTCAGTTCATATTTGTGATATTTTAACAAGTGTCATTTATATTCAAGATTAGAATTTTCATATATCCTTCATAAATATATTTTCAATTTCTGTCTTAAATTGATTATTTAGTGATAATAAATTATTCATTATTACTAATAATTAAAGACTGTTAAGTGTATAAATTGAGAATTCCTCATAACGGTTATTAATAATTTTCAAGCAGTTTGATAAATGGGATTCTTGAAGTTTATTTGTGTATATAGCAAAATAAGCACATTTAGTGGTTGTTTATGATAACAAAGACGTATTTTTGCGTTTATTTTGAGTAAATTAAAAATACTTTACGATTATCAAAATCCTAAACAATTCAGCTTAATTTACATAGACCAAATTTCACTGGGAAATATTAATAACCGGTTAAAGTGAATTATTTCTGATATTTATCACTGACTAAATACATATTTATTAATAATTACATTGACCATAGCAAGTAATAAAAATATGTAATGATCCTACATTGAGTGGAAGAATTTTTTGTTTACTTTCTAAAGAAGTTTTTTTTCTATTCCTCGCATGTAACCAAATATGGAAAGAAGCTCAAAATGTTTGGACTAGTGGAACAACAGCACAAATGTAACCAAATATGGAAAGAAGCTCTAAATGTTTGGATTAGTGGAACAACAGCACAATGAAATAATCAAAAAGTTTTAAAATATGAGTGTGTAAAATATACATAAAGAAGCTGTATGCTAAATTGATAAATTTGTGAATAAAAAGCTACCACCAACACTGTATCTACGAAACTACATTGAGAAATAAAGCTATTGAAGTGTACTAGTATTCTTTTTGATTAATTTTTGAAGGTTTAAAATCTGGGGAAATCATATTCAGTAAAATATAATTGTTTATGAAATCTTTATTATAAAATTTCATCAGATAAAAAACATTTGCATCTCATCCAGATATCTATGATTTAATGCTGTTCAGTCTTTAGCTAGTTTCATCGAAAAGGAGCTGCCAAAATGTTCGCTCGCTCCTTGCAACCGCATAACATTATTTTACTATACACAACGCAGCTTTTCTTTTGTTAGAAACTTGTGAAATGCAATGCCATAAAAATTTGACTTTTGTTATTTATGTTCAAGAGTGTTTAATTAAATCAGGGTGGCTACAGAATCTGCGACCCCCCCCCCCCACGATTTTCCGGACTAAATGTAAAAAATTTCCCTCATTAGCGGCAATGAACTATATTAGCTTGCAGGTTTTCTCCTGGTGATAGTAAAAAAAACTTTCTCGTATATTTAACACTAAAAGATTTTTTAAAAAAGGAAATTTACTTAAAAAATTTAAAATGAGCTTTTTAAAACAAATCTATAAAAAAAGCAAACGTTAAAGCCCATATAATAAAAAAAATTACTTAAGATAAGTCTTATTAAGATTATGAAGCTATAATCTATAATAATAAAAATGAAGTTTTGTATGTATGTATGTCTCTCAGAAACTCACAAACTAGACATTTGTTTTATTCGTAACTTGGCACAAATGCGTAGTTCGTACTTGAGTTACAGAATAAGAACTTTCAGACCTCAAAATTTTCTATTTTTAGAGAAAATTCAAATTTTCTAGATAATTATTGAAATTAATAAAAAAAATTGAATTTTTTTATTTTATTGTGTTGCCATTACTTTCAGAAACTAAATTCATTATTTGAAAATAATTGGTAAGTTTCAAGTGACGTATTTCCGACCAGTTTTCATTCCAGGATTTTGTGGGTTGATGATTTCTTCATTGATGGTTCTGTTGACAGCAAATATGCACATTTTAGCAATAAATGTATAGTTAAGCTTTTACTGAAATTTGATGGTTAATAAAGGCCATTGCACTAGAGCTGCATATTAGGATTTTGTCTATTTTTTCGCCAAATATGTTGCCAATCTCGCCAAATTATTAATTAAAATTCGCCAAAAGGAGCAAAATGTTTGTTCAGCTATTACTGAACTATGATGGTTAATAAAGGCCATCGCACTTGAGCTGCATATTGGGGTTTCGCCAAATACGATGCCGATCTCGCCAAATGGGCAAAATGCTTGTTAAGCTATTGCTGAACTGTGATGGTTAATAAAGGCCATCGCACAAGAGCTGCATATCAGGGTTTTATTCTTTATATTTTCGCTAAATATGTTGCCAATCTCGCCAAATTATTTATTAAAGCTCGCCAAATGGGCAAAATGGTTTTTAAAAATAATTTATAAGCTGGTTGGTTGTGCTAAGGTCATTGTGTTAGAGCTGTATAAAGGGTGTTTGTATCTATATCTATTTCCTCGCCAAATTATTTCCCAAAACGCGCCAAATGAGTTTAAAGGTTTTATGTATGTATGAAGGAATTGTAACGACATTTATGAGTGCATTTAGCAGCGTATTTTTGGTTTTGGAATTTTATAGCTATGAAACGGGATTTTATACTTGATAACGAGCGGGAAGAATAACTTAAGTTTATGATTCTATAACGGATTATATGGTACACAGACTTGCATCGATTTGATCATTTTTTAATCCGAGCGAAGTACGGGCATAAATTTGCTAGTATAAAAATGAAGTATTATGAGGCGTTCAACGTCATCGATAGCTTTCAACAAAATTATTAAGCAACAAAATAAGTTCAATCAGGAAGCATTGTTGGATTGCACTAGAAGTTGGGTTAGCCGACATTTGAAGAGATCTTAGTGCAATCAAAATCTTAATCTTCAAATTTTAATTGAACTTCTCGCATCCTAAATTTTCTTAGTTATTATTTAAAATGTTTTTTTTTATTGAAATTTAAGTTTAGTTTTTATTGACCGAGAATGGTGAAGTTGAGTACCGTTGCACTAGAGCTTGGTGAAGAGAAAGACAGTTAAAACAAAAGATAATTTATAAGCAGTAACTCAACTACTCAGGCAAAAGCATTTTCAGGATTAAAATTTTTTCAATCCTTTCTTTAACGGTTGAAATGGCACTTTTGGGAATTTCCCCAGATTAAAAAAAAAAAAAAAATCACCAATTCCACTGACTTTTCCCCGAATTTTACAGATTGATTAAATTCCCTGACTTTTCCATGATTCCCTGATCCCGTAGACACACTTTAAATAAATGTTTATATTAATATTTAACTTAAAGGTAAAATTCATTAAAATTAAATGATTAATTTAAAATACTATATAGGATACTTAATTATTCATAAAAAAGTTTTATTGAAAACATTTCCAATTACAAAATTTATTTACACATAAGTTACATGTAATGCTTTCTTTCATTATCAAATGATAATATATATAAAAAAAATACAGTAGAACCTTGATTATCCGAACTAAATTGGAGCCGAAGGTTGGTCAGATAATCCAAAATTCCGGATAATAGAGAATTTTCATTAAATAATAAAATGTATGGTACAGATTAGTGCCTAATGTCTGCAGATCTTGAATATAGTGCAATCTGCTAAAGTTCGAAATCTGTGTTATCTTTGCAGCACTTATCTCTGAAAATAAGATGTCCTGGCAAAAATGAAGTTTTTTTTATTTGTATTAGGTATGGAATCTCACGATTTTCGAAGATTCCCAGAGTTTCCTGAAAGTTTAAAATTGCCAAAAATTAGCTTTAACTTTTTTAGATGCTGAGGTTTGGCTATCTTGAAATCACCACAGTTTCCCGACTCTTAAACCCCGATAATTTCCCAATTTGAGAATCAGTGCACAATTCTAATTTCAAAATCACCGGAGATTTCTGCGATTTTGGATTGTGGAAGGTTGCCTATTTCAGTATCACAGGAGATTCTCACTTAAGAATCGCTGTTTATTTCTGAAACTGGTTTCTTATGTGAACAACCAAAAAGGACTGTTGTTAGTTGAAATTGTTGATGTTTACTTAGGGACGGTCGGTTAATAGAGAGTTCCGGATAATCGCGGTTCTACTGCACATTTAAAATAAACTACAAAATGGATTATGAATTCAAAAATACATCCATAAATGAATCATATATATTTAATATGGATACTTAGATACAGAAAGAAACACTACAAATTTGGTAGTATACTGGATGACATCTTCATCAAATGATATGGCCTTAACTTTGATTCTGTATTCTCGATCAGGCTCCATGCTCTTTTGAGTATACAGTACCCCTCGTCCATCCTCTAAACGTATCCTGAACGGAACACCAGTTTCGTTTTCAATGATGGAAAATATTGTATTAGGGACTTGCACTCCATCTTGGTCGTAAGCAATGAGTCTCACAAGGTCTTGGTAGGCTTGTATGCCACTTGGCAAGGCAACCATCTTGAAAGCGAGGACTTCAGAGTATCGGGCATTTGGAGGGCAAACGGTCCCAGCCCTTTCACACTCCAGTTTGCAAAATCTGAAACAGGAAGTTCATGAGTAATTTAAGAAATTTAGAAAATAATGTTTTTAACTCTTAACAATTTATATTTTTGGAGCAACTGAGCTTTTAAACCCTTTCAGTCCCAATGACAATTTGGCATCATCATTTTAGATTTTTTTTCTGCTCATCTATAGCCATTTATGATATCAAAAAGCACATCATTCAATTCTTCAAACTTTTTTCTATTAGAAAATAGTTTTTATTAATCGCAATAGATGTGCCAGCCCTATTATTTTTTAAAAATTAAGATCAGAAACAGGATGATGCCAAATGGCATCACTGGGACTGAAAGGGTTAATTGTGTAATTATACAGCTATGCTCGATATGTGATTGGTTGACGAAGCGAAAATATTTCGAATAATGTTCAAGCAGCACAACCATTTTGCATCATACTTTTGAATTGAAAAGATGTTAGTCAGGAAGGTGACTGCAAGCAAAACTTAATTTGAATCCTTTTATTATAGTTCAAATTAATTGGGAAGATAAGCTCAATTTTTGGTGAAAACAATTTTATTGTGTCATCTTAGAGCTTAATGCAAATAAAACAGGATGTGCATGATTAAAAAGATTAACAGAACTACAGTTTGCATGTGACTGTTGTTTCTGTAAATAGAGCAATAATATATTTTAATTTTTAAATATAGAGACGCATAAACTAAAAGCTGATAAATGACCTGACATGTCTAACTAGACTCCAGCAAAAAAAAATTTCAATTAAAAAAAATTAAAAAGAACAACAGCATTTAGGAATGGTTTATTAACTTTGGTTGAACATAAGAAAAATGTTATTAAGTTTCTGGTAGCTTACTAAAAGCATATAGACAACATTAATTTTAAAAACGATTTATAACACAAGTACTTGTTTTTGCAATGCCTTGCCGAATTACAGCTAAAAAAATTAAATGTTAAAAAATCATGTTTATTGAACAAACATACCCAGTTACAGGATCCCGGTCATACTTAGGTGGGCACGGAGTCTCGATACATTCATAAGATCCTCGTGTATTAAAGCATGTCCGATTCAAGCCACAATTTATGTTTGATTCCAAGCATTCGTCAATGTCTGAAAAAGTAATTATCTAGCATTAATTTAATTATGTTAATTTTATTCAATTATAATATTATCAATTTAAAAGATATTTAGCTTTTAAGTAATAACTAGGAAACCCATTGGTTAAAACTAGTTTTTACTAGATTATCCTTGATAATTTTAGCGGAAGAAAATGGTAAGAACTAGTTTTCATTTGTAAAATCCGAAATAAAATAAGAATTAAATGAGGCTGATTGGTTGTTTATATTTTTTATTATGTTCATTGTAGTCACCAGAACATGGTAGTGGTATTTGCACAATTGTTGACAGCAATCTTTTCGAAAATCTATTTTTTAATAATTTTTTTATTACTGTACATGACCCAAAAAAGTTAAAGATATCCTTATAAAACATTTAGATTTTTTTTCAAAGAAATAAGTTAAAAATATTTCTTTGCTTAGTTAAATATAATTTTAAATGATTTATTAAGGCAAAATCTAAATTTTTTATTTTCACCAATCAAAGCTAATTTTATTCAACATCTTTGGCTTAAACTAGTAGTAGAATTGGAAAATTTGCTATTCAAAACTAGTTTTAGATGAATGGCTAAGATAAAAAATCTCCGGTAAAGATAAAACTAGTGCTGGCTGGCTTTAGCTGTTTTAGAGTTTAGACGGGAACAAAAATGAACTTGTAAAGTTAAATCTAGCACAAACACAAAAATGAAAAGTCAAATATAATTTTCAATAGTTTCTATGCATTGATTATGTAATATAATGAAATATTCAAACCTATGCATGTTCTTCCATTCCTTCCTAAACGATATCCACCTGGGCACGTACAACGATAACTTCCGATTGTATTTACACAAACATGTTGACATTTTCCTTTGTCTTCACACTCGTTTATATCTATGTAGATGAAACAAAAAGTTGTTCAAAAGATTGTAAAAATTAGCAGATTTTTACTAAACAACTGAATTGGGTTTTTACTTAATATTCCAAACCACAAACGTATTTTGTTTCTATTGAATAAATCAATAGGTTGAACTCAGTAGTGAAGTGTGACCTGTTTTTTTTTCTTGGCCATCACTACAAATTTACACGTCATAAGTACTTGTTATACAACCCCTGGCAATAAATATGGAATCACCTTAAGAGAAATTATGTTGTCGATAGTTAAAAGCATGTAAAAATAACAAAGTAATATCAGATGAAACATAAACATGTTTTATTGAAAGTAGAAGATGTGAACTACAGATTATAAACATAAACTAGTCAAATAACATCATCTGGTGCAAAATAGGGGCAGTTCACAGTAAGTATACAAATAAATTAGTATGGACTCACCAACAATGCGGGAAAAAAATATAGACTCAGCCCATATCCGCCTTGTACTAATACTTTGTAACACCTAAACGTGCATTGATAACTGCCCTAATCCTTGCACGCATAGATGTTACTAATGATTGACAATAGTTAATGCTAATTTCTAATTTCTTTCCAAGATTTGCGAATGATAGTTATCAGATCTTCCTTGCAAAGTGGAGATTTCGCCTGGACAAGTTTCTTTAGTTTCGACCACATATTTTCGATTGGATTCAAGTCTGGTTTATTGGAAGGCAAAACCATGGTAGGAATTTGCCTATCAGCAAGGAAATCTTTTACACATTTCGCCCTATGGCAGGAGGCGTTAGAGTCCTGGAACACGACAGCTTCATCTCCATATGCATTTTCAATGGATGGGATCAGGAAATGCTCTAAAATGTCAATATAAATATGCGAATCGACAGTTGTTTTAACGACAGGTATTCTCATGGCCCTTTCTTGACATGCAACCCCAGATCAGAACGGTAGTTGGGAACTTTACTTGTTTCTTAATGCAGCCGTCTGAGTAAGCATCGTTTCCTCATCTTCAAACGAATGTTTCCTGCATCATCTCCATGACCAACCTAAATCCGTGACTCGTCACTGAATACTATCTCTTCTCAATCATCTACAGTCCACGTTGTCTTATTTTTAGCCCATTGTAGACGTTTTTTTCTGCTGGGCAATTGTCAGGGCCGGCTTTCTTTTGGCTTTTCTGTAAGAGAATCCTATCCCAGAAGTCGATTTCGTACTGTCCTGGCGCGAACATCAACACCCGCTTCAGCCCATTTCATTTTCAACACTGTGCAGTTTGTTTTGCAGTTCTGAAAGCAAAGTGACTTTAATTTTCGATCGACTCGCTTGATTATTTTCCTTGGGCGGCTTTTACGCTTCTCTTTTAAATTATTCCCGGTTTGTTTAAACTTTATCCATATCTTTGCTAATGCAGATTGAGAGCAGCCTACTCGATTTGCCACAATTCTGGTTGACAGTAATTCTTTGAACAGCTTGACTATTCTTTGCCTAACCTCATCGGATAACTCTTTCGTCGGAGCCATGCTTGCACTGAAATAACTTCGTTAAATGATAACACGAGATCGGTAACACGTCTTTTATGTTACGATTAATTTGCATAATTTGCAAATATACATGTTGCCAGATTTCAAGACAGAAACTGCATGGTGATTCCATACTTTTTTTCTCGTGTCGTCACTGAGTCCATACATATTTCTCCAGTTATGTTAATAGTAACTAACATTATTCATGCTGGACCACATTAGTTAACTTGTTTGTGCTTTTAACTTGTGTCTTAAATCGTCTACTTTTAATTAAATATGTTTTTGTTTGATCTAGTTTAATTTTGAAATATCTACACACTATTGGAAAAAGATTGCTTTACTTTTTGAAAGATGATTCCATATTTATTGCCAGGGGTTGTAGATTAAATACATTTACAAGATCATCAATGGTTTGTAAAATTTCTAATAAGTACTTTCGACAGAGGGAGAGTGTAAGTTTGTAGCAATGACCAAAACAATCAGACACCCTTCGCCTCTGGCTAAGCTCAAAATATATTTTAAAACAAATGTAGAAAATTTCAGAACAAGAAATAATAATAATGAAAAGTATCGGATAAAAAACTTTTTAAAGCACAATATTTATGATTTCAATATAGTTTTTTTAAAATGTTCTTTTCCAATTGAATCCCCAAACATTTTTAAGATCCCCTTTGTTTTAGAAAATAAAAGTTAGCTTAGACCTCAAACTTTAACACAATTTTAGAGTCATATTTTAAAAAATATGTATAAAAACTGAAAGGTGGTTCTGTAAATAAATACTAGCTGAATACCTTGACATTCTCCATTTGCTTTCTTAAAGCCTAGGCCGCAATTCAGCTCATTGGAATTTTCATTTGTATCAAGATACAGTACATTGTGTCTGTTTGGCGATGAGCTAAAATAATCACGTCGATTTTCTGGTTTTGCGGTATCCAAATATTGTATACCTGCAATAGTGATACAGATTACTGCTTGGTAAATTGTGTTCCAAATATACCAAATTTTGAAATCTAACAAAAACACATCTATAAATGAATTACTTACAAGTCATTACTAATCACCATATGTAGTATATTTTTTCCAAAAAAATTACGGATTTAGAATATGATCGTTTAACAAGAGTCAATATGAAAAAACTGAGTATTTATAATATATTTGAGAGAAACAGAAACCTTATGTGTTAAGGACAACAGTCAATATTTGGGCTGATTCCCTAAATGGTATTTTTTCTTTCACTTACAGTTTTTATTTGTTTACTTTTAAAAATTTTCCAGCATCTATATCGCTTAATGACAAATGTTACAACAAAAATTATGGTAAAAATTTTAGACTTTTGTTAACATCTTAAAACCATATAAACTTGCTGATTTTTTAACATAATTTTTTTTCTTTGTATTTTTTATATAGTTCCTTGATTATTCAATAGTAAAATGGGTAGCTTTTCTTGTAATACTTTATAAGTATTTTAAATAAATCAATTACACATTTTAAATGCAAATGACTCTAAAATCATGCTAAAATTCAAAATCAGCTAACCAGCACATGTTTTTCCATCAGGTAATCTTTTTTGTCCCAGAGCACAAATACATTCGAAGTCTCCTGGCAAGTTGCGACAACGAAAACTGCAAGGCTTTGGAACTTCCAAGCACTCATTTATATCTATAAATTAAACTCTTATTATACAGAAATGCATTGAAAAATCATATGTAAAGTATTGAATGCATGGGACTTGGCACCGCAATAGACTTAAGTTATTCCATAATTTATTACCCAGTGGATAAATTTTTATTTGGAACTTCATTACAAGGTTTGTTATTTCTTTAAATGTTTTGAATTGAACTGATATTAGTACTTAAAAATATCATTACAAGGCAAAGTTGTTATTTGAATTTAATAATTAGAACAGTAAGAAGTACAAATAACAAATAAAATGCAGTCACTTTCTGCTAACTATAGTTCTTTTCGTAACCCTTAAAAGAGGGCGTACATCAGCATTAGGGGTTGTAAGTATATTTTTGAATTATATTCAAAGAGTTTACCTTTGACAAAATGATAGTAGACAAGTCCATTTTGACTTTTTCTAGTGGTCATTTTCTGATCGTTAAAAAAGGTTAAACTATCATTCATTTCAGAACATATGACTTAAGACCATATTACTTTTATCCCAAACAGATATTAGGGAGAAGCAAGTTGGGAAAATAAAAGTGTAAAATAAAAAATAACTTAAGGCAAGCAGAGAATTAAAAAGAAATTAAATAAATATAGAACTTACGTTGTGAAACAATATACATAACTAATCTAATATAAGAGTTCTAAATTAATACCTAATACCACATATTGAGTGACACGTTACTTGTAACAGTTACTTTTTTAAGTAATGCTGTTAGATTTTTCAAAAAGTAACTGTAACTAAGTTATTTCTAGTGGTAAAAAGAAACAAAACATTTTGTTACTTTTCTGTTACTTCACACACTTTCTCACGCTATAAGTTCATTAGTCATGAAATCAACCTTCCAGCTAACTAAATAATACATGCTTATCATAGAGCAAAATGCAAATTTAGAAGAATTACCACAATGTTGAACAATCGAAAACATTTCTATGAAGTGCCAGAAATTCCTGAAAGCAGGTAGATGTAACAGGAGTTAATTTATTACTAAAAATTTACCTTTACAAGGTTTACCAGGACCACTTGAATAGTAGCCTCTAGGACAGGAACAATGGTAACTTCCATAGGTATTGATGCAAATTTGAGTAGAATGACACACAGAAACTCCATTAAGACATTCATTTTCATCTATATTTGGAGGGAAACAATTTTGGAAAGTTAAGCCAAATAAATATGTTACTCAAATTATTTAAACAAAATATATTGCATTTAAAGCTTTAGATTGGTGAGAATTACATACATATACTAGTCTACATAACGTAATTGACACAAACGTTCGAAGCGTTTGAGAGTTGATTGGTTTCTCTCAATGAAAACCTAGCTCTTTCATATTATTAATTTGATGATCCATTATAAGTTATTTGTCATTTGATAACTTACTGGAATCATGTGAAACATTATTTCGAATCTATTCTTTCTTATATGCAAATATAAGCAAGTTGCTTATCATAAGTTGGGTAGTTCCTTGTACAGAATTAATAAAGCTTCTATTGCTATAAAATATTGCGTGCTTCTTAAGACTATGAAACAGTATATAAAAATAAATGTAATAACTACTAAACTCCGTGCCAACTTAACTTGGGTAAAAACAAAGAGAAAAAAGGCAAAGGGAAAAGCATGATTGGTCCGTTAGTTGGAAACTAGTGTAAGGTAATATTTACATACAAAATGATCTGAATGCAATTTAACCAAAATACACTTTTCATTCTGATAAAATTGCCACATTTTCTCAAATAATATTCAAATCTGTTAGACCTTAAATGACACTAATGTTTTAAACATGTTTTCTGGATGGATTCACAAATAATTTATGGAACTCTTTACATGCGCAGTAGGATCTTCTCCACAGCATATTTTTATGTGCCCAACTTAGGTTGGCAAGGAGTGTATAGCAATATTTGTCAATGCTAATGATAACCAACCTGTACATGAACCATTTGTTGATATAGAAAATCCTGGTGCACAGATACTGATGCATTCAAAACCTCCGATCAAATTCTTGCACTTTTGATTTACAGAACAGTTGTGCTTACTAAGATGACATTCATCTATATCTGAAACAATGTAATAAATAGTATTTAATGATACATATTTGTTTAACACACAGCTTAACATGTTTGCATGCTCACTGCAAAATTTCAAACAGTTACAATTTAGTATGTAATATCTAATTTTTGTATTTTAGATTATAGTCGATAAATAATAGAGACATTTTAGAGAGTCTTAAAATAACACAGTGAAAATAACACAATTTGAAAAAAATGTAGTCTTTGAATATACTTCACAAAAATATGGTTGGAAAAAAAGTACAATAAAATAACTTGTGAAAATTTAAAGAAAGGTGTGAAAGTTTTAATTTTATTAGACTTAATAATCAGTAAAATATTTCTGAATGGCTCATTCTAGGCCATCCAGAAATATTTACTGATAGTGCTTTTATTTTACAATTATTTATTTTTTTAATACAGACATACAATTCAATAAGTTAGTTTGTAAAAAGACAAGCTCACCCAAACAATTTGTTTTGTTGTGCAAACTATAGCCTTCAGGACATGAGCACTCAAAACTGCCAGGTGTATTCAGGCAAGTGTGGGTACAAGGTGGATTTAATGCTGAACATTCATTGATATCTAGTAGCAATAGATAGTTGAAAAAAATTAGCTTCACTTAAAAAATAAAAAATAACTTAACTAATAGGTTAAAATACATTGATTTTTACCTAAGCATTTATTCTTTTTAGTGGGATAATAACCACTATTGCATTCACAGGTATAGCTACCAATACTATTGACACAAACATGATCACATGGGTTTAGTTCATCTGTACATTCATTTACATCTAGAAATGAAAGAAAAAAGGCTTGATAAAACATACAAAAAGTGTAAATTAAAGCTCCTTAATGATTGTATTGTAGATAACGCTTGTATATAAGGTAGTATTTTAAAATCACGGGAATCGAATGCAATTATTATTATGTGAACATCAATGGTTGCATCTTTAGGGGCAACAACAAATGGAACAAGAAATGCCAGCATTAATTCCTATTTCTTTATTAAATGAAGTCTTGTTTTGTAATTATTAAAAAAAAGCATAAAGCAGTTACCTACATCATACTAAATTTGTTAAAGCAATATTTTGTATATTCAAATTGTTATTCCCTAAACAGCCTAACAACCCTAAATAGCAATCATTGACAGTTAAAATTTAAGGAATTTAAAAGCTATTTTTAGAGAAAAAATATGACATAATAAACTGTGTAGTAGTTAATATTTGTAAAACAGCCAACACTATACATAAGAAGAATTTCTTTTAAAGCAACACAATAGTTTGAACTTACCTAAACAATATAAATCATCATCACTTCTTTTGTATCCTTCCTTACAGATAATAAGACATTTAAAAGAACCAACAGTGTTAACACACTCTTCAGATGATGAACAATTGGCTAAGTTAAGATTACATTCATCTATATCTACAAACATAAATTAACTTATTAAAATACTATTAATTTATATAAAAACACAATTTAATAACAAAAGTCAAATAAAAAAAACCTAGTATTAGTTTATATAATTAAAATAAACAATCAAAAAGCTATATTTCTACAACTTATTATTAACTAAGCAGTGGTGCAGCATATAGGAGAAAAGGCTTACTCTGCAAAATAAGGAGACATTTTGAGTGCATTACTGCAGACATACTATTCATTAAATGTTTTGGTCAGGCTGACTTCAACCCCTATTTACATAAAAAGCTAGCTTGGTCTATCTTGGTCTCTTTTAATAGCTCCACTGAAGAAATCAAAAGCTGAGTGAACCTACTGAACACAAATACAGCAAAAACGCCGAACATCTCCATTAAATGACCACCTCGACTTGAGACCAATTTTTCAAGGCACCAATTTTCCCCCCTATTACAATGTTAAAAGCCTTTCTGGGAGAGACCAGATCTCATTCCCCAAACGACCAGTTTAAAATCCCATTTCACAAAAAATCATCTGTTTTCAATACGTCAATTTTTATAAATTAGAAAAACTGAGGTGGTTTACAAAAAATCGCCAAAAAATAGAAGAGTCAGAAATTTCTTCTTACCTTTCTTTTCAAAAGGTTTGCTTACTACATACTAGTTTGTTAAAAAAAAGTTAGTATAATTTTGTGCATATGTACTTGAGAATTATTAAATAAATGAAATGATAAATAAATTTGTGTAATTTTTGATGGTTAATAATCATAGAGATTGGGTGATAGCGCACGGTTTTGCTATCTCCACGTTAATAATACGTTGTAAAAGGATATTTCAACTTTCTAGCTAATTCACTTTTTGTACTCTAAGAGCGACTAATCTCCATTTACTACTGATTTATTAGGGAACAGGTGGATGGTCATTCTCAGAGGTTTCAGTGTACATACAAAAATGTTTTACCATTACAGGTCTCTCCATCCACATCAAGCACAAATCCATTCAAACATTGACACGAAAAGCCACCTGGAAAGTTGTTGCAAATATGTGTGCAAGGATTACTGGATGCACATTCATTAATATCTGAAATGATAAATACTTTTATTAGTACCACAACCTAGGTGTCTGCCTCATAAGCCCAAGATCGCGGGTTCGAGCCCCTGCTGAGTCTTCAGATTTTCTGGATGGGAAAATCTTGGACACACATGTCACATGATTATGTGGCATGTAAAATATCCCTGGAGTATCCATTTGGCTTGGGTTCTCTCGGCAAAATTAAATCTCTGTATACTTTAACATCCGCAGAGAGCTAAGATTCCTTGTAATCTGGGCGTCAAAATTGGTAGCGAGAGTCGCCTAGATGATGCCACAAAAAAATGATTCTCAGTTCTGGGGAATATACCGAGTCTGCAAAGGCTTGCCAGCCAATATTGCAGTCCCATTAGTGAAAAAAAAGTACCACAACTTCTTGCATTAGATATATTAATATATTAGTAACAAATATATATATTAAACAACTATATATTAACAAATAAAATATTAGTACAAATATATTAGTAAACCATTAATGAAGCACTGAGACTCTTTAAAAATCTTATTAATTAAGCTTTAAAACAAAGAAAATAACTGAAATGAAGTGAGTTTTTACATAAGAAAATGGAAACACAGAAATAAAAATTATGTTTACATGTTTATGATGCCTTTAAAAAGAAAGATGGCCTTTAAAAAATAAAATTAATCCCAACTATTCTACCTTAAATCCCATTTATGTATACAATACGACGTTTTATCTTGACCAAATTATATATATATATATATATTTGTCGAAAATTTAATGCTAGTAATTGTGGTTGTTGTAATGTATTAAGTTGAATTAGTAGACAATAGTAAAAAAAAAACTATACGCAAGTAACTTTTACATAAAATAATTGATTTTTTTCTTCATACCTTTACAGTATATGCCATTGAAACTCAATCTGAATCCTTTTAAACATTCATCATTTCTAGAACCTTAAAAGAAACAAGTATCCATTCAGTAATTGAAAATATAGAAATATATGTCACATACATTTTATTGCTAAGCCTTATTATAAAATGTCTTTAATTCAAAAACTGTAGTTACCTTTGCCAATTGCAGCTGATATGATATAATTAAGTACATGATTTTCTTGATCATAGTAACTATCCATTTCACTGGCATACAATTTTTCAATCAGGTAGGGCATTTCTCCAAGAGACTCGTCATAATATATGGAATGATTCCAATAATAAGGTAAAACAAAGTTTCCAGTTTGGTAACTTCGAGTTGACAAGGCATATATTGCACCAGGACCAGTTTGTAAATAATCCTCTGAAAATAAAAACAAGGTAAGCATACAGAATAAAAGTAGAGAGTTTCATCTTTCGATTTTATTTTATTCAAAGGTTTATTTGGTGAGGCAGTTTCCTTAATAGAGCTTATGCACTATAGAGCACTGAAGCTAAAGTAAAAGTGCAAGGAAAGTTCTCAAGGAACTTTGGAATTGGCACTGGATTAAGGCAGGGCGATGTGTTGTCTACAACACTGTTTAACTTTTGCTTAGAGCACATAATAAGGAAAATTTACACCAATCGAGGAGGTACGATAATTAACTATTATTAGTACGATAAATACTATTTAAATTTGAATATGTTAATACCAATTTACATTTTAGTAAATGAAGTCACATTTATGATAGCTAAAAATCTACTTTCTGTTCAAGCAAAAATTCCTCAGAATCTGCACTTTATTTTGGTTTTAAAATGCTAATAAAATACATTTTGGTGCAACTTAAAACCAAGAAATGTACAGCAAGAATTCGATTTGCAATACATAAGATTATTATTAAAATAAGGTAAAAAACGTAGGTATACCAGTAAAGGGAAGCAAAGTGACATCAGATGCAACATGCGAACTTGGCACATTACCACTGATCACAATATCAATTAAAAGCTGGCCTCTTCTATCAATTCCACGAGCAATATGTGTCATGTTTAATACTTCACCTAAAATATTAATCTTTTTTCACTAACAAGGCAAAAATACAATAATTCTTAAATACCTGATAAAAGGTTACACACAGAGTCGGATTTAAGGGAGTTCAGTATGTTGTATATCGGTAATGTTAAATTGGCCAATTGCAATGTACCTTTTCACAATAACTACTGATCTGATCATCTTAAAATTTTCTGTGTGTGTTATACCAATCTTATATATTAATCTAAGGTTAAAAGTTTTTTTAAAATAACTGTTAGATTTTTTAAAAATAAAATAAGTTTTATGTACCCAAAAAATCATGAAATTTTTCACTTTTTTGCCCCATGAATTTTTTCCACTTCAGTTTTATTACAATTTATAACCTCAGATTAATCTATACCATGTATTACATCTTATAAAAAAAAGTTTACGAGAAAACATAGCATAGTTTTTGAGAAAAGGTACATCGAAGTTCAAAAAATCAAGTTCTGAGAAAAACGCGTTTAAAGTTTTTATTGTTAACCGTTCAGTAAGGAAAGGGTTAAAAAAAAATGGCTTTTAATGTCAAAAATATTTTTCCAATCGTCTTCTTGATACTTTGTGACATTATTGATAAAGGTTGTAATAGTATTTTAAGCCAATAATTTTTTTTGATTTTTTCAAAACCGATTTTGGGGTACTGAACCCACTTAAAGATTTGCCGCTTGTAGGCTACGATCGATTTGCCGCCAGATATAGTTTTCTTGACTATTTTTTTTCTTTCTACAGATTATTAGAATCATATATGCACACTTTAAATTGATAGGGAAATAAAAGGTGATTTTTTAAAAACTATTCTACTATTTGAGTTTCAGCTTCCAAATCAGGGAGAGCGAGAGAGACTGCAATTGCCCTCGCAGCTACAATGTGTACTACTAAATTAAATATTAGTTCTATATATACATTTAATATTTACACATTAATGTAAATTATTTGCTTCCTTTCTCAAAAATATTAGTATATATTTTTTTATGACCAATAACGTTTTAATTGTTCCTAAAATTTTCCGCTCTAGGCTACAGCCTACTTAGCCTATTTAGAAATCCGGCCCTGGTTACACATAAACATCATACCAGTAGCAAAGTTCACTTGAGTTTCTTTTCGGAAGAATCCTTTGGTAAGAGAATACCCATTTATAGCATCTCCAATTTCATAGGCAGTTGTCCAATAAATCGGTGTAAGGAGTGGTATCAAAAACTTCATCCAGTCAGCTAAGTTAAATAAAAAAAATTCTTACTAAATTTGAGAGATACAAATAAAAATATTTTAGCAGTTAAAAATGAATTTATACTTGAATTAAGAGGTTTGGATAGTAAAATCAAGTTAAATTATATAGTTCAGGTATATATGTTTATCTTGCGTAGGTTTTATTTCTTTAAACTAGTTTTACTTTTTAATTAATCAGCTAGCAACAATAATAATATTGAAGCAAATTAATTTAACCAAAAAGAACAAAATCAATGAAATAGCAAGAAAAGCAAGTTTTTCTTTTAAAATAAAAGGAATATTGCTAAAACATTCATAAAGTTTTAAGTGACTAGACTACTCACCAATTTGGACTGGTATATTTTGGATATCAGTTGAGACAGTTTGATCCATACCAAATTGAGTTATATTACTAATCATTTTGGAAGGTCCAAAGTCAACTCCATTTATAACACCAATCAAGTGCCCTATTGCTGCAACTGGTGTAGCTAAAATACAAAAAGTGAATTGAACACACTTTTTCAGAAAATATTTTCCCCCCAATAAAATATCCGTCTTCACATTTTAGCAAAAGTTTTATTTATTATCATCATCTAGATCTTCAATAAGCAACTCAAAAACTTCAACAGAAAACAATTTAATGCCAATTTTAATTTTTTTACATTTAAAAAGCATGGGATCCAAGACAGAAATTACATTTCACTTATATTTTATTTTATATATTATTATATTATATATAAATATATATATATTTTATTTTATATATTATTATATATTAAAATATAATTTCATCACAAACATGTGTGTATACAAAACAAAAAATTTTATTAAAAAGTGAAATAAATGTAATTAACTTCAATTCCCCACTGAATAACAATCTTTAGTGGGCATGATGAAGACTGGTGCAGAAATTACTAAGCAATAAATTTTGTCTAATACAGATAAATGAAAAAATATTAAATTTTATCATTGTTACTCATAATTCGAAAATGTAAGTTGCTACAATCTCAACAGAAAGAACATTTTCACTTTTATTCTGAACTTCAGATTAGTTCTAGCAAACAGTAAAATAAATTACATGGTAACTAAGTTATAGTGTAGTGTAAGGTAGATATTTCTGGTTTATAATAAAGTCCTTTCAACCCTTGTGTTATCTATCATATGTTATGGGCAATTTTAGTTTCTGGTGTTGAAAATATAAAGGTGGGAATTATAAAATGGTGCAAAGGGAAAAATCTATGAAATATTTTATGGATATTGATTATAAATATCAAAGTATAGAGTAAAATTATATGATTAAAAGGATTTCATCTCTGTGATAATTTCATGATGTAGTAAGTTTGTTGAGAAATGTGCATTTTCAGGACATGGGACAGCACATTGCATTTAACTATATATAAGTTACAGTTTTATTGCAATAAATGTGATAGTTATGTACGTATTTTATTCCCTATGAGATGAAAAAAAACACACCATTAAATAATAAAAATAAACATTTTGAAAAAGAAATTGATCGAGTACACAAAAGTTAACATTTTGAGAAACCATCTAAATACCTTCACAAGCGTCATCTCCACATTCTTCCAAATCCTCACTATCTCCTACACAGTCTCTTCCATCATACATAGGTTCAGGACTGTTGCAGGATCTTACTCTTGAATGCACACCAATCCCACATGAGACTGAGCACGGTGACCAACTGCTCCATTCACTCCACTTGCCATCAACTGGAAATAACAAACAATAGAAACATCACACCTGAATTATAGATCTTGCAGGATAACTTTAAATAATGAAGAATTTCAGAAATTACTTGTAAATTATAAGAACATCTTTTAAAATACTATTTGTAATATAAATTTATGGACCACTAAGCAAAGGGAGAACCTATAATTAAAAAAAAACAACTAAATTCCCCGGCATAACAGCCCATTACTTGTTGCCGTGCCCATTTCAGCTCCCATGACCTAGGGCTCTGGGGTGCTAGGTATATGTCCTGGTAAGGTAGTCAGCCTCACACAGAACCCCCAGTGTTTAGTTCCCAAGCAGGCTTGGTACCCATTTTATTGACCCACTCAAGGGATTAAAGGATGGATCAACCTCGCCCAATCCGGGATTCGATCCCCGGACCTGTGGCATGGCAATGCGAAGCACTTACCACTAGGCCACTGGGCCTTATAATTTAAAACATACATTTTAAATGTTACTTTGCACTAGATGACACTGTGGGTGTGTCACTACACTGTTTAATTGTTTTTGGTGGGATAAACATCACGCTTGACTTTGGCAACAGTACTTGTAATTTTAAAATGTAGTCAATAACAATGTTTATTTATAAGTGTCGCGATTCTGATTACATACTGCTATGCAGCAGGATAAGAATAGAATTCTAATATTTACTTACTGGACACCGATAAGCATTGCAGAATTCAATTTCCTGTGACGGACCAGAACACTCCCTCCCACCCCCAGCTGGTGAGGGGTCGTTGCAAAAACGGAATCTTTTCTTTTGTCCCTTGTTGCAAGAAGAGGAACAGGGTCCCCAAGAAGACCAAGAGCCCCACTCTCCATTTACTGAAAACAATTAAAATGATTGTTTGGGTTTATAACAGTAGTAGAGTTTTATCTGGCTGATAAATGATAAGAAACTTTCCAAATATCATTTGACTATGTTATATTGATTTGGTGGAGTTTCGGTACTAAAATGGTTTCTTTCTATGTAAAATGTGAATACTACCATGAAAATATAAATCTGTCATAGCCAAAAGTTTAATAAATGGTACACATGATTAAAGGATCAAATATCTACATTCAAATGGTAAAAAAATCTAAATGGGATTTAGGTAAAATGTTTGATACTAAATACGAAAAAAAAAACATAAATAAGAGTAAACTGTGTTCTATGTAAAAATAAGAGTTATTTGCACAAAAAAATAAAATCTCAAACTTGTAACTAAAATATACACTACAATCAAAAGCACATAATTTAACTTTTATGCGCGATTAAAATGCATTTTTTTTTTACCTTTTAAGGTTTTTAAAAACATTGTTTCATATAATACAAATAATGGTAATCTACTGAATACAAATCTTTGGTCAAATACAATGGCAAAAACACAACTGTGCAAAAACAGGATGAGATGGGAACCTGGGTATTGCTCATCTTTTTGAAAAACCCACCAATCCCTAGAATTTGCATATTCATGATTTTGCCATTTGACCGACAATGTCACATTTTCAACTAATAAAGAAATAACTACTATATAACACAATAATAACTACCAGGACAAACATCAGTGTTGCAATAGTCAACTTGCAGGTGACTTCCCGTACAGGAGCGACCCCCGAAAGCAGGTTCAGGCGAGTCACACTTCCTGTGTCTTTCTCTGGTGCCTCCTCCACATGAAGAGGAACACAGGGACCACTCACTCCAGAAGCCCCATTCACCATGAACTTGAGGACAGAAGATAGGTAAAATTAAGTGACATTGCAATAATTAGGTGAGCAGTGGTAGAAATAAGTGGGGTATTTCCACAATTCATGTGCCCCACTGTTTGATATGTATTTAATTATTTTGCTATTGATATAATATTAAGTATTACATCTTATTAAACTTAGTTTATATGTAAGGTTGGATCATCAACATGTTGTCATTAAAGCTGTTGCACTAAACAAACTATAAAAAAAAGCTGTTGCTTAACACTAAAAAAAACAACTTAAATTCCCCGGCACACAGCCCATGATATTTGACATGATATTGAATAAACGTGATAATACATGATTTTATTATTTAACGTGATTTAATACATGATATTTTGACAAATAATTTGATTATGATAATAGATTAAGAATCTTTAAAAAACATGTAATTCCCCTGGAAAAAAGGAGAACAAGGAGTGGATTTAATTCAGTTATTGAAGTTCATAAAACAGGGAGACATGGAGGGCCTTAAGGTTTTAAACCTTAAAAAGCCTGACCAAGGGAATGGTCACAAGATTGAAATAAATCATACTTTAGAAGGGAGGTAAGGAAAAATTTTTACAATCAAGAAGTCGTCAATGAGTGGAATGCTTTTACGCAAGAATATGTTTGTGTATTCGAAGAGTAGTGGAAGATTTTAAGAAGAATCTCGATAAGCTATTGGAAAAATGGTAAGGAATTAGACATATTTTGGAACCAACCTTGCTGGACTTCTGGCCTGTGTTGTCGGACAATTTTTGTATTTATACAGGACAGATATTATAAATAAGGTTAAATGTTCTATTTTTTTTCTTTTTAAAAAAGTAAATCAAAATAAGTTGGGTGATAGATTTTTAGTTTTTGTTAGAAGTTGAGGGGGATTGTTAACAAAACATCTCTCTTGAAAAGTAGTGTCACCCTACTGTCTACCTATACTTTCAGGGTTTGGTTGAATTAATGTCACCTTGATTATTTGGCACTTTCTGTAGCAGAAACGCTTGCTGACTTTGAACAAGTTTTAAGTTATGAGCAAATAGCAAAATAAAAAATGTGCCAAATCTTAGAGCCAATAAAAAGCTGTACATTCTGCAAAATATCAGATTATACAAAATCTAGCTATAAAAGTGCGATATTTTTATTGGAAATTCGCCATTTAAAAAAACTATCATATATAATACTCTTATATGAAAGCCTGAATTTTCCTTAATATTTCTATCTCTGGAATGGCAACAATTGAAAAGAAATAAAATACAAATTTCAAAAGGTGCCGACTGAAAAGAAACAAAAAAAACAAACGTTTCTTCAGGAATGGAATTCTTCTTTTTTTACTCTAGGGTTGTTAAATAAGAATCGTTATTAAAGTATTAAAAAAAAATTAAAGAAAGAATCGAGCAAGTTTAAAATTAAACATGCATAACAATCGGAGACGTTAAATGTTTAAAAATTTTAAATTATAAATTTGACTAAACAACCAAACACTAATTGTTAATTTTAAAAAAGGAACATTAAAATTGTTTTTAAATATAGTTTTCTAACAAGTGTTTGATGAACTGCTAACCACGGCTTCCAATTTATTTGCAAATGGTATTTTAGTCAAGAGCAATTTTATTGCAATAATAACCATTAATTTGTTAATAATCTTTATTTATGAAATGGATACTAAAAGAGGTTAACCAAAAAAACCCCCCCCCCCCCCCCTTTTAAAAAAAAAAAGGACCATGTCTGGATTTGGCCAGAAAGTCAAAATGTCAACAAACCCGAGCGTATTGTCAAAGTCTGGTTTGTCATCTTGAAATGACAACATAGATATAATAATAAGGTTAATCCTTGAACCTAGACTAAAATATTTCAATGAACGGTGAGCAAGCAAAGCAAGCATGGTTTCGTGAGCTATCCAGAAGAGAACAGTGTGGGCAAAGCTGGTCCCGGGGGTTGGCGAGAGGTGTGCAGCCTAATATTTTGAATTGTACCTGGACATTCTTTCGCACATGGCATATCCATCTGATTCAGCTATCTGTTCCATTAAGCAAAGGTTTCTCTCCATAAAGAGGCTCGGGATCTATATGCATTCTCTAGTTCTAAACTTTAACGACCAATCTCCACACGTAATCACTACACGATTGCCCAGTCCAGAACCAAAGCACATCCAATGAACCATCAACTAGAATCAAATTCCTTAATGAACATTTGATTACAATTTAAAAAAGAAGCAATCAATTTAACACTAGGGTAGCGAGCACCAGATGATTGGCCCCATCATTCAATATTGAAAATAATAAGGATGTTAAAGCCCAAAATACGTGGCGACAAAGGTTTATGAAAATTCCCTGCATAAACGTTTGTCATGGATTGGCAACAAGTTTTCACCAACAATCAGAAGAGGGCAATATGGCTGCTAACGAAATGATGTCCTCCGATGTCAAAACTGGGTGGCCAACACTGTACTTGTTTACCCTACTTTTTAAAATTGTATTTTGTGGAACAATAATAAATTTATTAAAAAATAGATTTTTTAAATACTTTTTTTAATTGCTCACTTTTTTTTTTTAAAATACTATTTCCCCTAACGTTAACAATAGTCTTTTAGCAACAAATAATTTTAAAGCACACCAAAATTTTCCTACTTATCTACTTTGTGTTACCAATGTAGATAAATGCAGAAGATCTGGAGCCTTGAAATTGACTGGACATAATGTTAAAGATAATTATCTCCTAAGTTCTCAAGATTTTATTATTCCGTTTCGAGTTAAAAACTAATGACATATCTATAAATGTTTTCCCTTACATACAAAATACATTTTTTTTGTAATTTTCCTTTATTAGATTTTATAAAATTTAGGTCCATAAACGGTTCTAAAAGACCAGTTAACAAAGGTGGACTTTCATGTTTTTACTAAAATATATGTTCGCTAACATATGAAATTTAAGAAAAAATACTTACTTGGTGCATTTTGTTAATTATGCATAGAGATCTTCCTTCAAAATGGTGATCCAGTACATATTGGGCTTTGCTCCACCAAACTCTAGGCTTTGGATTATCACAGGACCTAGAGCGTACTCTTTGTCCTAAACCAACACCTAAACGTATGCACTAACATGGAGTCCAATCTGCCCAATTTCTCCCCCATTCACCATTGACTAGAATATTCAACCACAAGACCACATTATCATTCTTAATTTCCTTTTTCAAATTTAGAAAACTTTATTTAGAACATATTATAATATTTATTATTAACGTGATTTTACACGTACACCAATCTAAAACCATAAAATTAAACTTTTAATTACTTATGGAATTTTTTAAGCACATGCATTTCAATTAATTAATTTATAAATGGTTTCCTAAAATTATAAATCACAGAATTATTTTTTTCTATAGGAATTTTTAATACAGCATTAATGCCTTAACAGCACTAAATTTGCCCCATACTTGGTTAAGAACATTAGTATTTTTGTAACAAAAACAAACAAAAAAAAATTGGAAAGGAACATTTTGTCTAAATTAAAAAAAAAAAAAAAAACTTTAAGCGTACATTTGAACAAAATATACACATAATTTTTATGAATGTGATGCAATAAAACTAATTTTCATCAAAACAAGATGTTAAAAATTTGAAAAACAGGAAAACTTGTGCAAAAGTTTTTTTTACTGAATATAATTTTATTATACCATTGACATTTTTAAATACAAGCATTTAAAACAACTGAAATAACACACGACAAAAAGTTATTATATTACCTGGAACAGGTTCCTTATGACTATTTTTAATTGCAGTTGAAAAATCCCCTATGCATGCTTTTGCCATGATTTCTTTCTTGGAGGAGGATTTGTTCAGATTCTTTGCCTAGTCTGTTGACCCTTTTCCTCCGCATGTAGACTGAAACACACTCTCCCCATTCTAGCCAGTCGCACCACTTCCATTTACTAATATTTAAAACCAATTAACAGAAATTTTCATTAAAAGTTTTAACAGAATTTTCGCATTTATAATGCATTTCAAATTATGTAACCTCACTAATGAACACAAATATAAAAAATAATCATTAAAAGTTCAATTAGAAATTCCCATTTAACGTATTTAAATTATGTAAAAGCCAGATATATTGAAAGACTGTATACATAAACTTTTTGTAGTTCAAGAGATTAAATAAATAAAAGCCCATTCAAAACTTTAAAACTATTGATTATGTCTAAGTTAGATATTTACTGTAAATCTCTTAAGAATCTCTTTTTTAAGGAAATTTATATGCAACCAATTTTTTTTTTAGTTTTTAGTTTGAATTATCATCGCACTAGAGCGTACACGAGGGCTATTGGTGACAGGTGTCATCGTATTATATAACGACAGTTAAATGACAAGCCGACACCTGAATATGGCACCCAACGAAACTGTTAAGGGCGACATAGTGTGCAACGGAAGGACTTTGAAGGATATAATTAACGTGCAGCAAGAACACAAAATCTAAAAACCTTTACTACAGGTATTATTTTGTCGGAAATTTTGCTGCACCCGGGCCGTTATAATAGGTTCACAGTTATTTTGGGGATGCCCGGAAACCCTAACTTGGGACCTTTCCGCATGCCTAGGGCGAGTTGCCTAACACGACTTTGCTCGCCAGCCCCTATGTCTAAGTTATACATATTACTGTAATCACCTCTGAGGAATCTGTATTTTTTACGAAACATATATGGTAACCAGAACATATGCAGCATATAGTGCAAAGAGAGATCATTTTCAGTCTAAAATACAGTTTTTATAAGTAGGGGGGGGGGGGGGGGGGGGGGGGGGGGGGGGGGGGGGGACAAGTAAAAACTTCTCGGAGAGCGACCGACCCTCACGTCCGTTCTGAGGGAGAAAATTCGGTCGTTTGGGGGAGGGTGGTCTCTTTGAGAAGTTTCATCACTGAGCTGACTTAAATGTTCAAATTAATTTATAAACAATGGTTTAAGTAGTAAAAATTTATGAAAAGTATACAATTTTCATCATTTTATTAAGTTATTTTATTTATAAACCAAAAGCAAGGTCCTATTTTATTTAACAATACACATTTAAAGATACTAATCATTTTAAAATAAGAAGAAATATACTTTTTTTTTTCGATTTTCGGAAAGTACCTCTCATATTTGAATTTGTTTCTTTAAGTTTTGTAAAAAGGAATATTTATTGAATCCGTCATTTCCGTGTTTCGCAACATTTAATTTCATTTCACTGGTGTTACTCCATCTGGTGAGTTTCCTTAAACTCCTTAGAAAATATAACGACCGCCCTCGCCAATAGCCCCCCCCCCCTCGTGTGAGCCTAGTGGGTTGGGGGTTGGGGACGATAATATCAAACTTACCTACCTTTATCTACCTCTTTGCCATTAGCGTTAGCCCCATGCTTGTGTGACATAACGATCAACCCTAAAGTGATTTGTTTTTGGAAGGGCGTGTCCAAGCGGTCACTTTGGCTGAGGATGTCCAACGTACATAATGAGGTCCCTAACCTAACAAATTGTATAACTGCAGTAAAGTGAAAGAGCTTCCTATTGACAACTTAGGACAATTCTGGAAGGGTCTTTCGAATTGATCCTTTTAACAGCAAACAGGGGAGAGGGCTGAATTTGTTCAATTTTTTCAGGAACCTTGAACAATGGTGACCTTTCCTGCGCTAATAGGATGAAGGTAATTCCAAAAAAGGATGAAAAGGGCAAACAAGTGACCATATGGCGTCGGGAAAGCAAGACTATCTTGAAAAGTGACCACCCAATGAGACCTGTAATGTGGTTCGTAACCGGAGTGGTCTGGTCTTTCCGAAGAGGTATTTTAACATTAAGCGTATAGGGAAAAATCGGTGACTTGAAAAAAATTGCCCTTTTGCAGGAGGTGGTCGCTTAATAGAGGTGGTCTCTTGTAGAAGT